>CM031861.1:21734364-22135480 GCA_018697195.1 Certhia americana | reverse complement strand
ATGTCCTGCATACTGATTGTGGGTAGCCAAAAGAGACCATGATGGAGGATGCTGTTTTATGTTTGACACTGCCAGCAGTTTGGAATGAGGTCATTGGGCAAAGGAGAAAACACTTGCTTTGGGCTTAAAGGCAAAAACTGAGAAATCCCATCCTAATCGTGTTCCAGGATTGTCTGTTAGGTGGCTTAACAGACTATTGTCGACTCCGCCATCTTTTATAAGCAGGTTAGTGACACCAGCTGTCTCTGGGGGGTACCCTGAGGACGAGTGAAGCCAGTGGCTGCAAAGGGGAGCTTAGGAACCTCAGTTAAAGGGTGAGGTAAGAAAATATTATGGCTGGTCTTAGACAGGAAATAGATTGCCCTCGCATATTGACTTACAGAAGCAAGGGAAAATGACTCAGAAGCTTCTCTTGTTGTTTTCCTTTAGACTTCGCTGCCTGATCTGGTTTCCTGCTTCACAGGGGAAAAATTTTTTCATCTGTTCATTATAGGCAGGAAAATCTGGACCAGGATTGTGAGGGTTGTTTTTGCGGTGGGGACAACTGCAGCTATGTCTAAGTCTGTAATTTTAATCCCCTATCTGGCTAGACTAAAAATTATAAGCACGCAAAAGGCTGCAAAGTAGAAGTAGAGGCTCGGGCTTGTTGGGCAGCGAGAGAGTACTCCCTATGGGGTGCATCACGTACGCAGAGCAGGTTCCCTGTCTGGGCAGTGCATCAGCTAGGATTGAGCGCTTTTGTTCCCTTGTGTTTTTAATGATTTCTTTGCATTTAAAGGTTGGATTTTTTTTTTTTTAAATCTATGTCAAGCGCATTTTCAAGCTGGAAAATGGGGGGCAGTCTGGAGAGCCATGTGATCTGCACTCCCTAGTATCGTACGATATTAAAGGAATTATCAGAGACCACAGCCGGACACGTCCCCCCCACGGCTGTGGCTTCTGTACTTCAGCCTTAGTGCCTGGTGCCACACCCTGCTTGGGAAGTTCCAGTCTCATACCTGCCAGGGAGCTGAGCCGGAAATAAACAAATGGAGTGGGATCTGGGGTGGGGGCTGCTGCACCAGTTCTCCGGCTTGCCCCTTAGATAAAAGGCAACCTATCACCTACCCCAGCAGATTGGTGACCACCAGGTAAGAGACCCGAGTTGTGCTCCCAGGTTCCAGTACAGTCGAAGCATGATCTACTGTTTGGTTTTTGACGGAATTTTTAAAGAGTTCAGAAGAAAGTGGTTGTCCATTCTCGAGCATGAATCAGCCCGAAAAGGTTTGAAAAATGACAGAGGCCTGAGGGCTTTTGTCCTGATCACAGACATTTCAGGGCAAGATGCAGTGATGATAATGTCCATGCCCGCCAGAGGCAGAAAGGTGGCAGGGAACTCCCTGGGCTCTGGGAGACAGGCTGCGTGAGAAAATGGAGGGCACGCAGAGGTGAGGCCACTGAGCGGTAAAAAAAAAAAAAAAAACATACGGAGTGAGGAGTGATCTGGAAAGCACATGATTGTCAGCTTCGTGAAACAGATGAAGCATTAGCCCAGCTGTGACTGAAGTTTGGGCCAAAAAAAAACCCCACGGTGAAAGGCGAGGGAATTGCACACCGCACAGCCCGAAGGCGGATCGGTCGTGAGGCTGCAAAAAGGATATTCCGTTGGCTGGGCAGGATCGCCCAGACGAAACCTTCCAGGCCAAACCCTCCCCTTGCAGATCTAGAGCTGAATGGTAACCCCATCAGAAGTGCAGGCTGGGGACTCACCGACCCCGGAGGGGATCGCCTGGTCCCAAGCACGCGCCGCCTTCCTCTTCCACCCCGACACCGCATCCACGAGTATTCAGACCGTGTGGGCGGCAAGGGACGGTTCCCCCAGCCGCCGCGCGTTGCGGTGCCCGCGGGGAGAGCGGCCTCCTCGGGGCCGGTCGCTGGGCGGGGAGAGGGGACGGGGAGGAGGTTTCCCGCAGCAAAGTTGTCCGGAGCGGGCATGCCGGGGGCGAAGTGCGGGCGCCCCGAGCAGAGGGTTGGGAACACCACGCAAAACCCTGGCGCTCCCACGAGCTATCCATGGTGGCCTTCCATACCCCAAAACACAGACAACGCTCAGCCATCTGCCCCTACAATCCGCTTCCGCAGGGGGGCGAACACGGGCGAGGCGGGGGAACCCCGCGGCACGCACCTAGAGGCACTGAGGGGGCGGGGGCGGCTCTTCCGGACTCCCAGGAACCCACTCTCTGAGGGCAGGCCTCAGGGCTGCAGGTATGTGGGCCGGGGAGCAGCCGGGTGTCCCATGGGGGAGAGCCCACAGGGCTGGGGCCGTGCTCAGTGCGGGGGAGAGCGCGGAGGGGGAGCCCGAGCGGAGACCCGGTCCGACGGCGGACGGCGGCGCCGCCCCGCCCGGCCTGCCGCCTCACGCGATATGCGGCTGCAACTGCCGGCCGAGCGGGGCGAGGGCACCGCCCGCCGCGGCGGCCGCCAGGCCACTCGCCGCCGACGCCCGGGGCACCGAGCTGCCTGGCGGGAGCGGCTTTTTGGCACATGCGACGGCGAACGGGGCAGGATCCCCCCTCTTCCCCGGAGGGGACAGACCGGGACACCTAGAACGAACATCCCCTTCCCATTCCAGCATGAAAAGCTGCTGCCCAAGGTGTTAGTTCAGCCCGAAGCTGGGGGTACTGGGGAATCAGCGCTACCCTCGGCGCGTTCCTCGGTGTCACTTGCCAGCACACGTCGCACTGGCAAAGCCTGGCCGGGAAAGGAATACAGGGGACAGAGAGGGCTGCCATGAATCAGCAGTGAGGGGCTCAAATACGACGACTCTTTGGAGGGCAGGATGTGGGTTTACCTAGGAGGCTCCAGCGCTGCAGCTGCGTAGGCACAAAACTGCACTATCAGGGAGTCACAGGGTAAAAGCTGGCACGCAGAGAAAGGCTGAGCAAAAACTGGGCCCTGCAAAAGTGGTTCTGTCAATGAAGACCAAGACTGTGGTGGCAGAGGAGGAGAACAAGTAGCATGACTATGGCTCAACAAACCTGGTGTGTCCAGACTGGCAAAGAGCTGCAAAACCCTCACTGACTCCCCCTGAGAAGGTGACAGTTTGTGGGATGGGATAGGAGAGGTGTACTGGGATAGGACAATCTTACCTGCTCCTAGTAGGATAGATCATCCATCCAAGTTCAAATACGTCCGAGAGGAGGCAATACTAATTTTGTCCTTGGACACTTGTCATCTTAGCTTTAGTTGCCCGTTCATTAACTTAGAGGTAGAGAGAATAAGGCATGACAGTGCTGGAATGCTTCGGTATCAGTGCCAGCACTTTTCCCGGCATGGAGAAAGACAGAAGCACTGCAAGGGGGAGGGAGGTGGTGGGCATTGCCCCACAGCCACTGCTCACAACACTACCTGCTCCTCATTCCCTCTGACATTACCTCTAGGTGAGGAACAGAAACACAGCTGGAAGGGGATGCAAAAGGGAGCAGACAGCAAGGCTGGCTCTCAGCCCCCAGGTGCTCTTCCCTCTTCTTCCTCCCACTCCTCCCACTTTCCTCCAGCTGCTGGTGCTGCTCTTTCCTCCCACACAGCAGCTCTAAGAGGCTGGAGGAGACAGTAAGGAACAAGGTAAGCACTTACAAGCTCACAGATGCCACTGCCTGGTTTCTTTCCAGAGCCCCATCTTCCTTTGACCTTCACTGTCTCCTTCATTTGCTCCAAGTTGGCAGCAGTACTCACAGTTGTGGCCGAGCTGCAATGACGTGAATGAAGTGGGGCACAGAGAAACGTGGGTGCCTGGGAACTAGAGCTGGTTACAGAAGCCCTGAGAAAAAGTCACTTTGCTGCAAGTAAGGGAGGATTAATGTTAAAAAAAAAAAAAAAAGAAGTAAAAAAAAGTAAAGCTCATGGGTTCTCCCTCCTGGCCAAGCCATGACATCCAGGATCCATTTTCCTGGAGACCTTGTGAGCAGTGTGCAAGCAAGGCTCTGAGATGGTAATCAAGGGTTGCTGGTGACACTTCGAAGTGAAAGAGTCACAGGGATGAATTAATTTCCATTTTATCTACTGTGACCTTGCTGTTCGTTCCAGTAATACCAACTTTAAAATGAATATTGTGAATTCATTCACACTTCGCATTCCCCTCTCAAACTTCCTAGAGTCATGCTGACAATATTAGAGGGTCTTGTTCTTCTCCTTCACCCACTTGAAGGGTTGTGTGCTGAACAAAGAAATCACAGTAACCTGATAAGCTAGGACATGCTATCCAGACTGAAAGAACTACAACTGCCATGCAGTCAGTCAAAAAGATTAAAAAAAAGAAGCTCAGGGCTAAGCCAATAAACAAAAAGATGGAAAGAAAATAAAAACCCTGTCCCTGGATTCACACAGGTAATGGAATGGGAAGGCTCTACTCCTCTGCACACCATTGAGGAAGGTTGAAACTACAGGCAAATAGAAGGGGTTTTTCTTGGCTTTTCTTCCGAAGAGTTGCTAAAGGAACTTCCACCCATTTGGTTTTTTCCCCTTTTTTTTTGTCTCTTGCAGGTCCTCCAACTGAAGAAAGCAAGCCTTGCCTACACTAAAATACACCAAATTGCTTATTCTTCTGGTCAAAACGTCTTTGAAACATTTTAGGAGAAAGTGTTTCATAAGAAACACTCGAGGCTTCTAAAGGCACAAAATATCCTGTTTATGAAAAGAGACAGAGGGTTCTTTTTCAGGGTACCAGAAGCAGTGCTGCACTGATCTGATCTGCACCTGAGGAAATGCTGTCACTTGGGTTGCAGCCACCCAATTTTCTAAGAGCTTTTAGTGATGCTTCTGCTAAGGTTGGTTATTGTATGCAGGTGTAGGGGGAGAGTTGCTATAGATAGTCAAAGGAAGGCCCATGTAAACTCACAGTGACAAGGATAAGAACTCTTGTAGAGCTCTTGCAACCTGATGTGCTGACTAAGCTGCTCCAAATAATTAAAATTGCCCTATGATGACAGTCAGGAATTAATTAAGTAGGGTTTAGAAGATCACTCAATTCACCTCTCTCAGATCACTGAAAAAGACTGCACGGCACTACTGTAATCAAGAGCTAACACATAGATTAAATAGATTTTAGACCCAATTCTCATCATGGCAGTATAATAGTTAATAGAACTAGTTCAGAGACTGAGGTAGGGTACACCATGTACTTTTTGTTGTGCAAAAGTGTGCATCCAGCCATGCGTAGAGACATATGCACCTTGCCGTCATGCCATCCACTTGCATAGAAAACTGCCCACAAGCAGACAGGTCCCTGTGTCACACAAGGCACAGAACTCACTATTTGCAGGTCCCTAAGAAAGTGGACAAGGGTCAGTGAGCCAGAAGATGCCTCTGTGTGTGTGAGGTGTAGAACTGGCCACCCTGGTGTTAACACTTCAGTTACCGGAATCACATCCTGACCTTTCTTGTCCAGAGGTAACTTCAATCTAGGCTGAGAAGGCAGAAAAAAGCAGATTATGGATGCTGAACAGTCTTATTATAAAAATCTTAAAATTACTTTTAAACAAGTATTCTACCCTCCCAAAAGAAGTCAGTAGGCTAAAAGCCAAACTGAGTCTGGTCAGGCCTCAGTTTTATCAGGAAGGCATGTCTTAGATAAGCATGTCACAGAAAAGCTGAGGAAGAAAAGCTGTTAATGGTCTTTTATGACAAGAAGAAGCAGGAGGCTCAAAAACCCCAAATACGTCTTCACTGGAAACTGACCTCTGAAACTCCTTGCCAGAGGTGACCATGGGAGCTTTCGTTCCAGTGCTCACAGAACATTTCTGCTCTTATGCTTGTCCCTCAGCCAAGGAGGCTGAGCAGCTGTGGCCCTCCAAACTCCACAGACATTCTGACCATGCAGGAATGCACATCAATGCCAGGTGCCCCACTGTCTGCAATGCCTTTGCAGCATTGACTCACGGCTTCTCAGATGTCCTTCTTGTTTTCTCATGTCTCAAGACAACCAGAAGGAACCATCCACTCAGGCCACTGCTTTGTCCTTTTTACCTTGTTCTGCCACCAGAAAGTCTCAGATACTACAAAAAGCAGGACCCTTGTCTTTGTTGCTTCTTCTACTTGAAGCTTCCTCTCCCCATCTTCAAGTCTCACCACTGAAGCTTTGTTTCTTTTCTGTTTTCACAGAGAAAACATTTTCTTACATTAGCTCCAAGCATAGTAGTGGGATAAGGCTGGCTCCTCCATCCATTTAATTTGTTTGGATTGCACCTGCCCACAAGTTAGTGTCCCTTAACAACTTTTATATATCAATTATTTTCTCCTCAGCATATGGATCATAAGATAGGGTACAGCAAAATGCACTCCTAAGACATAGTGGTAACTCATGCTATCATATTGTAATCTGTAACAGCTGCAGCTATGGGAAATAATTAAAAAAAAGAAAAAAAACCCAGTATTAGAGAGAGAGGACACAATTTGATTTAGATCAACAAGCAAAACAGGCAAAAGTTTTCCACTGAATTTTAGCAGAATGATGATCACTGGTTTGTCAGAGTATTGTTCTCACAGACGTGTGGATGGCTTGGATTTTAAAACCAACAGTGGTGTTACCATGGAGGGACTGTGGCCAGGTTTGACTCAACAGCTGTCTGATCCCTGGCTAAGACACCAGTAACCACTGAAATTCTTCTCTGGGCCAAAGGCTGTACACTCTTCAGAGCAGAGATTGGCTCTACTGTGAAGTACCTGGCATGCCACAGACACAAATATGCACAGCAATACTCTGTTTGACTAGTAATAACCCAATTTTGATGGACTGAAAATGGAAAGAGAAGCCTGAAACCAGATTAAATAAAAAACCTCAGCAAATCAAAACACCTGCATTAAGAAAATACCCTAGATTATAAGTATCTGCAAGTTAACTCCTGCTCACCTGTATTCAAAACTGTTCCTTCTTTGGCACTGTCATTGTGTCTCCTCTGGGACTACTGAACTTGAATACTATTATTTTTGCTCTGGAATCTGGAAGTTGATCACTAAGTTTAAAAACTTAAAAAAATCAGTTACTTGCAAAAGTTTGAGGGAATGCTTTTTTAAGCAGTCACCCTTATCAAAACACTGCTCCTAGTCAATTCTGAGCTTTTCAATACTTAAAAATGAAAAAAGCTTAAAGTTCAAGGATCCTCGGCCTTAATTTAGATTGTCACTTCCTTAAATTTCTTCGTGTAGAATATAGGTTGTACCACTCTTGTGCAGATTCCCTAAAAACGGTAGTGAAAACAAATTGCCTTTAAACTCACTGCCTGTCCCTTTGTGGTAGTCATTTGCACAACTTTCTGTTGGCTCTCACAGATCACCAGCCATCTGACTTCAGCAAGATGACCACAAATTGATAGGGAAGCTTCATAAGCCTCAGTGTTCGCAGACCCAAACAGTTTTGTTTGAACAAATACTGGCACACTTGAGTGCATTCAGCAAATCAAGAATAAACTCAACAGAACCAATCCCACAAGTGACAAAGACTTCTCTTGGGGGATGTTGCTTTTAAGAGAGTCTCATTGACTCAAACGTGGCCAGCTGTTTCTCTAAGAATCAAGACAACTTGCAGCACTCCAGAAGGACATATCTAAGTAATGCTTGAGATGAGAAGATCACCTGAACTTGCCACACAACATCCAGTAGCTCTGGAGTTTTTGCTTTTCTGAATATCCAAGTAAATTCTTCTAAATCATTTTCTCTCTTTCAGTGCTGATACAGATTATTAAACTTGACCTATTCCCTTGTTTCATAGGTTGCTTTTAATTTGGGTTGCTACTATTTGTAATCTCTGACATTACAACTGTTTCTCACAAAAATTCATAAACAGCAGTAATTTAAGCAAAAGCATCACGATATGGCAACAGAACAAATTGGCAGCTTCAGCTACACCATACCATTCTTACGGAGAGGTTGTGGGTTTGTTGCTTGTTTTTAGTCATTTTCCTGTGAGATGGAAAGAGGGAGGGTTATAGAGTAGGGAAGGAAGGTTGTGAGGTGCATCAGAGAACTTTTCTGATGGCCATTTTCTATCATAGGTGATGCAAGGTGTCCACAGGTGACCTCAGTCTCCACTGCATTTTTAAAACCTCTTGTTTGCATATGATACTATGGTCACAGTGGATACCAATACAGTATTTCAGTGTTCCCTTTGCTTGTATGGCTTCAGTGCAGTCTTGACCAGCACAAGTAAGGAATAGTTGAAACGCATCCAACCACTTTATAGACAGAAGTGTCTAATTCTTTTCCTGTACCATTTTCCCTCAAAAATCCCTGAATGTCAGCAGCTTTAGAGGCTATCTGTGAGGATGCTGAGGATTTTAAGGATATTATCTGTGAACAAATGGAGACTTTTTTCCCCATTTGTGCATTTCTGGATATGCTCCGAAAACAACTGAGAAAAATCCCTTTTCTGCAGAAGAGGGGATTTTGCCATTTACCTATGGTAATGTCATCCCTAAATCAGACTACTTCAGTGATATGTTAAGCAGAGCCAGTCAATGCGAAATGAGTTACCAAGCCTCATTATTAAAAATCATATTGAAGTTCAGTTTGTCAAAGGTATCTCAACTGTCAATGCAAAGGAACAGGCAGTTTGAACAGGCAATTTGTCACGCTCAACAACAGGGAGGGTAGATCACCCTCTCAAGATAATAATCTTTTCCATTTATGGAAGACAGAGCCCAGACAACCATCTTAACTTATTTTGAAATAACTTAGATGGAAGGAGATGCAGGTGCTCTCTAAATAGGTAACTAACCCTGCAGAGAATCACACCTTTGCTCTTAAAAATTCAGTGGCCTCGTTTCTAAAGGGCAAATTCTCTGAAAATGCAGATAGCAAGAACACCAACGTCCTGCTACCTCCTTGCTGCCAGTTTACAGTATGGCCACACACAAACTTAGTCTTCCTACATTTTGCTTGATGTCTGTGTACAGTGCATCTTGCTGCATTTCTGAAAGAAATAAATTAGTAAACACCGCAGTAAGCAAGATGTAAGCTGGTGTGAGTATTAACGATCAGTTTCAAGTGCCCACCAATATTGTCTATAATCTTTGTTGATCCAGAAAAGGTCTACTTTAATTCCATCTTTTGTCAAAGCCACAGATGACCATGTGCGCTCCATCAGTAGTGAGACAGATGCAGCAGAAAAAAGGTCAACACATGGCAACCACTTGATTTAACCATGTGATACATCAGGAAACCAAGTTGTAAGGTACAATCTCTGTACCAAGCTAAGTTTTTGCGTACTACCTATAAAACTAGTACATGAAATGGAAGATTTACCAAATGTATTTAAGTGACTCCCAACTATTTATCTACCACTATAAATGTGAAGCAGACCAATTAACAAAACTGAATAGAAGCAGCCGCTCAGCACATTAATTCCAGGAAAAGCCTTTGATCTTTCTTCTAGGTCATATGGAAATTCTTTCCATTTACTTGCACCTGCCTTGCTATTTTCCCTGCCCACAGCTCTGTGTCAGAAATCTCTGTAGATCATTATACCAGTCCATGATCCTAGTGGTGGTATTAGACCTTTCATAAAGTGATCTTCCTTTTGGAGGTAATACAGAGCTACAGCTATGCCTGTCTCCAGCAACAACATCCAGCCTTCCAGTAGCCTTGGCAAGAGAATAAAATTTGACATGTTGTTGACTCTGTGGACAAAAATTTAACATTTTAATAAAAATCTACCCAACAGTAGCCCTTGCTCATACCTCTCTGTCAGGCTTCCTAAATAAATGGAAATTACTTGCAATAAAACAGAGGTAAAATCTGCATTAGAACTGCTCATCTTCAGTTATATATAAAAATATTTAAGGATTATGAAGTAGTAAGTTCCAGTATTATAAAAATTACACCCATGCCACAGTTTCTACCACTGCCATACTTACTCTTAATTTGCATCAAGAAGACAGGAAAAATATTGAGGGAGAAAAAACACCTAAGTTCATAAGTAAGTTCATAAGCATTGTTAGTTCTTTAAAAAGAATCACTAAGAAGCATGTTTAACACTAGAGGATACAGAGTGGGTTACATAACAGCTGAGTTAGTTAATTTTTCCTTATTTCCTTCTGCCACAAGCAGTCAGACAGAGAGGTGCAAGGACTTTTCCAACGGTATGCATGAAATCATTGGCTGATAGGAGTGTCAAAGGCTTTCCCAGCTCAGTCCCAAGGAAAGGCTGTAGCTCCTCCAGGCTAACCTGGACTCCTGCAAGTGGCGCATAACACACACGGTACAGGAGAAGCTGTGAGTTGTTCATAAACGATTTATTTTATTTCAAATATGTGCCCTTTTTGATTCTGGAGAATCATGTCCTCCACCAACCAAAGACAGAACTGATTTGGAAATCTTCCACCTGACTTTTTGCTGTTGATACCTTGACACCATGTCCCTCCTCCTCCTTGGCAGCTGACAGTATGGCTCAGGGTGAGCATAAACTTGCACCTTATTCCGAAACGGCTAGAAATACAGTGAACATAGAATTAGTAAATCAACCACTCAGGGAGGCAGAGGGCTATGAATATACAGACAAATATAAAACATCTTATTGGGATTTTTACCAATTTTTTTTTTCCCCCTGCAAGTATGATTAAAAACTACTTTGACTTTAGGGTCCTGCTGTTTCCTCCTCCTCATTCCCCAACAGAACTGAAGAATTCCAAAAATGCTTCATGTTTCTCATGTTTTTTAATCAATATTTAAGTCTGTTCCTCTCCTTCCAAATAAGCAGGTAATGTGGTATGGAGTGAACAGGACTGGACAAAGCATGAGTTTCATATGGATGAATTGCTGATTATCTCTTCTTACTATTTGGTACAGTTGTGTGCTTTGCATTTCCAGTGGCTTAGATTATAAGACATGAAGCAAGTTATTTTGGATGCTGATGCCAATCTGAGCATTATGGAAAAACTAACAGTGCCTAGGTCCTGTTACAGGTGGTCATGGACTCATGGAAGTTTCTCGGTTTAATATTTACACGGATGTTTTAAAATTATGGTCTGTGAAATATATTTTCCAAAGATGCTCCTCTATTTGACAAAAAAATAATAAAAGAACCCTTGATCCAAATCCCATCTCTTTTTAACAGTCTTGTTAAAAATTTCAATTCATCAATTTATCTTAGCACACTTAAGAGCAGAATGGAGAATAATGACATTTTTAAAAAAGAGAAAGATGCTGATCTCTAAGGAGACCGTCGCTCTTTTTTCAGAAGTAAATGACACTGAATGGTGCGGATTCGATTCTTTGCTGGGGCAAACTCCGGCTGAAGCTTTAGTGTTGACTCATACCATTTCATGGCCTTTTCAAACTCCTCCTGAGAAGAAAGAAACCAGAGTGCAAAGAGTCAGACTCTAGAAACAGTGAACACATTTTCTATGCCCTTCCCTCCCAACCAGTTGTGCAGCATGATATGCACAAAAGTAATTGAACCAATCTTTGAGATTTAGGATTTTTTTACCCCTCCCACAAATAACTGATATTTTCTTGGGCTAATGACTCAACTCTGCATAATCCATGGAAAGGAGTCAAGTTATTGCTGAGAATTGCTGACCAATGTTCTTGCCTTTTCTTTTTATTTGTACACCTCTATATTCTTACTATGAAAGTAACTTTTAAAAACAGATTTCAGTCAGAATTTGAGTAGATCAAAGCATTAAAATCATGGACAATGCAAAACCATCAACTTTTCAGAAAAGCTAACATTTTTAGAAACAACCTGAAATTATTTTTAAAAGATTACTCAATAAGAGTAAAAACTGTACAAAACCCCCCAAAACTTAAAGAGCATACAACAGCTAAAAAATTTCAAATGGTAAGCTGGACTCCAGGCTGGTAGTTAGAAGCATTCATGTGGAAATCGCATCTATTTTTGTACAGCTGAAATCTCATTACCTATGCCACCCTGATTTTTTATTAACTAGGAAAGCATGCCAACATCTGATAGTGTATTAAAGGAAAGATGAGAGGAGAAAAAGACCCAAAACATTCTGGTGTTTTCAGTCAGTTTCATCACTTATTTTTTTCTTTTAAGTTCCTTTTCTCACTAACTTTAGTTATGTAGTAGAGCTAATAAGAATTTCTGGCCATATCAGAAAGACTAACTAGATCAAGTTAGTTGCAAATCTTGATTTTTTAAAAAAAGGTCTATTTTAATAGTATATATAGGCAGTATGAAGAAATTTGAGTTCAATCTGCGAATTATGTTGGGTATTGATAATCCAAATACTGAAAATTATCTTCCCTTGTGTTTGTTCACCACAACTGCAAGTTGGGTTTTACTTATCATTCCAAGCTTAGCTCTTCAAGATATAGACCAAATTCATCATTATGTTTCCAGTACTATAAAAACATCCTGTATTTAGATGGGTGAACAACCCTAATTACCAATTGGTACCAATTTTGCCTACTGTCTTTACAAAGCTTTGCACACAGCATGCTTAAGCCAGCTTATAAAAATGTTGGCCTTAGAGTACTAAATGAGAAATAGGAGCAAAATAAGTAATAAAAGTTTTGTTTTGCTAAAGATACTACTTCTTCATGATCATACCCCAATTTCTTGAATGCTGCTCCTTCAAAATTATTTGTGAGTGTAAGACTTTTATATCCGCGCGAACAGCGTCCCAAAGACAGCCATACCTGGGCAACAGCATACTCACCATTGCTACATAGACATTTGCCAGTGTGAAATGATTAACCACGAAGTGCGGTGCGATTTCCACTGCCATGGTAGCCACAATGATGGCATCATTCCAGAGTTTGGCATTGTGGAAGATGTTTGCTAGGCTTATTAGTGGTACATCCTGGAGAAGATAAGCAAGCGACAAACAGTTTAATTCCATTGCAATTGTCTCAGGATCAGCAAGAGCAACAGAAGAATCCACCACCAAACCACACTCATCTGGTTCCTACCCACTTCCCTCTCTTTTGATGCTGAGAGTAATTATCCAGACCTATTTTAATACAAAACTGCATTTGGGCCCGAGTTACAAACAAAAAAATCTCACATCCACATCCGTTCACAACAGTAACAAACGTTACTCTTGGACAGAAAAAACAACTCAAAAATTATCTCACTTAAACATACGTACGTTTAGCTTTTAGAACCTTTTACACTATTTTTCTCCCCAAAGAGGAGGTGCACTCTTTAGAGACAAGAGAAGCCGTTTTGTTTGAATACCCTCCTTCAGCTCTTGCATAAAAGGAAAGAGAATATGAGGAAAGGGGTCAGCAGGGAAGTGAAAACCATGGTCTAACCATTAGTGCAACAGATGCATCATTTTTTGTCCTGCCTCTGCCACAGAATTGTTATTCTGATGCTGAGTAATAGCTATAAATAAAATTTTCTCAGCTAGACACTGATGGCATGTTCTTTATATCCTGGATTTCCAGACTGTGACCTTGTCTGACTGAAAAAACTGTAGAGCCCTGGCAGCCATAACAGACTCTCTGGGAGCTGGGCCTCACACCTTTAAAGCACAAAATACCACTTAGTACTAAGGCTTAGGTGCCCTCAACAGGACAATAAAAAATTTTGGATGTATGTGATATCCAATTCCTTGACCTTCACATGTCAAGGAATACCTGAGTAGGAGAAGTTATTCATGTTCTCAAAGCAGATATTATGGAAGTCAGAATCACAAGAGAAGTTCACAGGAATATTAATTACCTTTTATTTGCATAAGAAAAGTCAAGACAAAGTAGCCAACGTGCATAAAAGCAAAAAGGAGGATAAACCTAAATACACAAAATAGCTTTCAATTCAGTGCTAACTCTGAGTAAAAGTTGCAGCTCTATCTTTACCAACAAGATCCAAAGTTTTCTCTGGAGGCAGCTTCAATACAGAGGACAAAAACAAGGCACAAATTTGGAGAGTCATACCATCTCAGGCAACATTATACCATACTCCTAGAAAACAGCACTACTCCACCAAAATCCTGCCAAGCTGTAGTTTCCAATCCATAGTCTGACCCTTACAAATCACACAGCTAAAGACTCCTTTCCTAAGGAACCAATTACACAGAAAGACAGGAAAATAAGCAAAAACTGGATGTGTTAGGACTTGGTTCCAACCTTGTTTTAAATGGACAATGCAGAGAAATAGAATTATAGGAAACATACAAAGGATGTACAGTGGGGATGGGCATTTCTTAGTTGAGGCATTTCTGCTATTAATGGCTAAATCCTCCTAATATTATCCTGAGAGTGTGAATTTCTCTCCCAATTTTCAGAGAAAGGTTGAAGGCAAAGATTCCAGTGGAGTTTACATTTCTCCATGCTGCACAATTAGCTGCTCAGGTCCCAAAGAAAAGTCTGCTAAATTAAGTAAGGAGCCTATATTTTATTTATCAGTTTTCAAGGGGGAGCTTGGTGTTTAAGAGCAGACATTACAATGCTCAGCACAGCACCTGGCAAGGTAAAGGGTACAGAGCACTTCCGAAAACTAAAACACCTCGGAGAAGACTGTGTCCAAAGTACTGACTTTTTTTTGAGCTGCACAAAGTCAAGGACTAGCATACAAGTGAGATTCACAGCCCAAAAGCTTAAGATTCAAGCATTTAAGTAATTCCTTCCGATAATCACCTCCCACCCTCCCATAACGCACAACCAGAAGACATACCCTCCTCTCTAAAAGCATAACAAGAAAACATACCTCCCACATCTTAGGTTAGAAGACCTGTTCAGACAAAGGCTGATGAAGACTCACAGTCCTAACTAACAAGAGGAAGTTCAAGTCCAGGATGCCCAGAGAGGTGTCACATCCACTGAACTGCAGGAAAATTCACTGAACCTTTTTTGCAGTTATATTTTTTTTTTTTAAGAGAGTCCATACTAAGCAAATGGCAAAAATCCTGGTTTCACCTCAACTATCTAATATCTAATACATTACAGACACACCTGATATACAGTGTTAGCCTTAACAATAGTTTGTGAAAGCTCTGCTGTGACAAACAAAACATTTTTTCATCTGAGTAGTGGGCACACACGTGTACACACCTTCATGTGATGGGGTGCATAGTGCAATGCTTGCCGTAAACAATCAATTGCCTTCTTTCCTTGGCCTTTCACCCTCCAGTAAAGAGCTGCCATACTAGAGAGGACCCACGAAGTCTGATTCTGGCAAAAGAAGAACATAAAAAACTGTCATGTAAACACCGGTAGTGAATACTATTCCTACCTTTCACTCTTCCAATTTATTTGATATACTGAGGTAGCATATGTTACACTTCAAAAGAGCATTAAACTATTTCAAAGCAGCAAGAAAAGTTGTTGTTTCTGACAACATATATGCAATAGCCAGGTAAATAAGACTGCCAAATGGAACAAGTTCCAAGTGCAGCACCATTTCCTTAGGAAAGGAATAGCAGTTAAATAGCTTTCAACAGCAAGTTTCAGCAGCCACAACAGCTTCTAACCAGCCCTCTGATGCTGAGCATCTATATGTGCACACACATTACCCAACATGAAGGAAAAAACTTAGCTAAATTAGCTGATGGGACTTGCAGGCTCCCTGCAGTCACTGGAAACAGAAAGGATGCCCTGGGATGCAGCTCAGTCCAGAAGCCTGCCAAAGCCCAGCCTCTAAGCTGGCTGACTCCCATGCCCTGTGTTACAAAAGGAAAATATTGAGAATTCTGTTTCTAATGCACTAAATTCAGTTTACTTGGATAAATCTTGGTGTCTGCAGGGGAAACTAGCATGTAAGAGACTAAGCTAGTATACATCTGAAATGAAAAGAAAGTAAGCCTTGTAACATGAGGGTAAGAATAATGTCTTTACTTTCAGGGGATGGACAAAGCTATATTGGTTTTAATTTCAAAGCACAGTAAGTACCTCAGATAGCTTTTGGTCCAACAGGCTGGGGTACCAAACTGTTTTCACTGAGCCCTCTTTTCTATAGTAGTTTGGGATGTTGTCCCTACTAGCTGTAAATACAGAACAGCAATCCCTGGCATCCCTGTCTGCTTTGTGGATCCTGTGAAAATTATGTCCCTAATCCTCTCATCCTAGGGCTCACAGCTGAGGTCCTTAGTAGTCTTTAGCTAGGAAGCTTAGATTTCCCTGGAGAGAACAGGAAGTGCAGGCTTGCACATGGTACCACACCTCTGCCTGAACACATCTGACACTTCAGGCCAACACTGCACCAGGTAGAAGCAGCAACCTGAAATAACAGGAAGCCCCTCTGAGCTGACTGTTGCATGCCAGGAGTGTTACTGGAGAGGGGAGACATGGCTTAATTCCACTTTCCACGAGCTCCAAGTCAATGTAGCATAAAGAGAAAGAAGAGGGCTGAGAACTGTTGAAATAGTTTAATAAATCTATAATCAGCAATGCTGTTCAGTACAGGGCAGGAAACACTGGGACATTTGACAAGCTTAAGTTTCAGCAGAGAAATACAGAAGACACTTGATGGTATAAGCACAGGATATACCTCAACAAAATACCTGTGAGGGCATTACAGATGCTAAATAGACACAAATCCCTAGTCCAAGTACTAATACGCTCCCTGAGCAGGATTTCAGACAAACGATTCGAGACCGGATTGACCACTATGCCAGTCATGAGCAGTAAGCCCAGACTTCTCATTTCCTCTTTTACACATACCTTTTCCAAAGCTTTGGCTATTCGAGTACCAACTTGTTCTAGTGATTGTGGTGAGTAGTGGTCTTTGCCAAGATTCTGTAGGACCTGTAGAAGAGGAAGTAAAAGTGCTTAGATGCTGGAACCTGGTAAGAGATGTCCCATCTCTTGTTGGTTGCTTTTTGGCTCGGCCTTTTACAAATGCTGTAACCTGCTTCAACCTAAACACCTCTCTCTATCTTGAGTTGATACTATCTGTATAACACAGTGCTATAACTCCATGGCACTGAATACTAAGAACACTAGAAATTCTGAGTATGCTGAGTTGGACTTTACTTTCACTAATTCATCCACAAAGAGCTATAAATACAGAGACACTAACGGTGTTTCAGGATTTTCCACAGGCCAGACTGTAGATGGCTGGGAAAACACCGGTAAAATTTCATGTTGCACTGTTCTTACAGTTTTATCCAGGCATTCACTCACTGAAAGTCACCTCTGGAGACAAGGCATTGAGCTAAATGCACCTTGAATCTGCCACGGTATGGCCATTTTTGTGTGACAGCCTTCAGCTCTGGCATACCTCTTTCAGTTGACTTTCTCCAGTGTAATGCAAACTGGCCCGACTAGAAACACCTTGCAGGTGGTCCAAAGTATGCATACTGGCTGGGAGGTTTGGGTTACAAAGGGGCTCCATGGCTGGTTCCTGCAGCTGTGTGGCAAAATCAATGTGTTCTGTAATGCTACAAATGTCATAAAACAAGTCAAATTAGTTAAGAGAACAGCATAGTCATTAGAAAGCTCTCTAGTGAAAGTAAACTGCCTAGAACCTGGCAGAATTTCATCTGAGTTGCTCAGGAAGTAAGAGAAACTGGCTTTCATCTGCACTTGCACTTTTCAAGTCTAACTGATGAAATTCCACATGACTTTTTCAAATTTCTTAGAAATCCTGGCAGTTCTTTCTTGCTAACATAAAATCCTCAGTTTACACATACTGAAGACCGTGCAACTTTCCTGCTTGGTGTAAGTAACTTACTTAGGGCTCATATCCAAGATACTCACTCAATGCTTTTAGCAGAAACAGCAAGCCATGTGCTGGCTACAGTTGTAAGCTCTACCCTGCGGAGTTTCAGGCATTCATCAGGACTTGGCCAGCCAAGGCTCCGGTAGTCACGTCTTTTTCCTTGAGAAAGTAAAACAAAAATAGAAGAAACTTTCAGGAAGGACATTCTACTTCAGTACAATGATTCTTAAAATACTTTATGCCAGTGGATACATCCCCTACACCATAAAAGTCACTGTCCTGCAGACACATTTCTTTAAAAACATTCCTGAACCTAAATGGACCGAAAGGGACTGACAGCATGCACAGACAGAACCAGATTATGCACAAAACAGATTAGGAGATTAAGTTCCAAAACCTGTTTCATTACACTTTTTCCAAAACTACAGATTAAGAACAACTGCCAATCTCGTTTACAGGTAATGTCTCAACTTAAATGTCCTTAAACTAAATTTGTGAGTCAGCATTAATGTTCTACATCTACAGTTAAAAACTAATAAAAGTTGATTGGACCATCTGTTGACAATTCCAGGCAAAAAATATTGCCAATACTGTTCAATGAGTATTTTCTAAGACAGTCATTGGCCTTTACTGTGTTCTTACACTTAAGATAGAAACCTTCCTGAAATTATTTAACAATTACACTTTAGCTCTCCCATTTTGCAGAGAAGCAAAGCAAGGCTGGGAAAGGTTAAATAACTTGCTTTATGTTAACAAACAGATCACTGAGAGAAACATGAACCTGATCTGCACATCTGAACTAAAGCTGCTGAAGTTTTTCCCTCAAATTTGGTAGATACTATATCAAGTCCTAGGAAACTGGCCTGTGTTAAATGTTAGGAAACATTTCCCTCTCGTATCAGAAACATTCAGACTATTTAGAACATAAGAAAAATTCACTATAGCAGTAGAATTGCGCAGTGGGAAGTCAAGTTTAACAACATGCCATTCTATCAAACCAGCTATGCAGACAATATTTCAGGATTTATTTCTAGTTACATGAAATTTTGCCCATTTGGATGCAATGCCTATTTCTCACCCAAGTTACAGTAAACCACTTCATCATATTTTGCAAATAACGAAGAAGTCTGCAATATCATGTATTTTGTAAAGTATTGTGATAAAAGGGAAATTAATTTTGAGATACAAAGGGGAATTTCAAAGGGAAATGATCAGTTCTCATCACCACCTCTGTGAACTATCTGATTGCAAGCTCTTATTGGCATGAACAGCAAAAGACATAAAGAGATTTAAAAATGGCACACACAGTTCACTAGTCTGGGAAGGAGTGAAACACAAGACAGATACCATTATTCCTCCGTTCTACCAAGAACTCCCCAGGTTATCTTCAATTTGTTACTTAAATTGTGATGTTTCAGTTCTTTCAAAGAGGATGCCAGCAGACCCTGCCTCACAGGAATGTTGGGAAGATTACTTTATAATTGAGTGATGCTACGTAATAAAGCCACAAAAGTAACTCAGAGGGGAAGAAGATAAACACTGATGAAAAGACAGGTGTGTGCTCACAAATGGTAGTCTGTTTCATGTATTCCCTTCCCCCCCATTTAAATATTTAATTCAATAACCTACATTTGTCAGTTGCTAAAAAAGAAGGTTGTTAAAGATTTAATGCAAAAGCCTTGAAAATGTGAAATCACTTTCCAGGTCATCAAATTGTCAAGGACTAAGATGAACTGTAGAACTTTGCTTACACATCAGTCCCACAACATTAAGATTTTACCTTCATTCAAAGGTAAGACAAGAAGTATGGGAGGCAGTTACTTGGGTTTTATTCTTTGGCATCATATTAACAGATCACTCTTCAATTTATCTTATTCAATTAGCAAAAACTCCATCTGCCTCTCAAAATTTCATCTGTGTTGGTACAAAACTCTGTTTTTCTGTAGCTACAGTGTTTTGGAAGACCATCTCTAAGTCTTCTCCTATAATATCACTGAACCATTATAGCAGAACACTTGATTTTTATTTATTTACTTCATTTTTATTAGACTAGCCTTTCAGCTCTTTCTCTTTGAGTATGTCTTATATTTAACCAGAAGTCAGTACAAACTCTTATTCTGCATCCTGATAAACTAACTCCTCTGCCCATTTAGTTTATCAAAAGAGATCATCAAAGTCCCCTCTCTCTTTTACAACTTCTACTTGCAACATCTATCTTTTTTTATTCTCCACTCTCACCACCTCATCCCCAGAAGTTTTGGAAATTAACTAGAAAGTTTTCACTCAACACATCAAGTTAGGCTGCACTTCATCAAGAAGGCAGAGATGGAAGAGATATCTTATTTTTCCACATACTTATCTAGAAGGGACATTTCACTATATAGTTTTTGTAATGCATATTTTCAGAAATAAACCAATGTAATACAAAGACTGCAAAGGAAATAAACCATAGTAAAAAAAAAGCTGCAAATTATTTGCTTTCTCTTGAAGCAGCAGGTTACCTATTGGTCCAGGAGAAGGTATCTTTGGTCCACTGATCTCTAGAGCAGTTTGGTAAAAGTTCTCATTTTCTGCATTAGTCCCTTCTTCTACATTTCTCCCAACTGGCTCCTGGAGATCCAAGCTTTCAGCTTTTGGTTTCTTTAAACGTTTGACCTGAAAAGTGATCTACCAAAAGAACAGTATTAGCAAAGTTAACAGTAAGAAACGCCATGACTGTTATCAGCTCCAATGCACTACTTATTTTAGCCCAAAGATGTTACAGATGAGATCTTTGTCTCTCTCCTTTCCTCCCCATCTCAACTCATTCTCAAAGCCTGCTCCTTTCACTGCATCACACCATGCAAACCAAGCCTACAACTTCTGACCTCCAACACTGGAGAAAATCCATTTAACTGCTGGAGAACTGAAAGGCATTTTCATTTATATATTTTACTGGTTACATGATGACAAGAAAGATTTCTGTGTTTTCATGCTAACCAGAACTTTCTTTTTAAACTGTGAACAAGAAGTTGGCAATGGATTCAAACTACTTGTTCATTTCACACCAGCCATCAACCTCTCTATCTTTTAGGCTCACAGGGGAAGTTCATAGATCTGTATCTCCCAGTGTTAAACCTTGGAACTGTTTTCATCTTTCCCTCCTCCACAACGTTTAGTGCAAGACTTAAGTAAACTCATTCAAACTTACCCATTCAGCTTCATCATCATCACCACAGTCCCCAAAACAGGAGCTAGCAAGTCCATCCTGAGATCCCTTCTTCAGGACCCGGATTCCCTGCAAGTCCATCCGGCGACCTTTTACCTCCAGTGCCCCTTCAAAAGCTTCCTGAGGCCAAGAATTTTCAAACTCATCCACCAAAGCCAGCATCTCTTCAGACATCTGATCATCTTCTAAACCCTCCACTCCGTCTGAACCATTGCTTTCTGCAGTGACTGTGTCTAAGAGGAAATACCATAAAAAACTTCAAAAATAATTTTCCTTGTGCTTTCACAAATTATACAAAAAGGCTCTTTTATCGTTTACAACCCAACTTTTCCTCTTGCACAACCCAAGTATCACTGACTACTCACTACACACTGCAAAAAGAGAGAAGTAGTCAGGCCTTCCAACTGCAAATAAGTATCTCTGTTGTGCTCGGAGAAGAATGATGAAGAGAATGAAACTAGTTTATGAATTACTTATTACTTTATGGACAGAGAGGTGAAAACACAGCTTATCAGTGGAAAACAGCGCTTCTGAAAAATCTAGAAACTGTTTCATTTGTTGGAACTGATTTTGTAAGGCTGACTTACTTTCCAATCTCAAGAAGGAGGGATCCCTTGCTGAACTCTGAGTAAGGACTTCTGGATCTTCTGTACCTCCCTCAGAGTGTCCTTCTGTCACTGCTGTAGCTGACTCATAGTGGTCTTCAAAGTATTTCTCCTTGCCATAACTGCCATCTGGGTTTTTCTCATGACAGTGGCCTGAAAGAGAGAAATTTACTGATATATACCATGAGAGAAAGCTCCTCCTGGATACAAATGCAGAAGCTGTTTTGTGGAAGCTACTATCTTCTAGTGTTCTGTGGATTTGCTATATTTTTAATCTATGGATTAAAAGAATAATTCTAAGTAGTATGAAAGACTCTGTTCAGTGATTAAAAATCTGATCTGCCCACTGACAAGGGAGATCATGTAAAACAGTTACAGGAAACTATGCTATTAGGTATCTGCTGTGAACTACTAAGGCAAGAAAAACCAGCTACTTTTCAAGGGAAGGTTCACAGGAGATGAGAAATTACTGTGTGTTGGTAGCCACTCCAATGAACACTCCCAAGATTATGTTTTAGCGACAGTGCACCATATGAGGTGTTTGCCTGCCACATGAACTTTCACTTAAGACACCACAGTGGTCACCATGCTTACGTGCAAGAGAAAAAGGGCCAAGGCAGACTGATCTGGGAATGCCAGACTTGACCTTCTATGCCAGCAACAGACAGCATGTTGGTACGACTAGCTCATGAAACAGAAAGACAAAAGCTAAGAGCATTAATCTGTGCAAAAAATCAGAAGTTTATACAGCTGAAAATTTAACATCTATAATTTTGTGCTCAGGTTACAAGTTCACATTCCACCAAATGCAAAGATCTAGGAATAACATCGAAAAAAACCCAAATGTAGAGTCAGTAACAAGCAGAAACAAAAAAGCACACACTTGCAACAGTAGCCTTTGAACATCCTTCAGTGCCATAAGCATTCAGACAGTTTAAAGGGTGGCCACCTGCATCTTTGTAACAATACTTTTGACAGTAAGTACCTTTTAAGTACAGACCTCAGATTTTCTAATACTAATTACTTTCCACTGGCAGAGGTGTTTAGGGAACACAGCTAATTCCTCAGGAGTGTGAGAGGCTGGGAACTGCCCTGAACCCCAAGGCACAGCTTTGGGGCTAAGACATGGACTAGGGGAATTGTCAGATCACACAGGAAACCTGGCCCCACTGAGAAAAACATATTCCACATACACAGGTGCTGCTCTCAAACCCTTCCTTCCTCTATTTCAATCACTTGTGAGTGAAAATAGTGTACATACACAAGTGAACTAAGAAGCACACAGTTGAATAAAACAAAAAATAAATGTATTACATTCTCAAGTACATTCTGCATTCTACCTTCTCTAAGCACAAATTGTATTTTTCCATGCATATGGGAAGCACTGTTTTTTTTCCAACCAGCAGCATAAAGTAACAAGAATGTGAATAAAGTACATCAGTTACCCCTTTCTTCTTCACACAATGATCCTATGTTACAAAAGAGTAATTCTAGGTTTTTACACCTTTATCAGGCCAGTGGGATGAGAGGATAGTTCTAACTCTCAAGTAAGGGTAACCTGTTCCACTGCTTCTCTGCAAAGTGGAACTACAGCTTTTAGCTCTCTGCTTCTCCATCTGGGAACACTCAGGTATCATCTCTGGAGGAGAAACAGACCAGTATTTTCTCTGTGTGTGTGTGAATGACCAAAATCAAACAAATCAAACTAGATTTAGAAATCCTTTGGGAAAACTATGTCTTGTCCTACCTTTTCTGCTGTTTGTAAGACAAACAATGTTATGAGTAAACATATAAATCAGAAGTAATTAACTTCATAAACTCTTCTAATATCTACCAAACAATTATACTCAAACTTTCTTACTCTATCAGGCATTGATTCTTTCTTCAATGCCCTGCCCAACTCACCCATTCTGCCAATAAAAAATTAATTGTTTTCATAAAAAAAAAAAAAAACACCAAAAAAAATCACTTCAATATATGGAGAACTCATGTTTAGTTATGAGAAATGGCACATGCAGAACACTCCATCTGCTCCCACCTGACATCAACCCTGCCTGATTTCAATGCAAGTCAGGTGCTTCTCAGAAATCTGATGACCACAACTCCCTTTGCTGAAGATCCACTCATGATGAGCATGAAGAAAGAAGCAGAGGGGCTCAAATCCAGACAACTATTTTTAATTGAAATAAAAATGCCAGGAAGAATTTAAGAAGCTGGAAAGCGCAAGCAGAAGGGAAAAAAACTGACGGCACTTAAAATTCTACTTAACACCAACCCTGTTAATATTAATTTACAAACACTGACAGCTAAAAAAAGACTAAATGACTGTGCAGGCTTTCTTGGGATCTGAGAGCTACTATATATGGAAACCTGAGTGACCTAATTTTTACAAATTGCTGCTTTTAGTTGTCTGATGTTGCTGGAGACTATGCAACAATGCTAGCTGAAAAACCAAGAAAAGTTGAAGATCTCTAGAGAGTGAACCATGAGACTGGTGGTACTGAAACTTCCCAGCTTCTGTCAGCCAGATGCCTGGAGCTCACCAGGGAAGTTCAGTGGGGAAGAGTGTGAGACCAGCAAGGGAACAACAAGGCCTGAATTCCAGGCACATTCTCTGTGGAACTTTGGCTGTATCACTGCAATACTTACAGCAGCTTTGTCATGTGAAGGACAAAGTGACCACTGACCTACAAATGCTCAGCTATTTATTACTAATATTTCACATATATTCTGTCTGTCTAAATCTGCACATGCGAGTTCTAGGTCTAAAATCCTGACAGTGATATTACAAAATGGGAAGTCTAAAATTTCTACATCATACTTGGTAAGTTCAGCTTATTCCTGAAAATTTACTAGAGAAGGATCACTTTCTAGCTCGTTTATTTTCTGAAAGCAGCTGTTGTCACTCTTCCTATTGATTCTGTAGAGCTAAGAAAGCTCAGAGGGAAGTGGATCAATCTGCCTTACCTTATGTATTATGAGACCTGGTTACCGAATTCCAGACAGTGAAACAAAAATTATGTGATGATACAAATAAGCGTCTGTGCCTTTATCTAAGTGATGCAAACAATATAAATAGTATGTACCAGGTTAATGTAGAAATAGGCAGAAAAACCCCACAGAACAGTTCCTAATTTACAAAGGAAATATTCCAGAGAAGAAAGCAAATACAAACTCTAAATTGAAGCATTGAGACCTTGGAGATTAAAAGCAGAACACAATATTGTGTATTAAAGGACTGTTCCCGTATTTTTATAACTTGTAATTTTTTTTCCCAATGTGAAAACACTTGAAGAGCATTAGCACAAACCAAACTTTAAATATAGGGAAGATCTGCTAGATTATCCATCCCATTTAGTATCAACCACATTGATAATTTTCAGGACCCCTCTTAAATGTCCACTGAAGCTGTGGTAACTACAGCAGTTCGTAGGGTGGAAAAGCCCTAGACAAAAAGTCAGGCTAAGTTCTTCAGAAATGAGTTGATTCTGAACTGTTAAGCTGAAATCCACTTAGCAAAAGGAGGGAAGCACCCAGAGTGTTGACAACACTGCCACAAGGAAGGAGAAATATTAGGAGAGAGAAGTGATGCAGTAACTGAAGTTTAAGACTTGCTCCATTTCTGAATGGGTAACAAACACCTATTCTGAACTATATTTAATATTGCCACATTTCTCAGAAAAGTCACACCTGGAAACCATTATGAACTTTCCTCATTACACAACAACTTTTCTGGTACTACCTCTTTGTTTGCTTTTGGTTTTTTGGGGTTTTTTTTGTCCAAGAGCAAATTTCTGCCAATTTAGGTGACCCCAGATGCTCTGATTGAAAGCCACTCACCTAAGGCAAGGAAATAAAAGGTTGAAGTATGGAAAAGAAGAAAGATGAACAAACAACATCCCTCGAGTATCACATGGAAGTGCTGCACCTTGAGTAAGGTCTTCAAAGTAATCAAATCTCACCATTAAATTAGGCATTGATTGTTCTAAAAATGTAAATTAATTGCCACTGTAGCTGTTTGTTTCTTGTGGTACATCTGGGAGAGAGAGAATGAGGCCTCATTAAATATATTCACGGTTTGATTCCTATATATCAACTAAAGATACATGATTTGGTGTCATCAATAGCATTAGATATAAAAAGTAAAATTATCTCCAAGTGTCTTTGGTCAGCACAAAATTTTTATTGACATTTAGTTTTTTGTCAGTGCAGAACCTGCAAAATATGGCATTCCTAACTCCACCACCTATGGTCCAACATCCTAGGTTTATGAAAATGATTGGGTCCTAACTTGTAATGTTATACAGAGTAGTTCCCTTAAAATGTTTTCTGTACTTATTTAGAAATTACAATGGCAGAATAATGTCTCAGAACTAAAAGTTAAGTAATTTTAAATTTAGTACTGATTTTCCCCTACAATTTGGAATAAACAGAGCTGCATTATGTCCTGAATTACTACAAGAGTGAAGGACTGTTGCTGTAGCCAGTGACTTGCATTAAGTCAGGCAAAATGCACATTATCTGGATTTATGTCACTTAAATGATTTGCCTCTTTATGGGTAAACACAGCCAAGAGAGAACTGTACTTAATACAGATGGAAGTCAGCCTAATACCTGAGTTGTCAGAGTAGAGAACAAACTGAAATCAAGCTGCTAACAGGCGTTATTAACTTCATACTTGTTTTTTATGAATGTTTAAAACAAGTATTCCCTATAGTGAAATTCAGTAAAGATAGGTCTTTTTTTTTCTTTTTACAGCAGGAATGACATATCACTTAGCTCAATGGAAATAAGTTTCAATTCCTGCATGCAGATGAACAGTTTCATCTACAGACATCTCAGCAGCAGTGCATCAATAAAGAATCTATTTTTGCTAGTCACTGCTTACACAGATGCAGAGACACGTAAGTAAAAGGGGCATATTACCAATTTACATATGAGAAAGGGCAATGATGCTGCTCAGAGGTCATATGAAAAATTTGGGTGTGCTCACTACTTGAGTGACATTGTATATTTAAAACTAGGCCAAAATATATTCATTACAGAAATTAAACTAAAACCTAGCACATCATCACCCATCACTTTTATAGAACCAGTCTTGTTTAGTGCTTCGTGTCACAGGCAATATGATTTCCCAGGATTTACAAAAATAATTTAGAAAGAGAGAACTCACCTACCAGAACCTTTTGTGCATCTAGAACTCGGTCATCATTTGGGCTAAATGAGCACCTTAAGAATTGTCTTTACTTTCTGCACCACAGTGACTTAGTTGCAATCTGACATTAACAAGCCAGGTAGTGCCACAGGGAAGTGCTGTTTGGGAGACCATCTTCTAGACAACATAAAAACATCAACTTTGACTTTCAAGCCAACATTAACACTGGTGATTAACACACTGCATATTCTAATTACCTTGATCTTTCAAGGTGAACATGGTAATTTCCTAAAGATCTTCTGAGACATTAACAGCAACCATGTTATTCCAATCATATATGAACATATATTTGATTGCA
Organism: Certhia americana; assembly: GCA_018697195.1. Lineage (NCBI taxonomy): Eukaryota > Metazoa > Chordata > Aves > Passeriformes > Certhiidae > Certhia > Certhia americana. Next base: position 22,108,552 of record CM031861.1, on the reverse strand, counting down.
AAGCATTTGCTAAGGGAAAAAATCCAAGCCACTTACTTTAAGGTGAGTTTTAAAAGCAATAGGATGAGCAGTAACTACAGAAAAGACCTATCTTTAGCAGCTGTTGCTGTTCTGCTTACCTTACTCATAAACTGACAGGGTTCTACTTAGATTTTGCTCTAAAATTAATGCAGTCCTCACTGTTTTCGTGATAAAAATACATATTTGTATTTCAAAATGAATTCCACGATTGAGCTCTGAAAGCAGAAACTGCAGAATACTTAGGAATTAACAGGACTGCCATCAAAAATGTTACAGAAAGGTGACAGGCCATAACTGCTGAACTGAACAACAGCGCTGTAGTCCAGAAGCAATACCAAAGGAAATTTCCACAGACACAAGCATAAAAAAATACAACTAATGAATACCCTGTTAATTTTTAGTGAAAAATTACCCCCAAAGTGATAGAGCAGGTAAGTAAAAGGAGAGGACAACTAGAAATTTTTATTAGAATTAGCTGGCTATGCAATACTGATCTATGAATGTTTGCTAGGTCTGTATTTAGCTGAAGAGAAATACACATCTACCACGTATCCACTGTGCCCTCCCTACAGGACCCAGGAAGGATACAAAGCAGATGGGGATTCCTATGTCTGCAGAAGCATAAAACACTTCACAGCCTTGTTGATGACTTGAAAAGCAACCAGCCTAAGCAGTAGCCAATCTTGTCCAGCAGTATCACTGCTGATTTCAGCCCTGCACGACTCGGCTCCAGAACAGTAACACCAGCAGACCTCCAGTGCCTTTAACAGTTGTAACACACTGGATAAACCACTAAAAAGATATACCCACTACCCACATAACATCATAGATTCTACTGTGGATAACAGAAGACAGATTGCAGTAAGTTCCCACTCTGATGAAGTTAAGTATTAGTATGGGTACAGGAAAAGAATGAGGAGTGTAGTGTCCAAATTCTGAACTAAGCTTTTAATGTGTTTTCTCCCTACACACTAAGATGATTTGCTAATTCTTAGCTTTTTCCTTTAATATAAATCTTCCTTTGAAAAGCCAGAATTTACAGGACAAAAATAAACACTTTCAAAGGACATGAGAAACTGCTGATTGAAAAAATGAAGCATCGAAAACAAATAGTGAAAAGCAAAAGCAAGTATTTTAAAAGCTGATTTTCATAAATTCTTCCCTTTGATAGCCAGTGGCCCTTCTTCAAAGATGATGAGAGGCGTGCTCAAAAAGGAATAGTCAAAGAAAACACTACATAAAAAGCTTTCATTTGATGCATAGAAAAACCCAAGATGATAATTTATGCCATCAAAATTTAGACCGAAGCACATAAAACGAATCATACAAAAGTTCTTTTTTATTATTTATTCCAACAACATTTTCCCAGTTAAGAGAAAACCGTTCTCACTCGTAGGAAGTTTTAAAATGTGATTTGTAGCAAAAAGACTGCCTCTAAATTGGCTTAGCTATAGATTTAAAGGTTATCTATTTGTCTCATCACAGCAGTTCTGATTAAACCTTTCAAAACATACAAATGCCAACAATACATAACCAGATTTCTGATCATATTGAGAGAAATACCTCACCACTGCGTAACAGACCCATCCCTGATGAGCAGATACAAAAATTCTCCTTATGAAATATAAAGAAGTGATAAATAAAACATGGAAAAAAAAAAAAAGAGAAAGACAAACCTATTTAAAACAGTACCTAATGCAGTTTAATAAGGGACACAGATGCAAAACATCCTGAAGAATTCAGTAGGCTACTCTGTAGCAGAGCAGAAAATGTCAACCTTCCTTCTAGTAACAGGGAGGGGAAAATCAAAGAAATTGACTTAAAGCCTCCACTCTCCTCCTTCCTCTCCACCCACTAAAATAGGAGCTTATTTTTTCATGATGCACATCTAGAAGCAGACACTTATTCTATGATGCCAGGAACAGGGCCTAAAACACAGAAACATCTAAGCATCTAAATGTAAACACCCCCCGCCTCTAATCCTGTCAGTGAATAAAAGAAGACTAAAAAATATCTCTCTCAGAGGACCCTGTTTCTAGGTATAGAGCAGGAAGGTAAGTAGCCCTCCTGTCTGAATTTCAGTCTGTGCCGCAAGAGTTATGATTTTTTCTTCTTGTTTGTTTTGGGGTGAGAAAAAAAGCAAGAGAAGTAAGCACACGTAAAAGTTGTGAAGACAAAGGCTTGTCCTCAAAGTGACTTCTCCTTTGGCCAGATTTTTTACTGCAGATGAGAAAATAGTTACTTATGAATTTCTTAATAAACACTCACCCACAGTAGCTTCCAATATAAGGCTTGCTATGAATATTAAATGACTAATGTTTAAATCCCTGTACACAACACAATTATGAAATGTTTATGATTAAACTTCTTAGTTTAAGTATCACTAGCATAAGCAAAGCCTACAGTGGCCTGCATTTTTTTGCACTTTCTAATCTTTCCTCTTTTCCAGTGTGTTATGCTAAACATCCCATGTTTTGTAGATCCTGTTAGATCCTAAGTATATGTGAACTCAAGTCTAAAAAGGACTTAAGTACAACAGTAACCTTCTACTGAGAAATGGCATCATATAGTTGAACTCTACGAGAGTTAGTAACTCCACTATGGGTTACTGTTAGCTTCCCACTTCCCTGAATGCATGGGGTTGAAACTCTGAAGCCAAGGAAAGGCCTTAGTGTGTGTCTTGATCATCGTTTGGTCTGGAAGGTTTGCACCATATACTGGAATTTAAGCAACATACCACAGGGACGTGACTACATGTTTTTTATCCTGAGAAACTATTTTGAAAGGCTGTATTTAAGTTTATCTGTGTATCTCTTCACTAGGTTGTACTGCTCAGCAAGAGCAGATTCAGACTTGATCCATGACAATTTTTAGATTTGCTTGGAATAGATATCCATGCAACTGCTCTTCCTAACTGGACATCAAAACAGAGGTACTGACACATTTGAACAGCAAACCAATGTTAACTGGTCAAGTAGGCTTGTCCCTTACTAATCTAAGAGAGCTTTTATGTGCTTGGCAGTTTGCCTGACAGAGCACAATCTACACAAATACACTAAAAACCAGGACTGCTGCTGTAAATAGGATTTTTTAAAAAAATCCTGGTGCTGATGGTTGTGATGATCAAGATTAGCCTTCTTAAGTAAGGAATACCTGCAGAAGGTGGTGTTTGACAAGAATACTGCCAACCACTCTAGATTAGAATTCAACAAGAAAACACTCACTTCACACTGCCAGAACAGTACAAAGCCATAGATTAGATACTGCAGAAAGACTAAAAATGTTTAGACGAATATCCCTTCTCCCCAAAATGGTTACATTCAAGAAGCTTCAATCTCTTCCTCTAGAGAAATGCTGAACTGTCCTAGTTTCAGTCTCTAGTAGCCAGAACAGATGATAGATTTAAAGCTTTGAGGACAGGGACAGTCACAGCACAACACAAACTTACATGAACCAGGCAACCAACCTTAAAAGGAAAAAACAAATCAATAAAGCAGACAGATCAGGGGTAGTTAAGTGCCTGGCACTCCGTGGCTCAGCATGCAGTGCTCATTTTAATCTGAGCACATGGCATTGCACGCTGCTTTGAGACAACCTCCACATGACTCATTACAGACTGAGGCCATGCATCACCACTTTACAAGTTCTCAGATTTAAAACAAGTGAATACAGCCTTCAAGGTCTCGGCCAGCTGCTAATGACACTAAGCTGCACATTGTCATTTTCCCCATATGTGGGGACCACATGCTCTTTTCCCTTCCAAACATGCTTTAACCAACTCACCAATTCAGTGTGTACAGCTCAACTATGAACATGTTTGTGAAACTACATCTTCCTGTAGATGTAGCTGGGGTATTACTATTCCTCCTAAAAAGGCTGTTGAATATATGCAGCTGTTGGAACTTTTTAAATAGGTGCAGCTCTAGGTGGTGCATTCAATTGAGGTTCAGTAAGAAATTTTAGCAGCTACATGTAAGGAACTGCCACTGGCAAAGAGCCTCTCAAACAGAGAGGAAGACAGAGTCAGTCACAAATTTCTCATTTTCTCTGCATTCTTGTCACAGAAAAGCACCACATACATTGCAGAGAAATGTTAATACATCTGATAACTGAAGGTATCAACTCCTGAAAATTTAGTTGGAGAGAGAATCCTCCTTTTGAGAAATGCATGATGTGTCTCCTCCTCCACGAACATGTAGGTATTGCTCAAGTAAAGGAAAGGCCCAGGTAACATATGAAGAAGAATTTTTTGCACTGTAAAGGCAGATAAAAATGGTAAATGTCATATTATATTTAGTTTTAATATTGCACTGCTTTTTCTTCGTACTGAATCGTTTTGCATCAGTAAACTCTCACTAAATTCTCCTGCAGTTCTAAAATTCCTTCCACAGTGCAATTCTCATTTCCTCAGTTACTCTAGCTGAGGCCATGATTTTCCTCTCCCTCCTCTGCTAGCCAATGGCCTTCTGATCTTGGGAAAAGACAGAATGGATACAGAACACGAAATATTGCAGGTATACCTTATTTTCTTAACAGAGTGTGATGCAAAGCGAGACTGATGACTTTTGGGAGAAGCTGTCAGGTACACTGCCATGCAGGAAATAAGCAGACCATGTACGTAGGATAGCAAGACATACTTTGCATGATGAAAAGCTGCAAAACAAACTCACCCATTAGCATATTTAACAGATGCAAAAGAGAATGACATTTGAGCAACAGATATATACTTAAGGAATCATGCATTGTTTACAGAAACCTTTAAGAATCTTAATGGCTTTCCAGGAAGCAGCAGCTTGGAAGCAATGTGCATAAGCAGTGGGTACACAGCCTTTGGATAGTGGTGTAGCTAAAAATGCCACATTTAACGTAGTGCCACATTCCTTCATTTTTAAATTTAAGAATCTCAAACTATACATCTCTTATATAGTTTTGACATGAAAAATCCATGGAAATGAAAGATATGGAAAAATACATGTTTCCATGTATTTTTCCATGTAAAAATACATGGAAAGGTTTCAAAGTGAGCTTGGCACAGCAGTATTAGGGCAAGGTCATTCACCTTCAACTTCCTTCAGCCAATCAAGAGACACTACATGAAGACTTTTCAGGGAAAAGTATGATTTATCAATCAGGCTCCAAGGAGAGAAAAGTACCAAGAAGCCTGCATATGGTCAACTATCTTCAAGGTCACATCACTAATATTTTAAGATTACAGACAGATTTTGCAGCAAAAGTGGTCTGTGGGAACAGCTTCTTCCCTTACTGGGCTAGCAGTGCAGAAACAGCAGCACAAACCCAAAATACTTAGGTCACATTATTCTCACAGAGCACATTTTCACATGGATTTCTCCAAGATCTTCCACTCAGAAGCACATCTAAGATTTCCCAACACCCTCCCTCCCCAGGGATGCTGGCTTTCACCAGGACAAAAAGCAGGCCTTATTCTCCATTTCTCTCACCTGCCTGCATTCTGCAAAATGTTTTCACTCCACACAACTACAATTTAACCTCTTCTTACTCCTTTAGCACTACAGAGCCCAAATATGATGACCTAGAGTCCACCTGTGTGGCACCCACCAGATCTTTCAGATGGACGGTCACTGTATGATCTTCACTGCTACAGATGCTTGGCTGCCAGAGGGAGAAAGAATCCAGCTTGATTTTCAGATTCCAGGTGAAAAACAGGCACATGGGTGCACTCCTGTGCATGCATGGGGCAGCAATAAGCAATTGGGTATTTAACTTCAAAGGATAACAATGATCTTAGAACTGCCACCGTTTCACACAAACCCACTTGCTCTATTCTACTGCTAAATGACCAAGGCAAATTATTGCCGTGATGTGTTTCTGAGAGCTCTGACAAGCTGTTCAGGTGCTTCATGGAATTCTGCTTGTTGTTTAAAAACCCTGCTGGTGTTGACTCTTCTGTTCATACAGATGGATTTTACCACAAGGCAAGAAAGAGAGAGTAAAAGCAACAGAGAAGCACAGATCCCACTCCTTTTGCAAACTCTAAGAAAAATAAGAGTACTAATGTATGCAGTATTCTCAAAAAGGTTCAGGAGTGCTCAAGAATTCTGCCTTCCAATATGTAAATCAAGGTGCTCAGTTCAGATATATACCATATAATTGGTACAGATTCTGGCCCTTTGCTTCAACTAAAACACAACTAAATTCTGAGCTAAACTCAATACTCTTTGTTCCAAGAATAAACATCTTAGGGGATATTTATTCCATTAACATTAAAGTAACACCATTAACACTGTAAGTGATAAGCATTCCTTGGATGAACAAGTTACAGCAGCTTGAGGAGGAAGAAACCAGTTTTACAATAAATATGTCTAAAAGGACCTCATGCTGTAGGAAATTGAACAAAAATTTAGCATTCTGTTGCTGGGACTATCAAGACAGTCATAACTGGTAAGGAATACTGAGCTAAGTGAAAGGTGCATTTAAAAATGCAAAGTATTTCACATCCCTGCGTCTTAACACACTATTGTAAGAAAAACTATGTGATGCTTTTGCTTAATGTTTGTGTATCTCAAATCACTGATGGGACTTGAGGTGATTGCAACTTTTAAACTAGTGTCAGAGGCTTAAACCGGGATGTTGATTTAAGGAAGTGATTTAATCTGTCATAAGCTTACTATTAAAGTTTCAAGCAGATATTCTCTGTTCAGGTCAACCTCTCCCCTTTAGGTCAACTTGCTTAAAGGTATAAGCTTATTAACTTTAACTTACTTTAACCTGTAAGAACCTAAGTGCTGGGGCATAAAGGGAAATCCATACACACATAAGCTGAAGCGCCTTTCCTGTGTTTTATTTTAAGGGGAAATAGATGGAATAAACCGGGAGTTTTGATTTCATGTGGCACAGAGCATTGGTACCACAAGAGGGCACTAAAGGCACGCCTAAAGCAGATCCACATTACAGAACTCACTCTCGGGAAGAAGCATGAACTGCTCTCACAAACACTCCCTCGACACACTAACATTCAGGTTTCTTTGTGGCATGTACACACAATTCATAATGAACTCACACACCCTCGAATTCCCAACAGAGCAATACAAAGCCTTTTGTAAAAGCACTATCCTACCAAGGATGAAAGACAGTGAGACTTGAAGCTTGAAACAAGTCATATTTCATATTTTGAATAGCAAATTAATAGTCTATCAATAAGATTTTGAATTTTGGTCTTGTCTAAAAGAATGTGAAGCATATGAGCTCATAACCAATTGGAACTGTGAGTCAGCGGTAGATGCTTAGTGAGACAAAAAAAATATGAGCACAAATGACTTCTGTTTGCCCAGACAACGATTCTGTTTACACAAAGAAAGAAGTGTTACCCAACAGCAACGAACAAATCAGTATGTTTCAATGGCCATCTCACCATCACACTAAAAATATGGTTCTCGTATTCTGCAACTTTTTTATTAAGGCTTGGCAACATCTGAATGTTTACATCAGCCAGTGAAGTGCCACAGAAACAATCCTCTACAGACCTTAATACCTGATAAAAGCTACTTGAAATATTTTAAGCCATAAAATGTGCAAGATGAATCTCAGCAATGCACAATTAAGTATCAGACAAAAATGATGATGGCTTTCTCTACTAGTTTAATAAACAGCCCAAATATTTAATTTTTGCACCTTTGAGAGCTGACCTTGTTTTACACATTAAGCTTTTTACACTTGTTAACACACATCTATTTGTCCTGTTAGCTGTGTGTGTCAGACATGGCTGCTGAAGTTATCTGTCAAGCAACACGAAGTTTCTTAACCTGCTTCAGGAACTGACTCACCAGTAACCTAAAGGCTGATGCAGCAACACCCTTAACACTGCCAAGTCACCTCTAGAAGGATCACCACAGGATGACATTGGAAGAATGAAGTCTTCCAACCATTTTCTCAGGTATTTGGGGATGGGGTGCTGTGTGGGCTCTTGTATAGCATCTATATTGGAGGCAACTGCCTGAACTCCTGCAGCTGTCTAAAATACATGTCACAGGTGATAAGGCTGGAATAACTTTGGACACTTCATATGCGTCTGCCGTAAGAAAAAAACCCCACCAAAAACCTCTGCATATTTAGGAGTTCTTTTACAATGAAAACATTTATATAAACTTGAATACAGGTGGAAAAAGCTAAATAGAAAAGCATTGTTCTGAGACTTTTAATTCTCATTATTATGTGCATGAAGTGACTTGGGTTTGAAATAAAAATTATCTATAGCAGACGTAAGTCACTAAAAAAGAGTACCAGGCAGCAGTACAGACAGGAACATAGAAGCAAGTATCCAAAATGTCAGTGTTAGTCTGTCACATTTCCAAAGTCCTGTGCTAACAGCAAACGTCCCAACATGCTTGAGAAAATGCCTATTTCACTTATTTGAAATAAACACCAAGCACATACTGTAATCAAAAATCAGGCCATGAATTCAGATTTTTGATCCCATATTCCATCTCATGCCACCATATAATTCCCACTGACCATTTGCTGGATTCTGCCGATGGCTCACGGCAGCAGAGCAAGGAATTCCATGTCTCACTACTTAGTTCAGTTTTCATGAACAGAGGCTTTTGACAGGCGAAGCAAAAACAGCGCTATCACATGGGCCTACAACCCAAAGCACAGGAAGCCTACTGCTGTTACTTCCAGAAATACTGAAGGAATATTCTTCAAAACAAGATATTAAACCACAGAAACATCTGACATTCCAAATCCATGGTAAATTTTTCAGCATAAGATATCAATCTTAAAGGATACAAATACTTTATGACATGCCATCAAGTGAACAATAACAATCTCTTTTCAACTGTTTTCCTTGGTCTGAAGGAGCAACAGAAGACTCACAAAATTTCAGGATACTTTTAAGGGCAAAATATGATTTCTGATTACACATTCTTGAAATCATTCTGGTTTTGGAGACTTAACCTCACTTTTATATAGCCTGTCAAGGTTCCTCTTGAGTCAGTTGAAGTTTACAGTGGGGGAAAAAAATATTTCCCCAAGCATTATGCAAATAAGATAGGTAAATCTACCTTTCCATTTTTAAATTTTGAGTTAGGACTTCAACCACAAATCACCATCAAGGCTGAATTAACCAGTATGTTTATATTACACTCTGCACAATAATGTACAAGGAATATCTTTGCTATTTGTCAAGTTTATATTTATATATATTTGTCAGGTTTCTTGCACTAAAACAAAAAGACAATCTAAAGGATATTATAAATAAAAAAAAAAAATTAACACAAGAAGAGTCCTCAAAAAAGGCAAATAATATAAATACAGAGTAAAATACTTAAATAACGGAATACTGGAATGTAATGAGCACATTAACATGCTATGGCATATTCAGCTCCCTCTTGATTTAGCAGCTTCACAAATTCCTTACTGACCAAAATCTACCTCCAATGTACCAGAGAAGTATATTCATGCTAACCAGTGGCCAAGCTGGCAAAAACCCCAGCTTTTCTCTTAAGCACTTTTGAGATGGGTTTTCCCTCACATACAAGAAACACAATCTTCCTAAACAGCATATGCTATAACAGCTGACCTCAAAATGAACATCCTGGATCATGAACCAATGCAAGCAGAAGCCAAGAATCAACCAAACTACATTATGAGAAGTTTACAGAAGAAAAGCAAATAAAACAAAAGATGTCAGATAACTTTGGAGTTCAGATACAACCATTACTTGTTATTGTTTCTGTTCTGTTGCTGCAACCCAAGACATCTGTGAATGCACTTTTAAATTGCTTTCTGCTTAACTTCAAAATAGAGTAGCTATGACTAAGGTTTGACTGGAATAACTTAAAACCTTATGAGTTACAGACTTTTGAAAGACCTTCAGTAAAGTAAACAGACATTGTTTTGGTTTTTTTACAACAGTGTAAGTGTCTCTTGTGATGAAATGTGCAAGTTCCATTACTGCTTACAGTATCTCCTAGGATTTTTCTAAGAAGGGCAATCTGAAGTTGACAGATTCACTGTGAGGTATCAGCAGAGGAGCTGACATTATGGATATCAGCAAGAGATCCATCAGCTGGGCTGCTACCCCACTCACTACAGCCCCTCAGCCAAACAGCATTCATTGCTCTCCACAGCTCATGGGCTCTCAATTACAGCAAAATGTACAGGGCCATAAAAAGTAGTATTATTTTAATGGCATAGTCCTGGAATTTCACCTATAATGGCATCATCCATATTGTACCAGCAGATAGGATGGCCTCTAGTCTGTATTTTTTAGACAGCACCATTCTAGATGCTAAATCTAGATGCTAAGAGAGGAGGTCTCTCCAATGCCTTTTAACTGGAGATGGAATTTTAAAAACCCTTGGAAGAAGATTTTAGTAACGCTAAAAACCACAAGCATTTCTCTGGTGAGGTTTACACTTGAAATAGAGAAAATATTAGATGGAAAGATACCTTAGTAACAATTTGATAGAGAAGGGATTAAAAAATATATTAATAAATCATCTTTGAAACTGCTCGTGAGTATCATATTGGCCATATTCAAGTACAAAGTACTGAAAATATTCAATGGGATTGAATAAAATGAAAGAATAAAAAATAGCTCCAAAAGCTATTTTTTTTTAAACATAAGTACACATTAATGATAATAAACCATTCTGTTGAAAATATTTTAAAATGGTTTTGGGGGGAGAGATTGTATTCTGTGTCATTCTCACAGATTTTTGGAGTGTTAAGAGCAGTGATCACAGGTCCCATACAAATAATACAATGCTGACACAAGACAGTCTATTCCTTGAAGACTGAACTCTAGAAGATGACAACCAAAGTATTGAACACACTGAAAAGACATGAATTAAAACTAAACTGCTCTTCACCAAATTCTTCAGCTTTAAGGAAACAAATCCAGATGACTGTAAAATCTGAAGGGATATACAAAAGGGGCTGTTGATCAGCCTAGCAGTGGATGTGCACTTCCATAAATATTGAATCCTCATTTACCAGTAAGAGACATTTGTAATGCTGTTAAGGTATTACTGACAGTCAGGGAATAATCTGCACTCAGTGGAAGCCCTCTAGATATTCAGAAAGTCAACCTCAAGCAGTTCTTTAATGGACTGTAACTTCTCAATTAAAAGCAATGTCTCAACCTTGATCCTTAATAGAAAGCACAGTAAAGCAAAAGTGTGGAAACTTGGAAAAAACAATCTCCCAACATCCAGGGCAAACAGACATTATTTGACTTGTGGTCCATCTTTCAGCAGTTGCTTACCACTGCACACAGAAGAGGTGATGTTGTACAGGAAAGGATAAAACTGCAAACAGCGTATCATCTTCAGGCTGCTTTCACACTCCAAGCACTTGGTTGTCAAATCCAGTGCGTGTCTGAAGGCCTGCAGTGCTCCACTAATGTTGTTCTGAGCCAGGTATGCGTTTCCTAGGCTCAGAAAAGTCAGGGGCTGTAAAGAGAAAAGCAATACACTGCAGCATTTAAGTACACTCACTGTTTTTAAGATTGAAGCCAACTAGGAAATATCCTTATCAAGTCACATTCCCCCCCCCCCCCCCGCCTCAAATTTGGTGGGAAAGAATTTATAAAACTTCCTAAACAGGCACTGCCTATTCTCACAATGGAGAACTAATAGCTTGATGCATTGGTGGTAACCAAAAGCTGCTTTGCTTTTTTTGTGTTAGGAGCTCCATCTTTCTACAATAAAAACCCAGCTGTTAAATACACACAAACTGAAATGAAGCATTAAGTACTTACTTATAACCATCAGAAACATAATGCTTATTGCAGAGAATGCCAAAGGACTAAAATGAAATGCGCAAAGGCAATTTAGAATCATTAAAAGTCCACAAAAAAGTAAAAATATCACTTGTGTTCTAGCAGGACAGACGCACTGCATTTGCCAGGAGTGTTCAGATTTACCTTAGCAAAGCTAGGTTACTGAAAACACCAATGTTACACTAGCTTAGGGGTACACATGCCTTGCAATTCTTCGTAAAACAGTATTTTTGGCTACTGCTTTTGGCTGCTATCCCTAAAATAAGCGTTTCTTTGAAAAGTACAGACTATAAACACCTTTTTCACTGGGTAGAACTCAACACTTTAACACTGGCACACAGTAAAGCATTACATCTATTGGTTGACTGAAAAGTCTTCCACTTGGACAAAGCAATTTGCTGTAATTAACAGTACACTGCTAGAATAATGACTATAGCATTGTAATTTAGCAGTTGTTTTCCCACTGAAACAGTTTTTTACATTCATTATCTAAAAATGTGAAGACTGAGCAGTAGCTGATGATTTTTCCAACTCAGCTTGCATTACTAAACAGCATTCAGAAAATGGGGCAAGCTGAGCAACAGGACTTCTTTTTCTTTTTAACAGCTTTTGCTGATGGAGCACATCTTTTACTCTCAGTAGCTGTAATTAATTTTAACTTGTATTTACTTTCCATTATATTCCAGGAAATGCCATTCAAGTACAATGTCTCCTGCTAGTTTTTCTGGTACAATAGATATTACAGGACTGAGTACACCTGAAAAAAACATGAGCAAGCATTACTGTCACGAGGCACGATTCATAAGTATTTTTGAAGAAAAGTCCTACTCACACAGCATGGTCCTAAGGATTCCTAGGCTCCTCCCCTCCAAGGCTGTGTTTTCAAATGTTCTTCTTAAGGCACATCATTCCACCATAGCTTTCTGTATTTGCACTCTTACCTGCCACCCAAATTCCTTTCCAACAATTGAAAATTTGTTTCTGAATGCTACACTGATTAAACTTATTCTGTTTATAGCTTTTTTATGTGCTAGGTAACTGATGGCCTGGCAGGTTTAAACACTGTTTATCTAACTAAAGGTAGAAAAGTCATTCAAAGGAAACAAGTCATTTGAACTTCTTACTGAGGTGTCTCTGAGACCAAAACCTATCTGCTAGAGAAAAGGTGTTCCCTGCAATGCCATTCCCTCCCCTCTTCTTCTCACAGCCATTCTGTCCAGTTCAATAGTTCAAACAGCTTATACAGAAACTGTCTATATGACATAGGTGACAACCTATAGAATGCTTATCATGTTACTGTTCAGAAATACAAAAAGCTGGTTTGAATCTATGGTTGGAAGTAGCCACCAAATAACTAGAGTATGTTTTCCTTTATGTATGTAGACAAAACCTAGGGACAAATAAAACTACAGATAAAAAGTTAAGAGTCACAGACAGATGTCTATACAGTCAAAGATCTTGGTGGCATACATGCTACTTTAAGGGTTTTAAGAATCAAGCTATAATGCTGACAGCTTGACAGATCTCTCTGTTTTAGGTTAAAATGCTGCCAAACACCAGGACTAAATTCCTTGGAGGCACTGCTGATAATACAGGCTTTGGGAGGCTAAAAGTCTGTCACTGATTTACAAGAACTTCTCTAGATGTTCATGCTCTCAACAATCAGCATCTCCACAGGTGCAGTCAAGAATTTACATGAAAATTAATACCCACTGCAAATCACAAGCTGGAAGATGAACTGCATGCACAGGTAAACACAAGTAATGTGTGTTTAGAAAACAATGAGGGAAACATAGTCACTGCTTGCTGAGCAAACACAATCCCCATCACCTTACCTCAGAGGCATTGATGGCCAAAGCCTTCTGCAGGAGCCTGCTGGCATCCGAATGAAGACCATAATGAAACAAGAGGTTAGCAAGATTGACCAGAGGGATGTCCTGATACTCATGTGGAGCCAAATTATATGCTTTTTGCAAACAGGTGATAGCAAAGGTGCTATTTCCAACTGCACGCCAGTACAATCCAGCTTCATTAAGCACAAGCCATAGAGGATCTTCTGGCTATAGGAGAGTCAGGGAAAAGGATAAAAACACCCACAAAGAGGTGTCTCAGGAAGACAGAAATGCCTGCTTTGAAGCAAACAGAACTCACTCTTGAATACTACATTGTTAACTAGATACAAATTAAACTTTGCTGTGACTATTAGCAAATTATTCAGTCTGCTACATTCTACTCAAATGGACATGATTTACAGGCTGAACTGTAATTCAGTAGCAGCTGCTGCTCACACTCTACTCATATCAATGCTTTGTATCATGATCACAAAATCCCTTAAAATATACAAGTGATAATGGCTAGTTCACTTCAGGAAGCAAGGCTTGTCAGGCACTTCAGAGTCTTAAAATTATACAAACACAGATCACAGATGCATGCAAAATGCTAGAATTTGAATGTCAGGCAGCTATTAAATTACAGTTAAATGTGCTTCCAGGTCCTGTGTCTAACATTACCCTTCCTTGTCAATTAAAGGTTTCAGAGTTGTTTTTTCTTAGATTTAGTTACCTATCTGTCTTATGCAAGTTGACAACTGGCATGCATTAGATACTGCTTAAAGATTATAAAATAGTAAGCAATAAATGAGGGCAAGTGAAAGAATGGAGGAAGTGTCAAATACACCTTGAATGTTCCTTCCTCCTCTTTAACCTATATCAGCAAAATTAGGCACTCGCCCTAGAGGAGAAATAGCAAAATTGAAAAATACTGACAGGTTGACAGAGGTAGGTAAAACATCTGCTTTCAGATGCACTTTGAAATTACTTAGAAACTTGTTCTAGTTTTTAATATTTGCAGCATTCTGTGTTATCCAATTCTACAAAGCATTTACAGTATAAAAGCAACATCTGAAATGGATGTTCAGTCCTACCTATATGCCTGAAGCTCAAATGCATGCCTGAATAGGAAACATGCAGCTAGGATTGAGGAAGCAAAACAACAATACTGTGTTGAGTCAGTAAGAACATTTTTGTTCTGGGTTTTAAAATATGTCTCCCACAGAAGGGTTCTCACGGTGATTCTAGAGGACTAAGGACATCAACATGATATAATACTCTTTGTTTGGAGTACCTTACATAATCTGTGACCTCAAGATTATTAATGACCCCTGTTTTGCAATGCACATACATAACATTACTTGCATGTTCTTCATTCCAAACTCCTCAGT
The DNA here is from genome assembly GCA_018697195.1 of Certhia americana. Taxonomy (NCBI): domain Eukaryota; kingdom Metazoa; phylum Chordata; class Aves; order Passeriformes; family Certhiidae; genus Certhia; species Certhia americana. The sequence goes on along the minus strand of CM031861.1, from coordinate 22,093,547 downwards.
GAATTACTCTCCATTCACAAGTCTCAACGACCTCCCTAACTAAATCCTCAGCATGTTACTAGCATTTTGTCTTTCCCAATACCAAGATACTAACTTGTGGCATTCCTGCTCTACATAATCATCATTAGCAGAGCAGGTAAGACACAAGACTGTTCTTACATCAGCAGACAGAAAAGTTCAGGCTTTTAGCATGACAGCAACAGAATATTACAATTAAAACCAAAATACTCATGCACTGCACACTAAGACATTAGACATGTATAGGACTGTTCTGAACAACATAATAATAGGAATCAACTCCTACTGCTCGTTTCTCCTGGTTAAGACAGATGCACATAGTAAATGGTACTGATTTTAGACTAAAAAAGTACCTACACATAATACCTTGACACAATTTTTACACGAAAGTTAAATTGAGAAATATCAGCTTGACATGTCAAAGAGCGTCAACGTCTCTCTCAATGCTTCCTGTCATTTGACTCTTAAAGGTCCCACGCAAGATGGAGGTGGCATTCCACAGGGTTCTGTACAGAGGTACATTCTCTGCCCCAGAGTGCTAATTATCCTGACAGAAGATTGACAGAGGGTTTGTTTCCTTGGAGGAGAGTAGGGGGAAAAGCAGAGTAGTGGGAAGGAGGAGGAAGAGCACAAGGCAGGCATGCAGGAAGGGGTGGCAGACGGAGGAGTAGTTCCAAGCTACTCCTCCCAATTAAGCAAATCGCTGCCAGAATTAGCTAATATATTGCTGCTCCATATCCTCACAACAAGAACAAGCAGCTACAGGGCTGTTTGGTCCACACTAAGCTAAATTAGACACTTCTTTATGTATTTCTGCTTTACTTGTAAATGTGGATTTTTAAGTTAGCTTCACCTCAGTTACAGGTAACAAATAAACTCCTTTCTAGTGCATCACTGACTAATTTAGAAGTATAGAAACATCTCAAGTAAGAATTCTGAATTCATCTCATGTGACAGATTGACATACCTTTTTCATGGCATGATCTAGAAACGCTCCTATCTTCGTCAGTGTAATACTTTCATTGTTGATACGAGAATGCAAAACCTAGAACACAAAGATTTGTTTTTCCCCAAACTACTGAATAAATTTTACAGTCAGGATCTACAAGGGCCATTCAACATTTGCTCCCTTAAATCTTCTCTTTTAGCAAAGGGAAGATACAGATATTGTACTAAAACGAGGACGTGAACATGTAACACTTGAAGCAACTGATCTCCAGAATGCAATATGAAGGCCTTAAGCCTACTAGCTTGGCAGAATACAGAAGCTCTTGGAAAAGAACCATATCAAGTAACTGGTTTCAAAGACAGATGTGATTTCAAAGAGTAAATTAAGTTTCCCATTTTATGTGCTTTTGGTCAGCATCTGAAAGAAGCCAGATAAGTCAACCCTTTCTCCATTACTATTAGAAAGAATTTGCACACATCTTTCAGAAGTACTAATTAACTTGAAATATCAAAATCTTTCATGTTCTGAGTAACATTTTCAAGGCAATGAAGAGGAGGATTTTAATCCAGAAGAGAAGCAACAAGAAAATATCTCTTACTTGTCTTGCTTGATTGTCTGGCATCCTGAGTTTCAAATCTAGATTAGTGTCTAGTTCCTTGACCAGTATGTTTAGAGATTCATTATTACGAGCATCAGTAATGGAAGAACAATCTGGTGCCTGTGCTTCTCCGTGCTCAGCAGTATCTCTTGGGATATTCAGTATTGGCTGGATTCTAGCAATAAGGAGAACCAAGACAAATTAACAGCATGTGCTGCATGTCATCATGTAGAAATACAAGAATCTGCTAAGTCTTGTACGGCAGACTGCTATGAGACACAAGCTGCAGACATGAAGAACTCAAGGACCACCCTTTCCTTGAAAAGTAATTTGTAACGTCTTTCCATTTTTAAGCACAGAATAACAAGACCAATGTACACTGCAGTAGATAAAACAGAAGGTTCTCATATTATGCTAGTAAGAATTCCCTGAAGTTTAGGACTAAACAGATATGTGACAAAAAAAAGTTGAATTTTTTTACACTAGAACTTGATTTCAAAAACATCAAGAGGTAGTCAAATTACGTATAAAGAACATTCTAAGATGAACACTGTTTTTTTCTAAAGGAAGCTGCTAGATGCTTGTAGATGGGAATCTTAAACACAAGCTCAATACTAGTACTATAGTGACTAGGTGGAACAAACCCAGCTTTTTTACTACCACCGTTATAATTTAAGTGATTAGGGTACTAAACCATTGCATTGATCTATGTAATTTAGCTATTGCAGTACAGACACACTTATTTTATCCTATATGATAACAAATATTACTGACTCTTCCATGATTAAGCTGATTTTCTACCTCTGTCCTGAAGGAATGAGCTGGAGTTTTCCACTCCTAATCCTTCTCTAGTGTTTTCTGGTTTTCATCATTTTCTGTACATTTTCGTAATGTACAAAAGTTAACTGTGGTTATTAAATGGATGCTCACCTCATTCTCTCTCTCAAGGTTTTTTTTTTTTTTTTGTTGTTGTTAATATAGTCTACAAGACATTCAGACTTGTGCTTAAATCCTCATTCTGTCTGTATTTAATATGTTCACCCAGGACTAACAGTCAGGGAAGAATCACCATGAAATTGGATCTGGCTGTTATACTTACAGCAAAGACAACAATCAAGGAAAATGCCTTCCTTCTGTGGAATAGCCAGAGAAAGAGGTTTGAACACCTCTCTGCTGTTGATTACTAACTGCATCCATCCTCTCCAGAAAGAAAATATTCTTCACTCATATAGTAAAGATTTATAAATACAGCTTTTAAAAATCAACACTTGCCTGAATCCCCTGTTTTCTGGAGGCAAGAAGTAAGTTGGCAGTTCTTCTGGGTCAGGAATTTTGGGGAAAGATTTCATGCATTCTGACCGCTGAGGCCAAAGTATATGCTGTTTGTCCTAAGAGGGAAAGAAATTATTTACAATTTTCTCAACGTTTTTAATATTCTAACAGACAAGTAATAAAAGGGATAGTAAAGGGATAGTCTGAAGAAAAAAAACCAAAACAGATGTTTACAACTATTAGTTTTCCATCTTTTTTGTAACATTGGCAGTTGAAATTTCTATCTTTACTTAGCTGTATTGCTTTACTTGCAGCAGATGTTTACAGAACAACTCCCTCTGTGCTGCAGTAGTTTCAAAGGATGGGAAAGTACAGAGAAACACACAGATGCTTGTGTGTTCAAGAAGTTCAGAATGCTACATTCTCCAGCACTGCCACACATCAAAACTGTGAAACACTAAGAAGTTTCACATAAACAAGGAGAGGATTCACTTTCATCCCTCCTCTGAGACAAGGCAAAGCTCATCCTCTTCACTCACTCTGCTGGGTTCCACACTCCACACCGAAATAACAGAACGAGCCACAGGGGAAGACTGCAAGGAGTGGCTGTGAACACTTAGGTTTGCATGAGGATCCAAATTCATGGATGTCATACTAGAAGCTGAAGAGTCTTCACCAAACTAGAAACAACAGAAAGACAAATTTCTTGGCGCAGTCATAGAAAACTTAGGCATTGGACTAAAATGAAATTTTTTAATTCAAGTAATTCTCTTTTAAGAAAATTAAACAAAGCCTTTTACAAGAAACCCTCTGTATTTCCATAGTTCGCAGTCTCTCAGCTTGTATTAATATCAAAAGGAATGCGCATTAAAATACTTTGCACTCTGGAAAAGAAAGAGACTAAGAGATTTCTCACTGTAATTACCACACCCAAAATGGAGCCCTTTTGTCAACCCTGAAAAAATTGAAATTATTTTGCTAATAAAGCAAACGAGATGTAACTTGAAGCAGTGGTATCAATTAACAGACAAACCTGAACATATTCCACATTTTCAAAAATGTCTCCACGGTGATAACGAACAGGCTGATCCCACTGACAGTGCAAGCTATGTTGCTGATTGCCCAATCTGCAAATCTGATGGTTCCCTGCAGAGCACAAAATATTCATTTACTCCATCAACCCAGAGGAAACTCCAAAAGACTCAGAAAGAATTCCCCGTTGAAGAACATACTGCAATGCCTTGTTTTAACAAGCGAAACACAAGAGCCACTCAGGGCCATCTTAATAAATGAAGAAATTATATCCTGACACTTATCTACGTATGTGCCATATTTCATTGCTTTAATGAGCATGAACACTAAAAAGTTGTACCTAATTGAGCTTCTTTTGCCATCTGTGTCTCATGAATGATGTTCCTCAAGATTTGTTCCTCCTGGATGAGCTTGTACTTGTCTAAAACATCTTGTTGCCTAAGGTAATGGTCATGCTGCTTTTGATATTCCTTTAATTCATTTAATGTTCGCTGAAGTGATCTTGAAAATTAAAGAGAGAAGATTTACTTTGAATGTTTTCTAGAATATCACCTTTTCCTACACTCTTGCACATTTTCAGCTCTAGGTTTCTTAAAGTATTTTTATGCTTAATTCTATTGCATAATCAAAAAATACAGAAATTTAAAAACAATTTCTCTTGAAACGTAAAAAGTTACTGCACCAGAATTACAGAAGTTTGACTATATGCATTGCCACTGGGATATTTCAGTTACCTATGCTGGGCTTCCAACTTTTGCTCAAGTTTTTGCTGACATAGGACAGCATGTTTCCTTTTTACAGCTTGCTCAAACCCTGGTTTGGCCTGTAGAGCATGATCATAACACAGGACTGAGTGGTTGTACTCTCCAAGCATCTGAAGAATGACCGAGAGAGAGAATAAGCCATTGTTCAGTAATATTTAATAAACAATACTCAGTTTTTAAAGAAGCCATTAACTTAAATTTTAATTTATGGTAACAAACAGCCCGTCATTTCTGACACTCAAGCCACTATATCTATTAAAGAAAGGCTGCAGAAGAATTTTACTGGAATTTATTTCCAGGTGCAGATCAAAGCCTTTGCTAAAAGACAAACTTTTGAATAAAAGCATCTTTACAGAATTTTAAGCATTAAGCATAAGATGCACGTGGAGCACAAGACACTGTAAAAGAGTAAAGCATTACAAGTCAACCCCAAAAGATTAAGTAATATTTAATTTTTTTCAACTCTTGGAAAATAAAGATTGTATTTACTGCGTATATATTTCCTAAAGTGTAATAGCTGGTAAAGAAGTCACTGTAATCCAGAGCTGCGTGAACCACAATAGCTGCATCTGCAGAGAAGTGAGCCCGGTGCAAAATATTTGCCAAATTTACCAGTGCAATGTCTTTATTTTGCCTAAAAGAATAGAAGAATATAAAAAGGAAAAAAAATTAAAAACTACCATTAAAGGAAGGCAAGATAGTGAAAGAATCATGCACAAGGATAAGTGAATTTGCCAGTCACACATTAAAATAAATCACTTGCTAGAAAAATGTCTCAACTCTTTAGATGCCTAGTATAGCACATAGAGACCAAGAACAAGTAACATGGATTATTCCTTAGCATACCGTCTTAGAAACCAAAACCTTTTGCTAATTAGGATAACTACAAAAGCAATCTGAGAATAAATCCTTATTAGCAACTCTTACCTTGAAGAAAAATGAAGGGCACGCATAGCACATTCTACTACTTGGTATGGCTCATTCTTTATTCGCCAGTAAAAAGAAGCCATGTTATAGAGTACCCAGGAAGAAGAGTTCTGCAATAAAGAGAAACACATGAACTGTACTAACTAATAACACATAAACTAAAAGGTTAATCAGGGCTTTAATTACTATAGGATGAAAAGCTGAGCACCGAAGTTGGTGCTCAGCTGCTCTAAGCTGGCCTCTTCCACTGGAAAGCTGCCATTTGGCAACAGTCGTCAATGTTTAAGAACACTAAACTAGCATATTAATGTACTAAAGAAACAGAATTTCTGCATTTCATGCAGGTAAAAATACAAAATGAGGTGAAATGAGAGGTTACAGTAGTTTAAGCATCAGCATCTTAGCTGGAGATCAATGAGAGTTCCTAGATTTTGCAGGAAGACATTTAATGAAAACATATGCACTTCACTACTGTTGTCTCTTCTTTGCTCTTCAAGCACCTATATTTTTTGTTTAAAAATTCTTAGTACCTTGACACAGCAATAAATGTGGCTTGCCAGACAACATAATTATATAAGTCCTTAAAGATGACAGTAAGTATCTATTGATTTGCTTTGCTGATGCCTTCTCCTGCCTCTTGCCTACCAGAAAATGGTCCCAGTTTGCCTTTTGAAACTGAACTGTAAACCAAAAATACATGTGCAAAACTGGATCTGACTGCTTGTACGAGGTGTATCTAAACTTGTGAGACCTTTCCAGTGCCCTTTTTTGTGCATCCAGCAAGATTACAGTTTCATACCTTCATGAGCCCGTCATAAATACGGTGACCTATTTCCTCTATACTTCTTCCCAGCCTCCGTGATAAGTATGTGAAGATTGGATCTTCTTTAGGTAACAGGGGTGCAGAAAGATTAACCCTTTCTTGGACACCCTAAAATAAGAATTGAATACAGGTATTTGCTGACACACACGAGTAGAGAAATATAAACAAAAGCATGACTCCCAGGAAAATGTACGGCTTGGTTATTTTACAATCTTATCTTCCTTTCAACATCTCTGGGGATTGATAGAACAATTTCACCTCTGACAAACAATAATATATATTATTGCAGATAGAGAAACAGTAGAAGCAGCCAAAAGCAGACTCTGCTTGAGCTCTACAGGGGAAATATTCAGTTCTGGCAGCTACTGATTTCACGAATGACCACTGAAGCACGTAAGTCAGGGTTGTCAGGTTACATGCACACAATGGAAGTATCTCTACTCCTCTTCTCTTTCTACTTTCCCCATGCACAATCACACTTCTTTCAAAAATACATCCAGACCCAGGAACAGAGCTAAAAAAACTTCACTTAAGAGTTTAGCTGTACGAAAATTCTTATTTGTTGATGTAAAGACTTACAATAAAACAAATATCAAGATAAAAACACTAAAGCTGCATCTGCATTAGAAAATCTGTTCATATAATTGCTGTTGACAAAACCAATTTTCCTACCACTCTTCCACTGTAACTTTTCTAAAGCAGCTGAACTTTGTACTAGTAGTGAATAATTATCCTCTGAGTTAGGGCTTGGCATTCAGAGAACAAACAGACATTCAGGTTTTTAAGAGCTACCAACAAAACTGCAAAGAATTTATTCTAAATCTTCATACATTTTAATGACCTTGTTTAGCACTCTCCAAATTTCAACTGAGACAATTCACAAGCTCGTAGTAGTCCCAATGAAAGCTACAAATTTGCTAATGAAATGTGTTCTGAAAACAAAATACTCCATTTTCCTAAAAATGTCCTCTAAAATAATGCAAAAAATAACAACAGAGAAACTGTATACCTGATGGAACAGGTATAACCTCTGATATGCAGGTACTTTAATCAAGGTCCAACTGTAGTTTTAAAAAAGTGAAACAGTCTTGGAAGATTACAATACCTTTCAACCTTGTGTGAGAACTGCCAGTAAGAGTTTTCTATTCCTCTTCCTAATGGGGAAAAATACTTACGTGCATTTGCTCACTTACCCGCAAGTGCTGAAAAGCATGAATACTGTATGGAAGATCTAGAACTTTTGTACAGTCTGGCTGCTGCAGGTCTGGAGGCACTGGGGATTTTGTGTCTATATAGTCTTCAGGGCTGAGGACATAATAACATAACACAGCAGACTGCAGATTAAAATACTGCTGAAGTTCCTTAGAGACATATGGCAGCTGTTATAGAGTACTCTGATGTAATCATTACAGAAACCCCCTGTTTGGGTACATTAGTCCATTTCTGTTGTATTCCCAGATTTCAGTTGTATCAGGATGTCGTGACTACAGGATAAAGTAAGTAAATTTGTCTGCTTTAGAGAAAATATCAACATTTGGATAGACTCCAAAATGTGTAAGTGTCAACCTAGTGTATCACTGCTATGATTAATGATGTATCTGCCAGGTAAATGGCAATGCATGCAGACTCTTCAACTGGAGCAAACCAACCAATCCCAAATACGGGTGAAGTCCAAATCAAGGTGTATGACAATAAAATTGACCTTTTTCCACTTCAAGAACTCATGTGATTATGATAAGAAAAAAAAAAAACCAACTAAAAACTGTCATTCCTGAGATGAATTACCAATGAAGCTGAATGTCAAGTACACTGTCTGCTTATCCTTCACTTTCTAAACACAGGGGACAAAATATGACCAGAAAGTTCAACAGCTTGGTAATCAATGGAATTTCATTCAAATTTAAGTCAAGGCTGTTTCCACTAAAATAAATATCTATCTCAAAACACTGAAAACACACTCAAGCAAATTCAGCCCACTTCTATATGACATATTTCACTTTAATTCACGTGTCAGGTCATAGCAGTACAGAGTAACAGTGGTAGAACTGGGAACAGAAAGGAAAAGTTTCAGGGTAGAGCTAGCATAGACAGTTTGGGGGAAACAGCATTTGTATGTTGAGCCTGTTCACAATTAGTGGCCGATGTTGTTTCAATTTTATTCCATAGTGACACAACACAAAAACTACCATCTAAAAAAAGTCAGTGCTAGTAATCTTCCACTTGTATTTGGAGGTACTGTTGATTTTTTTTCATTCAGTAAAAACGTTCGAATATAAAGCACCTTATTAAAGCATCTTATTACCGGATATCTTTGCTCTCTAAGGTGATGTATGTGCCATCGTACAGATCTAGGTCCCCCAGGGGCACCTTTGCTTTAATGCAGTCTGGATCTTCTTTATTATGCCTTTGTTCCAGCCCTGTGTCTCTGTCCTCATTTTCCTCTATATGAATCTTTTGAGCAACTAACTGTTTCTGTAGGAAAAAAAAAGGAAACAGAAGCATGTAATAACGATGAAAGCAAATGCTATAGTTGCTACAATTCAACAGTCCAATCTTTTCTTTAAAATAAAGTTAATTTGAAAAAAATCTAAAAATTCTCATTAAATTTTGGGAATTTAACTTCCTTATCTTTTATAACATCCGTAGGACTTTTCTGTATTTGGATGGCATATAAATACTTTCATTACAGGTAATACCACTTGAATGAGTCCTTATTTCTCCTGTTGTGCCTAAAAAGTGGGCTAGTAACATTCTAACACCACAGCAGGCCAGGTAGAAAAAGAAGAAATGGTTGCTACAAGTACATCAAATTTTTCATATCTGGCCCCCTTTTTTCCACTCTAAGACCTTGTGGAAGTAATATGAGACATTGCAACATATCATCATCATCATCATCTTAACCCTTCAGTCTGCTAAGTAAAATTGAACATGAGTACATGTGAATAGTACTGTATATGAATACCATGAGATGAGAAAAACTGCCTTTTTAATTAAAGCCATACACATTTGATTACATGCTACTGTGAAACAATAGAGATATATGTACACTAGTAGCAATTTGTACAAGAACTTACAGTAGGAAACTTCAGCTGAAAGTCATTTGTATACCACAAGTTAGACATTAGTAATTTCCACACCCACAACCCACACCCAAAAAAGCTTGCAAGAATTCTATCCATAGCTAAAATACCTATCAACACAAAAAAGAATATACCCTAATGAGAAGGACTGGCTGAATACAGTCACAAGAGGGGCAGTCCTGCTTATTTTCCTTTCTCCTACTTCTCCCATTCACCTAAAGTTACCTCTGGTGTTCATCTAGCTCCACTTAGTTATTCCAATCTGATAAAACCAAAGCTGGCACAAGGAAGGGGTCCATGGCCAAAAGGGCTGTGAGCTGTTTGCTTACCTAACCCCTATTATATTTAAACTTCAGTTTATTTGTTCAAAGTTCATTAAAACCCTTTTCAAAAGGGTGGTCTCAGACCCCTTCTCCACAATAAATTGGCTTGAAGAAAAACAGACATGATTTGCTCTGTATTCTTCTGAAATACAGTACAACAGAATCTAGTGACTTTATGCAAAAATATTAGGATTTATGGCTAACAACAAGGAATAATACAACTGGAGACCAGTTTTGCAGACTTCAGACAAAAAAATGAGATCTGAAAAATTTTTCATCCTTCCACTGAAGGAGAACTTTGCCAATAATAAATTATTTCCCCCATCTAAAACTATCACTACAAAGTCTATGGAAGAAAAAAATCTGTATTTTCAGAAATGAGTTAGCACATAAACGTTAGGATTTACCTCCAGTTCTTTGAGGTAGTTAACTGTTGTTTCTTGTCTCATTAGTATTACCAAATCATGTGGGTTCCTCAAGTTCATTGGTGAATCCACCTGCAAGACATTTTAACAGTCCATCACAGAAGACATTCACCTAATGACAGTGATTTTAAAAGAAGGCAGTTATGTTTATTCAATCAGTTTGTCTGTTCATAGGTTTTCTGCCCAGTTCGTAACAGCTCCATTATGAAAATACGTATTTCAAACAACACTGTCATTTGAGAATCCAATTCAACCCATGCTTTCAGCATTAATAAGTAAAGGAACAAAATCAAGAGGGAAGCAGGTGAAGACTGAAAACTGTTACAGAAGACCATGCCACAGCTTCCACAGCTGTGCACAGGAGGTCATAGCTCCATGAAGAGGGACATTAGAGGCAAGTCACAGATAGAGCAGCTACCATCAGCCCCTAGGTGGGCTCAGTAAACTATGGCACTTCCCCTCATGGCTGAAACACCCCAGCCTTGCCCTCATGCCAAACTCTGCTGTCTCAGTGGGTGAGGGAAAGTCCCTACAGAGGAGAAGGTGGTGTAGCAGCAGCCGAGGTGATGCAAAGGCTCACTTCCAGGCTTGCAGTCCTGTTTCCTCCCATATGTCAGTGTGAGAGCAGTACACTGGCTGCACACCACCTGTGGTGACCACTAAGATATCTCGGAAGCTAACCCAAACTCAGGGGTGAGCAGAACATTAACTCACTCCTGGTTGTTTTGTCTGAACTAGTAAACTAAATTAGTTCATGAAGGATTCAATGAGCATGAGAAGAGAATGACAGAACAAAAAGACAAGGTGACAAGGACAACAACATCTCACACTTTTAACATGACTTAGATGGTCTACATCAAGATGTTTTTCCTGGATCTTCTCAGTTTCCATTCAAGCTTTCAGGACACAGAACTAGCTGCTGCATGAAGATGAGAGCACTTACCTGTTTGTTAGCACTGGTACCTCTAAATGGGCTGTCCACTCCCAGACATCTGTGCAAACTTGACATTACAATTTAATGGAAAAGTTTGCCATGTATACAGGTATAGCAGAACCTCCTGAACTCCAGTTCTTCCTTTCTCGTCACCCTCCTGAATAGCTTGGACAAATTTCTGTTACACTCTCTTACTGCAGGGAACTGCATCTCCAGCATATTTTCTGGTCATCCTAATGTGTCCTGTCAACATATTACACCTTAGGCTGTATTCTCTTGGTTGTGAGTCAAATAAGAAGCTCACAAAATCGACTTTCTTTGGACTACTGACTGTGAAATGTACATTCATTGCAAGATTCTTGACTGAATAAGGACCTTGTCCTCTGAGATACAAACACTTGTTCCCCTTACTAAATCCTACATGTGGTTTTGGCTAAACTTGGCTAAGCATTCCTTTCCAAAGCAAAAGCTGCAGTGCTTCTTTTAGTATGGAGCCATTTTGATGGGTTGCTACCTATGCAGTCCAAACAGTTACATATATCTCATTTCCTCCCCTAGCAAATTAATTCTCTTGTATGAACAGAAAATCATGGGTGCTACTGACACTAGTCCATATTTATGGACTCCATTTGGAGATTATGGATTCAACTGTTGCAAATAAGGATGACTAAGTATCCATCATGATGCAGAGAAGCACAGAAAATACCATTTCAAAAAAATCTAATGATTTTATTAGTCAAAGTATTAAAGTCTACAGCATTTTATCCATGGTCATATTTTCTATTTCCTCCTATGGGCCCCACCTCACTTTGAACTGGTTGCACATAAAGCCAGAGTTATGCAGTGAATGTAGCACTGGTTTATGCCTCATTTGCTAAAGAAACTACTACAGTATGTGCAAATGAATGAGAGATGAATTTGCAAAGAAAGTAAATTTCACTGTGTTAAAGCACTTCATCACCCATTCCAAAATAGCACTGCTCATCTGACATCTAGAAGCTGCTTGCATGATATTACAGTCACTGAGGCCCATCAGGGAGCAGAGATCCATGTGCAGCCTAGGGAGCACAGAGCAGGTTGATACCCAAAGCAGGTTGGGAACCTTTGGGAAGCCCACACTGGAGCAGGATTTTTGGCAGGAGCTGTGGCCCTCCAGGGGGACCCACACTGGAGCAGCCTGTTCCTGAAGGATAGCAGCTTGTGGGAGGGACCCTGAGCTGGAGCAGTTTGTGACAGCCCATGAGAAGGAACCACACTGGAGGAGTTCATGGAGGACATGTGGAAGGGACATGACACACTGGAGCACAGGAAGGAGTTCTTCCTTGGAGGTAGCTGTGGTAAAACCACTGTGTGGTGAACTGACCCCAATGCCTATTCCTCGTCCTCCTGTACCACCAGGGGGGAGGAGGTAGGGAATTAGGAATAAAGTTAAGTCCAGGAAGAAAAGGATGGGTTGGGGAGAAGGTATTTTTAAGATTTGCTTGTATTTCTCATTATCCTACTTTGATCTGATTTGTAATAAATTAACTAATTTCCTCAAGTTGAGTCTGTTCTGCCTGTGATGGTAACTGGTGAATGATCTCTCCCTATCCTTTATCCAAACTCTTGAGCCTTCTCTTGTATTTTCTCTCCCCTGTGCAGCTGAGGAGTGATAAAGCAGCTTTGGTGGGCACCTGGTAAGCTCTTCATTACCCCCTTCTCTGTAGTGACAAACAGATGGCTTTTGACCTGGAACTTATTCATCTCAGATGCAACAGTCAGCAACCCTGTCAAGACTTACAGTTCATTATCCAGCTTCTTACAACACTCCTCCCTACATCAAACATGTTTTCTTCACAGTGCCAGCCACCTCTACAGCAGGAAAAAGACAAAGCTGATGTACTCAGCTGTGAAGAGCGCCAATACTGTGTTTGCCATTGAGGACAGTAATGACAACTCATGAAGAATGCAGTGAGTAAGTTGCAAACAAAAGTTTGCATCTGCATAACCTGCACAGCACAGATATGAGTAGCTGCAGTGGTAGAGATAAGTGGGAAGCAGAATGTGCTGAAATCAGGGAGATACATTTAAAGCCCTGCAGGGCTTATCACATGGATGCTCCCACCTCCCTCATACTGCCTGTGCTCAAGTTCCACCTAACATCTTCCTGTTTTCCTGTGCAGCCATATCCCAAACCAGAAAAATTATACCCTGAATAAAAACATAAAATATCTCAGAACTTTTCTGTGGCTGCTTATTAAAATTCAAAGAGATGGCAACATATCCCAAAGATTTGGAAAAGCCCTCAGAATTTCATTCACCTGTTAAATAATTCTTTGTCCAAATAAAAGACATGTGATGGACACCTAGAGGCTATTCTGGATTATGCCCCTTCCTGCCCACGACAAGACTCTAGGTAGATTTCAGAGGATACTGGTTTCTCTCAGTCTCATGTCATGCTTGTGCTCTTACAAACACCTGCCACCTTCACACCTTCATGCAAAGCCTGTTGGCCTTGTCACCTGATTTGGGAGTCAGATGAGTGAAAAATACACAGATATTGTGACTTAGATCATCTTTTTCAAAATGTAAGCAACTCTTCACAGGGCTCCTCTGGGATGAAACAGAACAGACATCAACCTACACAGCAAACATAGCCTCATGGTGTGGAGAGTGGAGACTCCAGCACCAGAACAGATGCTTTGTCCAGCTTACTCATTTTTAACTCAAAGTGTCTGGCTGATGGCAAAGCACCACATTCATTTACTCTTCCTCCAAAGTGCTGAAACTGTGACATGCAAGATAAAGCACTTGAAATGCAAGAATTTGACTTCAATTCCAACACAGTAAACAGGGAAAAAATAGTTGTGCTGCAAAGCTTTCTTTGAACCTCTGACAGCTACTGTAGTTACACTGCAGAAAGCCTGCCAGTAAAACACTTTTAGAATAAGAGTTCTCTGTTCAACTTTGCCCAAAGGTGAAAGTTTCTTTATAAAGCACAGCTCAAATTTATTCACTGTCACAAAGTACACCAAGAAACCGATTCAGCAAGAAACACACAGAATGTGCATAAAGAAAAAAGACATCAAGTTGAACCAAACCCTCAAGTTTTAGAGTCTCCTATGTTACCTCCATATATCAGTCTCTCAGCAATTAGACTTGTAAGTTTTGCCAAAAATTCCAGCATATTTTCCACAACAATCCAGTTACACTGTACCAGGCAGCAAATGTTTTAAATGAGGGTCGATGAATGACTCAGTCAACTATTTTTAAGTAAGGCTTTTTTTCAAGTACTATGGAAACCCCACTGTTAACTGAGGCACAGGCACATCAAAATCAGAACACCTGTTAGCGCCTCTGCACATCCTGAAAGCATTATACTACATGCAGAAGGCAGACTATTAGAGAAAGAAGCTGGAAAACACACTATATCAAAAGATGGGCTCTACAGAAAAAGGGGCTCCCCATACTTGTTTTATAGGCAGTGGATGTTTTGTCACTGTACAAAACAAAGGCAATTCCCCCCTCCAACAGGCTGGAACTTCTTGCAGTCTTGAGGGGGAGCCAAGGATCTGAAAACTGGTGCTTGTCTTTTGGTGTATTCTGTCTGTCTTGAGATACTTTCTACTCCAACTTGACACTACCTGGCATTTCTGAGGAAGCCGCAAAATAATCAGCACAGGTTTCAGTGCAAGACCAACTATAAAACTGGAAAATATATTATTTCACTCATCCAAATGTTGAGTAGGCAGTGTCAGAAGAGACTTACTTGTTCTAAGGGATGTCAATGAAGAATTCACACATAAAAATTATATTGAAATGAGTTTTTATAAGTACTAAGCCATTTGAAAGTTTACTGCTGCAGAACCTGTTAGCAAACAGCACTAGATATTTTGATATTATTAATACTAGCTGTGCTACAGGGAAAACACAAATTTTAAACACTTGTTGCACTTTAGAAATAAAACTGAACGAAGTTGCAGTATTTTTGAATAGCTCTGCTCAACTGAGATCACACAACCTATGAATCCTAGCTAACAGATCTAAATACATCAAAGGTAAACAAGACTTTACTTGGAATACCACGTGTCCAATGTGTTGCTGGTCACACTTCAGGGTATAAATTTCCAACTTCTATATTCTAGGTAAGGTTTATATTCTTCAGTAGCCATATGCTTAGCTGAATCAAAACAAGAGATGGAGAGATCATTCAGATATACATCTGTAATGAACAAGTACTTTTTTTCCTAAAAGCAGACTGGTTCCTGATGTCTGCTCACTGCCAAATCTTAAAAATTTCAAGCGTAATATATGAAAATACAAACAGGAGGACTAATTATTATACTTATAAGATATCTAAAAAAGATAAACCCTGAGTAGTAACTTCTTCAGCAAATGAACCACAGAAATCCCATTAATTTCTTCTGTTAAGCTTTGAGGGTAATTACTTTATCCAGCAGTGTATTTTTAAAGCAGGTATGAAGTAACAGTGGATTTCAGAGTCTTGCTGACTTCGCTCTTTTGGGCTTTGGTAGGGTCTTCATGCAAATGTGCTTGGGCCAATTCCAAGGCTACATTCAGCTGTGAAGCTCACAATACAGGGAAGGCTTTCCAAGTGCCAAAAGTACAGAATAACCAGTTTTGAACAGTTGATTCATATCAGCTTTTCAGATTGTCCAACTCTCATTTTAGAGGTGGCAGAAAACAGAATCAGAAGCCAGGAAATCAAAGTGTGAGGATCCTAAGAAAAAGGAGACCTGGGAACACACTGTATCCAGAGGACAAAGGCTGTACCAAACCACCAGGAACTGAGGAATGAGCAGGACATGCCTACACATGGTCAGAGCCACTGCTACAGCATTCTGAACCACCTTGCTGTGTATTACCATGCTCAGCTAAATCCAGACATCTTTGCACCGAAGCTTTTCTGTCAGCAGTCAAAACCTGGCAGGACTGGACTCTGGCAGGTGTGAAGGGCATGGCCACCAACAGCTGCAGCTCAGCAGCACTTGAGTTCTGCCTCAGCTGCTTGGTTGGGTTCTGCCTCTTAGCTCCTCCGCCTCAGATGCAAATCTCTGCTGAGTTGAGAGCAGTGGAAGCTACTTCTCCACTGCTGCTCCACTGAATGAAACATTGGCATTTCTGATGCCACATACAGGCTACCAGAAGGCCTATTTTTATAAATTTGGATCTAGTCCTGATGTTCACAGCAACACAGAAACACATAGGTTGTGTTCCCTTGGGAGCAGGCAGTGCTGGTGAAGCGCAGTTCTAAATCCCTGCCTGGGACAAGGACATTAAGCAACTCAGCCATTCACTATACAAAATGTTCAGGCTCAAAAATTTCTTATACACTTATGTGACGGCCAAAAATTTAATGAGTTTTTTTTTTATTTTTTAACTACTACCTTTCGTATCACATGAAGGCCTATGGTCCTCTGATGATCAAGAGAGAAGTTCTAAACCAGAATAAGTGTTTCTTTTCTTGAGGAAAACCTTACCTATGCCTCAGAACTATCCTGCTTCAACTCATCACCCTAGGGTTGGATAATATCTAATGAACTACAGAACATTGAAACCAACCAGCCCAGGTGTCTTTGCACACTCTCAGAAGGAGGCACTGACAATGCCTTTGGGGAAGGCATGGTTCCACCTTAGACACTTCAGCAAAAATGAACAATTCTTTTTGTTCATGTATGTGGATTTTTTTGTTTCCTTGGTTTTGTTGTGCATTTTTTGTTGTTTAGCACACAGCAGACTTGGAAGGATAACAAATTCAGTCACGTATAACCAAGCAAACAAACCTTTAGAGTAAACACGTATAACAAAGCAAACATTCACCTGTCATTTTCAAGATAGGACTGAGCAACTACTTAATGTATAACAGAAGATGATTTTGGAAGCAGCAAATAGCTTTTTATTTGGCTGCACTAGAATCTCAGCCTTCCTTGGGTTTGGATGGCTGCTTTTCCTACATTCTTGAGCACATGGACCAGTGCTCTCATCTCTACCTGCTAGCATCCATGTGCACTCAGATGCCAGCCAGAGTAATGAATTAACTAGCTCTAAAGTCATCTATGAATCAACTTGCCTTGCTGCTGCCTGAGGAGCACTTGCACTCAAATCTGCAACCAGATGAACAACTGGCAGGTACTGATTCCCCTCTCTACTGCACTCAGTCAGAGTGAAGCACTGCAGGAAATTCAGATGTCACATTCATTGAGCAGCTGGTTGTCTTACTCCCAAAAAAACTAGCCAGCATTGCTCTTCAACTCTCCTCTCCAGACTGCCTCAGGAACTTCAAAACACATGACACACGTTAAAACTAAAACAACTTTTTGCAAACTCAGATTCCTTGCCAGGGGCCCTTTGCTCCTGACAACACTTTCCCAATCCTGTTTTGGATCATCTGCCTGGAAGGTTTCTGCGCTTTGAATTAATTACTCTGACCTAACCTCTTCAGAGTTTACAGCAGTCCACAAAAAGGCAGTCCTTTGAGTCCCCACTAGCTTGCTCAGCTTTAATCACCTCCATCAAGGCATCTCTAGAACAACTCCACCTCAGCTCTTGTATGTCAGGTACGACATGAGCCATGGTAGCAGCTGGTCCCCACCACTAAAGACATGAATGACTTTATTCTGCATTGTATTTAATCTGACAATTGTCTGTCCTCTCTTTATGCTGAGTTTCTCTCTTCTCTTGAAGTACACTAGTATTTCTGTAGAGTGACTAGCTTCCCTACTGGCAGACAAGCACTGTCTAAAATCAGTTCTGTATTAGCCTGAACTTTATACTGTGAGTTGTGAAATGTCTTATAAACGTGCACTGAGCAGATATAATCTCATTAAAGAGAGACAATTGCTCAGTCCCCAGCTTTGCAAGAGCACACTTTGGAAGGTAGATTCAGACTAAAAGAAGAACATGAACTGATCCAGAGAATGATGTCTTTGATCTGAAAACCAGCTACTAGAGCAACAGATGGAGTTTAATGGCTTTTTTCTTGATGGCTGAGACTTTGAAATATTATATGCACTGCTAGTAATTAATTTGTTTTGTCATTTAGAAATGCTCACCAGAAACTTGAACAACAGTGCCTACTTAGCAAGTACTCCTGTTTACAAGATGAGATCTTGCTGATATATGGAAAGTTGTTCAGTCTGTGTTGATCTTGTCACTGCTGCCAGGTGGTCGTACCACTAGGAAACCAAGTCTGAGCCAGGGTATACCTGTAGTCTTGTGTCACAGAAAAGTCAATCTCACTTGAATGCTTGAACGTAGTCTCATATTAAATGTTTGCATCCTTGCAAGGTGTAAAGTTTCTCCTTGCTTCTTGTAAGGAGAAACAGCTAAGAGAGATTTTAGGTCAATAATGCATAATAATCTCACCTTTCTTCCCTCAAACACATTCCAGCAACTATATTTTGCATTTAGGTCAGGATCTGTGACTCCTGCTGTCAGCTCCTCATCCACAGCGCACTTTGGTAACAAGGAAAACAAAGCTTACAGTAGCAAATTCAGAGCTACAAGGAAGTCAGCTGTCACTGGTGTTCATCTGCATTTCCACAGATAGTGGCACATTTAGCTGTGGGAATGTCTGGGTCTTACTAGCAATTAAGTTTTCCCTACGTCTTAATTATATAGGCTTCATTCAGATAAACTGAAGTAGTCTAAGTAAAGACCAAGCCTGTGCCTCTCTAAAAAGCTGGTAATCTTTGAAGAAGTGTTTCAGACTTTAGGAATGTTATTATTTCCAAAATTAAATCATATAAAAGCTAATTATTATCACCACTCCTTGCCTCCAGCAGCCACTTCTAGTCAGCGACCGCTGTGCTGGAAGCATTGCAATGAGCAGTGCAAGGTCCAACAACGGCTGACCACCACCAACATCCCTCAGGGATCAACACCAGTCATTACTAACACAGCTCTGTACTACTGACAGCCACAAAAAAGAACCAACAGTTTGGTGTCCTCTGCAAATGCGGGGTAGCATGGCCATTGCAGGGCTGCAGCAAGACAAGGTGGAGGAGAATGGGCTGACAGGGACCTATCTCATCAAGCCAGTAACAGCAACCACAAGACCAAGGGATGAAATAGCCCCATGCAGCGGGAAATACTGGGGCTGAATGCAAAACAACTTTCCAGAAATGGCATTTGGGCTCTGGTGTGGAGAAAGCTGGTGGTGAGGCAGTAGTGAGCCCTTGCAGCTGAGGCAGCCAGCTGCACCCTGGGCTGCAGAAGCAAGGCTGGAGCCAATGGGGCAAGGGGCGTGATTATGCCTCTCCACCAGGCACCCATGTGAAGGCACCTGCTTCAGCTTTCTGTTCTCACTTTGGGTGCCAGAAAGGCCCATGTGAGGTGGTGAGGGCCCTGGAGCACGTAACATGCAGAGGTTCCCATTGCCAGTGAATCGCAGACTATCTCAAGCTGGAATAGAGCCATGAGTTCTCATGATACATAACAACTCAGTGAAGAATATTCTGAAAAATTAAAGCAAAGGAATGCTCTCCTGGGAAGTTTGAGGCTTTTGTCCCGTTAATAAGTTCTTGGTATTAGGAGGAGTGCTTAAATATTTTGGAATATTGCGGTTCTACCAATGAACTGATAAATCACTTATGAATCCTCCAAACGCTGCTGAGATGCTGCCTGAACTCTGACACATTTGGTGCTGTGACCACTTCACTGGAGAACCTGTTCCAGAGACCGACCACCCTGTCTGTAAAGAACCTTTTCCAAATGTCCAGTCTGAACTTTCCCCGGCACAGCTTCATTCCATTTCCTCGTGTCCTCTCACCAGTAACCAGAGAGAGGAGATCAGCATCTGCTCCTCCACTGCCCTGCTTGAAAAACTTGTAGGCTTGGATGAGGTCTCCTCAGAACTAAGCTGAATGAGCTGAGTCTCGTAAGTCTTACCCTTGAGAGCTTCCATCCTCCTGGCTGCTCTCCTCTGTGAGGGCACAAATTCTTGGAGTTTAATGTCCTTATCCTGAGGCACCCAAAACTGCACGCAGCACTCAAGGTGTGACTGCATCATTGCAGTGTAGAGTGGGACAACAATTCCTGCCTGTTGCTGCACAGGTGGAGACTGTTACTTTTGCTGTTAGCTATTGAAACACTACTACATTTTGGCACTTAAACAACACTTAAAGTTCACTAAAAAGCTTGCCGAATGATTTCCCCAAAACATGTGTAAGTGGAAAAAATGCAATTTAGAGGTGCTATAGCAATAACCACAAACTTAAATATCATTTTCACAAGAGCCAGGGACATGACAGTAACAGATGCCAAAATGCATCTAATTACAAAAAACTCACTGGACAATTCACAGCATTATATTCCAGATACTGAAGAATTGGGCTCCGCATATTCCAACTAATTACTTATTTATAATTTGAATTTCTTTGCTGGAAACAGGTGAATTAATTTTGACCATGCAAGTAAGAGAAGTTATTCCATAGATAATGTTTTCTCACCTCACCTAAAGGCTTTAAGAACTTGACAGAGGGAACATGGGAATGCCCCTGCTTACAAAGTATTTGGAATTGTAATAAAAAGACTAATCAATGGTACAACAGAAACTTCTACCTGAACCATCAGTTAGCTGACATCATGAAATGTCATTCCTCAAAATCAGTAATGAATTTAGCTAATAAGATTTTCAAGCCATTTTATCTAATTGGATTTTTCCAAGTCACAGCTGCTTTTCATGCAATAATCAAAATCAACACCTGACTCAAATTTTATAATATACACTCAGTATACACAAACAGATGCTTCCAGACCATTATCATGTACCTGCACCACTTCCCCACTACGTTAAGTGGGGAAAGGAGATGAGATAGCACTGGAAGTGTTGTCATTAATTGATTTATTATTAATGAGGGTGTTAGAGTGCCTGGACCTACCCAGACAGCCGAAGTGCCTGAGCACCCGTAAAGACAGCAGAAGTTTTCTGCAGAGAAAAGTCTGCTCCACCTGTCTGATGACCTCGATGCATTTTGACAGGAAAACCCGACTAAAAATCTTCACAAATGGAAGGTGATAATGGGCATCTGTTTTTTGTACAGGGGGAAGGCCACATTGCTTGCTACAGCAATCCACTCTTCCACTCCAGAGGGAAACAGTCAGATCTCTCACGAAAGTAAATTTCTAGTGCTGCTCCCTTTACAACAAAGAGGAAGGCAAGCAACTAAAAAAAAAAAAGCCAAAACATGAGATACAGATCGACTCTTTCAAGCCGCTTAGCGAACGTGAGGCACAGCCCACTATCAAAATACGACATTTTGACTAAACTCACCAGGCGTGCGTGTGCTCCTGCACCGAGCACACACGCCACCGGTTCTCTTTCCTACTTCCAGCGGGAAGGAAAAGCAGCCGGGTCGGGTGCGGCTGGATGTGGGAAACGGCAAACTCCCTGACACCTTCTGCCGGCGGCGAGGAGCGCGGGGGTGTCCGGGGCCGGCCCCGCTCGGGTCCCGGTACCGCGGGCCCGCCGCTTTCGCCACCAAAGCGGGACCCGGCCTCGTGCCGGAGCTGCGGGGAGCGGCCCCAGGGCAGGAACGGCCGCTGCTCCAAACAGAGTTCCAGCCGACACCCCTCCTCGGCTCGCCCCGACTCACCGACCGCCCCTCCCCGCTGCCTCGCCCCGGGGCTCCGGCGGATTCCAGCCACGTTTCACAAGCGACGCCAGCTCGCCGCGGGAGACCCCCGTGCCGGGGCTGCTGCAGCGGCTGCGGGAACAGGCAGGGCTTGGCACCGAGCCGCGGAACCCCGTGCCACACAGCTCGGAGCAGACCGGGGCTACGGGTCTGGGCGGCGTGAGCGGCTCTCCGCGCCTCCGCAGCCGGGTGGGCAGCGCCCCGCGTCCCTCGGGCCGCTCACCTGCTGCTGGATCTTCCCGTCCTCGGTGACCACCCAGTGGGTGGTGGCAGCGGCGGGCCGAGTCCCCGAGGCCAGCAGCGAGCACAGGCCCAGAGCCCAGCCAGAGAAGACCCACACCCGCCCCAGCCCGCCCCGCCCGGACGCTCCAGCCGCCGCCATCTTCCCCAATCCCGGCCTGCTCGCAGCCCCCGGAAGCGGAACGGCCGCCGCCGCCATTTTGGGAGCGGGCGGCGCTGGGCCCTTGGGCCGGAGCGGGGGCGGGCCCGGGTCGGTGCGGGGGCGGAGCGGGGGCGGAGCGGGGGCGGGCCCGGGTCGGAGCGGGGGCGGGCCCGGGTCGGAGCGGGGGCGGGCCCGGGTCGGTGCCCGCAGCAGAGCCGGGAGTACCCGGCCGGAGCGCTCAGTGCCGGAGCCACCCGTGCCGAGGGGCGGCAGAGCAGCCAGCCTGGAGCACCGTTGCAGCACCGCGCACCGACTGCCCCGCGCGGGGAGCCGGGTCCGGCCAACGGCGCCTTCCCGCACCCCCGGCAGCCGCCGGTAACCGCGGAGCCGCTGTCCCGAGTACAAGGCCGGCGTTAAATGCCAACGAGCGCCGTGTGATAATACATTGTACGCTTCAGTTTGAGAGGTAATTTTTATCCGGGGCACGCTGGAACATTTGCCACGACGGCTCGAGGGAATGACTTTGTGCCCAGCACAAACCGAGCCGTCCCTGCACGCCCAGTTAATGCCAGCCCTCCCAGTGCCATTGGCTTTCCTCTCCTAAGGTACTAACAAACTATCACACTGTCACCATCGAGGAGTTCGAGTAAGACAGTGACTCCTTTTCACCGAAATTCCAAATAAGAAGCATAACATACAGATTTTGCAGTACTTTGAGGGTACAGATACCCTCAAAATACTGCATCTTAAAGTTGAATTACTTAAAACTTGAAAAAGTTAATGCAGTCTTATTACGATCTATTGCCTTGTGGCAAACAGCCTTCTGCATCTACAGCAATCTAAGGAGTAACTCAACCACAACAAAAAGGTATCGCAAAACCTCTTTTTACTAAGGTGACATAATGCTGCAGAGTAACTGTGAAACAATGAGCCAAACAAAATTACAAAATGAATTTATTCCAAAGCTGTAAGGGAACATTTACAATTCAACAAGATGGTAAACAGGTGTTTCCACAAGAACTCACTGTGTTAAAATGAGATAGGAAACTGGGGAAAATCTAACTACTTCTGAGGCTACAAGAACTTTGCACATCACCTCTGAAATACAGGAGCCACACAAAGAAAACTCATTCAAAATTCAGTGAGAAAAGAAGCTGCTAGCACCTAGTTACTAGTCTAAATACAAGCTATGTTTAGGCTTTGGGATTACAATATTAAATCCCCTCAAAATATCAATTATAGCTGCAAATGCAAAATGTCTTTTTCCTTTTTTTCCTTCCCAACAGAAGCTTATTATCTAGTGCCTATTTTCAGAGTGACATTTTGACCTCACAAATTTCTCCTTCAAAGCTTTTAGCCAAGTTTCATGGTTTTAATGCCAAATCAGAGTTTAGCTGCTAGCATGTAATGAGAAATACAAAGTCAGCTTGCATGTCCTGGATTGTCCAAAGTTTCCTACCTACTGTTAGAGTTAAGCAAAAACAGACTTTGAATTTAGCATCATCAGCAATGTTTCTACTTTGACATAATTTTGGTATTCTGGCCTTCTGATTCTTGTGATAAATATCAAAGAATGTTAATGAGAACACCTGAATCAGATTCACAAGCAAATACAAATGGAGCTAAGGTGGGGAGACATTACTTTCTGTGGATATTGCTGAGCAAAAAAAAGGAAGATAAGAAGTAGTAGTATTCATTCTTCTAAAGCCTAACGTATTTTACATCAACATGCTCTGGAACACTTAATTAAAATTATTTTCCTGTTGTGATTTCTTTTTACTATATACTAATTCCTTTACAATGTTGAATGACCTGAGAAGTTAAAATTTTGAGTGGTGAGAATAATAAAAAAAAGCATTGTGCTCTTACATTGTATTTTCTGGGTGCATACCAGTAAATAAAAATCTCAAGTTGCTATGGAAAAAAAAAATCATGGAATTGTTAACTGTTCCACCTGAATTGAACTACATAGCTGGAATTTTTCAGTGTTACCCAAAATACAATTTTATTTATATATTTTTAAATGCAACTATTGGTTAAAAAAAGAACCAAAACACACACACACACACACACACAAATCACAAAACAAGAAAAATCAATCAACCAACCCACCTTCAGGTGCCAACTAATCCAGAAATCTGCATAAAACAGAAAAGAGCCAGAAACTCCTATGGTCCAGCTCCAGCCTATGAAGCTTAATCACTGCATCAGTCTTTACCCATTCCTGAAATAATTCATCATTTATTGTTTTGGTTTTTTATGCTATTCATTTACTGAGATTTCACAGCATAACTATATGCACATATTCATATTAAACATTAAAAATTAATTTCCAAAACATCACTTTTGTATTACAATGCACGGAGAAGAGTAAGATGTGCAAACCAAAAAACGCCACGTTCTCCACATGTCTAAGTAAGATTGCTTCATGCTACAAGCAGAACAGATTTCCAGCCACATTGCAAACTTTAAAAAAAATCAGCATGTATTTAATTCAATTCAATTCAAGAAAGTAAATCAAAGCAAATTTAACAATGGTACTCTTCTCCACATATTGCAAAGTATGGTTACAGATGAGGAAAGGATTACTTCGGCTGCTAAGCTTATCTAACATATATCTCTGTTGTCATGCCTTTCCTGTCCATTACTTAATACATAAACTCAATTATATAGTTTCAGTTATGCAGTAGCTGACTTTTAGGTTAATATACAAACTGTCAAGATGCAGCTTTTGATGAAACATCTATGCTCTTTTCCAATTTTGAATCCTGAAGACACTTCAGAAGTAAGAACCCAAAACTGCTGACTGTAAGCATCCAAAAATACAGTTGTAGTTTCACTATGGACAAGTTGTAGTCCGTTAGAAAAGTAGATCATACATACAAAGGTATAAAGAACATTTAAGTCAGTCTCAATGGAAGGCAGTCCTTGAAGAAAACAATGCTCCAAGCAAACTTGCTGAGTAGCACTTTCACTTTAGCCCTTCAGGGGCATGGAAGATTTAGCAGTCTTCTCAGTAGATCCTTCCTCGGCTGCGATTGCCACGTCCTCCCCAGCCTCTTCCTCGTCCACCCCGGAACCCACCTCTTTGCTCTGAAATAAGAGTCGAAACTTTTCAGGCAGGTTTTATGCTTTACACAAATCCAAACTGAATAGCAGGATCTGGAGGTACTGAAGGGTTAACTTCAGTCTCTGAGGCTACACCTGCTTATGGACCGTGAGACTGCCGAGTCATTTTCTGATGGAAAATGGACCCCACTAATTTTAAAAGGAGGTCAGGAGAATGAGCCCATCTAAATTAAGTGCAGTCTTTCTGCATACTAACACTGTGATACACAATTCCCTGTAATTTAGGATTGTATTTGGGCCAATCCATCACCACAGAATTGAAAACTGTCTTCCTAGCTCTTCCTCCTATTCAATAACACAGTATTAATCTTGAGGTGTCAGTCTGACTTGCTATAGTGATTTTATAAAACAATGGAAAACCAGAACTTTGTCTTTCTATCTGTCCTTTCCTATCCTTAACATTATGTTATCACCAGCATATTATTCTTTTTTCTGGGGCTGATATTGTCATTCAATTACAAATCCGAGCTAGAGATGGATACCACACAAACTATTTGTATACTGTAGAAAATTTTTCCTTTTTCTTTGTTAAGAACAAATCTGATCACAGCAAAAAAATCCCCAAGAACACAAATCCTAATAGTTTATATAGTTTCTTCAGATTTGTTTGAAAATGGACTAATCCCTCATTCCCCTTTCATGATTTCTCTTTGTGTGCAGTCTTAAAATATAGTTTAAATTAATCTACAGAGAGAACCATATGCTGGTTTTAAAGGCTACAGAAATCAGAAGCTGAGTGTCCAGGCTGAAGCACCTCACTAACAAGAAACAGTAGCAAGCAATAAAACATTTCTGGTTGAAAGCTTCCCAGTCTTTAGACCTGCAGGATTACAAGTTTATCTTAAATGACACAGGTGCATCACCTGAAGTCTAGAATAAGAAATGTGCAGATGGTGTTCTCTCTTCTCTTTGCTTTATATATCTGCCAATGCTTTATATTAGTCTTTCAACACGTGGGTGTGGGTGACAATTTGTCAGACTCTTTACTTGCCAGAGGACCAATGGTGCTACAGGAAAGACAGGAATGGGCCACTGCCATTGCTGGGCCTACTTATCGAGTCTCATGCTTCACCCAAAAACACAACTCACAGAAAGGCAGATTCAGCGTGACTGGGAGCACAAGGACATAACTGTGCATGCACAGTGAACCTGGCAATTCCCAGAACTTCTGGATCAGGTCTGCAACATCAGCAGTGGCTGTAATAGGAATGCAGCACAGGTCCAGTTGTACAATAGGAGCTCTGCCACTTGCTGCAACTGGCCTGTTCAATGGGAAACTGGTGGACTGTGTGTCGCAACAGAGAACACAACAGTTCAATTACTAACTCTAGGAATTAAAACACTACTAAACCTAACTTGCAAATGAAATAAGTCATAGGCTGGTAACATTCAAACACTGCAATACATAAACAGCTAGGAAGATACCATCACAAATAAAAATTACTGACAGTACAATTTGATATTCCAAGAATGTGCTATCTATTTGCCCCACCCCAAGACACAACTGTCACTTGATAATGTTTTTCCAAGCTGTGTAACTTACCGTAAGAAAAACTACCCAGGTTACTGCTGTATTTTCCACTGGGAGGATTATATATTTGCCTGGCATCCCTTTTTGGTCCTGCTGAAGCTTTCTTTGGGGGTGAACTTGAGGTTGTATCTTCACTTGCTCTTTTTTGACTGACAGAAGAAAACAAAAATGTATCATTACACTCCTGTGGTGACAAGTATAATAATAGTAGTTCAGCCACAAAGATTAACCACTGGAAGCCAGCAGCAGCCAATGACGATGCCATGACTAACAGTATCTCAAAAGAGCCTCCAGTTCATTCAGCCTTTAGTATCCCTAAAGCAAGACTAAGAGCCTATGTCCACAGCCACAGAATGGGTGTTATTTTTCATGTGGAACTTTTAGCTCACATGCTGTCTGTATTGTACAGACACAGCTTGGGAAGTTAATTTTTACTGTTTACAAAATAAACCCTACTGTTTTCTTTGATTATATGAAGAACTCTTACCTTGCATCTGCCTTCTGTACTGGTTTCCAGGACAATGTCACTGTACTTTTGTAAGAAGGAGGAATGTGGAAGAGATCCTATGGAAGCAGAATTGGACAGTTTATTCTACAGTTAAATTAATGTTGATTGCTCTTCAAAATCTTACTGAGACTCCAGAATAACCACTACTTTCCAATAATGTAAAATCCTTTAGTCCAATGGTAGAGAGAGAAGGCAGTAACTTATTGCCTTATCTGGATGCCTTTACTAGGAAATTCAAGTAGGATTTATCTTAGCAGTATAGTGTCTTACACTGACCAAATACAGAATCATGGACTAGTCTGGGTTGGAAGGGATGTTTAAATACAATGTACTTCAATGACCCTGCAATAAGCAGGGACATCTTCCACTAGATCAGGTTGCTCAGACCCCCATCTAATCCAGCATTGAATGTTTCAAGGAATGGGGCTTCTACAGAGAAAGCAAAGGCTTTCTCTCCTTTCCTGTGCACATCAAACATTTTACAGTGAACTACAACAGCTCCTGTTGGAAGATACCTGATTTCCCTATGATGGTACAAGATAGGCTTCTCAATATGGTGGGCCAAGTTTTTGGTTTATTGTGGTGAGTGAGAGAGGAAAAGGGGGTTAGAAGAAATCAAAATGGTTTCACGGGCTCCAGATGGAAGTCTCTTTCTTGCAGCCCATCTATTCTAGGCTTTCTGGAGAAAGAGGTCCTGTACAGAAAGAAGCTGGCTTTGCCTCCTCCCTCCTTTACATCTCCTTGCACCTCTTTGAACTATTCTGTACTCCTCATTGACGCTGCAGGAAAGGGAAATCACAAGAAATTCAGAGACGTACCTCTAAAGAAGCAAGGTGGTCTTTTCCTGGGGATAACTAGTGTTGCAAGAAATTGTGTCCATGCCCTATCCCAAGAGCAGTGGCAGCAAAAGCTAATCTGCTTGCAGGCTCAGCAAGAACCACCTCTCTTCATAAAAAGTAAAGCAGAACCAACTCTGATCTGGCTACCACCAACTAACACAATACAACTTGGTTTAAATTCTATTCCTTTCTTCTGCATAGGTTACTCTGCTATGGGAATTTAGTCCTTCATAATGTGAGGGCTTACCTTGATTAAAACATTAATGTTATTGGTTATTTTCAAGGCAACCACTTTAATCTTGTTCTGTAAAAAAAACAGACACCACTGAGCATCTAGTAGCTTTATGCCAATCTTATTTCATGAAGTCATAACAATAAACAGACTGCTTTTCCTAGTGAATTGCTATAGTAACAGTGATCCTGAAAGTTGTGTACACTTCTAAGTTTTTATAAAGCTACTTGACAGTAACTAGTTGCTTCCCAACATACTTCCCATTGGTTTTTTTTTTTTTTTTTCTCAACATATGAAAATTTCCCCTTCAAAACAAAACACAGAGCACAATTAAACCAAATACACGTGGCTGCAGGGAGCAGCTAACAGTCAAAACTAGAACATCTTCACTTTCAAAATGTAGCATAAGCTAACATGCACTTGCAATAATGTTAGAACTATTATTCTCTTATTCTGTTCGCATACTTTAAAACTGACTGCAGCCTATTAGTATGTACCAATGGTTTTTTCAGTAGGCTCAATTAGAAAAACCAGAATTCCTGAACAATTCTTACCTCCTCTGTTTTCAAAGCTTCTCCTGTTTTTCCTTGAAGTG
The DNA here is from genome assembly GCA_018697195.1 of Certhia americana. NCBI lineage: Eukaryota > Metazoa > Chordata > Aves > Passeriformes > Certhiidae > Certhia > Certhia americana. Next base: position 22,064,552 of record CM031861.1, on the reverse strand, counting down.
CCAGACGAAGCTGTCGAATATACACCTGCAACCCTCGAGCAAAATACTGTAGCCTAAAACATTCAAAAGCAATCCCTTAGTAAAATTTACATAGTCCTGTAGAAATAAAAGTAATCTTGTGTCCTCCCCTTTAGGAAAAATGCTCAAAGTAAGTCTTCCATCAATTGGATTTCTGCTTCTTTAGCATCCAGACAATAATTCACACTTTCATAGAGTCAGAGAATTATAAAGATTAGAAGAGACCTACAGGATCAGCTAGTCCAACTGTCACATCTAAACTATACCCCACGTGCCACATCCAGATGCCTCTTCTGTTCTTCTGGGGAAGAACACTTCCCAGACAGTGATCCCACTATCTCCCTGGGGAACTTATTCCAACCCAACCACTCTTTCAGTATTTTTTTTTTCTCTAGTATGTAATCTGACCCTTTCCTGGCACAACGTAATGCCATTTCCTTTATCCTTTCAGTTGAGACACAGCAGAAGAGACTGACCCCCACCTCACTATAACCTCCAGTCAGGCAGCTGTAGAGGGCAATGAGGTCTCCCCTGAGCTTCCTTTTCTCCAGACTAAAACAGCCCCTACTCCCTCAGTCATTCATTATGAGGCTTGTGCTCCACACCCTTCCCCAGCTCCACTACCTTTCTCTGGACACACTCCAGCACCTCAGTGTCCTTTTTGAAGTGACAGTCCCAAAACTGGACATAGCATTCAAGGTGAGGCCTCACCAGCACCAAGTACAGGGGGACAATCACTGTGCTGGTCCTGCTGGCCATGTTATTCCTGGTACAGGCCAGGTTGCCATTGGCCTTCTTGGCCACCTGGGCACAGTGCTGGCTCATACCCAGCTGGCTGTCAACCAGCACCCCCACGGCCCTTTCTGCTGATCAGCTCTCAAGCCATTCTGGCCCAAGGCTGCAGTGCTACATGGGGTTCTTGTGACCCGACTGCAGGACGCAGCACTTCACCTTATTAAATCTCATGCAGTTGTCCTCAGCCCATTGACTCAGCCTGTCCAAAACTCTCTGCAGAGCTTTCCTACCTTTCAGCTGATCAACACTCCCACACAACTTGGGGTTGCCTGCAAAATTCCTGAGGATGCAGCCAATCTCTACACTCAAATCATTAATGAAGATGTTGAACAGGATGGGCCCCAGTAATGAGCCCTGAGAAACTCCACTAACACTTTTTAACAAACACCTTATAAAAGAACATTAGCACTTGCCTCTAAATCGTTACCTGATTTTGAAGTCTTTCAATTTCTCTGCATTCAGCTTGGCTGTGAGGAAGTCTGGAAGTTTGCGACCCAGCTGATGGAAGCTATACAACAAACACTCCACATAACTGAATTGCAACTTGGGCTCTTCACTGCCAGCATTTTCCCCATTTTCTGCTTCCTCTGGAGGAAGGGGCATATACTCCTGAAGAACAGAAAGGAAAATAAATGCACAAGACACATTTATGCTGACTGACTGCTCCTTCACAGTGTTTGAAATGGACGGTGTATCTCTGCTGACAATTTGAGCAGCATCCACCATCTGTATACTAATGGATGAAGTACTGAATAAAGTCCTGGTGCAGGTGGTTTGCCTACACTTCTGTGACTCGACTCAGACAAAATACTATGGTGGCACTTCTACCACAAGAAGCAACAATGTACTGCACCAATGCTTCTGAAATAGTGCTGAATTTGCTTAGAATTGTCAGTGCAGATACAGTGTTTAAGGAGATCAACATGAGTCTCTCATGACTATGAAATTCAAAAAAACCCACATGATTTTACCAGATTAAAAACATTCTTCAGGTAACATCTCTATCTACAAAGGCTTTAAATTGCAAAATTATGTTCAACCTTCTATCAGTGGACAGGACTATCTCTGAAATATCCTCTTCAGTAAAAGGATAAGGAGATGAAGACATAAAAATTATTTGTTTCAATGAAAACAATTTCTTAGTGTTTTACATGAATAAAAATTGAATTAGTCTTACCAGTAATTTATCAAACAGCTTCTTCAAATTTGATTCAAGCTTTTCCATATCACCACAAAATGAACTCATTTCAGCAAGAAGTTTCAAAACCTAAATGTAAGGATAACCAGGTTTTTAACTAAAAGTACACAAGCCTAACATTCAACCTCAAATCAATTATCACATCCCTACAGCTGACACAGTAGAGGCCAACTATTACAACAAAGCCCCTTGTAAACAGTAGGAAGGAATACAAGGAAGAATGTGCCTAATTTGTTTTTCCTGTCCATAAAGAGAAACACAGGTTTGCGTGTGTAATCCCAACAAGCATCAGTCAACAAGTAAACAAAACTTCATCTCCCACATCTGCAGCACAGCTCACCTTCAGGTGAGAGCCACAGAGATCTAACTGAAGCTGTCGTGCTGATTAATGTAAACAAAATTACCGACATTAAGCCACTCCCTTAGGAGGCTAAATTAGCATAAACTATGCAACCATCATTTCAGTAAATGCTACGTGCTTAAAAAGAATTGAGAGTAATATAAAAATGATTACACTGATGTACTTATTCTACCTTGCTTCAAAACCTTGGGACAGATGACACATTCTTTAAAAGGCAACGCTCAGTCATGCCTCAATATAGCAAATGTTTTTTCTAGTGCAGCTAGAAAAGCAGCATGCTACTTCTCCTACAAGCCAAGAAATGAAAAGTACTTGAGGAAAGAACTTGTGATTTTTAAAATAGCTGTCTCTATCTAGGATTGTTAGTTTTCACTATTTGGAAGACAGTTTAGCTTTGGCTTACCTCTAACTGGATATCAAGACCCTCCACTAGAGTAGTCAAAGAGCTGAGGTTTGGCAGAACATGCTCGCAGAAGTAAGTAACAAATTTTGTGGAATGAACATTTTTCTGAAAAGAAACAAACAACAAACAAAAAACACAAACAAACCATCAAACATTATTCATGTTACTCAAGTCTGAAGGAGCTAAATGTTTTTCTCCTGTCACCCCTCCACCCTTATAAATACCTGCCTCACTGCTGTACTTAAAGCTTTATTCAACTTCTCTCTTATTCCTAAGACATAGACCTCCTGGCAGGTAGCCTAAATTCAGAGGTTGTCCACAACAGCAGCTGAAAAGATTGCTTGCAACCCAAGAATAGGCCCTTAAGTGCTCCAATTGCCCGGCACTAGACTTAAAATAATCAAATTCATACAAAATAATGTGAGAATCTTGCCATAATTCACTGCAACATCTTAGATTTGAAAAGAGAAGAGAAAAACAACATTTGGAGGCTTTAAGGATGTTTTCCAACATTTGGATACATTAAAGGTGGAGAAGTACTTATTTGTGGTCTTTCAAATATAATCATTGGGAACACCAAAGCCAAGCTCCAGCCATTAACTTTCCTCAATACTTCTCATGCAAAGCAAACAAATACATACTGAGAACAATGGCACTGCCTGCCGAGTGCACTGCAGAAGTCTGTCCACACAGTCCGTATCTGATGGATTGAATGTTTGTTCCAGGTCAGCCTGTTCAGCTACCAGCTCCACCAGTTGTTGCCTCCCACTGACTGTCTGTAAGCTTTTTAACCCAGACAGAATTTTCATGAACAGAACAAACTCCTCGCCTGTTACATCTTCCAGAACCTTAACAGAAAAACAGAAAACATATTTCTTTGGTGGTAATTTGCAAACCTCCAAGTCACACCTACTGGATTTGAAAAGGTGAAGTATGCAACTATTTAGCATTTAAATTCAGCATTTAGTTATTTAAAAACTCAAGTCTGAAGAACACATGAAAACATTCAGTATAATTGAATGCACCTACAAATTAAAGCAACTGTGATCAAGTTGTGCACAGGAAACAGGTTGTTTTTAACTCTAAACTTAAGAACAAACTTCTAGCTAACGAAAATCAAATGTTTCAGGCAGAATAAATATTAAACAAGTATCTACTCATTACTGGTTGTTTTAAAACATTTTGCATCTTTCTCAGCCTAGGCAATGCATGGAAACCTAGTAGGATTCCACAAAGACAAATGTCACATCCTGCACTTGGGCTGAACCAAGTTCCCTGCATCAGCACATGTAGGGGCTGACTGGCTAGGGAACTGCTCTGCTGAGGTTCTGGGGGACAGCAAGTGACAGCACCATTCCTTGGGTGAAAAGCAGTGTTCTGGACTAAGGACAAGAGCACAGACTAAGGGAAACAAAGGGATGGAAGACTGACAGGTCCTTGGCAGGGCCCTCATATGACCAAATCTGGAATACTGCACCTAGCGTTGGGCTTTCCTATATGAGGAAATGCTTGTTAAGCTTTAGGAAGGCAAATCAACACGGTGATCTATGGCTAGATCACATGAGCTGTGAGAAAAATCTAAATCCATCAGGCTTTTCCAGCCTAAAGGAAGAGAAGTGTATTTGGTTGTGGCAAACTAACTAATTTTCTAACACTTCAGAGCAAGACGCCACCCACGGCAGCCAGGTTCTTTGACAAGGTGGACATGGCCAGAATGAAACAATGACACAACACTAAAATGGGAGGTTTCAACTGGATAAAGGAAAAAAAAATATGTCTGTTGAGGACAATTGAACACTGAAGTTGGCTGCCCAGAGAGTATAGGAACTCTTCTTTGTTAAAGGTTTTCAAAACCCAACTGGAAAAAGCACCAACAAGTTGGATCACAATTCAGTTGAGCACGATTCACTGAGCTGATCAATCTCCCCAAGACCCTTTCCAGTGTGAATGACAGGGTCCAATTCTAATCAAAAGTCACTCTTTCAAAATTAGAAGAGCCATGATTTTAACACCACCACAAAAAAATGCTGCAAACTTTGGAGTGTATCAGAATAGGTAAGTACAAGATCACGTTTGTACAATGCTCCAACAGACCTCCAAAGCAATATGAATTATAAGGGATGGTTGAACAATACTTGAGTTTGAACTGACATCAGACACTTACCTTCTTTGATTCAGTCAATATGAACTCTTCCACCTCCTTTGTCATCACTTCCTCTGGTAAGGTTTTCAGTTTTGTAGAAAGGAACTTAATGGCTCTCTCTCTCACAATATCCTCTCCCTGAAGAATTTGACTGAATAAACCTCCTAAAGTCCCTGAATGGAGAAAAAATTGAGAAGTTATGACCTGGACCTTTTATGCAGAAGGAAGAAGCTACCTCTTTTAAGATTCCATGACACATTTTAAAATAACTGCTATACTAACTTTTTTTAAAAATTACAATTTTCATGTATCCTGACATAAAAATCCATGCTCTTTTATTAGTCTGCGTAATTCAGATCCACAATTATTACGTTCAGTACTGTTTGCAAAACCCAAACAATTAGTATGTGTCTCACTTGTACACTGTACTAAGAAGACAAATTGAGTCCTGCTCTCATCCCGCTACAGACTGAGAAGTATTAATAAAAGCCATGTACAGAAAAATGTGTCCTTTACCTTTAGCATCCATCTTAAATATACTGAGCAAGGCATTGTTCACCAAATTGAATTCTGCAGAATCATCTGGAAAGTGAAAAAAACAAAAGTTAATACACATACACTTGAAATGGAAAGATAAAAGCAGAAAAACAAAGACTGCTAATAGTGCACAAGAAGTATTTTGTCCTCAGCATTTAGCCATAAACAACATAACCTGTATTTTTAAAAACTGTTAGACTGAGGAAGTTCAAAGCCATGATAATGGAAGTTGGAAGCAGAAAAAAAAAAAAAAAAGCTATTTGTCACTTTAGTCTTTAGTCTCCCTACCAAAACTAAACCTTAAAACTTGATAGGACTGAAAACTTGAAGGGAAGTTATTAATCTATATATATAGTTATTTTAATAAACAAGCTAACTTTCACTTAATGTAAAATACATAATTATTTACTTTTAAACTCTTAATTAATCTACAGTATTTCTATGTGGCAGGAACTATTTTGCTCTTCAACCACATGGAGAAACGTGTATATCTCAAAAAACACAAACCAAAACCTATCTTCTGAGAAGCCCAGAGTCTTAACCATGCAGTTTTAACAGAAATTTGAACACCTAATATTAAGCACTTTATAACTTACTGAGAGCAAACGTATATTAAATTCTGAATTTACCTCCAAAATATTTATTTTGCACCAAAAATGCAACTGTATGGAGCAAAATGCCCTCAGGCTTTTTCAGGTTCTAGAAACTGCATCAGAAATTCAGTAACTCTTCTTTAGAAAGCAATTTGCTGCAGTCCATAACTGGAAGGTTTCCCCCCTTACCTTTTTCTACAGATGCTTTCAGAGAACTTGAATGGAAAAAAAATTATTTTATTTAAAAGAAAGGTTTTCAGTTTAGACTAGAATAATTAGTGATTTTTCAGCAGAAGCAACAGCCTAACTGTCCAGCAAATATAAAGCAGGAGAGAAGGAGCACAAGATGGACACGAACAGCACTGGGATAAATTATGAATCAATGGAAAACGTTTTACAGAACCAAATTTGTATATATATTTAGGTGTGCCATGAGGAGATCAGGCAGGAAGTGTCTCCTACCTGACTGCAGAAGTTGGGTCAGTATGTCTGCTACCCGAGGAAGATTATCTCCAGTGGCAAACTGAGGCAATTCCTTGATTGCTTGTCGACGGATCTGTTGGAATTGTAAATAATGGAGAATTTTAAAAATCTTATTAAAAATGTCAGGAACTATGTAACACCCCAAATTCCCCCATTTCGATATATTTATGAAGAAAATAATGTATTTTTCTTAGATCTAGGAAGCACTGGAAAAAAATTCAAACAGCACTTCCGTTCACAAAATCATTCATATGCAACAAAATAAAGGCTGGAATGTGTGTTATTACGGAGTTTTATTTGCTAACAGGATGGATAGTTCTACAGTTGTGCATATGGCAGGGATAAACTCTAGGGTTTGCTCCCAGCACTGAAAAAAATCCTTGAATGATCTGTCCAAATCCCTTAAGACCTGATAAACAGAGCTGCTTCAAGGTACAGCTTCTACCAGCACTACAGAAGCAGCATGAAGCACCTCGAGAAGCATAACAGTCAGAACCACATCCCTGTGGCTCTCAGGTGCAAACAAGATTCTGTCTCCCAGCAGTACTTATCAGAATCAATTATCACAAAGAGCTTTTTGGCAGGAAAACATGGAAATGCTATTCAAATAAACTCTTAAGTTTTTTCTACAGGGCTATTCCTTTGATCAGTGGTGGAAGCTAAAAAAGATAAATGAAAACCAATGCATCTTCCCAAACCATCACACAATGAATTAAATGCAAGAATACAATTAAATTTATGCTTTCTAAAGACCAACCCTCCCCTCCTAAAAGACACAGCCCACTAAACAAAAAGAGAAAACAATAGCAAAATATAAATTCAAAGTATCAACTTGCTAAAGGTTCTGATTCTTACAGAAACATCTTCATCCTCACAGAGGTCCAACTGGGCATTGATAGCTGAGTCAGCTAGCTCAGGAAAATGCTTGAAGAACTTAGGAATAAACTGGGCTGCAAGTCTCTTCTCCTTGGCACCTCCTTTCACACCATCCAAGATCACCTGGTAGGCATCCTTATGCTGAAAGAACAGAACCAGAATACATAAATGGAAAAATCCTGGGTTCTTCTCAAGACAAGGAAGGACTTTTTTCTCCTGTTCTCTTAAGCTATTTAAGTTAACCATATTATACAAGCTTCTTACAAAGGAATGTATTTTTCTCTTAGACTGATACAACCATGCCAATTTGGTAATATTTGCCTCTGTTGCCTGGCTTTTACTGTTATTCTGGCTCCTGTCTGTTCAAGCATGTACCACTCCAGCTGCTGGCCCTAAGGGTAACACCTCTTGCACACTGTCATTAGATTAGTACAAGGAATTCTATGATCACTGCCACTTAACTCGACCAGTTTTTCAAGGAGTTTCTGCCTTTTGTATGTTCATGTATTGGCTTTGAAGTAGAGATCACCTTTCCTAGTAACTGTGGATCACGAACTCTTGTTAACATATATGGTGCTAAAGTATCTCTGGCATCTCTGCAGGTAGTTAACTTCATCAGGAATCTCTGGTATCTATTCAGGTAGTTAATCTGGGATGAAATACAGTACTTGGGAGAACTGTTATGGGAAACTAGATTAAAAAAAAATAATCCCAGAAACCTCCAGTTTCAAATATAGAAATATAGATTCCAAATATAGGAATAAACACTTCAGCATTAGTAAAATATTTTCTAGCTCCAGCTAGAATCACACAGGTGATTCTGATTTTGTGCCTGCAGGACTAAAACTTTAAATTAACTGAAGTCTTTGTTGTGGCTAGCTGTATGTTTGTGAAATAAAAGTCAGCATTATTAGGATACTAGCGGAAATCAGGACCTTCTAAGATTAATTTTCCTTATGGTTGTGAAAAAAAATACTTAAAACAGTTTATCCTACTTTGAACAGCAACCCTGAACAGCACAGGACACATTCTTTCCTTAATTTACATTAAATTTCCCAGAACCACATATGTCATCACCACTACTCCACATGAAAGTTGTCCTATAGCAAATACAGACACTAATTTAAAACCCAGTAAGACTGCATAAGATGCCCTCAAAAGCAAGCTGCATTTTAAAATTTAGTGCCCATGCTCCTGAAGCACTCTCTACAGCTTGCTATAGCTCTGTGTCACCAGAATCTGAACTGGAGTGGGACACAGATCTGGATGAAAAATAAGCAGTGAAAGAACAGTTGCCTTTCAGCTGAACCACATCACCAGCCAGCTCACTCTGCAGCTGGGCCAATGCAGTGCACTCAGCAGCAAAGGCAGGAATGAGCCAGCACAAACCAGCAATGAAAACACACATCATTACAGACACGGGCTCTCAGGCTGCACGTTAAGAACAAGTTCTGTTGTAGAACACATAACGTAAGACTTAATAGCTATGGAAAAGCATTTCATGCAGCAATGGAACTGAGGAGCCTGTGTTCCTTGCATTTGTGTTCCTGCATGCTAATTGCTCCTACCATGTAAACAAAATGCAGCTCAGGCAGGAGTTTGTTTTACCTGTACTTGGCACCATGGAATGCTCTAGAAAAACCACAGGCAATTACAGAAAGCAGTGTGATCTTTCCATTTTATGCATTCCCTTCCCATCTGTAACAAAGGAATGCCCTAAGCTGGAGACAGTGTCTAGACCTTTGTTTTTAATAACTGTTAACTGACCAACCATCCATTAACTTCTCTAGTTTGGTTCCTGAGTCAATTCATACCCTACAGTGCCCTGTGACAAGTTGCACAATGAATTATGAAGAAATGTTTGTCTTCCTCTTTCTTTTCAGCCAGCTTCCTAATAGTTTTTTTCAACTTCTCACCTTCTTTCCACTTGTGGACACCTCATACCTGAGCCCCTTTCTCAACCAAAACACTTTTTTACAAGCTCAGTACTTCCAGTCCTTTAAACTACTTCTCTTGATGTAATAACTTCTGGTAGTCTCCTTGCCCATGTTCAGTGTTTCTTTATTTGAGACAGGGCAACTACAACTTTCTGCAGTAAGAGATCACGCTCGTAATGTTGTTAAGAGATAATAAAGCACTAAGTGGGATAAAACTGATAAACAAGAAACAATTACTCATGGCTTCTCAGAATGCAGAAATAGGAGCCACCAAGCAAGATTATGAAATGACAAATTCAAAGATGTAACTCCTTCACAAAGGTTAACAAAATAAAGAAACGTTTTAGCACAGAATTTTAGGAATCCCCATTCTATATTTACCCCCAGAGGCCCTTACGCACCTGCAGTCACAGGCTGCATTTCCTAACCACGCTGGAGTGTGTTCTACCCAAGATGGCCATTCCTTCCTCACAAAAGTTACTCCCAAGAATCAAAGTGAGATGAACTGTGCACTTCTGAAGTGGCAACATAACAGCATGTTTTACTCTCTCCATAGTTCCCTATGTTTTATTTGCACTTTGTTTTTGGCTCTGAGGGGATGTTTTTGTTGGATTCTCTGCAAGGATGCTTTGTTTCACTTGAGCATAACCACATAAGCAAAGTGAACAGACCTGAACTAAAATGAAAAAAAACCCCTTCAACACCCCCCTGCCCCCAACTACCACCAAATTATTTGTTCTCTTAAAAACTCTCTAAGTGATCTCGTATACCAGCATTCTCTTTCAGTTTAAAATCCATGGTTAGATATAGATATGGCAAAACTACTTTCTGACTTACTGACATTACAGCCAAAAGAAAAAAAAAGTATCTTCTGCTTTTACAAGGGGGTCATTTGGGAAAATGAGGGACTAATACAATCCCAAATCCAGCTGTAACCAACCATAATATTTTCTATTGGCAGTATTCTAAGCCATCCTCTTTTCTTGAGTAATTCAGTAACACTATACATCAACGGCAGATCTTGCCGAGATTTTACAAAAAAAATTTTCAGTCGTGAGGGTCGATCTTACGTTCTTGTCTCAAGGAACAAAAACCCAAAGGGTACGGGTAGCTTTCAAGCCATAACCGACTTCACCAAGCCTTTTAGCAAGACAGCCTGCCAGACGCCCTCCAGACCTGCAAGCGCCGTGTGTAAGACTTCAAGGCCCGAATTCGCCAGGCCAAACTCCCCGCCCCCTTGCAAAAAACAGCCGGACATTAGCTAAGAACCGGTTCGTATCGGCGACGCCACATTTCCAGGAGCGCTGTCGGCAGGATCGCGGATGCCGCAATAGCGCCGGGAGCTGCTGCGGGCCGTGCGGAGCGGCGGGCGCGCTGCTCATTCCCACCCGCTCCAAGGGCCTGAGGAACCCCACCCCGAGCACAGCCCCGGCGGCTCGCCGGCTGTGCGGTGAGGCGAGCAGCCCCTCTGACGGCACCCCGCCCCGCCTCGTCCCGCAACTCCCCGCGGCGGCGCTACGCAAGCCCGAGGCCTAGCGAGGCCCTGCAGGCCGCCGCCGCACCGCACCTGGCCCGCCGTCTCCGTGGCGTCCGCCAGGATGCCGTAGTTGCGGTATAGCTCCTCCACGGTGGGCATGGCGCGGCGGGGAAGGGGCAGAGCCGCCGAAACACCGAAGCCGCCACTGACGCCGCCGCTGCCGCTCCGGCCGCCGCTCCCGCTCGGGCCGCGTCGTCAGCACCAGCGAGGCGCCGGTCCCAGAGCGGCCGTGCGCCGCCGGCTGCGCGCCGCCCCCTGGCGGTGGGCGGGGGCAGTGCAGGGCGCGGGTGCTCACCGGGCCCGCCGGGGCCGCACCGCCGCCCCGGGCCGGGGCCGCCACGCGGTCTTCACTTCTTGCACGTTTTTTAACTCTGTTTTGTTGTTGTCCCCCCTCCGGGCCGTTCTTCACACTCCTCCTCCTTCCCTTGGTTGATGTTTTCCCCCAGCGCCTCGTTTCTGTATCCCTTTTTGTCTGTCCTGTACAACTACAGTGGAAGATGCTCGGGAAGTGCCTGTTGTACGCTGAGCTTCTAGTATGAGACAGAGACTTCTTTCCTGTGATTTGGTGACTTGCATCTTTTCCTGCAGAGGATGATCCTCCCTAATTCCAGAAAGCGAAGCGTCTGCAACTCATGCCAATGAAGGCACCATGTGTCTATTAGGCTCTAATCACCAAATATAAATTATGGCAAAAGTTTTAAGGCTGTAGCAGTGACTTCTCCTTATATCAATATGCTTTAACATCCTGCGAATTTCACAGGTGCTTAAAATGAAAGAGGATTCCTCTTATGTGAACTTGAGGCTGAACTAATCAAAGCGCCGGACCTTTCTTAAATATCCTTCCCAGCAGCATGAAGGATACTGTGGGAGGCATTTGAAGGTCCAGCCTATTTCCAGAGTCCATGCTGGTAGACTGCATGCAGCAGGGATGTGCAGCAGCATCCATAATTTATCTTTTTCCATTATTCCTCTATTCAGTGTTTCAGCCAGTGGCAGCAGTGACAGCATCAGTCACCTTTCTCCCCTTCCTTGAACTGAGGGCCTGTGCCTTTACCTGTCCACCAGTGGATTCATGTCATTCCTGCACACTCTGATGGGGTCTGAGGGTATGGAAGCTTGTGGCTGCTGTCAGATCCAGGAGAGCTCTAACCACATTCTGCCCCTCAATGTGCTTGTGGCCATCACATTTACCCAAAGTAATCTTAAGAGGATATGCTGGGTCATCTTGGTAGTGGGAACAAAACATATCATGAGAGAAGGAATATTTTTAGTGTAACAAAAGAGCTGCATGCTTATGAGAACCTGTCATTTTCTAGGAAGGGAGAGCTTCCTCAGGCAGCCTGGTGGATATTATAAGATGTCAATCTCTTGTCCTCCAGCAGTTTCCAGACAGCATTGCATCTGAATGCAGATTTTAAAATTCACCATAATCATCTTTATCAGCACTATCATGGCAAGCTTTTACAACTTGGCCGGAAAGGAGGAAAGATGAACATCTCATTAAGCTGCCTTTTGCTCTCCCCTGCTGAAGTGTTTATATAGATGGAGCTGCCTTGTTATCTCCTTTACTTGCTTTTTTTTCCTCAAGAACACTCTATCAATCTGTGATTATGTTCCATAGCATGCATGGATGAATATGTAGCATTTATGCATTGTTGTATGTATGAGAGTTGTGGAGAAAAAAAAGAAGTAAGCATGAATGAAAATGGTTATGAGAGGGGCTGTGTACCTTCTGGGAAAGACTGGTTCTGCATTCCATAGCACAGCAGAAGGGGTGCTTCAGACACTGGGAAGTGATGGGACATGCACTCCAGTGTTCACTTTGACTGCATGGCAGGGAGATTATCTGGTAGGGTGGGATGGAAAGCAACTTCAAAATCCTATGATTTTGTTACAACTAACTATTTTACAACATAAAATTTTGTTACACTAGCTATTTTAATCACATCTTTATAGCATCTATTATAGGCCTTGGAATTACACTTTTCTACTTTCTGTAGCAGTGATATTGTCTTTCTAACAGAGAACATACAAAATGAAAAGGAGTAGTCAGAGCCACATTAAAAAATTGTTTTCTCTGAGGTTTGTTCTGTTTCCATCCTTTGATCCTGGAATTTTATTTTCTCAACTACTTCCTTTGTTTTTTTGCATCATTCATTTCATTTTTTCTCTCCTTACAACAATTTCAATTTTCTAGTCTTTAGTCTTTTCACTGTATATATTATGAAATATATACAGTATTTTTTATAATGAACCTGTTTAAAATTAATCACCACTAGTCTTAATCTTTTATACAGAAGGACAATAAATGAAGAGCTGATGGCATTACATGTTTTGAAGAAATAGTTTGAAATTATTTTTCAAAGTTAGTCATGGATCTCTTTGTTAAAGTTGTGATATTTTTGAGAATGCATCTTTAAGAACTCAAAAGCTTGAAATGTACATTTGAGAATGACACTGAGATTTTTCAGCCACTGCAGTGCAAGGCTCATAGTTTCACAAAATTTGGTTACTCTGGCCACCAGTCAGGATTTTTCTCTCTTTTTTCTTCTCAATCTCTGCAAACCCTAGCATGTGGAGATAACCCTGTGGTAATTTGATAATGAAGTGGTATTATACATTTGGTTCCCATTCCTGTGCACTGCCCAATAAATAAAATAAATCAAGTACTCTGGAATCATGGCAAGTTGTCAAGAGGAAAAATAATTTACTTGTGAAATTAATGAAGTTTTCTGTTTTCATCAGAGGAAAAAAATTACTCTTCCTATCCCACAAGTGCCCTGGTCTTTGGTGAAGGACTGGCTTCAGATAAAGCCCATAGATGGGCTTCTAAAGACTTCTGTTATGACAGAAGCAGAAGACTTAATGAAAACTTCAAGCTTAATGAAAACTTCACGCTTAATGAAAACTTCACACTGGAACAGTGGTCTAATCCCATGAACCAAACCTGGAAGGTTTCTGTGATTAATAAAGTGACTGAAATAGAGTCCATTTGTTGGCTGATGCTGGATGGGCAATTAATCTTGAATTCTTCTAATCTCACTTTTTAGAACTGGGCCTGAGTCACTAACAGGGGTTTGACATGTGAAGGGGTGCAGCAATTACCCTATCCATCCTAAAAATCTGTGGAGAGTTTTTCCGAAAATGGTGTCCAAGATATCACAGGGGAATACGAGTACATAAGTAGGTTTACAGATGTAGCGCTTTTTATTGGCACACACTAAAGGTATAAGGTGCTCTAAGCACCTAGCTGCTGCCTTCAGACAAGCACAGATTTTCCACTGATTCCTTCTAGTGTGATCGGGTTTTCTTGCAAAACTCCTCCCTGGCACGGCGAGTTGTTTTTCCCGTCGGAGCGGCGATCCCCGCGCGGGCCGCCCGGGCGCGCTCCCAGGCCGTGCCAGCAGGCGGCGCTCGGCCCCCGCGGAGGAGCCGCTCCCGGCAGCGGGACGGAGCCCGGCCTTTGCGCCGCGCCGCATCGCCCTCCGCAAAAACCCTTCGCCTAGTCTGTCTCAAGTCACATCTCCAAATTCTGCCGAAAAAAAAAAAGGGATTAGAGAAACAGAGCCGGGGTTTTCTTTCCCCCTGTATTTTTAATTTTTTTTTTTTTTTTTTTCAGGTTGTTGCCTTTGTACACAGTCTGCTAGTACTCCTCTTACAACTTACCCTATCACAGTGTGTAGGAAATGTAGAACATCCTTTTAAATGGTTTGTGAACATGTTGGTAATGCTTCTCTCTTCTACAGTTCAGAAGCTCCCTGACAAAGTGTGTGTCGTGCGCATTAATCTGAGCTCTCGTTTGGAGACTAAAATGCTGAATGTCTTTCCACATGGGCAAGGCTGGGTAAAGATTGAAAACCCAGCCCTCTTCAGTCTTTGATTGTCTTGTTTGTGTGGAACATCCATACAGAAAATTAGAGACAAAACATCTTGAAGAGTAAGAAAATGAAATACTATATTTGGCAAGAAGACTTAAAAGCAGACATAGCATCCATGAATTGTTTAGCTCAAAGAGCATCTATGGAAGAGGGATAGATGACTGATTTATACTGAGTTTATTCTACTTTCACTGAAAAGTTCCACATATATACACTGGTGGCTAGGACAAATTAATAGGACAGATAATGGGTACTCCATCCTTGGTTGCAAAGACATAAAATGATACTTTTCTACAGGCTGAAGTTTGGATGCATTGTGCTCTCTGCTGTGATGGTCATCATTGACTTGCCATGCCATGATTCCTACCTCCTGGGACATTTCAGTGTGAGACTGCTGCTTTTCTGGACTCTCTCAGGACAGGCTTCATGTCTGAATTTTGCCTCCAAGCTTTAGCATTTTCATGCTGCCAGTTCACAATCCTCCACAACATCTTTCTCTTCAAACTGTAGAGTATGGATTTGATGGGTGGACTGTTAGATAGATTAGGAATTGCTTGAATGATAACCTCCAGAGGGTGGTGGTCAATGGCTCAGAGTCCCAATGGGAATCAGTGATGAGTGGTGTTCCTCAGGGGTCTATATTAGGATGAATGCTATTAATCATCTTATAATGACATAGAAGATGGGATCAAGAGCACCCTCAGCAGATGATATCAAGCTGAGTGGTGAAGTTGAAGGGCACACACACGTGAAGGGCAGGATTCTATCCAAAGGGAGCTGGACAAGCTGGAGATGTGAGCTCATGGGAATATCATGAGGTTCAATAAGACCAAGTGCTGCACCAAAATTGTGGCAATCCACAGTGTCAATACAGGCTAGGGGATGAACAGATCAAGAGTAGCCCTGCTGAAAAGGGGCTGCTGGGGGATAGGAAGGTGGGCATGACCCGCCTATGTACACTCGCAGCCCAGAATGCCAAACGTGTCCTGGGCTGCATACAAAGCAGAGCCAGGGAGGGGATTCTGCCCTCTGCTCTGTTCCAGTGAGACTTCACCTGGAGCTCTGGGGTCCTCAGCACAGGAAGGACATTGACCTATTAGAGTAAGTCCAGAGGAGTTTTACCAAGTTGGTCAGAAGTTTGAAGCATGTGTCTTGTGAGGGAAGACAGAGAGAGCTGTGATTATTCAGGCTTTGGGGTGAGATAATTGCAGCCTTAGAGTACTTGAAGGGAACTTACAGAAAAGATGGGGCAAGAGTCAACAAGAGTGTGTAGTGACAAGACAAGGGTGAATGGAGTTCATATTGAAAGAGGATAGGTTCAGATTAGATATTAGGAAAAAATTCTTAACTGTGAGGGTGGTGTAGTACTGGAACAGGTTGCTCAGGGATGTTGATCCCCCATCCCTGGAGGTATTCAAGGCCAGGTTGGATGGGGCTCTAAGCAACTTCATCTGCTTAAAGGTGTCTCTGCCCATGGCAGGGGGGCTGGAACTGGATGATCTTCAAGATCCCCATCCAACCCATTCTATAACTCTGTGAAATTTCCCACCACTTGCCACTTGCTTGATGAATTCAGCCGTGGATGCTGACCCAGCTCCCACACTGAGCAGCTTGACATCCTGTACCTTCCACTGCTCCTGAGGCTGCTGCTGGTGAGACAGCTGTTGCCACTGCTTCTGAAAACACGTGAGAGCTGCTCTGCAGCACAGTGACAGATTGGAAGTGCTAAAGCCACATGGCAGCAAGCTGTGAAAACTTTTCCACAGCTTCTGTGTATTTGCAGTGGCATTTGCAATGGCATGGGGCACTGTTTTCATCTGTGCTGGCTGATAAGGATATGAAAATGACAGTGGCTACGCAGAAGGAGCTAGACGGTGACAAAAGAGACAGAAGAATTTTGAGGACTGAGGTTTGTTTTTAGTTGATTCTGGCAATGTTATCCAGACATACAGTGTGGATGAAATACCTGGAATACTTGGAATATATGCTCAAGTAGCACATAATAATGGTTTGTGCCACCTGGATAACATGCTGTGGGCTGTAGTAAGCTGTGTAAACATGGCTATGGAAACCACAGTGTGCAGCACTTGCCGTGCTCCAAGTCATAGTTGAAATAGGATCTCTAAGCAGATTTCTTTTCAACTTGAAACTTGACTAGATTAGAATGAAATAGTATTCTTGCAGCACTTTGAGCCACTCTAATGTGAATAATCATCCTAAGTAGATGCAGGCCTTTGTTATAATGGAAAAAATTTGATGGCAAGCTGAATCTCCAATTACTCTGAAAAAGAAGCAAAATATTCTTTTTCCTTCTCCCATTTCTTGAACTAGAGAAATTAGACTGCCAAAGAGGTTTTTTTTCTGGCATAGCTCTAAGACTTCTGTTGTCATGGGGATGTCAATTAATGGGGTTGTTTTTTATGTTCTTAACCTAGCTGTGCCAACTAAGCTTTTGCATGCAGACCAGGTCTTATACCAATCTGAAAACTCATAATAATAGGAACTGGGCTTTCTGTTTAACAAGTTATCTTCTGAAGACTTTACTGTATGCCTTAATGTTTTTTTTTTCTCCTCAATACCATACTTTATTAAGTAAATGAATGGACGAGCATGTATTGCTCACATACAAATTGGAAGATGTCGTAAACACAGGTTTTGTTAATGCACACAGATATAAGTAACCTGAACTTTATTGGCATGTCTGGCTGTATGCAGGTCCTGCAGGTGTGTGTGTGTATGCAGGCTATCCCTGTGCTTTGTATTATCTGCAAAGACACTCATATGACATAACGCACAAATATGTGCATATGCACAATGTCTGGCATGTCTGGCATCATGCATGTGTCAAATATATAGACATGTGTGTAGTGGATGATTACATATTTTGTTGGGTAAATACAAAAATGTTTTATGCTTTGTATACTCATTTGTCATAAATGTGTAGGAGTGTATAGAATTAAATGAAGAGATCTTAGAGTGTGTAGTGTGACATGTCCATGAGACTTAAAACCTGGAAAGCATCTTTTTGAGCATATCTATGTTGCATAGGCAGTTCTACCTTTCCCATAAAAAATATTTTAAAAATTATTTATATTTTCAATTGAGCTCTGTGTCTACCATGATTGCTAAAAGTGCTGAACAGGAATAGATACTACAACAGTTTCCTTGATGTTTTGCACGGGAGCTCTTCAGCTCAAGAATCTGTGTTTCTTGGAGCACATGAATATTCTGTGCTGAGTAGAAACCCTTGCTGTCTGCCAGCAAAATGTTGGTAGTGCCCTTTGTTGGCTTCCCTGGGGAGTTCATACAAATCCCTTTGAAACACAACAAACAATAAGATCCCTAAATGTTTTTAAACAAGACCAAATTAGAAAAAGCCTTCACATTGAAAACATAATTTTCAATTAGTATCTATTCAGTGGGAATGGGAATGAGGTGGGGGAGAGCTGGCATGTGAGATAAACTGGATTTGTTTACATGCCTTGAAAACACTTGCTGGCTAGCATGTCTTTTTTCCTTTGTGAATACCTTGCTGTAATTTGGTGACATTTTCATAGTCTCTCTGCTCTCGTACTTCAGATAGAAATGAACTCTGCCCAGCAGGAGGTACTCTTGAGACAGCCACTAGCCTACTGTGTTTATGCATCATGTGGAGAGCTGAGTGTTGCTACTCAGGCTCAAACTTGGGGAAGGAACAAGTATTTTCTCTCCTCAGTCCCTACCTGTTACTATCCACCAGTTCATATAGGAGAGCACTGAACAGGGAAGTGGATGACTGAATGGCCAAAGTGACATCTCATTCCCTCAGGAGCAGCTCAATGTGTAGACATCAGGTAGCACTGATGTGGGAGATGTTTTTACATGGATATACAGTGCTAGTCTGCAGGAAAGGCGCTGGGGACCATTCCCTACCTGAATGCATTTTGTTGGTATTTCTCTCTCCTAACAGAGGAAGAGCAGAAAGTTATTTGCTGCTGCAGTTGCTATCATCTGGAAGAGAGGCATGAAATACACCATAATTAGCTACTGTTTCTTTTGGCCTTTTTTAATTTATTGATTTATTCTCTCTGCCCTCCAACACATGGCAGCATCTACTGTTTTCCCTTGCTTTTGCATAAGGGTGAGTGTACCTGGTTCTTTTCTTCCTGCTTTGGTTTTCTTACATTACTTTGGCTTGGACCTTCTTTAGATGACCTCCTCTTGTTATCTCATTTTCTCTTTCCATTCACACTTTATTTTGTTTCTTGTTTTTGCTCTTGTTAAGAATTATAATTTTCTTGCCTCTGATCTCAGGAAATATCAGCCCTGCCACATCTTGACACAGCTATGCCATGTTATTTTGCCCAATGTATGGAGTCGCCCATTCCTGTGTTCATTTGTATGTGCTGTGTGTGTTACCTGCCCTCTCTCTGGCATTTCAAGGCCCTGTGCTAGAGCTGCTTTCACATCTGTCTGTGTATCCTTGGACCAGTGCCTCTCAGCTCATCACCTGACCAGCTTCTCAGCTCAGAACAGACCCTGGGATGAGCAGTGCTGCCTCAGGTCCATAACAGTTATTTCCTCACCTTCTTCATTTTCTGTTTTGGCAGCAGGGACTGATGGTATTTATAATGGTCAGGAGAATCAGCACAGCACCTACTGGAAAGAGGAGTCTAAAAATTCCTTTATCAAATTGAAGGCTAGTAGCATCTGGTTTTTTCAGGGTTTTTCTGTCAGGACATGGAAGTTTTAGGACACTCATTTCACTAGTTGCATCTGCTGTGGTGAAAGTGTGAAGATTTTGTCACCTGGTTATGAATACTGTACCTAGCTGAGTTTCTCTGCTTTTTCAAAGAGAAAGAGCTAATTAAAATATGCACCTAAGCAAGTGACAGAGAATATGCATATCTTGTTTGTCAGAGAGTGAAAGTACTTTTTGGGGGTATATGATGAATACACTTCAGTGAAGACAAGGGGAATGTCTTAATTTCTAATAGTAGAAGAGAGAACAAAAGAACCTTATAATAAAAAAACTCCTAAGAAGGTACTTTTAACGTTTTAGAACTAAAGCTAGCAAGTGGTTGTATTTTGGGTTTGTGTTGCTAAGAGTGTTGATAATGGGGAGTTATAACAGTGCTCTGCTGAGCAGTGCTCAAGGCCTTTTTTGTGCCTCACCCCACCCTACCAGTGGGGAAGCTGGGGGTGCACAAGGAGTTGGGCAGGGATAGAGTCAGCACACCTGACCCCAAGTGACCAAAGGGGCATTCCATACCTTATGGTGGCATGCTCATGTTATAAACCTGGGGGAAGAAGATGAAGGAAGGAGGGGGATGTTCAGAGTGATGGTGGTTTTTTTACCCAAGTAACCAGGGTAATAACCAGAGTGCCAGGGTGTGATGACACCCTGCTCTCCTGGATATGGCTGAACACCTGCCTGCCCATGGGAAGCAGTGAATAAATTCCTTGTTTTTTCTCTGCTTATGTGCATGGCTTTTGCTTTACCTTTTAAACTGTCTTTATCTCAACCCATGGGTTTTCTCACTTTTACCCTTCCAATTCTCTCCCCCATCCCAAGGTGGCCAGTGAGTGAGCAAGTGTGTGGGGCTTGGTTGCTGGCTGTGGTTAAACCACAGAATCCTCACATTCCTTCTGTGTTTCTCTTTTCCCAGGCTCTGAAGCCAGAGGTGTTTTTATGTACATCCTCTTGTTATTCTCTCACAAATTGTCCCTCAACTCTATAAACTGGCCATTTTCCTCTCTCCCAACATCTCATCTGTAATATATTCTGAATGAGGACCAACACCTTGATCCAGTGCCTCTTTCATCTCTGCATCCTTTAGAGTATCTCAAGCAGAGAGTTATTATCTAGTATAATTATGTCCTTTCAGGATGGAAATCTGCAGTTGCAATACAGTCTTACACATACTATGGAAAACTGAGTATAAAATATATTAAAAGTGAAAAATAAACTTCTAGAATGATGTATAAAATATATTAAAATGAATGAGTACAAAATATATTAAAAGTGAAAAACAATACTCTAGAATGATGTTGCAGACATCATGTAATTTCATGACAGTTTGGTAGAGGCATAGGCTTGATCTCAATTTGTATTTTTTAAAATAGTGTGAAACAGTGACTAGTGAAGATATGTGAGGGTCAGCAGAGTTTGTGCACTGGCTAAACTTTCTCCCTTATCAACTCACTCCTCTTTCCATTCTGAATTTGTGACAACAGGAGACCACTGAAACACCTTCTCAGCTTTAACCTAGTTTTTCCCAAATCATCTATTTTTCAGTCCAAACTGAAGAAACTTGGTAAGAAAATCCTCTGCAGATATATATTGCTTCTTGCTTTGTTTGATGCAGCACTGAGAACTGTCTCCTGTAGGGGACATGCAGTGAACAGCCTGTTTCTCTTTAGCTTAAGAGACAGTCTGGACTTTTTCTTCTGGCATGAGTTCAAATTTATTGATTATTTACTGCTAATAGTTTGGCTAGTAATACAGTCTGTAGCATGAAGATCTCTGAAAGAGAGACCTATGATTCATCTATTAAGATACAAACAGAAATATCAATGACTGTCAAGGAAACAGCAAAGGGTTAAACTTCTGGACATGCACCCTTTAGCAGTTTACAATATGAACTGTTTGCTCATTAGTCTTATTGGTCCCAGTGAGGCATTCCAACTACTCCCTTTCTCTTGCCATTGAATTTGTCCATTTGGGGAGCCAACTCAACTGGCAATTGATGATTTATATGAAACTTACTAAGGAGCAAGACAAAATTAAATGTCTGAATCACAAATGGAACAGAGAGAAGTTTCTTGGAAACACTGGTTGTTTTCTCAGAACTCTCCATGTCATAAATGAGTGACTCTGATACCCATGCAAAAGAGGGAATAGGTTGGGCTGTTCTCTCTTCTGGATTAATTTAGCTGTTCCTGAAGTCAACAGGCAACCTACTCAAATGTCATCTCAAATATACATCAAGTGACAGATAAAGGCGAATTTTGAGCCAGTCTTGATTATTCAAGATCCATGGATACTTTTTCACAATGCTGGTGCTCAAATCAAAACTCAGAACTCAAAGTACCTGTTTATATGTGAAAGAGGTATGTGAGCCTCTTGCATGAGATATTCACCTGTAACCCTTTCTCACCTGCACACCCAAAAATGTTGGATAGAGCTGAACTAACCCAAACTTTTTAATTCATCCCTATTAAAAGCCTGTATAACTTCAATTGCATTTTTAATTGTAAACAGGCTGTGGGTTTTTCTGTACTCTTCTGAACAGCTGCAGTGTTCTCCCATGTGTTTCCTGTGTTTTATTGGCAAGTCACAGGATTTATGAAAGGGATTAGATGATATTGTTGCCTGTGATAGCAGAGGACCAGACTCAATGACCCAGGCAGCCTCTGCCAATCCTATGTCCCTATTTTTCTGTAGATGACATAAATGATATTAGGACTGCTGGCATGAAAGCCACAATGCTAATCTTTTTTGTTATTACTTTATGCATTTTGAGCTAGCATATCCAAATCACAGTGCTTGATTTTCTGTTGTCTTGCTGCTTATGCTGTCATTTGAACAAACCCATAAAGGATGTCAGAACTCATCTGAATCAGACTGGAAAGGCTTGAAATTCATTTTACACAGATGTAAAATGATTAACTAGGCAGGGCGAGATCACCTCCCCGTATATATTTTGATATACCAAAACTTCAAAGCCATTTTTGTACTGTTGGTCTGTGAACTTTTTTCAGTGATTTAACATTTCAAAGTATAAACATGCCTGTGCAAACAGAGGATTAGGATGTTTCAGGCAGAGGATTATGAATGCAGGGTAACTTTCATGCAATGAAAGGCTTCTTTACAAGAGAATTGCCATCATATATAGAACATGTAGTTCTGAGACCAAGTGAACTAATGAAGTCTGATTTCCTATGATTTTGTATATTGTGGTTGGATTTCCCAGTATCCTGTAGTACACACTGCAGGTGGGGCATTTCAGACAAGTTTCTTAATTAGAACTCTAATGCTGAGTGAAGATGATCATATCTCAAAAATCTCCATTTTTCTCAGACAGAAAAAATACAAGGTAAGAGCAAGACTTAGTTCCCAGCATTGTTGCTAGGACATACTAACCATCAGAAAGAAGTTGAAGCCTTTCCTCCCAGCTGTCTGTTTATATGACCTGGTACAGTGCACTACTGGTAGATTCAGGAAGAAATGTGCTGTTCTGCAGCCCATCTGCATCATGGGCCACATCCAGTTCTGCAGCTGTTTAGCTGTGAGAAGCTAATAATTCAGAGGCAGGGCTGCACATATCTTCTGTGAGATGTTGGCTGCTCCTACAAGAGCCTCTGCCTGCTTTCTGTCACCCTGGAACTCATTACAGAATAAGCATTTTTTTTGCTAATGACAAGTATATATAAACCACGCATGACCCACTCAAACATGTGAATCTTCAGCTTGGCTCTAAATAACTCTGCAACTCTTTTATTTTATTAAAGCTCCAAAGTGGGGATTTTGTTGGCCTCTGTGAGGTAGGGAAAATTAGATTGCTTTGCATTGCATAGCTCTTTTATTATAATAAATGCATTGAGGATTGAGCTCTTTAATTAATATCTGGAAAAGAAAGGGAAGGATCTACTACTGAAGCCCTTGGGCCATCTCAAGGAGAGGGTGAGAATTAGCTGGAGAAAAAGAAAAAAAGCAGCTTTCTGAAAAGAGTCCTCCTTGATACTCACTTAATGTCCAAATATCATGGGAAACAAGATGTTTTTTAGTAGAGGAGACATTCCAGGACCATCACAGAGAGCAAATCATGGTGTCATTTGGGTCAGCATCACATTTTATCTTTCCTGAGTCCCTTTCCCTGAAGCCTCCCAAAAGCAACTGAGAAATGACTATTTGGCCTTCTGCCCTCTGGAAATCTATGTGTAAAGGTTGTGGTTTTTTTTTTTTTTGTGCCTGGCAAAGTGCAGCACTGGAAAATGACAGAGCAAGGTACACAGCAAGGAGGTCAAGAGCCTTTGAAATCAGCCTTCCTCTACCCCCTCCCCTTGTCTGTGGTGTGTGTGCAGTTTTGCCAGTTATTTGTATCTTCAATACAAGTAGAAATTGTAAGAAAAAAGCCTGCCATTTTTTTTGCTGGAAAACCTGAAGGCTGGACTAGCAACTTCCACAGTTTCGAGCAAAGATGCTGGGACGGGTTACACTTCTGACACACAGAACCATTCTCCCAGACTGGGTGGCTAGGACTGGAATGTGTTACAGATGTAACACACACAGCTCAAGCACACAAAAAATCGGGAAGATTAAATACCTCCCAATGGAAACTTTGGCAGGCAATACATCTCTCATAAATATTGAATTTGCATGTAAAATAAAAGTGTAACAAAAGAAAGAACAAAGCTAGTCTTTGGCAAAATATAACAAATCATGTTGTATTCTTGAAAGATTGTCAACAACACGTGAGTGGTAAGTACAAAATGAACTCTACAGTGTCTTTGGCAGCTGTTGCTTATTCTGCCTCCTAACTTGCCAGCTTGAATATTTAACATTGAAGAGACCCATTTTTTCACTGGACTGGAAGAATCCACTTAGAATCATGGAATGTTAAGGGTTGGAAGGAACCTTAAAGATTGTCTATTTCCAATCCTGCCACCATGGGCAGGAGGGACATCTCCCACTAGACCAGATTGCTCAAGGCCTTATCCAACCTGGCTTTGAGCACTGCCTGTGTTGGGGCATCCACAACCTCCCTGCGTAACCAGTTCCTGTGTCTCACCAGTCTCACAGTAAGAATTTCTTTCTAACATCTAGCCTAATTTCCCCTCTTTCAATTTTTACCATTACTCCCAGTTCTAGCATTGCACTTCCTGATGAATAGTCCCTCCTCAGCTTCCCTGTAGGCCCCCTTCAGATACCGGAAGGTTGCAATGAGGTCTCCACATAGCCTTTTTTTTTCCAGGCTGAATAGCTCCAACTTTCTCAGCCTGTATTCATAGGGGAGGTGGTCCAGACTTCTTACCAACTTCATGGTGTCCTCTGGAATTGCTCCAACAGTTCTGTTTCCTTCTAATGCTGGGGACATTAGAACTGGATGCAGCACTCCAGGGGGAGTCTCAGAAGAGCATAGTAGGGGTAGAATCCCCTCCCTCGAACTGCTGGTCACGCTCCTTTGGATGCAGTCCAGGACTGGTTTGGTTTTCTGGGCTGTGAGTGCCAGTTCATGGTGGGTGTTTCATTGACCATTGCCCCACAATGCTCTGCAGGACTGCTCTCAAGCATTTCTCCGCCCAGCCTATAGGTGTTTCTGCGATTCCTGCTTTCCAGGTATGGTTCCTTGCACTTTGCTTCATTGAACTTCATGACATTTGCCCCAGCCCACCTCTCAAGTTAAAGTCCCTTCTTCTTCACTGACTCCAGAAATATTTTGCTTACCATCATTCACAGTGCTTCAACTCTAGTAACTGTTGGATGGTACTGCAAAAAGTGGTTTTTAATTTTTGTATATGTTTCAACTTATGCCATTACCACAGAACAGCTATACTGCTTCTAGATTTGGTGCCAACCAGGCTGGCATTAGTGGGAGTCAATGCACAAAACAGCATTGGGCAGTGCAGACAGAATTCAATCATTCTCATTCTTACATCCATGGGCTCTGAAGGAGCTGTTTCAGCTTGGCTGCATTTGAGACAGAATCAACCAAAAATGCTCATGTTTCCAGGCTGGGTGAAATTTAAAAGGGCTATGGTCCAGCCCCACAAATTTAATACAGATGAGCTATTACAAGAAATCACTCACCCTTGGGAAAGCAGGCTTGTGGCTACACTGTGGAAAGTTGACTAAAATGGCACAACAGCTCCTACTTGTCTTGTTTTACAAACTTATTCTAGAAAGGCATAAGGAGAGTCTGGGATACACAGGACTGACTTGAAGTAGCATCCTTTGGTAATTAAGATCTGACTGGCTGAATGACTTCGACGAATTTCTGAAGCACTGAACTGAAAAAACAGGAGCAGATTCTCTTTTGGCATGCTAATACAAGCCTCTTCTATGATCAGCTCCAAGGAACCATGTAAATACAAATGAAGTCAGAAGATGAGTTTATGAAACAAATACAAAGTTTGTCATTCATTCTCTTTACTTTGATCTCTGCTACCAATTAAAAGATAAAAAAATTTTACAGCACACATAAGTCCAATTAGATCTTGTAATGAAATCCTCAAGTACTACTGAGGTGGAACTTGCAATAATTAGTTTTGATGCATAAATAAATTTTCCAAATGCAATTTTGTTCTTTTAAGATCATGTTCCACTTTGAGTTCATAGTGTTTTATTATTTCACTGATGTGTGAGAAGTAGCTTCCAATGTTTCTGTTACCTTGGTTCTTACAGCCTCTATGCTAATGCATTAAAACTAACTAGAATTAATGACAAATCTAGTAAGTAATTATTCTAGTGGCAATGATATGAACTGGAATTTTAACTTCATGAACAGGTGAAAAATATTCATATTCCCATAGTTTCACACCCTCATCCATCCAGCGAAGGACAAAGAAACTGGATTATCAAGGCACTGAAGGCTTAACATAGATTTTACAAGTGAACAGTCAAAGTCATGACTAAGATGCTGTTCTTGAAGTCGTGTTGAGTTTTGTAAGCAGCTAACAATTTCACAGGCTGAAGTGAAGATTTTCTCCTGAGGTTATTTGAATAAACTCCCATGTATCTGTCCCACATGCCCTTTTTTGGTAAAGATTTAATGAATTTACACAGGTAGAGCTCAAGCCATATATAGGTTGAACCTTTTTCACTTGCTGCTTTACTATACTCCTCTAAGACTTGTTTTCATTTTAACAAAGTAAGATATGCTCTCATAGTTTACACTAGGACAATACACAGAAAGGATGGTTTTCTGGCTAAAAACCATTACAAAAAGGTGAAGGTCATGAAAGCCCCCTACTCCACAGTGCATATTTCTGAATTGATATAGACCTTCATGTACAGTTAACTTTTGGGGCATTAGCCTCTCCCCTTTTTGCTGGCAGTTTATGTTGTTCATGTGCTTAAATCCATGCTTTGAAGGAGCAATAAGGGTGTTGCAAAAATAAATACATGAATATTTATAAGAAACATATGGAAATTCAGATAAAAGTTGATTCAGTCATTCTTAAACAGCAATATTTTCAGGTGTTTGTACCATGGCACTGGGAACCGAGTTACTGCACACAAAAGATAGGCAAATGCTAATTACCATTGCTCATGTCCACCTTATCTTCAACAGCCACAGACGTTCAAATAACAGGGGCTTTCTGAGTCTTGCAGGATTCAAGGTGCAGTGTTGCAGCTGCTACCAGGTCTGCCTCTTCTAAACTGCTCTAAGCCCAGTCTACTGACTTTTCACCTCAAAAGACTCTTCTCTGGACTCCAGTCTCAGCTGCTCTATCACTGTACTTCTCATGCTGTCTTCTTGCTTTCTTCTGACTGACTCTCTGGACAAGTAAGCCAAGCTCTGTCAAAATAATTTAATGCTACGTCCTTGCTGCACATCTTAGGGTTTATCTTTGCTGCCATAGTGGGAAACTCAGGTAAGGCTTGGGCATGTATGCTTCAGACCTAAGTCAGTGCAGACAGCAGAAGAGGGAAAGGCCAGACTTATCCTACAACACAGTCTGTGGTCAAAAGAAACCTTTCTGAGAAGGCTGCAAGGGGCTGAGAGTTGGTGGACATGGTAGAATAATGTGTCTTATACTCCCTGATTGCTTCTGTTGATTAAAACACCTCCCTTCTCCAAGTACACAGAAGCCCATGCAAAGGACTTCTCACCTGATTTGCTCTTTATAGATATTTACAGTTAATATAGGCATGCCATGCCACCTCTACTTGGCTACAATGCTAATTCTGATGTGAATATTTTCAGCATCACAAATTGTGGATCTAACCTGATGTACACTTCCTGCTTTAGCAATCTTGCTAAAAATCTCACAGTCTTTATATTTCTGATATCAGGATTACATCAATTTCTATGGCTTTCAGTGGGGATGCACAGACTGGCTTCATTCCATCTAGTCTGGGATATTTAAGTCAGGCACTTCACTAGGGCTCAAGGCTTAAAGATATCTGTAATCAAGGGAAAGAAAGAGATGCACCTCCATAGGATTACTCAGATTTAGCTAGTGAGAAGTTGTTTTGTAGTAACATCCCTTAGATTAACAGAACATGACAGCTAACTGAAGTAACACCTGTAGTCTGGAAGCCTTATAGTTGCATTAACATGGTTCTGCATCCCAAATTTATAACAAAAGCACGTCTCTGAAATGTGGTGAGTTTGAATGATATACACTGTTCATGCACTCCTTCCAAAGCACAGCTGGAGCAAAGCCAATTTAATGGCTTTTGTTTCAGTACCTTACAAATAACTGTCAGCGAACTCCCAGCTCAAAATACAGCTAATGGCAAAATAGCTACAAAAGTAACTGCGTTTCTCTCTGCTAGCAAACAACAGGCATTCATCCCATGACCATTTAGGCAGTGAAGGTATCAGCCATTTGATGGGGTACGCTTTCATGTAATTTGCAATAAATTAGTAAAAACAAAAGAAAAAAACTTGCTTGTTATGCCTCTCAACAAACATGATCATAATAAAATGTCTTTTTTAAGATGAGTCAAAAAAATCTTATTTCTTAGATGGCAAAATAAATGTCTGAGTATTATGGATATTAAATCCTAAAAAAAAAACCCCATGTGCTAAGGACATGTTACAGACTACCACTTACAAGGATAAGAAAGTTTAATTATCTCAAGAATCATGGGGAATCTGAATATTATTCATTGCATGTCATCCTCAATGAATCATTTTAATTCAGCAAAATGAGGTGAAATGTCTTTTTCAAAACATCTGTCAGGAGCCAGGCAGCAGAGCAATCCAAGGTGTCTGGACTTAGTGTTTATTAGAAAGTCTGTAAAAAGTGTGTGGGAGCACATAGAAGCATCCCATCAGCATCTACTCAGTCCATGCACAAACCTGGCAGTCAGCAGGGACACACTGGGGGGATTATGACCCCTGATCTGCCAAACCAAACCAAAAATTGAAGAGGAGGTACACCAGTGGTGGGATTTCCAGTGTTCTCAAAGAGGAAAAGGGAACTGGATGATAATATTTCAGAGCAGAAATACTTTTTTCACTTTTAATAATGTTCAGACGTGTAGTGACACACAGTTTCTTTGAGTTTATTCCTCCCTAGGCAGGCCCTTAGAGAATGATGAAATGGGTGACAGAAAGGACCAAGAACAACAGTGTGTTCAGTTCTTGTGTGACAGTTGCACCCAGACTCAATCAACAATTGCAAAACTTCCAGTTCATGCTCCATTCCCCCATGTCCTTGGCAGGGTTCTATGGACACTGTTCTGGAAAGGATCTGGGCGTCACACCTCCACCCAAAAACTATGTGCTGTGGTGCCTTGTCCCCTTAGTCAAATAATGAGTGAATTTCCACAGGAATGAAGATGCTAATAGGCAGAGAAAATAAGGCTTTCTTCTTTGAATAGAGTTCTCCCTTCTCCTTCACCCCAAAGATTTCCTCAAACCTACAAACATGCTTTTAATTGAAAAGTTTAAACCATCAACCATATAAAAGAGCTTGCCACATTCTGCACTGCCTACCACCTGCTTATGAGGAAAAAATAGAAAGTACCAAAGGAGCATAGGAATTGAATTGCACTGGAAATTTATTCAGCCAAACTTTTGGGACCAATTCTTGTCTCTCAAAACTGATTTCAGTGCACTATTTGTATTTGTAATATAACCAGAAGTGCTTTCTTCCTTCTGGGAATTGAAATGCCTCTTGCTCTAACCTGCCTGGCATCTGAAAACATTGGGGCTCTATTACCTACCGAGCAAAGTCCAAGCCATTAAAACCCTTCTATTCTCCATGGTGGCCCACTTTTAGGTGCCCTCTGTTCTGAACAGAAGAGACAGTTGTTGGGCCCAATAAAGCATTCTTTCAGAGATGCTTAGTCAAGTGCATCCCAGAACAAGCCTGTCCTACTGTCCAGCAGTGAAAGATTGTGATAGACCATGAAGTAGCAGCCTTTACACAGGGTTTGAACACAACACTTAAATATTGCTGATGTTTTACTCTGTTTCTAAAGAAAAACTGATTTTCTTGTAGCTAAAGCCTTTAATAAGAAATATAATTCTGAAGTACAGATTTTTCATGTAGACAATGAAAATGAGGCATTAGAAACATAGAACCACAGAAAGGTTTGAATTGGAAGGGATCTTAAATATTACCTAGCTCTAACCTCCTGGACATTGTAAGGGACACCTTTTACTAGACCAAGTTGCTCAGAGCCCTATCCAGCTGGCCCTTGAACACTTTGAGGGATGGGGCATTTGCAGCTGTTCCAATGTCTCATCAACCTCACTGTGAAGAACTTCTTCCTTAGAACCAATCTAAACCTGCTCTTTTTTTGTTTAAAGCCAACCCTCCTTGACCTATCACTACATGGCCTTGTAGTGGCATTTACAAAGTGCCTCTGGCTATTTTGTAGGCTTCCTTTTGGTGCTGGAAAACGAGTTAGTCAAAGCCAGGTGTGTATGTGTATGTTAGGTGTGCAGACACTGCAGTTAGCTCTCAGCTATCAGTATTTTTACAAAGACATACCTCTAACATGTTTGTATTGATCTTTGAAGTACAATAAAACCCTCTTGACAAGAACCAGGCTTTTACCTGTCTTAAATATTCCTCACAAAGGATCTGTTCCCAAGCATCCTCGATATAATTTCTTGCCTTTTCTTGATCCTTCTTTCAAGTCTTCTAGATGATTGATTTGTCTGTAGTGTGCATGGGAAATCCTCGCATGTCCACTCTACACAAGCCTCTAGTCCAAGCAATTTCTCACCTGCTGCTACTGTGATCTATGGGAACAATATATATTGACTAGTGGCTGGACATGAAACTGTGCAAGGCTGAAGGACGCTTCTTTTATTGAGAACCAATTCCCTGCTTGCTCCATTTCCCTGTTATGAGCTCCAGAAGCAGAGATTAATGACAGCTGTTCCACTTGTTTAAACAGCTGATGTCTCAGGCCTAGATCCCACCTGGGGCTCCCGTCTGGACAATAACAACACGCCATTTCTGAGCTAAGCAAAGAACCACTGTAAAATCCAGCAAAGTTTTAGCTTCCAAGTTGGCAAAGAAAATAATTTCTTCAGGAGCAGAAAACCAGTTGAAGGACAGGAAATGAGAACCACTATTTCTCATTGGCTATTCTGAGCAGCCACAGAATTTTTTACTATAGTCCATTACTACTGAATTTTCATAGACACAGATTGCAAAATGCAGACATTGCTGGGGTGATATGCAGCTGTTGGATATGAAGAGACACAATTGCCATAACTGTATGATGGATGTGTTCACAGTGAATGAAATGTAGAAAATGACAGGGTCAATGATAATAAATGTGTAGATACAGAGGGAGAAGCTGGAAGAATGTAACGACAAAGAAGAATAGGGAAAAGCATATGGAGCTATTTTGGGCCCCTATAGCAAGTGTTTCTGACACAGAGGATAAAGAAGAAATAGACAGCAGACTGGCAAAACTGGACCATGGGTTAAAACTTGTGCTTTAAAGAGTGGTAACCTAGGAACAAACTTGACATTTCTAGTTCCACACTAAAAGACCTGGATTAAGATATATATGGCCCAAAAAAAGATGTAGGTTGCTTTGCTTCTTCTTTGGCTACAAGAGAAAGAGGCTGGCAATATTAATGAAACATAGAGAGATTGTGTTGCTGCTTCATGTGCTACAGTTATTCTTTGTATAGATTCCAAGGTTCTTGTTCTGGTACAAAAATAAAATCATTGGAAAAAGTGGCCAAGAATAATAGCTAGATAAAAGGACTACGTGAAATACTCCTACAGGCAAGTACTAAGGGTTCATTGCTTTCTATTTCTTCAAAAACTCTATAGTCAGGTAAATAGTATTTTTTTTTTACTGCAACATATATACATATTTTTTAAGTGTAAAATTTCTCAACTAACTTTCAGGCACAATCAAAGAAATAAGAAATAGGCATCATGCAGACATCAAGCTTTCCAATTATATTCTCTTTCCTCATTCCATGTGAAAAATACCAGCTGAGCCTTGAATTACATTGCATACCATTGTTACATCCTGTAGCTGCCCTTAACTTGCAGAGATGTGGAAATTTGGAGAGTGTTATTTGGCTGCCATTTATTTGACTACGAAACAAATAGGGAAAGGGAATACTCAACCCTCCACCCTTGTCATCACCACTTTGTCTATTTCCATCTGTCACCCATACAGGCTCTTAGTGATTAAATTTATAAGCATTTTCAAACATATTGAGTGAGTACTGCTGAATCAGGAGAATCACAGTCTGGTCTCAGCAATGAGTTAATATTTTAAGCCTCATGTTAGTTAAAGCTGATAAAAAATCCCAGCTGTTATTTTCAGAGAATTTGAGCCAGAGGAGAGCTCTTATATCCCAGTTTCTGCACTTTTGGGAGGAAGGATGAAGAAAATGTTATTTATCTGCGATGACCCAGATTGTCTCCTTTTCCTTGTTTTGGGCAAAGAAAAGCTACTAAACCTCACCAACCCAGTGAGGAGGCTGGGCTGGACTGGCATAGCTGCTCTGAGGTGTTCAAAAGGACAAACAAAGAAGTCTGGGTGAGATTCTGCAAGGTTCTTGGCCTCAGTGAGCTGCAGAGCAGTCTGGCTGAGCTGGAACTAGATGCTCTTGTCTACTGACCTGATTGTGCTACTCTGCAGTGATGGTCCTAAATGACAGTGCTATTCTTGGTATTGACAACTTGATGAAGGCTGCCATTGCCTGTGCTGCTTGGGAGGTAAATAAAGATGGGAACTTCTTCTCCCTGTACATTTTGTAGTTTTTAATTGGTATGTCAAAGAAAACTGTGGCTTCTGAGCTGACTTTGTACTGTTGCTTTGGTCTTTTGTGTAACTATTAGGCTTCCCTGTGCATCTGATGAGTCAAAGAGGCCACTATGTAAAAACCAAATAATGCATCTGCAAAGGCTGAAATTTTGAGATGTAGGATAAAGGATTTTAAGGAGGGCAGATGGTGGCAAGCTGCACAAACCCCACATTTCTGCTGAGAAACAGCTTCACAGCAATTTCAGGCACAGGAATCCTGGTTCTCAAGTTAGGACTATACGAAATAAAGCTCCATTGATCCCTCCTGAACTGTCTCACTAAATCTAGTTTGACTCTTCAAATAGCATTCTTCAAAGAGCTCCTGATAAAATGAAGACTCAACCTCCAACGTAAGTCTTTAGCCAAACCTTTCCTTTTGCAAACAACACATAAATGTCAGAGTGGTTTTACTGACCTCAATAAATGCTTGCAGGCAAGCAGAGATGATCCCAGACACTGCCAATAGGAGGTCATTAAGATTGATGTTATGTTTCCACAGACTCTGTCAGCTGAGAGAACCTTTGCAGTTTTATAGTCTGGTGGTAAGCTTGAGTCTGGTGTTGTTCAGACAAGAGACCAGGGCTGGCTGAAGCATGGGGGGAAAAAAACAAGAAACTGCCTTCCTCCATTCCTTGTCTGGTACAGGCTGAGCAGCATGTGACAGGCAGCTCCCATACAGTCAGGTGGGATGGATGATGGTGATTGGAAAGAAGCAAAGTGAAAGGGAGAAGCTGCAGAGATATTCTGCTTCCTATTCAGTACCACCCGGTAGAGTTTACTTATTTAGTGGGTGAGAATACATTTTGCCTCAGGATGGATTTTAGGAGCAGGAGTGATTCTTTGCATGCCAGAATGCTCTGACTGCTTTCTTTAGAGTCCTGAGGGGCAAATTTATCTCTAACATGAGTCAATGGATTTTTATAAGAGCTGAATAAACTCCACTCTCTTTTGTAAGAAGAGTAAGAATGTTTTCAGCAGTTAGGAAAAAAGAATTATATGGTAGGTCTGAAATCAAGCTCACACATGGTATATTGTTTCCAAGTGTGGCAGATACAAGTGTTCTGCTCTCTCCAACAGCTTCCCCTCGAGGATGCTTGAGGTGTGCAGCTCCCAAATATCACAGGAATACTCCCCTGGTAGGCAATGGGGTGGCAGAACAACACACACACACTGACCAGGTAAGGGCTGTGCTACGGGACACTTGGCTGCCAACTGCAAATTGTCACAGACATTTCAGAGACAATTAGGCCCTGGGCTGCGGAATCAGGTGCATTGTGGCTGTGTTCTGATGTTAGAGACACAACATTGTAACATTTATTGCTTGCTCAATTTCCTGGTTCCCACTTTCAAAGCCTTCACAGGAGAGCTTTGCTTTGTTTGCTTTGTTTCTAGCATTGCCCTCCCATTTTGTATTTTTTGCTATACTTTGCACAGATTAACAGAAGGAAGATTGAGCAGAAGGTGAGAAAACAGTTTGCTGACTCACATTTATTCATGAAAAGAAGTCTGACCTCAGCTGGAGAGCAATGACTCCTGTAGCAGGATAGCATATGTATGTAGATGCTTCAGAAGCCTCAGATTATTTTTAGTTTTCCATTGCAAGGACAGGAATCCCGTAGTGCACGTAGAGTCTCTCTGAAGTTGACAGACCACACTAAATAGGCACACACATTTATAATGAAGGAATTTTGGCCAGAGTTAAATAAAGTTGGATTCTGCTCTCAGTTACAGCAGCAAAACTGAATTAGGAGTTCTGATGCCAGTGACATAATTTTGGATTTGTTCCTGAATACTGAGCAAATCTCCCTCTGTCTGCCCTCCTTTATGTTCACAGGAACTTTCTACTGAAAGTATGCATTAGTTTGTATCTCTCTTTTCATCTTTCTTTCAGCATGTAAAATCCTAGACTCAAAGTAGAATTTGGAAGTAGTAGTCAAGAAACAGATGGATCTGAAGAAGATGTAGAACTCAAAGGATGATTTTGTCTATACAGATCTCAGCATACAAATGTTAGTGAACTTGGTGAGTATCTTTTCCAAGTTTATTTCAAAGGCTTCCAGTACTCTGAGGAAAGCTGCCTTTGGTCATACCTTCCTTCTTACATTGTATACCCTTGTCATCCTTTGTGAAATACTTCACTGTTTCACAGGAGCTTTTCTCAGTCTAAGACATTGTCTTTGCATCTTTGAACAGAACACAGACTAAGTAGAAACAATTGCCGCTTCTTTTGGTACCAGAGTGAAACTTACTTTCCAAGCAACTGCACTTGCTACCAGACTGTGGGTGTAATATATATGAGGAGTGAAATTGTGAAATTTCCTGTAACTGAGTTCTGTGTTTAAAAGCAGTGACTCTTCAGAAATCTGGAAATCAAGCTTTCCTAGAGAGACTTTCTCTTGGTGCATCTCATCTTTCAGGGAACCTCAGCTATTAATGTTTTATCCTTTTATCCTTTCTCAATTTTTTCTTTTTTTTTTCTTTTTTTTTTTTTTTGTCGTTTCAGTGAATAGCTGCTTTGGAGGAAGCAATTTCTTCTTTATGTTTTAACCTAGTTTAAGTCAATTCTCTGATCACAACATACCAGTGATATCATATCTAGTGTGCCCTCGTTGCAGGTTGTTTTCAAAGACTTCTAATATTTTGTGAATCTTCTGTTTCAGCCATATCATCTTTCCTCTTCTTTCTCTTCATAACTTATTTCCATTAGTTCTCCATCATATCAAGTTGCCATATTTACATCTCTTTTGCATTGTCCCTTTTTCTAATACTGACCTGATAACTGCTGTTGTGAAATCCCATATTCATTTTTGGTTTATTTTTAAACTCTCTGGAGAGTTTGAACTTCAGCATTTCTGGCCCTAGTTAAATGACTTTAATAAAGCTATCCACATATAAAAATGTGCTAAATGATTTATCTCAGGAGCATTATGCAGCTGCAGCACCTCCTCTTTTTCTCTAACAGACTCCTAAACAATTCCCAGAGGGCTACAGCCCTCTGACAGCCAAAATATAAATCCACATTCTGGGGAATGTGAATGGATGGAATTTTGTGGGCACAATATTTAGGAAATGGTTTTGAGATTTTGGGATATATCTGTATTTTAATTAATATTGTTGTCCTACCTTCTCTTCTGGGAGAAGGGCAAAAAAAGCACAATTTTAATGATCTCCCATAGCTTCTTTTCCAGGTAAGTGATAATATCCAGAGACCAAATTCACCAGATTAAGTCAAGGGCATCATAAGAAAACGTCTGGTTAATGGATCTGATTTTGTGTAACAGGGAAGCACAGCTGTTACATGTGAAGAAACTGAAAAAGAGACTTAAAGATAGAACACTGCTTTATACAGGATTAAAAGCCACTGACCGTAGTAGGGAAACAGCAAAGAGGTATCTAGCTGAATTTAGGAGATGCATGTGAATGGAAAGGTAAGAGGGTTTCCGATGATGAGGTCAAGAAGATGAGAAGTACTGGATTGGGAATGGTGATGTGTTTGAACAAGCCTTCACTAAGATCTGAAGATGAGGAAAACAGGAGTGGAGTTGAAGGGAAGGAGAATTAAGGTTGATGAAAAGCACTGTCTGTCCTTTTCTATGTTGCTTTATTTGCAACATGTATTTTCACTTAGATTCTGGTCTATTTTTTCCTCATATTCATTTTCCAAGATAAAACACTTTTAAACAGAAATTGGAACAGAATTTTATTCTTTTAAAATATACTCTTTTTTAGCTGAAAAAAAGAGAAAGTTTCTGTAAATATTGTCACTGAAAACAGTATGCATATATTTTCCCAACAGAAAAAAATGGCTTGAAATCCAGAAATAATTAAACCTTCTCAAGGAGTGAAGAAGAGTGTCTTAACTACACAAGGGAAGAAAGAAATTGGAGCATTAGGAGTAGGGCTTTGTTTTGGATGTTGGCCATAGGTATATGGTCCTCTTGCTGACCGCAACCAAGCATTCTAAAGTCCTTCTTTTCCTGCAGCAAGAGGACAGGGGTGACTTTGTTACATTGCTAATAACTGGAGACTTATCTGTAGTTCACCTGGGAGAAGCTTTTTGTTTTGAACCAAATGCCTGCCTGAGCATTCGTCAATTACAAAGAGGTTGATCTGCCTTACCAGCAGGATTGATACACCTAAGGACAGACCACAGCACTTGTGGTTTGCAATGTCAAGTTCAATACTGGCATGCATAAAGTACTATTACCAGGCAGCTGCTTGCTGATGTGGCTAATTGTCTGACTAACAAATTGTTTGCTAACAGCAAAGCACAGAAATCAGAAGTAAGAGATGGAAGGATCCCAGTGGCAAAGGACTAATTTATCCAAATCAGTCAGTTGGGTCTATGTGAAGAATCAAGATCATAATTCATAATTTAATTTATTGTGTCTCCTTCAAAAATTGCTCCATTTCAATATATAAGTTTCTGTATAAAATATATGATACATTTTGAATCAGCTTTGCTTTGCTTTTCAGTGCTGTTTATTATATCTGAACAATATATTTCTGATTCTAGTTCAGTGAAAATCTCAGGTGTGTCAGTCTAAACAAAGAAATTTAGCCTAAACACAGAAGGAAAAGCTTTACAAATTTTGGCTGGAAAACAAGGTGTTAACATTGCCCACCTGCTGACAAGCTCTTGCCATAGTGAAAAATAGATTTTCCTTTAGTCCTCTCAGTTTTGATTAACCTTAGTTTGTCTGGAGTGTCTCTATTCACTTTAAAAATGGAGAGGCAATAGCTGCAAAATCCAAGGTGTTCAGAGCCTGAAGTTAAGGTCTGTTGTTCCAGAGAGAAACCAAGGAACATGGAGGTCTCTATCAGTATCTTCTTCCCTCACCCTTTACCTATTAATGTTTAATGAAAGTTTCAAGATTTAAAAAAAAAATTAATGATCAACCACAATGTTTCTGAAGCAAACTGACTGGAAGATTCATAAGGCCACTAATTCAGGCCCAAAACATATAACTTAGATTCTTATGAAGCTTTTTTCAACAAATTATATAAAGCATCTGATGGGTCAAAATCTTAAGAACTTAAATGTTCTTGCTTGTTCCTTGCTTTTCTTCTGAATAGAATGATTTTTTTAATTTCCCCTTGCTGACCTTCATTCCTCTATCTGCTTTTATAATTTCTAGAAAAGTTGTGATTTGTTTCATATACTGCCTTTGTCTGGGCTGCTTCTGTCTTGAGTGCATTTTATTTTGGCTTGCTGTGTTGCCTAAACCATTCCTTGTTCTTTGATGATATTAACAAATTGAGCTGCCTCACTGGATTGACTTTTGTCCTCACTTATTTCAGAGAGCCTTTTGGATTGAAATCTCCAAGCCCATCACAACTGCCATTGTAAATCAAGCTGACAGTCAATTACAAGATGGACTATGTATTCGAACAAGGCCAGCAAAATGCTCTTTGTTTGCAGGACACAGGGCCTGCTACATATGAATGGCTGGTGCTGGGATGTGCTGTAAAAATTCAGCAGCACTTCAAGAGAACTCAGAGGAGTTTAGTCAAAACAATAGCAAAAGCGTTATGTGCCTCCCAAGGAATAAATCTTAGTTGGTGGGATACTACTTTTTATGAACCTTTATTGTATCTGATGCATTAACACTTGCACTGCTGACAGAGAGCAGACAGGTGGGGATGTACCAAGGTGTTTCAGAAACAGCCGGGCACACTGGAATACATAGGAAACTTGTGATCCATTAAGAGATGCACAATAATGCACCTTGCACTACTTTTCGTTCTAGTAGAAAAATATTGCAGCAAGACAGTTTGTGATATGGGTGTATGTGTCTGTGAATAAACTCCAGTTAGCACTTGGCATAGTTTAATTCCTCTCCATTTGGCAATTCATCTGGTGTTCTCCCTTCTGTTGCATTTCTCAGGATAAATTTGAAGCTGTCCTCAAGTGGGCAAAAAAGAGGGAGCTTAGGTGGCACAATAGCCATGTTCCTAATGCATAAGAAATTAAAGTAGTTCTGTTAGATTTACCATTCTGTTATGGTCACCAAAAATCTGCAGAAATGTGGAAAGAGCACTGGCTGGATAATCCTGCAGAAAGTATACCATGTTACTCAGTATGGGCTTTCCTCATGAGAGCGGATCCACTGGGGTGGTGTATAACTCTGTATAATGTATTGGAAAAGGTCTGACAAAAGCAAGGAAAACAGTTCTTACTTCTAGGAGGATGCAGTCAGTCTAGCTCAGGTGTGGCAGGACATAAAGAATGAATACTCTGTGTGTGTC
This sequence comes from Certhia americana, assembly GCA_018697195.1. NCBI lineage: Eukaryota > Metazoa > Chordata > Aves > Passeriformes > Certhiidae > Certhia > Certhia americana. Next base: position 22,025,588 of record CM031861.1, on the reverse strand, counting down.
TCTGTCAGTCTTCCAGTTTATGGTGCCAGTAAATCTGCTGGCTTGATTTGAACAATAAGAAGAATAGTATACAATAATCTAAAGAGAGAACGATTTTGTGAGCTGATGGGGAAATGACAAGATTTATTTTTCAAAAGTGTGACTGTTGAAGCAGTTGAGGAATATCTTCTTGCCTTGGGAATCAACATGTATTCTATGACTCAAAAACCTGGACTAGAAATAAGGACAGAAGTCACAACTCACATGCTATGCTTATGTTACAAACAATCCTCTCTCCCTTGCCTGCAGGAACTTTTAACAGCACAAGGCAAAGCACAGGAAATGAAGTTGTGAAGACTGTACCAGGATTAGTGGGAAACAGACCTGTCCCCCATCTGCTTCTATGGCCCCTGCTGCTCGCTAGGAACATTCTGTCTCTCTATTGGCTTAGTCTGGGGCAGAACAAAAAGGAAAAACACCATGGTGTTCAAACATGATAAACTGCAGTAGATGCAGATAGTGCAATGGCCAAGCACTGCTCTTCAGATGCTCTACCACTGACCTGTCTACCCTCTCCAGGCTGGTAGGAGGGGAATGAATTAAGATTCTTGCCTCAAACCAACTCTTTAATAGCCGTCTTCACTATCGTGGCAAACCTATGACTGAAGATGCTCTTCCCTTTCTGTGACAGGTGGACCCCAACTGTCCCCTCAGTGGACCAGGTTTCCCAGAGCAATTCCCATGGTCTCAGTAGGCAAACATTTCAGTAGGCTGTTGCATCAGTCCTGTAACCCTTTGTTGAATTGCCAGACCTGACTGACCCTTTCAAACTCCTTTCCTATGATTGGCAGGATTGATGGAAAAACTACCTGTGCTCCAGAGTCCTTTACCACCACTCTCAGAGCTCTGTAATCATTGACACACCTCCGACTGCTCCTGGCTGTATCACTGGCAGCCACAAGAAGCAAGAGCAGTGGGTAATAGTCTGGGCTGTACAAGGCTCAGTAGTTTCTCAGTGAAAACCCTGACAGAAGCCTCTGCACCACACCTCTCTAGAGAGTGCGTCAAATCAGCAAATGAGTGCCTAGGTAGCTCTCAGAGTACAGTTGCCTACTTCTTCCACTCATTGCCTTTTCTTAGTTGTGCTGATTGTTACATGGGTAGAAAATTCTTTTGATGTGATGGGTCTTTCCTCGTCTGCAGAGCCATCAAACTATTCTGCAAGGGCACCTTGGGCTTCAGGGGAAGTCTTTTCCTCATGCAGGTCCTTGCTGTTGCAAGCTTCCACTCTTGGGCATTATTGGCTACCGTCCCTTCTGTGTATGCCCTTGAAGGAGTTTTTGGCAGTGGGCTGTGAGTCCACTGCAGACTGCTTGAAATCAGCTATCCAGTTCCTTCTCAACCTCCCTGATGTTATGCAGCTCTCTCACTGCCTCCTGCAGCTCAGACACTTGCCACACAAAGAGGGGGACAGTGTTTCTCCTGCCTCCACATTCTTAGCAGCTGGCAGCTTTGTCTCTTGATGAGATTGTCACCAAAACTTCTTAAAAAGAAAACCTCTCCAGCATCTTCTAGCATAGAGAATCAAGACATTACTTTATTCTGGTCAAGATGTTGTTCTGGAAGTGCAACAGAAATAATTTCATCTACACATTGCCTTAGTTGTTCAGAGAAAGTCATTCCATCACACATGCTCTTTATTAGATTTTTCACATACTTATTCAGAAAACACCCAAAGAAATTTATTGGTTCAATGTTCATTGGTTCCAAGTTACACAGGTCTTAGTACTTGTTTTCCTATTGGTTATTGACCCCTTTGTGATGCTAATTAGGTTCTCATTCTTGTCTTATCTATCTCTTCCAGGTGTTTCCATGCCGAGCTGATGTTTGGAGTTGATGTTTGTTAATGGTCATTATCTTTTGTGTATCTTCTGTGCTACTCCCAGTCTGTTGAGATGTTAAGGTCATTAGGCCGAAAGTGGTGAAACTGCTCCTTTGAAAAAAATCTTCAATTCCTTTGCCCCTGGGCAAAGGCTAACAGAACTCCTGTCTAAAGTTATATGAAAATTTTAAAATTTTTGTCATTTCCAACAAGATGAGGCTGAAGTGAATATGACCTGTTTGTTGCTACAAGTGTCACAAGAGGCATGATAACAAACTGTTCCTGTCAGCTACTTAGCATCATCCACCTATTGTGTGTAGTTCTCTGTCTTTCACTCAGCTGTAACTTGAATTTGGGCCATGTGTTCTGATGTGTGGATGAAATAAAAATTCACTCTTCTTGGACCAGTAGTTATTCCAAACTTGCCTCAGGCAGAAGTTGTACATTGCACATTTTATTCTGGCAAGGGTACTGCAGGCAGTGCAGTTTGGTAATCAGAGTCAATTCTCAGGACAGGTGTCCACTCCACACTATGATTGTGTCAACATCTCACCTAAAAGCTCACACTGAGTTGTGGCAGGGCTGCGGATGGCATCCATAAATCCTCCCAGAAGAGGAGAAAAAGTCTTCTGCTACTGCTATTCCAGCAATGCTGCAAAGAACTGCAGTGGCCCTAGATCTGTCCCAGGTGTTGAAATATTCCTAGTGAAGAAATGCCCATCACTCCAGAGGCCATACAATATGCTTTAAGTAACTTTGAGGACCTATTCACTCTTCTTTTGAACTGTTTTAGAAAAGAAACATCAGACCTATATTGTGGGTGATAGTGGGGGCTTCAGATGAAATTTATTAGAGAAGCTCTGTTGAGCCATGAGGTGCAGAGAGGACCTCCTGCATTGTAAACTTCTCAGAGAGGAGTCTGGGGATGGTTGCACCCAATCTTAGCCCCAGAATGTCAATGGATTAAGTAACCTTGTCCTGCAGGATTAAAGATGGAAAATGAGATATATTTATATAAAATGAATTATTTATTATGACAAATTATTGGACCAAAATATTAATCTGCATTATTTACTACACAGTGTAAAGGCTAAAACTACTTGTAGTGTATAGTATAGTATAATGCACTTTATCAAAGCAATAATATTAAAACTATCAAAAAGAAACAATTATTAAGCAGAGATTGATGTATCTCACTATAGCAACGCTTGTGGGCAGATCTTTTACTCGGCCTCGAGGGGTATCCTTGAAGGGCTATCCCCACTTTAAGAGGGAAAACTTCATACAAACTCTCCAGGAAGGAATATATTGGAAGAACCTATCATATAAAAGTGGATTGGACTTTAATGGTGTAAAGTGATATGACTGCCAGTCATATTGATTTTGTTTATCCCGAAGTTTTGGTGACAATTTGTCTCCAACTCAGCCTGGCAGTTTATCTGCCAAATCTTTGTTTCACTATCAGGATGTTAATTGGGACCTGATGCATCAGATTGATTTTATTAAGAACCAACACCAAACACAGCATGACACTACCTGTCAGTCAACCACTGATAGCCTTGCAAATAGGGTATTGTCTGAGTTGTTTGACCCCATTCCAGGGCAGAGCTTCCTGCTACAACCAGCAAAGAAAGTCTGCTCTATATGCTGCAAGCTACTTATGTACTTGTTATAAGACTCATGCAACAAACAGCAACTATTCAAGGGGATCAGAAGGTCCAGTTTTTGAAGGGGCTGTGCACAGAAGGATCTCTGGAAATACTACTTTCACAGTTTGACATCCCAGAAAGAAAGGATGCCAGTAAGCTAGAATGAGATCAGATAGTAACAGGATGAAGAAAATGACTTATTATTTTATATTTATTTAGAGATATTTATAGACATATATAGAGAAAGGGAGGAAATATATACAGACTCATTCTGAACTCTTTCTGCAGTGATAGCTTATTGTAGTTAAAAATAAGGAATGTGAGAAATACACATGCCTCAATGTAGAGTTCCAGGTATTTGCATCTGTTGCCCTATATTTTTCTGGTATCCTATATTTTTTTGATAAAATTCTTGAATTTTACTCTTTCCTTATGTGAGTATTTTATGGTTCCAGCACTGTTCTGCACCTTCACCTTATGTTTAAGTTTTTTCTTCCTTTCTTTGATCATTTGCATAAAATCACAGATACAGCATTTTGGGGCGATTAATGCTTACCAGTCCTTTGGCACTTGCTCTGATATTCTATTTTGGGTGCTTTTATATACCCACATTTCTATTCACATCATTTATACCGACATGAATATTTTCAATGTTAGTAATTCTGTAACAGGTTTCTTGGATGAATGGCAAAATCAGTCACTTTAAAAGTATACAGTACTAAAGAGTGAAATTTATTCTTTTGCAGAGAGCCACCGCACGCTTTAGGCACTGCTGAAGTCCCATTGTCATGGCAAAAGAACTTATTGAGACTTCAGCAGAGAGAAGAGTGAGATTCAGTCAATAGCCCTACTTTGTCAGATCTCAGCCAGGAGGAGGGAGAGCTATGGTAACTCCTAGGTATGACTAAGAAGTGAGAAAGAAAAGAGCTTTCACATTTAGTTGACAGCACTCCTGGTGCTGCAGCATGGCTGTGACAAGACTGCAGCAAAGTGCATTGTCAGGTGGGATATGAGGATGGTCCCTTCGTGCTCACTGCCAGCTTCTGAGCTATTTGAAACCTCCTTTTGAACTACCTCTGCATAATTCCCTTCACTTCAGCTGCATCACCAGTTTTAATGAATGTCACCTAATATCATGCTGGGGAGGAGAAGTCCATGAAAACAGTTTGTTTGCAAATTTGATCTAAAGATTCAGTCAGTTCATAACATGGACCATCTGGTATCCATGATACAGGATTATTTTATGTGCTTGTCATTTATATACCTCTTAGATGTCTAAATATTGTGTTAGTTAAACTTCCTTAAACAAAGAGATATTTACAGGTACCTAGAGCTTAAAATGTGCCAGTGTAAAGCAGCACCTTATGCTGGCATTTAATTTTTCAGAAGTTTAAATTATCTATATACTGAGAGTTTTTAAAGACCTTTTTTTTCAGGAATAGTGAAGGCACATGCCCAGATTTATTTCCCTGTTCTTGTTATTTGCTCTACATCCCACTTTCTTTTCTACATTAGCAATAATAATAAAAGCAAATCCTGCATCCTTTCAGATCATTACATTTTTGATCAATTTTATGGAACAGTGACCCCAAATTCATACTAAGTTCTTTTCCCTCCTTGCACTTGTGTAAGGCACCTTGTTTCATGGAAAAAGTGGGTGTGCTGGGAAAGCAGTGGTGCTGCCTATAACGCTGGGTTAGAGGAGCAGACAATATATCCCATGGAAAGAAGGTATCCCCTTCACTGCAGGAGAAGGCATCTTTTGGACAAAAGATGAAATGTAGGTCTTCTTCCATGATCTTTTGATCTTTGCCTGTTCTTGAAGAGATATTCCAATACTGCTGCCACTATTTTGCCATAGGCATTTTTCTTTCCACGTTCAGCAAGTAGAAATGGCTTGTGATCCTTGCCAGTCTATCTCCTATGACCCCACTGTCTTTCCAACTTATCACACTCAGGATCTAGTAAGAATTATTTTCAAGTCTACAAGTAAGTGTTAAATTGATTTTTAATCCCCTAGTCTTTACCAATCTCATCTGACTCTGCCATAAATCGAATGGATGATGTGGTTTTAGACAAGGCTCACTACTTGGAATGAACAACTGTACACTTGGGCAGCTCAAGGCCTCTTTTAATACTCTTTTAATACAGCATCACCATTTTGATAGTCTTTGTAGGATTTAAGCAATAAAGAGACATTGAGTTAATTTCCAAACAAGAAGAAACCCACTCTAAGTAATTACACGGAAGTTGTGAACTATGTATCCGTCAATCATTTTCATCTAGAGATGAAATGCATATGGGTATCCATTTACTCCTGAGGGTTCTCTGACTAGTTCTCTTTCATGACTGTTAACTTTATCTGAAACACCAGAATGGATGTATAGGGAAGGAAGAGGAAGAAAGCGAAACCAAAAATCCCATTCTACCTTAAAACTGACAGACAATTTCTGGATGAAGTTGTTCTCTTTCTGTGTGATTATTCCATTTCAGAAGTATGTGAATATAAAAAAATTTCACTTTTAGTGTTCAGCTTTCATGATTAAGAAAAGATCTGGGTGGGGTTTTTTGGTGGGTTTGTTTTGTTTTGGTTTTGTTTTTAATTTTTGAAATTTTGTAGAGTCATTTTAGCTGAAAGAAGGTATGGTATGCTTTAATATTAGATGTCTCTTGAAGGAATTGACTACTCTAAGGGTCAGGAAATTGATCTTTAGATATTTTTTCATACAGCAGGGTGACTTTTAATGTATACTTTAGATAATTCAGTAGTTTATGATAATTACATAGATTATTGTATTTCCTTCTTGAGGCTTTATATTAAATGGATAAACATTTCTGGGCAAGCAAACTCTTCTCCAGTTTCAAAGATTCCTTGCTCTTTATGGCAATGTATTTCAATTAGAAGAGCTCTTATGACTCTGTTTTTGTTTTTTCTCCTGGCTTTTGTTGTGAATTATTTTCCCTGTGGAGGTAGCAGCACAAATTCTCTCTGCTCCATACTGGAAAAAAACTTAAGACATAGACATTGAGCTCCATGTATGGAGGCAGGGGAGCTTCAACTTGCTCTCCTATTCACAAAAATGGAAACATCTTAGCTTTATCAACTGAGTCAACTGAACATCACAGTCGCTTGTGCAAAGTAGCTTTACAACAGTGTACATTCATTACTTATTTTTTGTGGTTTCTTAGATATGGAAGACAGATATGGAAGCTATGTAGATATGGAAAGTCATGTCCCAAAAGGATGGACACACAGTATTCGTGTTTTGAAACCAGTTCATCTTTTCTACAGCACTGCTTTTAAGATTCAGGCACTTACACTGACAAACAGTGAAGGTACCTGTTGTTCTGTGTATGAACTAGTAAAGAATGTGAAGTGTTGGGTGGGCATCATCTGGAGAGGTAAAAGAGAGCTGCACTAAAACCAGTCTATGTTTACAGAGTTCACTTTGCACAAAAGCTGTGACTCACTTGCCTTACAAATGCTTTTCACTGAAACCCTGAGCAACAGAAATCTCATCTACATGGCACTGGACCATGGGAATGAGGTCTCTGCATGCCCACTAAGTAGGTTGTTACACATAGGTAAGACAGTAACTCTGCCTGGAGATAGTGTTTTTTGTCCTCAAACCAGTGTGATCAGCTTAGTGAGAAGTTCTGTACAAGTTGTAGGTAATTGTCTCTGGAACTGGGCTGGACTGATGTGCCTGGGGAGCTCTTTGCATGTGTGTCTCTGATGTATGGTGCAATACAGTCATGATGGAAAGCTGTTGTAGGAATGAACAAAATCTTTCATCCTGTGCTCAGAGAAAATTTGATCTATTAGAGACACAGTCTGCTTATGAAGTTCCTGATCATTCCATCTGAATTTCTAAACTGTTATATTACAGTTCTTTCTCTCTGATGTGATAAATTAGGTGCTACCTGGTGTATAGAGACCAAAGATCCTGATGAGCAGAGACTGTAGAGACGGGGATCTGTGCTGTCATCTTGGGTCCTGAACCTGCACATAGCCTGGCAGATCTTCAACCCTAGTGCAGGTACGGAGCTAAGGAGACAGAAAAGGATACTTTTTCTGTGGAACATACCTGGTATACATAAAATACCATATAAATTATAATCTTCTTTGAAAGGATAGATGCTGACAGCCTGTACTAAAGAAAATGATTTACCTATCTGAGTAGATAAGAGTAAACGCCTTGCAGAGAGCTGTACAGCTCCAGGTCTAAAGATACTGCAGCTGTAATAGAGGGAAGAAAATGCATGAGATACATTAATTGAGCAATAAATGAAATGAATGATTAAATGAAGAGGTAACCTTTCTAAGGTAGTCCCTCTTAATATGTGTTACTTTGCATTATGCCTTTGGGTACACTACTAGTGAACACTATTTTTCTACACTAGAAAAATAAGCTGAAGTAAGGTCATTTTGGGTTTAGTTAACTCTGACCTAAAGATGACTATTTTGCTAGTATAGTTTTGCTGCAATGTTTTATGTCTCAAATGAGCAGGTCAAGGGGTAGCCTTGACTCCCTGCAGACTCAGAGTGATCACAGAAACAATGTTTTCTACCACCTGTGCTTCTGCCTTACCCACTGCCTGCACACACCACTGCAATCTGTCACATTGTGATAGGCATCAGGCATTTGGGTGAAGTATATGACTGTGAGCAAGAACAGCAGGTGGTTAATTCACACTCCTGAGATTCCTCCCAGAAGAATTGGGGCATGGCTAGGAAATACGGAGGGAAATCCCCAGTTTGTTCACCCTGCTGATGATCAGAAAAAGTTTGTGAAAATTGGCAGCTGTGAAGCTATTCATATGTCCAGAATCTGAAGAACAGAGGATTGGCTGAGAACATTGTTTCCCTTCTTGATGATGATCTGATATTAGGGGTAGCATGAATGTATAGTTTTTTAGCAGACAGTTGTCTCATGGCTTTCTGAGTCCACCTTTGATTGCTTTCTGTCTCTGTAAAGAGACATTTGCTGTTCAGATTTAATTAGGGTAATGCAACGCCCTTAGATGGACCATTAACAGCATGTCTTGTTCTCCCCTTGTTCTTCCTTCCTTGGAAGGAAAGTTTCTTCCTTCTGCTAGTGAGGTCCTTTGTAGCTCTATGGATCATCTGTGCTTCCCCATGCCTGAATGGGTAACTGCTGAGATCCCCGGAATATAGCTGGTATAAGTTCAGGCTATCCTGCTCTTCTCTGATCAGCTATCTATAGGTACTGTTGTACCTGTTTCTACAGAGTCCACCATGCCATTTGTCTTAGTGCATGGGTAACTCAGTGAATTCCAGCTATAACCCTACTCACATATGGACACTGCAGCTCCTGTTATGTTTTGTGTTCTTCCTAAGTGTATGTGCTCACATGCTCCACAGGCACTCTGTGATAAGACTGAGGAGGATTAAAGTAACTCGATCTGCAAATCCAGTTGTGATGCTGAGGAAGAGCCAAGCCAGATAAGCATAGGAATCTCCATGGCTCTGTGATAGGAGGCAGACACCCTTTGTAGTAGGTTTAAAAAGACATTGGCAGTGAGGTGGCAGGGCCACTGCTTCATGCAGATAAATACTCATATCTTGCAACTCTACAATGATTTGTACATGATCTCTCTTCTTCAAGAATCACAATTGCATTCACTCTGCCATGCCTCTGCCATGTTCCAGATCCAGTATCCCTTTTAGTCTTGCCAGGAGTGGACCCACTCCGAAGCAGCTGGGCAGCCTAGGGGAGTTCAGAGCACCAGGAATGTGGTGAATGCTGGTGTGGCTGGTCATGCAGAGTTCACCAACTTCTTCTGACTGCTGTGTCTCAGATTTAAGCTGACCAAGGTCAGCCAGAGCAGCTCAGATGGAAGAAAAAGGAGATCAGACTGAAGTCAGTAAAATTTATTTGGGAGCTGTCCTTTGAGGACTTTGATTTACAGCCAGTAAGTGGAGCTAAAGCTCCATGAGAGGTTTTTTCTTTAAAAAACATATGGTTAAAAATTGCTGATGGAACTTTTTTCTCCCCATTTCCTTGTATTTATTTAGTCCTTTTGTTGCACATAAACAGTCACACTGCTGGGAGCTCACGGTGTGAGCTCTTAACTTTTCTATTTCATTCCTTGAGTCATAGACAGAACACAGGATCTTTGCTGCATTGACTATGCAGTTAGCTCTTTCCCATGTTATTTGTTTGCTTTGCAATAGTTCTTCTCCTTCCTAATTTCACACACAAATTTCCCCTGTCAGTTAAACCCAAAATAATTGCATTTGTATATATGTGAGTAGTCATGTTTGCAAGGGGACTTTCATACTCTTATTAATCTAATTAAATTAATTTCCTCAGTGGCAATATTTTGTCCAAGCTTTTGGGGAAAGCTGTCCTGTGGCTACATTGTTACTCAGTATTACAGTTCATGTACAATATCTAATGTTTGTATCTAAAGTTTTGAGTTACATTCCTTTAGTGCCTCTGCACTTCCCCCAATAATTAGAAACATTTTGCAATTCCACTTATTGGTCTCCATTTTTGCCTGGTCTGAATCATTTTATGCTTTTATTCATCTTGTCTCCTGTTTATAAATATTAGCTCCTCATTTGAAAGATTTAGGCAGGAAAGTACTTAGACTTACATGTACCTTTAAGTATCAGATCTGTACAAAAGATTCCAATGGGACCTGTTATAAAACCAAAGTTAGGAATATGATTGATTGAGTGCTTCCTTGGATCCAGGTCATTAATACTTCACCTTAGTTTATAAGATTAAGAACCCAGTTCAACAGTGGGCAACCAGAGACTCAGGCAGTTCTGTGATGTTTATTTTTTCCAATCTTCTAGCAATAATACAACTACAAGTCCTTTGCTGAATAAATGCAGACCTGTTTTTTTTTTTTTTTTTTTTTCCCTAAATTGAACTATTGCTTTGAGCTATAAAATGTATTTTATTGATCTCAGCTCAATCTCTACTGATTTTGACAAACTCTCATTTCACTACTGCCATGGTTGTCCATTTAACTTGAGTTCTTGGCCTGTGCTCTGGGAAAACAATGATCACAGAACAGCCCAGATCTATCATGTACATTTGCACATTAGCAGACCCGTTGTCCATTTGATCTGGCTTTTAATTTATTAAATTTGTAAAATGAGCACCTACTGTCCTGCAAAGTTTTGGTGTGATCCTTTAAGCATATTTTGGTGACACAGGATGGGAAGGAGAGGTCTGTGGAGTGTTAAAGAAGAGAATTTCTGGCACTAAGTTTTTCCTTAAAGTTGAGTAATTCACCAGCTGTTGCAGGCATTCTGGATCTTTTCTTCCGGGTCCCTTTCCACTGACAGTGGGGAAGATATTTCAAAATAATGACACAAACACATGCACACTTGCTTGTATCAGTAAAATCTCTCTGATATAAACAAACATTTTTGGCATTAGAGTAACACTAGGACAAGCACCACAGCTGTTTGAATGTGAGTGGATGGAAAAGAGGACTGGCATTGCAGGGTGAGGTTCTGCCAAAGGCATTTTTACATGAGAATATTTTTCTGCCCATAAAAATGCTGAATTAGATCAAGTGAGAACCTGCTTATCCCTGCTGTGTTCTCCATCCACAGCTGTGCCTATAGCAACATAGACAAAGAATGTGTGGGGCTATCTATTCCTTTGCCATTCACTGGACAGGACCCTGCAGTGACAACTGGACAAGCTAATGGAGATGACAGCAGTTTCAGGAATACCTTGCCAGAGTCAACAGAAGTCTAGAAATAGTTTTAGAAGGCCCTTGTTTGATGAGGCTACCTGAATAATCTTTCAGGATAATCAAGTCAAATTAAAAGGTGTTTTAGAAACACTGAAGTGATAGTATAAAAACATTTGGGTCTGAAGCCTTTGTAGGCTGATTAGAAGCATAATTTTATTTTGAAAATTAAAATTCCTTCTTTCTCATCTATTTATGGAAACTGAGGTAACCAAAATTATTTAGGGGCTAGTTTACATGAAAGGATGGAATTATGTCAGGTATGACACTCTTTAGAAGTTTCCTTTATTTTCTCAATAGAAGTTTAAAATCATGTTTATGCTTTTAATGTTTTCCACCTTCCTGATATGCTTCATTTTTCCCTGGAAATTTCTAATACAAACACTGGCTATGAACAACTGTTCATATTTTGACTTGTTCAGTACACTACTCAAGCCCTCAAACAAAACCATTTTCCCTTAGACCAGTTTTATCTTCTTGAAAATGACTGTGCATTTAAGCTTTTTCCAATGAGAAAAGATGATTGGGGCATCATCTGATTGTCACTTCCATCACAGTTTTGTGTACTCAAAGCACTTGAAATACTCTGCCAGCTCTGGATTGGCACTTCTATTGTCTTTAACAACTGTTTGGGCAGGCATCAAAACCACTTCTTAAACTGCTGCTCCCACACCACTAACCTTTTGTCCCTCTTCAGACCATTTCACCTAAATCTGAGAAAAGCGATGATTGCTACAAAGAGTGAGACGAGTGCAACATGTACTTGTAACAACTGAGCATCTGTAGATAGTGGCAGGCAAAATGTCATCAGCCTCCAATGACTGGCATTCCTTCTGCCAAGATGTGTCGCTCACAGCCAAAGTTGCTTGCTACCTGACAAGTCCAGGTTGTGCTTTTGCAAGTGCTGAGCATACAGTGGATCATTTGCTCTCAGCCTGACCTTGAACACTAGCACTTAGGACTGGGGAATTACAGCACTGTTACACTCAGTGAGAAAATAATATGCAGTAACAAGGTTAAGAAGATGCTAGGATCTGGCAGAGCCTGGTCAGAAGAGATGGCCTTAACATGAGGGTTCTGAGGATGAGGCTAAAGGCATGAGGATTGCTATCTCTTACCTGCAGCAGGCTGAAAGGCAGCTCAACATCTAGGCTCACACTACTGGATGGAAAGAAGATGCTCATAATAAATTCCAATTTTGAACAGATAACCTCTTATTATTTTTAACGTGCTGTCAGTAAAACACAAAACTTTTTACATGGCAAGACAATGTACTACCTTTTTTCTCTATGGATAAACCCCCTGGACTCAGTTGGCCCAGTACGTGCAGAGGCATATTTACTACCTGCTATTTCTGTGGTAAGGATTTGTAGACTCCTAGGACACCAGGCCATTTTCTGCTTGCTGCTCTATGAACACAAAGGCACACCACAGAGATGGTACAAAGGAAAACCTAGAGAATGGAGGATAGGTGGAAAAGGAAACTCTGATCCTACCCAGCAGCAGCATTCAGAGTGTGTACCCTCCAAACTAGATTTTAAACATTTCAGTCAAACAAGGTTTTATCAACATTATCCTGTGCTTGAAGAGGCACCTCTTCAAGCAGGACAAGAGAACAATGATTTTGTGGATTGGTTCTAGGTCCATAAGGAGTAGATTGACATGGTTGAAGGATCATCATTCTCACAGGAGATCTGGCCTTGCCTCCACAGAAATCAGTGAGAACTTGCTTTTGAGCTGACATTCTTGGGTAGCTTCTTTTGAGAAAAGCTTCACACAAAACAGGAATAACATTAAGACTGGGAATTCCCCTAACCAAAACCCAGTAAACACTGTATTAAGGAAGGTTATGTTTTATACTAGCTCAGGGGCCTAGGTAGCACTCAGACCCAAACTAGTGAATTTGCACGCTGTGTTGTGTTTGCTCACCTTTTCACTCTAGGTCATTGCACCATCTGGGCAATATAAGTAGGACAGCTTGGATAATGGGGTCTTAACCTGAGCAAGAAACATAAATGTGACCAAACTTGCCCTTGAATTCTTAGCTGTCCTTTTATGCCTCACAGTGTGTTCTTTGATGATGCAGCGGTGGTACCTTTCTGTGTGGAGCCTCATTCACAGCACAGCATGGGCCCTGCTTGTGGACTGAGTCAGGCTTACATAGGGCGTGAAATCATTTCATGTGAGATGCCTTTGTTGTGTGTTGGAGATGTTAAACAATGTGCAACCAATAAGAAAGGGAGTGTCAGGAAGAAAAGGAAATTTTTGTGAGCTGGCAGCTGCCTGACATATTAGAGACATAGATATTATGCTTGCGTCTCCATTGCTTTATCTATTGTGAAAAAAAAATCTTTGTAGGAGATTTCTATTAGGAAGTTGGCAAGTCATTAAAGCTTTTTTTAAACACAGCATGTGTGTGTTTCTCATTTTCTGGGTGCCTAGCTTCTAGCTTATTTTGGCCTCAAGCCATTGAACATGTTGAGGATAGAGACCAAGACTAAGAACTTAATTTCACATCCTCTGGGAAGCTCATGTACAGAGCTGAAGTCTGGTAGGTGCATTTGCCATAACCCCTGTAGCTGAACTAATGTGCTGTAGCTTTCTTCACTAGCTGGATTTTCCTACGAAGCACTGTGAGAGCTTGCCATTGAAAACTGAGGAACCCAATTTATGCACAACATTGACCAAATGGGCTTTTATATCAGTAGCCTTGGGTGCCTGCACCAGAACTGCCAACTCCATGGGCTGTGAACTCTGCCAGTTGGCCTAACTTGCTTGAATTCAACTTCAAGCACCTGTTTTTCATCCGTGAGCTTTGACCGAATACAGAGAAAAGAAACAGAGCTGCTACACTGATTATCACTGACAATGACTGAACGTGTAGTCTAAACTCTCCTTGAGGCACTTGCGCAAATGAAGAAACATGACGGATACTTCCAAAAATGCACTGCACTACTCTTTACAGTTATATCCAGCTTTTCTTTATCTTTGGAGACAAGAGGAAGAAACCTGACAGCCCATTTCAGTGTGAGTGAATGGGAATTAATTTCAATGATATACAGTACTTTTGAATTTAGGTGAAATTAAATGTAAATTATACATAGATGCTTATGAATTACATAGAATATTTGCCACAAGCATGATTAAACTGCTCTGACCAACTTTTCAGCCACCTAGTCAAATACACTTTAGCAAGAGGGCAAGTATCATCCACTTCCTTGGACTGTTAATATTCCTGTGGTTAATTTCTCTTCATCCCCAGGCTTGAGCACCTCTGTGAAGAGTAGTAAATGTGTCTTCTGTAATCTTTGATACTGCCAACGATAGGATGGGTTTTATTGGCATGATCTTTCACTTGAGATTTTGATCACAACCAGCAGCTGGGTTCTTCTCTGTGTATCATACTGTTGCTCCAGGCTGTTCGGAGGCGAATATTTCAAGGCCATAACTGCTGATCCCTCTCTAGTCTTTCCCTTACAAGCAGCTGAAGCATCTCTTTTGCTGTTTTTTTTGAAACTTAATCTGAACTACTGGTTTTGATCATTAGGAGCAGAGAGTTCCCATGCTATCTACCTGGGAAGCTGAAGTCAATATCAAGTTTACCTAAACTGGAAAGAGAAGCGGAGTCAAAATGCACAATTGCTTTTTATGTTTCCTTTTTTTTCCCCCTATGAATTACTGTGGAACACCAAAAAAAAAACCAATGAGGGAAAGGGTTGTTTTCTGTAAGGGGCAGGGCAGTGGGCAATCCTAACTCTACTATGTTAAGAGCTCCCAGTTGAGATAAATGGTGCTGCTATTGTGGCATCAAGGTTTATCTTCTTGGTTGTAACATGAAAGTGAGTCTGGATCTGTCTCTGAAATTTTATGTTCTGCTTTTGGCCGCAACTGGTTGGCACCTAGTCCAGTGCTGCATCATGCAGGTGCTCATAGCTCTGACTTATTTGTCCATCTCTGGTTCAAAGATGAGTATTGAAGTTATAAGTCAGTCTATTCAACTTTCTGCAGTTCTGTCAAAAATATTGGAGTTTATAGATGCATCATATTGGGGAAACAGGAGGGTACTAAATATTTAATACCAAAAAGTTAAATATTATCATAAAAGTAATTTAATATAAATGGCTTTCAGCAAATCCTTATCCATATTTCATTATTGAAATGGGTGTCTGGCTTCTAATGTTTGCATGCAATTAATTTTAATGGGTGCTGCAGCACATTACTTCCGATCCTTTGTCCATCAGAGACCCTGGCCCTATCAAGAAAAGAAAATAGCAGGACATCAAACATCCCTAACACTGAGGGTGATGCTGTGCCCTGTGTATAAATCTGAAAATGACAAGTTAATAGGTTATTGATAGTTCCTGAAGTATATCGAGACTAATTATTCTGTGTATCTGGGGGTAAATGAGAAATGGCAGGAACTCCATAAGGTAAAGATATCTAAAAATATGAATATGCATTAGCAACATGTAAAGATTCATTTTCTTTGTAAAATGTGATCTGAAGTCTCTTTAAATAGGTGGTAGTCTTCCTACTGATTTTACAGGACTAAGAAGAGGTCTTCAGTGAACTTTGTATGTGTATCAGGGACATCATAAACAATTTTGCTTGGGTGGGGTCAAAGAAAAGTTCTCTCATCCTCTAATCACCTTCATGCCCACTAAGATCTTCTGTGAAGGGCAAGGCTGCAAGATGAAGCATATACTACATTTTGCGAATTATTTAAAGTGCAGAAATTGCTGGATGTTCACAAATGTCCCTCCAGATTGCATGAAGATGTGTAAGGTGCCTGATGATCTCTGAAATAACAGCAGGGACTTTTAAAGCTAAACAAACATGTCTCAGACCATTAAACTGGACAGAAGAGAGGTCTGGCACATTTGATTCCAGAAGGAATTTCTGAAATACTAAAAGTGTGAAAACTAGGTGGTGCAAAACACATTCTAACATTAAAACTTATTTCATTGTGGGCTTCTGGGGATGAAACTCTACAGCTTTAATTAGCATCAAACTTAACTGTCTTCTATTTCAAACCTGAATATTAATTAGTGATGCCCTTGGGGTAATCAACCCTTGTGGATCTCTGAGAAAAATGAACTGATTAGTAGACTGACCTTGAGAGTTCCAATGGAAGATGATGAAAATACAGATTGTTCAACTATGCTGCACTGTAAGCTTAACTTAGTGTAAACTAGTGAATTGGGAAGCCCAAAGGAAGAAGGAGGAACACTTAATGAGGAGGTTAGTTACAAAGGATGCCATTCATTTTTCCACTTAAAAATGCAAACTCTTATTGCTTTTCATTCAAGCCATGAATGGAAATTCATCTTGAAGTACTTTCAGAAGAATCTGACTTTAATTGTATGAACCCTTAAAAAAGTTCTTCAAAACATGTCTCAATCATTTCAAGTTTAATTTTTGCTTCTTCTCAGCAAGCAGTTGGTGTTCTCAGGAAACAGAAATTTTTGAAGAAATGGAGAGTGACCTAGTGAAGTACACCACCATATTTGGAGTCGGGAAAATCTGCCTCGAGCTCCCTCATCGCATCCCTCATGCTATGGGTTCTTTTCTAGGGTCTTCTGCCTTTGTCAATAGCTGTGCAATCGTGGATAAATAAAATGTGTCTGCTTGTCTTTTCTGAGTAAGAATGAAGAATAAAAATCTCCATTGTCCATGATACCTTGTGATCTGTTGATCTGAGATGCTCAGAATGCAAAAAAAAACTTCAAAAATTTTTATCCCTTCTTAGCCTTTTGTATTAAATTTTGCTACTTCTCCTTCCTACAGCCCCTTTCTTATATAACAGTTTATCCTCAAATAACTGTGTTATGCCATTTCCAACTTTCTTGATCTCCAAGTATATCCTACAAAATGGAACAACTCCTCTGTGTTTGTTGTGCCTTTCAACATCCTGAAGCCTCAGCTAAGAATTCCACTGCATGGGCACATGACCCAAAGTTGCCATTCAAATGTGCTTTTCGGTTTTGATTTCCCAAAAGTGATCAGCAGATGTGAAAGTGTCATTATTGCAAAGCCGTAGGTTTGTATTTCAAAGCACATTTGAAGCTAGATAAGCTGTAAAAAAGTACTTTAGGCAATGAAAGAATCTCAGGCTTACACGGTAAAATAGAAAAGATAAGTAGTGATGTGCTCTTGGCACATAGTTAGGTGGTCTGGATTTTTGTTTTATGGTTATTGTGGGATAAAATCAGATAACATAACGATGTGCATTCCCTAATAGAAATTTCTAATATAGGACATATAGTGATACTGAAGGGTAGATAAGAGAATTCTAACTCCTGTAAAACTCATTGATGTCATCATACCCCTAAGAACAAGTCAAACAAAAGGCATTTATTTATAGCACTTAGAAAAAAATTAATGCCAGTTGAAGCATTATTTTCTTGATATCCTTGAAGACTCAGATTCTCAGTTTGTCAGTTCAGGTATAGTAGAGTTTGAAGCAGTCAGAGGAAGTAGCCTGACAGGGTGCCTAAAAAGTCCTTGCTGAGGGTTATGGGCTATTCACACCATCTAGCCCTTCAGAAGAAGAAGTCTCGAATGTAAGTGCTACCAGAGGAATTGTCTAGTGCCAGTTTACTGTTATGATTCGGTGAAAATATCATATATGTTCAGATTGAGATTTGTTGATAGTAAGAACAGGAATGTCTGCTGCTGAATGAACCAGGAGTCAAACCTCAGAGAAAACTGCATGATGGTCAGATTGTGGTATTACCAAGAACCTGGAATGGATTTAGATAGATGCAGGAGGTAGATCATGAATCAGAAGGTAAGGTGATCAAGAGGGGCCATGGCATAGGCCATAACCTATTATTGCCTATTTGCAAAGGCAGAGAGGTCCAGACAATGGGAGCTGGGCTGTAGGTGGTGGCTGCTGTAGAGGGTAAGAATGAATAATTCCCCACCACTAGTTTGCGGGTTCTTCAGTTTAGATGCAAAATCTTGCCTAGTCAGGACTCTTCCATGAGTGTTTTGATCTAGTTCTCCTTGGACTGATTACCTGGCACCACATTTTTTCTGTAAGTGCTTCATCAGAAAGAGTCATCCTAATGCAGCAAAGATTGCCTGGGAAGAGTGTAAATTAATTGAAATTGACACCTCTGTTGTCATAGTTAAGCTATTTTTGGTACCTAAGGTAGTTTTTTTCAGCCAGCTGAAGTTTTGTATGCTACATTGAATTCTGCAGACTACAAATATCCCTGCCATATAATTAGAACTAGATATGGAATATCAGAATGCATCGAACATTCCAGGATGGTGATTTCAGTCCTTCGTACCACTGAATGTCTGCCAAATTTAAACTTAATGTTAGATCATTCCATTACATAGTGTTAGCAAGTCAGAAATAATATAAATAAGCTGGGTGAGATAATTAACATTATGTAGACTGAATTTTAAGTTTTCTTTCCTTCTCAATGTTATACATCCTTCTCTGCTTGTAAGCATTTTCAGAGAGAAGTTGCATTTTCTTTTATGTGACATGAATACAGGGACTCCAAACCCACTGGAATACCTCACAGAAGTGCTGGAGGTCTATTGGCCTATAAAGAAACACACTTTTGGCCTCATACATCCTGACTGCTAAAGCTGGCAGCACTCTGAGAGGGATGTGGTGCCTAGAGCATGGGAAACAGCTGTGAAGAGATGAGTAGAACACTGGGGGGTGGCTGTGGACTAAAAGCCAACTTGTGGAGGAGCACAGTTCTGCTAATTGATTGACTAGTCTGTGTCTGAGTAAAATTTAAGGAAGAAATGCTTAGGACTGAAGAGAAATGAGAAACTTTTTAATTCTTGCTAACATCTAACAGCTATCATTTCTGTGTCTCCTTATTTCAACCAGCATTTTATAATTTATTAATTCAGAGATAGATCTGAGTTTTGCTAAAAATCTGGTGCAAGTAAGGTGGAAGCACAAATGACATTCTCATAAAGTGCTGGTTCCTTTAATTCCTTCATGGCAGAGATCCAGATTACTACATATTATAGCAGTAGCTACTGTGAAATTTGCTTGTGGTTAAAGAAAAACTATCTGTTTCAAGAATGCTGACAAGCATTTGCATTTATAATGCATTTATAAAATTTGGACCTTGGCCTAAGAAGCATCAAAGATCAGAGGGCCTAGGAAATTCTGCAGCAGATCTCCAGCAGCCGGCTGAACTCAGTGATGGGGCAGCAGTAGGGGCTCAGTGGCATCATGCAATTACTGGTAGGGTCAGACACTGCAGGCTTTTCCATGGTGACCTGTGGATGAGCACTTCCTTCTGCACATCTAGAGCAGGACTATACTTTCATACCAGCTCTTTTCATGGTCTGGAACTATCTTCCATTCTTTGGCTCTTAAAAGCCATAGTCACTTTCAGAATACTGGACCTCTGCCTGGTCTGGTCTTTCTAAAATTTCCTCTTCATCTAAAACTTTGACCCTTAGATCTCAATATCCCTCAGGTTGTTTTGTTTATTTATTTGTCTGGTTAGTTTTTTTTTAGTTTTAGTTTTTTTAAAAAACATTTTCCACTGGAGGAAAGTAGGGGATAGGGAGAAAAATTATCTACCTTTGATCAGAAGTGTTGTCAAGGCTGGCAAACTGCTAATTTTTGATTACTCTGTTGGAAATTGTTTAAGGCAGTGGTGGTATGCCACTTAAGATAGATGCATTAGGAAAAATGCATTCTAGCCTTCATGTTCCAACCACAAATAAAAATCCTAATATGCTGCAAGACTCCTGGCTTTAAAACAGCATTCAGGACAACACAGGCAGGCAGACTGGCTGCTTCTGCACTGTCTTCTGTCAGGTTAACAATTAGTTAATTGTTGCTGCTAATTACAATGTTCATTAAGCAATCCCAGGTGGCAGGTTTACCCTTCCCATCCATATCATTGAAACATTCTGAATAGGATTTCATGCACAAGTGGAGGTAATGGCACTTTCTGTCTCTCTTGCACACAGACAGAACATGGTAGCGTGAGTGATATTCAGCCTCCCATGTCATGTACTTCAGCTTCATCTGGGATTACTACCTGGCCTCATTTCAAAGAGAAGAATGGCATTGTTCTGTTACAGAAATGCTGCTCTGTTTTGGTTGTTAACTTCTACATGCTTTGCCCAGTAAAATAAAGAAGTTTGGTTTCATAAGAATGGTACCATTAATAATGCATGTGACTTACAAAGAAACAGTGATTTAAATGGCCAGAGTACTGTACAAACAGTAATTCATAATAACTTGTATCGCCATAATCTCAGAAATAAGAGCCAGGAAGGATTCATTAGGCTCCAGTAACCAGTCCTTTCCATACTGCTTTCTGGGTTGCTGCAACTACTTGTTCAAAGCAAATCAACTGAGTTCCATGTTTTTACAGAGGGGGCACCCCACTGACTCCTGCTCTTCTAGACACCAATTAACATTTCTGGAGTTCTGGGATTGTGCTGCACTCTCATCTCATCTTCTCCCCAAGAAAGAAAAATACATCAGGCTTTTTCTCCAAGATTCTGCTTTGTACTTCTACCTGATCAATAACTTTGCTCATATTTCAGGTAAAAATCCCCTGCTTTCACTATACTTTTTTTCTCTATGCTCTTCAGGTCTTTTTTTCTCATCTCTTCTGCTTTGACTTCAAGGTAATGCAGTACATTGGTTCGAAGCGCTGGCTGTACCAGGTAATGTGGATTGTATTTCTGAGTGAGTTATTTTGAGATGAAAGAAAGAAAGAAAGTGTCCCTACCTCAGAGTCCAGATCATTGAAAGTTGCAACTGTCAGCTAAAAGACACTGTGTACATACAGAGTACCATTATGAACTCATACAGCTCATCTATATGGCTCTCTCTATATTTGATTTTCTTCTGTTAGCATGATTTGTTTAATTCCCTAGATGTTCTTCAGTCTGTAAAGCTTTTTGTGATGCATCAGCCTGAGTGATGCTACATGAACTTTGTGATGATGATTCCAATACAATTGTGGTAATGCACTACATGATCCAGCCTTTGGGACATAGACACCACTTTTCATTTCCTTTCTGATGAAGAGGGAAAGACCATGTCTGTTTTCCAAGCACTCTGTGCACTTTTCTATCTTTCTGAAGCTCATGTTTCTTATCTCAGTGAAATATCCATGCTATAATGGTGAACACTGTGCAGACAAATTTCCTTTTGACTACATTGCAAAAATAACTTTTAACAAAGCCTCTCAGATGATGCCTAGAAGAAACTGTGCAAAAAGCTATTCCATTAGAAGGTGTAGTACAAATTCTCTAGCAAGTGTATCATATGCATGTTTATATAAATAATTTTGGAAGAGTACCAAAATACAATCATACCTAAATTATAATCAAAGTCTGAAGTCTCTTTCATTCTTTACACAATGGTTTTGCTCTTTTTCCAGTTTTTATGGAAACTGCAGGAAAGCCCTTGAGAAAATCTCATCAGGACAAGATGCTAATTCCTGCCTATTATAATATTTTCTACATAAGGCATTGACTAGATCAGTTAATTTTAGGGTTTCAGTATACTCCCTGGACCATTACAGAGAGCTCTACACATAGGCAGCTGAAAATAATTGCTGCATGGAATAATATTTTGGCCTTGATGTGTGGTTCAGCTCTAAGGAACCAAACACTTCAGTTGAGCTGCTGAATAGTCCAGGCCCTGCTCTGTGTTGAGCTCTGAATCACAACGCACTAAAAGTTCACAGTGCATTGACCTTAAGAGGAGACTCTGAGGTCTGGCCAGGACATCTGGTCTTGATGAAAAGACACATATTTTGGGCAGTGCTTCCAAGTCGTTTCCTCCCCCCAGTAGTTTTCCTTTTAACTGTTTTTATTTTTTTCTTAGTGTTTCAGATGCACTTTCATTTCTCTTTTAGCAGATTTTTAATTATCCTGGTGCCATACTGAGACGTGGCTGAAATGAGGACTCTAGCTGGTATTGAGTCACATCTGCAGATCTTGTAGGTATAATCTCTATGGTAACTGACCTATGTTGGGTAGAAGAAAAAATGTCAAGAACTAAAGGTTAATTGCTGTTTTGTTTATACATGTTTTGTGCAACTCTAGTGTTGCAAATTAGGTATCCAATTAGAATATGGATATTAACAGATTGAACATTTCTTTTTTTCTTGAATATCTGCAGAACTACTTGAAATGCTTTAGAAATAATGATTTCTTTTTATACATTCTTGTGCAGGCAGGGATTGTATTCTAGTCAACTGTTTTTTAAAAGGGGAAGGAAGCGACTGAAGAGGGAAACCTTTCTCTTCATATAATAGAAAAGACCTATCTGTCATTCTTTCCCTGTCCGGACAAGAATAGCTTTGTGTGGTCATTGTTCTAGCAGGGTACCTAGAGAAAAAGCACTAGGAAAAAGCAACTAACTAAACAAATCAACAGACGAAATTTCTCTCATGTCACCCATGATTAGCTAATGTTCTGTACAAGGCTTTGGAAATCCTTTTGCTGTTCAATGTGTAGACTCTGGTCTTCAAATGAAATAGCTCAGGTCTTTAAAAATGTACTGTCAAAGTGTCTGGTTTCTCTTTCAGGGGATTTCCTGGATTCATTTAAGAAAGCAAAACATTAATTCAGTTTAAGAAATGAAAGGCTTGCTGACTAGTTTTCTCTCCTTACAGTATTTTCTGTCTCCGTAAAAATGCTCAAAAAGTACACTGGGGTTAATTGTGTCACTGGAAAGAATACTGTTTTAAAACAATTCTTCTTCCTTTCATGGCCAAATGTCCTAGACTTCATTCTTAGAGACAGGTGTATCTGTAACGAAATATTTGTCCTAATATGGATGATCGTTTTAATTTTTCAAGTGTGTGCTTTTGGGTTGTGCTGCTCATGAAATTACTCTTTCTTCTTTTTGAGTATGTCCATCTTTTTTATTAGGCTGTTTGAGACAGCTATTTTTTTGTTTCCATGCATCCAGTAAAAGCTGCTTAGAAAACCTATATCTTTTTTGCACTCATACTCACCAAAGTGACTCTCATGAGGCACACAGTTGCTATCCTTCTACATGCTATCCTTTCCTGCATGGAAATTTCTAGTAACTTCTCATTATTTTATTTATTCTGTAGGAAGAAATGTGTCTGCACAACCTTTTTGCAATTAAAATTCTTCCAACAGTTCCTAATGAACTCCTGGGAGGTCTCTCTTCTCATAGATCTTAGCAGAGTGAATTACTCTGCGTTCAAACAAAATTAGAGATGTAATTACTATAACCTTTAAGAGAATAATTATGTTCCTAACACAATCACCCATGTTTTGGGGACTGTATTGCAGAATCTTCTGGCCCCTGTTGTGGACTTCCTCCTATTCCTGATACTCCCTAACAGAATGGAAAAATTAGACTTTTGAGTCCCTAGAATGCGAACTAGTGATCTGTGGGTTCACAGTGTAACCTTTGGTACTTCTCACTGTTTTTCTTACTGTTTTGGGAATTTCAACTTAGAACCTATGAGTGACATTTTGAGTGCAGGAAATCTGCTTAAATTGAATAAAGAAAATTTGCTAGGGATGCTCAGGTCTAATACAGTTCTAAACAGTATAATATTTGCCATTTGTTTATGTCAGTAAAATGAGAAAAATTATGACACATCAGATGCTTGGAAAATATTATCTTTCATCATACATTTCTGAAAAAATGTGGTAAAATATCCTAGAGATCTAGGATTATTGCCTTTCTGTATTTCTAAATTAAATCTGCTCATCTGACAAATACAAAAAATGTTGTGGTTTAAAACTAGGTCCTAAATCTTCAAGGCTATTGCTTGTCTGCATGGTACTAACCAGAAAACCTCAACTTTTTGAGTAAAGAGGTATTATTGATGATCTATGTGCTAGCTTCCTCACAAACCTGTAAGTCCTGCATGATTATCAAAAATAAAGAGAAATAAATGGTTTCAGTCTTCAGAATCAGCAAAATGTTATGTATTGATGTTAGAAAGGTAGAAACCTAGTGGAAATGATGGCCAACTTGATTTGCGTACAATGAATATTTGTCACAGCATTTAAATAACAATGGAAAATGCTCTTATTAAAAGATTCAAGTCTGAAAAATGCAACATGGAATAAGTTTTAGCAACACCCTTAAATCCTTTCTATCTTTTTTTGATATCTCACTGTGTTGGTACCCAGTGTGTACTCAAATAAATATATACAGGAGGACTAGCTGTGATTTTTAGAAACAGCACAATCTTATCTATTATATGGTTTTAATAAACACATAAAATACATATGTACCTGCAATCAGAGGATATTACATAGGTAAGATGCTAGGGTACTGTGTTACAAGGACAAGATGTTACATCACAAGCAGTAATATAAATTTGAGCACATAGGTATCAACCAGACAAATGATAAGATATGAGACACACAGTTTATGTAGCTAACAGGCATCCAGTAGCTTTCCCTTGGGAACTCTGCTCTGTCTCATCCACCTACTGGAGAGTCATTGGGCTCCCTGAACTGAGATCCACATAGAACCTGGACTCTCCTAGAGGGGAAGCCTGTATGGTTTCACAAACACTGAACACAATTCATTTTTGTCCCATCAGCTGTTTAACTGGGTTAAAGAAATATACATAAGTAAGAAGACTCACATCCAGGTTTGCTATCCTTCTAGGATCTATACCAAACCTGTTAAAGTAAGAAGGAGTTTGATAGGTTACTCTGCTAATCAGGCGACAGGTAAAAGTTCCTTTCAAAGACACCAGAAAGAGAATACCTAAAATTTTGAAGAAACATATAGCTGCTTGATCAAATTCTGGTAGTAATTATTACAGGATATCACTCCCTGACTTAAGCAGCCATGTAATTTGTATATGTATACATGTATATGTATATATAATTTAATAGTTGCAGAACCTTTTACCAAAATGAAGGTATTTATGCAGCTAGGTGGATTAAAAATCTTTTGTGATGAAAGGCATCATAAAAGCTAAAGTTGAAAATGAAAATGTCCAGCAGGACCACTGAACAGAATGAAATTAAATGTCTTTTCGTAGGTAGGCTTTCTCAAGTAAAGTAGGTGATTTCACCTCTGTAATTTATCATGAGTTGCTAACTAAACACCCATTGCTGCCCAGTTCTTATATAAGATGCATATCAGGCTAACTACTTGGCTAATGGTCTGAACACAGATGAAAGAGGAAGGCAGGTTTTTCTGTACACACTGGCAGTTTCTTTCTTGTGGAGGAAATGTCTAGCAAGTTTTGAGTGTGACAGCTGCCTCCCATAAATAAATGTCCACTGAGAAATGCTAAAGAAATTAGGGGAAAGCCATATGAGCCTTTTCTACTTTGTTAAGAGCTGCAGGGAAGAGCTTTAAAGTTATTGTAAAGATGAGAGAGGAGGGTGTTATGAACCCTGGTCACAAAGTCTCTGAGATGGTGGTTTATAATATTGAAGCATTCTGTGCAGAAACATAAGTTCTCATAATTTAATAAAGAAATGATTTTGTTGCTAGTGCATATCCTATAAGGTGGAGTCAAGTACACACCTCCTAACTTCTTCTGTGACTTGAGAATAAAGATAGGCCAGGATACTAAGGTAGAAGATGTGTCTGTTTCTGTGCTTCCTTTCAGATTTTTCTTGATGTTATGCCTCTGTTTTTATTTTATGATGAAATCCGTTTTTGCCCCAAAGTGTAATGCATTTCCATGGTCCTTTAAGGCTATGAACACAATAAGCATTTATTGTGGCTTAGGACATGAATTAGTAAAGTATCAGGATGATATATTAGAGGCAAGTCAGTCTCAGGGACATCACAGGACCATGAAGTGATGGCTGCTGAAGTTTTCCTTAAGCTTATCAGAAAATATTGCATGACTAAGGTGGGGGCAGTACTGTCCATACGAGAAACTGTGGTTGCCCAACTATGGAGAGGGCACAAGAGATACCCAGTCAACTCCAGAGAACCTTAGAACATTACTTGCCTGAATCATAGTCCAGGAGAATTGATACTACTGTTACTGGACTTTTAAAAAATCTGCTGTAGTTACCATCTTGAATTATGGCCAGGATGGAGGTTGACAAGTGCCTAAAGCCAAACATTTGGTAATTCTATAAACAGTGGTCCTAAGTTAGGCCTGTTGAGCTCTCCTGGTCAACAGCAGGCTGTGCTAGCATCTCTGTGTGAGTGGGATGCCTCTTAGTGATCACAAACTCTCAGTTCTGCAATACTCAAAACTACCCAAAAGCTGATGATGGGGCCTGGGCTGATACCCCACTCCTTGAGGCCCAACCCTTGGATACTGAGAAATTCAAAGGCATTCAACATGAGCACTTCTCTGAAATTGAGGGGAACTTTTAACCGGTATGCCTTTGTACATTTGCATATGCACATCTTTGTATCTTTGTGTGTGAATCAATTTAGGCACCCTGTAGAACATACACTGTGTATGTTGCTGTCTTGAACTATAGTTAAGTCCCTGTTGTAACTGTAGTAAATCCTATTGAATAATTTTGAATAATGTTAATTGATACTCTCAATTTCTTTAAAAATAGATCTTTGCCACATGCTGTCAATATGCAGCCTCACAGTAGCAGCAGAATTGCATACCAATATATAATAGAAAAATTAATTGTCTTTTCAAGACCTGATTGAGCACAACCCTGCTCTAAGCAGTTGGTTGGATTAGAGAGCTCCAGAGATCCCTTCCAACCTGAATTACCCTATCAGTCTATATTTCTAAGACACAGATTCAAAATTTACAGGAGTTAGCAAGCTTTCCTTCAGAAATTATCCACATGTGTGCCTAAGTCTGAAGTGAATGTGAGGTACCTTGAAGTTGTTTACCCTTTAGTGTATTACTGACCATAAGTCTGCATCACAACCTGCCATGTGCCAACCGCTTCGTTTGCTCATGTCCTTTAGTGTAAAATTGGGCAGAATGGCTAAGGCAAATTCAGGAAACAGGGACAAAACCCCTCACATTTTAAGAATGGGGCATTTGCAACAGGAAGCATCACTGCGATCACAAAGAAATTGAAGGAAGTTTCCTGATAGCTTTGTAAGTTTAGCAGTATCTGCTTGACAGGTAATCAGCTGCAGTGAAAATTTAATCTGCCAGGAGGTATGTGAGTGACAGCCCTTGTCTCACAGTGAAACCTCAGACCACAGGGAAAGACTTGTGCTTGGGCATAGTTACAGTTGATGGCATAAGATGAAGGACCTCCTAGAAAAGTCTTCATCATCAGTTTTCTCAAATAATATGAGTCACTCTGCTTTTTGGTACTGGGTAACCCCAAATACTTCTTAGTTTGGCAGGGCTGACACAGCACCTAGTGCCCTGATAAGATTTCTTTTCAGGGAAGATGGAGAAAGGACTGGTATAGACATGGGTGATTTACTTCTCACAAGGTGCTGTGGTCTCTTGCATAAGTACAACCATATAAGCATTTGTCTGGCAATAAAACATTTTCTGCTATAAGTGCACAGGTTGGTAGTGGCAGCTCTAAGTAGTTCAGCCATTTTGTAATTTATTAAGAATTGTCAAAACAGACATTTTAAAATACTGGTCTGTTCATCATGGTGAGGTATTTACAGTGAGATTTTCATGTGAAAATCATTCTTGATCCACTCACTAATATTTACTGTCCCTTTGATTTTTAGGTTGAATACAAAATTATTGCTTCTTCAGGGAACCAAGTGTGAAAGCCAGACGTCCTCCAATACCTCTCTCCTGCAGAGCTGGACACAGGTGTAAATAGGGCCATAAACTAAGGAGGTTATCCCTGTGCACTGCTTGACTGGCTAAAGCTGGTACAGTGTAGTCCTAATCCATGCCTGTAGCTCTTAAAAACTATGGAGATAGAAATAAATAGCAGTTTGTTTAATAGCAATGATTTAATAGTGACAATAATGATAATGATGGTGATTGTAATAGCAACACCAACAGCAATAGAAGCAATAATAATAATAATTATAGTAATGCTTTTTTATTTGCATGTTTTTTATAAATACCTTGTATTTAGCCACAGCTGAAATCAACAAGTTAAGGCTCAAGAAATGAAGTCCATTTGCTTTGTTTTGAACAGGCTTTGGCTGGCAGAATGTTCCAGTCAGGGAAGATCAGCCTGCCTAGGAAGGAAATGCAGATTGAGATGCTGGTTTTTTAGTTTTTTTAAATTGCAGATAGCCAGATATTTCTTCCTCTCTGATTGGCTTTTGGGGCTTCTTTTTTCAGCTGGTTTTTTTGAGGAAGAGTTGTCTTGATGGACATAACTCAGTTGATGAACTGCTTAGGTTGCTCATAACAACCATTCCTCAGAGTAATTACCACAGAGAGCTCACAATCTTCTTTGCCTGACTGGTCATTCGATCTGGTTACTATTTTCTATGAATTGTTAAGAACAATAAATTTTTATGCATCTGCAGCTTTTCTCAAATTTTCATTCATGAAAAATTTCCTATATTTGGAAAAATATAATCTTCTAACAAAGAAAACAAAATACAGCTGCTCAATTCTTCACAGAAGTGAAGCTGAAAAGATGATCAGAGCAACTCACTCATCCTCACAGTTTACTTATGTTTTGCATTTGCAGGATTGAACATGTAGTGAGAGGACTGTGACAGAAAAGAGACAGAAAAATCATGGAGAAATGCTTTGTAAGGGTCCCACAGGAGGCACATGCAACAGGAGGGACTGAGGAATACAGGGAGCTGAATATGTGCTTTGATGGTACAGGAAGATGTTACCTACACCGTGAGGCTCTCTGTGGCATGGCCTGTTCTGGTCCCTATTGTGCACTGCACCTCTTTGCCAGGAGGGGCTGTAGGTCCCTTCCATCTCATCCATGAGCCATTGTTTCCTTGCAGGAAAACACACAGAGAAAGGCTGGGAAGCCTCTTCACTGCACTCAAAGAAGATCTGTTGTCTGGACACAAAGAAAGTCCATTCAGCAACCTATTCTAAAGTGCCAAAGCAACCATTAGGATGAAGAAATAAGAGAATAGAGCAGATACTGGAACATCTGCAATCTAGGGACATGATTGACTATTTGTCCAAATACACTGAAGGGGCCGGCTATAAAGTGCTACAACATAGCAACAAAAGCCAGCTGAGGTACCAATACCGTGCTGAATATACCCATGACAGCTAAAGAGAGGGTCAGTGCTGGAAGGAGGAACGTCACAACTGTAAGCATGTGGGAGACAGTGTGACAAATGTCAGAAGAGTTCTGGTGGTGGTAGTCGAATATCCAGTGTGGGCAGTGAAAGCATTGTGTGCCTTTCATTACCTTTGCATTGAATGTGCAGATCTTGGCACTTTCTGGCCATGAAGTTAATTCTGTATGTACAGAAACAGATGGATAGATAAGCTGCAGAGCATACATCTAAGGGAAAATATGAAAGGAATGTAAATTCATATGCCGATCAAATTAGACTACAGAAGATTTCTAATCATAGAACCTTTTGGATTGAAAGGTAGATCTTAGGGATCTGTTCCCATAAATAAGAATTCTTGATCTGAAGCTTTATTATTATTCTCATATATAGATATTTTCCTGAAGAATCTTCATTTTGGTTTTCATAATAGGGACAAATATTGGTGCTAACTAGATATTCAAGACATTTTGCACTAATAGAGGTTGAACTAGGACAGACTTTACTTTCACTCAGGCTTTTGTCTGTCATGTTTTCCTCCTACACATGGAATTCTGATTTAAGTGGGGGAACTACAGAGCTGAGGCAGCATCATGCAGTATGTGAGCACCTGCTGTGTTGCTCTTTACAGAAAGCAGACTAACTTTTGTATAACCTATAGTCTCAGGAAAATATGTACCTGGCAAAATCTAACATGGATGCTTCAAAAGAAGGGGACATTTATTCCCTCATTGAGCCATGAGCAATGTATCTCTGGATTTCTGTTTTGATCCCTATTATTCCCTAGCCCCACCTTTGTGGTAGTTCCAGAGCCTCAGTTTTGTATGTGATACAATGCAATAGTATTCACCTTTGTGATGTTTATTTGGAATAGAGTACCATCAAGATACAAAGATGTAACCCTGTCTTGTCACTCTGACATGACTGTATCTAAATGGAGCACCATTAGTCCACATTGGGGGTGGACAAAACCAGATGAGCAATGAGGTCTCTATTGCTTGCTTTATTCTCTGCTGCAAGCTCTTTATTGCTCTCCCTATAAAACACCTTTGTTCATGAGAGTTGTATGGATAAGGAAACACCTGCTCTCCTCTCTCACCATTGGAAAGCAGCTCTTTTATGCAATACCACTATTTCCTTTGCTCTTCATAGAGAAACCCTCTACTGTTTCCCTTAGTGAGTGCCTTGTTTCATTATAAGGCTAACAGAGGATCTGTTAATAGGACAAATTCAAAACTAAACAAACGGAACAATGAGAAAGAGTTTTAACGTTTTCACAGTGAAGTGCAAGTGAGCTCAGTCAGAGAGAGAAGTACAACCTGTAGTATTGGCTTACTGAATTGGTGCATGTTTAGCCACATCAACACCTAGCAAAAATCCCTTATTTTTTAGCTTTTCTTTTTTTTTCCTTGAATCATAAAAAATACAAATGCTTATATTTGGAACATAGGGTGACATTCTGACAGCACTTGTATGATTGCATCTGCTAAAGAATTGAGTTCATTTTTAAACATAAGGGTTGTTTTAGAACATATCGACTCAATGTGTTGTAAATCTAGTATTGTGATATAAATATTGTACATATATATGTACAGACATATGCAGCCACAGGGGCTAGGTTCTCTTCCTCTGCCTCCACGTTTCCAATTCAATTTATCTGAGCTAGAAAACAGTTCTAGTAGAGTAAACTTTGCTGGTTTTCTAGTCAATTCGGAGCTCTATTCAGGCTGACTCTGTAGCTTTATCTCCCTGAGACAGCATACTTTAAAAACCGGTTTGTGAGTTTGTAAAAATGATGGCTTCCTAATTGTAGCAGTTTTAGGCAGCATGTGAGGTTTGAGAGGAAAGACTCGTGCCTGGCTCTCATTTCAGGCTGACTCTGGTAAGAAGTGATTAACTAAAGAGTGTGATGCCCGAGATGGCAGCATCAGTAAACTGCTTGCACATAATGTGTTAACAGGTTTAGAATGTAGGATCTGCATATGCCCGGTACTTTTCATCCTATTCAAATTAAAGTGTGTATAAAAATGAGAAGAAACTCACTAGATTTAAATCTCTCTGCATGGTCAAGGCCTTAAATACCTCAGTTGGTTTTACACAGAGAGCCCTGCACAATGATTTATTTTACATAGGGAATAAAGATTTCTTTCTTGTGCTTCAATTTTCACAGGGAATAAAGTTGCATAATTGGGTCCGGGTGGCTTAAACACAGGGCCATAAAACAGAGCATTCCTCCTCATTATTGCTTTTAGCTTTACCCAAGACTAATAGCATTTAAGTGTGTTATTATATTATGACTGTTTGGTATCATCTAAAATTATTTTTATGTGTGCTCACATCCCTTAATGTAAAGCAAAATTGTACCATACTTGTCCAGTTCAGCTTTTGAGTCAAGAACTGAACGTACACAGAGGCTGAATTTCCTTCTGGTGTCTCAAGTAAGACCTGCTGTGCACTGGATGTGACAGTATGTGAAGGAATCCTGTTTTGCTGCTGATACAACTTAGAGGCTTTCTGCTTGAATGCAGGTAATGTATATTTTAGTTTTATTTAATACATAAATCCAATTTCACAAGACTTTTTTTTTTTTTTTTATTGTATAGTTCTTGGATTCCTGTGATGATGACAATAAATTGCTCATGAGAAAAAGGGACTTTTACACACCTGTAGGTGATGAAGTTAGGGGAGATTTTGGGCTCCCTTTCTAGCAGAACAGGTAATTTTATCTTAGTGCATTCTATGATGATAACCCATTGACACATTTGCTCATGAGATTTTTCCCTCTCACTGTTTTCTCGCACATAGTGTTTCATTTATACTGAAATGGATTGACTTTTTTGAAAATCAGATGAACATCACATAGAATATGAATCTATGTTTCCCTATCTGGATGTTCATGACTTGAATACTTCTTAAATTGTGCTGAGCTGAGTGTAGCCAGATGATGAGTAGAACCATATGAACAATGCTTCCATCAGCTGCTTGAAGCAGATAAGCCTATGAATAATTCAGCACAGGAGAGTGCCTGGCTCTTCTCTGGTAGCTTCACAATAGGTCACAAGTGACTAAGCTCAGAAGAGGATGTGTCCTCAGTATAATTAGTCTTTCTTTAACACTACTGAATTAGCACTTCTGTTTTATTTTACCCTGAAGGTAAAATGGTTATTAGGTGACAGAACAAGCAAATTATTGCTAAATGCCTTGGGCAGATTACTCAAGAGCTTCTGACGATCATTTTATTAACTACAACTTACGTCATCAGAAAATATTAAACTTGCAAAATCAGTAAAAAATACAAATGTTACTGTAAAAATCAAAAAACAGCCTACAGGGGTGAGAAAGGAATTAGAACTAGGCAGTTGCCCAAGTCTGACGTGCATTATGTACGTAACATATAAGCTGTTGTTCCCTATGTCATAGTTGTTCAAATTTATGTAAGATTTCTGTTTTATTATAAGATGATTAAAAAAAGTATATTTTGAACATTTAGCTTGAATATGATTTAAAATGTTGTAACCCCCTCCTCCTCCCCCCCATTCTG
The DNA here is from genome assembly GCA_018697195.1 of Certhia americana. NCBI lineage: Eukaryota > Metazoa > Chordata > Aves > Passeriformes > Certhiidae > Certhia > Certhia americana. The sequence goes on along the minus strand of CM031861.1, from coordinate 21,992,676 downwards.
AGGCTCAGAGTTGCGGCAAAGAGGTTCTTTCAGTTGTACTAAGCTTGTTCTTTACAGAAACCCAAGGTGAGGCAACCAGGGGACTATTTTCCTGGACCAATTTCATAGCTAAATTACCCTCTCTAACATGGCTTAGAAATTTTAGAAAAAGCTCTTGCTGCTTGATTAGTTCTTCCTGATAGTACCTTCCAGGTACAGGGCCCTGAACAGCAGTGCCTTGGCTGGAATCATTACATGCAAGCTTTTGGGAGCCTTCCAGGAGCTCCATCCTAAGGAACCTTATGATGCTGTCCCAGAGGATTATTTTACAAATGGTTTTACTGACCTGATATAGTGCAGGTACCTCAGCAGTTGTGTCAGGGTAACTTACTGGCTCAATGGGATGCAGGGCTAAGGAGGAGAAAAAGCAGCAGTTCTTGGAAGTGCAATTGCAGCTGAAATTATCACCTTGGGAAATTAGAGTCTGTGTCACTTTGGCACATAGATTTTTGGCCTTAACACTCACAGGTACCTCTCCTGGGTATTTAAGTCTGCCTGAAAGTTCCTTTGAGCCATTGTTGCAACATACTCTCTGTCTCCTTCCTCTTGCACCACCTGGAAGGGCTGACTAGAGTCCTGATATGGGGGATGGAAGTACAACAGACTGACCCAAGTGCAAAAGTGGTGGGAGGGAGCCTGCAGACAGCTTAGCAGCAGTCTGTCCCAGATGGATGGACCCACCTGCTTGGATGACTGCAGTAGCAGGTTCAGGGGCAGATGTCTGCCTGTCTGATGCTTTGTCTTTAGTAGCTCTACACATGTAACACCAATCAGAGTGAGACAGCAGAAAACTGATGTGTGTGACTGAAACTTTCTGTTCTTTTTAGAATCATCAAGAGTAAGCAGCCTCACTTCTGGTGTTGTACTACACTTTTGTCAAGGTGTATGGATGGTTAACAGGTGTGTATTTTAATATAAATTATGTCCACAAATATAAGTCACAAAAAAAAAAAAAAAAAAAAGACATGAAGGGGTATATCAAGTCATGAGTCAAGGATTTAGCAGAAAGCAATTTCCTATGATCATTTTATGTTGAAAATAAAAAATGTTTAAATTGTTAGAAGTACATATGTAACTTCTCAAAACTTGAGGATTCAGAAATAGAATATAATAGTAAAATATGTTGGGAAGAATCTCAGAACTAAAATTGCTAATAGCTGTATTGCACATTTTGACATGCAGCAATCTCCACAAAAAAAAGGAAGTTATTTTGTGATGTTTTAGAGCCCTTTAGTAGACAGAGAAATCTACGTAAATTATCAAGAAATTCAGAATAAATGCATGTTGGGGTCTTTTTTCATTTTATATGAGGTTTTATTAACAGGCATCAGCTTTCAATCAAAGGGCTTAAGAGCCTTGCTGCTGCTGAGCTCAATAAATTGGTAAAGAATGAGTTGCATAAAGCTGAACCAATAGCAACCCGGTAGGGGAGCAATCAGGGAGAGCTTTATAACAATGCAAAAGACAAATTCTGCATATTGCAGCTAGCTCAGGCCTTGCACATATGTCAGACATATAACTTACAGTATATTTAAACAATGATCTTGTTCCCTTGCAGCACTGCACATCCCATAGAACCAGGTTTTTACCTGGGCTTAAGTGGTATCACATATTTTTGTTAGTGTGTTTGAAGAAGTTGGGTTTTATTTCTTCAACCAGATTAGCTGCCCTTCCAGGTAACCCTCCCCATGTCATGGCCATGACATTCTGTGGTGCGGAATATCCCTCTGGTCATTTTCGGTCACCTGTCCCAGCTGTGCTCCCTCACAGTTTCTTTTACAAACCTCCTCACTGGCAGAGCAGAAATAAAGAAAGGAAGTCTATGACTTAGGCAAAACATGATGTAGCAAAAATTAAATCAGTGTGTTATCAGCCCCATTCTTCTTCTGGATCTAAAACACAGCACTGTAACAGCTACTGAGAAGAAATTAACTCTACCCTAACTGAAACCAGGATAGAAGCTAAAGTGCTGCTATTTCTCTGCAATTAAGCTTTTTTTTCCTACAATGCAGAAGCTTCTGCTTATAGAAAAAGATGACATGAACCTCTTTTAGATATTTTTTTGACAGCTCAGTGTTAAAGGTACTCCACTAAGCATTTCCTAGGCAGAGGTGATGGCAATATTGGATTTTCTCTCCCTTCAATAGCTGGGAGTTAATGACCTGCAAAGATTTATGAAAAGAATTGAGTTAATGTGATCTAGTTAAGTCCAACTCTGAAGGAAGGTAAGGTTGGGGGAGGCTTGTGCTTGGATTTTGGGATCTCCTTTTGTGTATTAATCCACCATATTCCATAGTAGCAAAGTGTAAGGCAAATGTTCCCTATGGTGTTTTTTCTTAGCATGATGACGTTTTCTTTTGTGAGATCAGGAAGACTGCAAAACCTTATGGCTGTGGACAGTAACTAAAGGTGCTGATGAAGCCAAGAATAGATTTGGATGTTGCAAATGATAACAGATTAGACAGAGTCCACATTCAATAACTTATTTCCTTCTTGAAACATATTGAAAGATGTGCAGATAAAACGTCGGGGTTAAATTAAGGCATCAGAAATGGATATGGCTCAAAATCAAAAAATACATTTTGAGTGGGTGTCCAGAAAACCATAATCTGACTGACTTAAACCCAAATCTGAACATGTTTTCCTATTGAGACTGATCTGGAGATATTTCTATTTTATCCCTTAAACTCCCTGAACAGAACAAGGACCTTGCAAACAGTGTAACATGTTAACAAAGATAAGTTGTACAGTATTAGTTGTAGGTTTCCATGGCAATACCTACTGAAGCTCTGTGATTTACCATCACTGAAGCTGACAATAATGAGACAAAGAGAAACATGTCTTTCTTATTGCTTCTCTAAGGAAAAAAAAAAAGAGAATTCCATGCTAACCACACACAGTGCAAGTTTGTCTTTACAGGTCACAATACGTTTTTTGCAAAGGTTGTATGTTTCTGGGTACCATCCAGGACAACACATTTTCAAATTTTCTTAGAATCCTTGGGAAGTGCTCATATTATTGTGAATGGCTAAACTCTATAATCCATACAAGATTTTAAAACATGTGATCACTATTTACCTAGTGGTAACATAAGGTTTCCTAAGGCAAGAATTCCAGTTCCCTTTTATGATCAGCGGTTTGTAAGGAACATACATGTCTAAAAATTCATTATTTCTCTATTGATCAGAATTATGGTTGAATTGATTCTTTAACATGGAGGTAAATGAAGAAAAGAAGACAGAAAAGAAGAGAGAAGAAGATTCAATTTGGCAATCTAAGGTCTAGATGAAGTTCAATGAAATTTTGGTGCTTTTTGGAGATATTTGAAAGCCATGAAATGCAGCTGATGTAGATCAGCAAAATAAGAGTTTTCTTGCACAGCTCTGAGTTGTAAGATGTGCAATCCGTCTTCCATAATTTTTAATATTTTGACCTTGAAGTGAAATTAAATGTCCTTGTGACTGTCTTGAAAATCCTGGATTTGGCAAAATCACAAAGCCGTTCTTTCTTGCTGTGATTTCACATTGCTTGTTCTTCTCTTCAGCAGAAAAGCAACCAAGCAAAATAGACTGAATATAATAAAAGAATAAAAAAAGAATAAAACTTCGTGATGCTTAACCAGACTCACTTAGCAATCACACTCTGAGCGAAAATTCTGCTTGGTAGACTGGGTTTTAAGTTACCGTGTTTAATGTTTTCTGATGTCATCCCTATCCCACAGCAGTGGCATTATTTATGTATATTATTTATGGATTAAATATTGCAACCTGAATTCAGTTGTGCTACCTTTAACCAAAAAGTCTGTTTCAGCTAGTGCATTGCATGGCTTTTAGAGAACACAAAATAACAGTATTCAAAATATTATTCTTTTGCTATAAAGTACTTTGATTTCTACGTACTAAAACTATATGAAGGGATGTAAATTATCCAGATTTCTACAGATAAAAACTCTATAAAGTGGATATTACTATTGGTTTTGTAATTATTATTGTAATTATATTTTTTTCCTAGGAAGTGATTTTAAAGCTCTGGACCAGTTTTAAAACCAACAGAATCCACCAAGCACTTAACAGTTCATTAACTCACCAGTGTTATTAACTCGCTGAGTTCTGTTATTAGAAGTTTTTTATGTGGGCTATTCGGGTCTGATGGGCAAAAGCCTTAATGGGCAAAGGATCAGACTCGTTCCTGAATTCACTGAAATAGTTCCTGATCCAAAGGAGGAAGCAATGGATAACTGGCTGTGAGTGTTGCCAGGATAATATTTCATTCTGAAGTACAAGCTATCAGCCTGTTACTCTTGTTGACGCCTTGTCTGTAGTGTTTGCTTACTACTGAAATATCTGGGTTTAGCCACTTACTAATTTCAATGCTGTGATAGGACATAAAATCTACTTTGTATTGCATGGTAATTCGAGCTTCCTATTTCAGAGAGGAATATTATACTGGGGCTAATACATAATCTGTAACAACTGTGTATGAAGTTATTACAAGAAAAAATTACAATTTTTAATAAATGGCTAACTTAAGCTGCAACTAAATGTAGAGCACCCTCAGTTGGAAAGACCCACAAGGATCATCAAAATTCAACTCCTTACATGGAACAGTCTCGTGAGCAGACCATGTGCCTGAGAGAGTTGTCCAAACTCTTCTTGAACTCTGTCAGGTTCAGTGCTGTGACTGCTTCCCTGGGGAGCCCTTTTCCAATGCTCAGCTACCCTCTGGGTGACTAGATTTTTCCTGATATCTAACCTAATCCTCCCCTGACTCAGTTTCATGCACTGTCCTCAAGTCCTGCCACTGGTCAAGAGAGTGAAGAGATTGGTACCGGCCACTCTGCTTCCCCTTGTGAGGGAGTTGTGGGCTGCAATATTTCCCCTCAGCCTACTCTTCTCCAGGCTGAACAAGACAAGTCACCTCCATCACTCCTCAGTGCCTTACTTCCCAGTCTGTCCCTATATCCAGGGTTGTCCCAATTCAGGTGTAGACTCTGACACTTGTCTTTGCTAAACTTCCTATGAGGAAGTTGAGAAAAACTGTCCCTAGAAAGGAGCTTTGAAGAATCCCATTGGTGACTGGTCATTGGTGACTGATATAAAGCCATTTATTATAACCCTTTGCACACAAACCATGAGCCAATTGCTCACCTATTGCATGATGTGTCTACTTAATTTTTTCTAATGTTTACCTGATGTAATTACCTAATATTTAGAATGTCACTGTACCTTTTCATTTCTTATAAATTAAAAAATTATAACCATTCTTCTGCATCTTGTACAAGTTCTCTAGGACAACTAGAGAACACTGCTTGAAATATTCATGCTTTTTATGAAATGCAGTCATATATATTTCTAGCTTTGAACTGTTAAAGTAGAATCCTTCCCAAATCATTCTGTTATTAAAAAATATGAACATGAGAATAAAATATACAGATTTAGGCTGACAGGCACAAAATATTTTACTTGGGTTTTATGCCTGGAAATTTGTCAGATATTTGTTGTAGGAAATTGCAGGTTTAGAAAAAAACATTTTCTAGAAAGAAAAATATTCTGTTAAATATTCCACCACCTGCCTCATGATGGCTAACTTATAGGCAACATATTTTTTTTTTAATAGATAGTATTATTAGGAGCTACTGTACAAAATTAACATTTTTTCATATTAAATAGAATAGATTTTAACTGGGTATAGTTTTCTGTAGTACTCGTTTGGCAGAAAAAAAAGAGGAAAAAGCCTGCCTGGCTTGCACCAGGTTGTTTATGTTCTTGAGAGACAAAGTAAAATGACATCTGGCAGGAATTTCAGAAAACTGGGCAAATCCTGTGCCTCAGAAATGTGTGATTAATGTGGGGAAGCAAAGAGTGAGGGGTCTGTGTGCAGTATGAGCTTTCACAAGAAATACACAATGAAAACCCAGGCTGCTGGCATTCATTAAAGAGCTCATACTGCTTTTCACAGGACAGAAATTCTCCAAATTGTATAGTTCATCAAAAATGTATCTTAATTATCAAACTACTGGAAGATGATCTTATTACCATCTGCTAATGAGCATGCCCTCCTACACTGACACAGCAGATACTGTTACAGAAGTTTCTGTTATAGGATATTGTTAAATGTTGTTAAATAATCACCATGTTGCACTCCTATAAATACATATTTTGTAAAATGTTTAAATTCTAGTGGTATTCCATGAGAGAGCTCATGGAAAAAGCTATTTCACTCATTATTCTGATGGGAAGAAAGCAGTAAAATGTTTCCCAGCGGGCAAAAAATTAACTACAATTAAAATACAGATAGGGAGAATATCTATGGGTGCATTCAGTGGAATAAAAAATGTTAAAGCTATCCAAACCATTTGCACTCCAGCACATAAATAAACTACTACCTGTTGGGGTCATGAGGAAAATTGCTTCAGAGGCATCTTATTTCAAAATTCTCTGACAGTTGTTACGAACTAGACTACTTACATTTTCCCTACTAGTAGTTTTTCAAGTTTATATTATCTTCCCTGTCTCCACTATAAAATTTTTCTTGCCTCATGCAAATATGCCTGTGTGAATAGCACACAGTTGCTCAAGGGAAGTGCTAAGAGTTACTGATGCAAAGGCATTTTATTATTTTTAATATTATTTTTCTGATGGGAAAAAAGCAGCAAAGTATTTTTTAGTAGGCCAGCTATTTTCCATTACTAAAACATGGCTTATAAGAAAAAATGGCATATAAAGCCATTGAAAATATTTCTTCAAGCATCTGAGGACTGAGTATGGTACTGAACTCGCATTCTTGGCAAAATAGCTTTCACTGTGTTCTGCTTTATACTTACTTATGTATACTTAAGTATTTTGGATGAAAGGACTTTAAAATCCTTAATGTTCTGTTCCTCCACCCATGAAAGTCAGTAATAAATTTTCTTTAGCTTCAGTTGCATAGAAACAGGATCTAACAGGTTAAATCTTATAATTTCTCATCAAAATACAGGCAGGTTGTCATCAGTGAGGCTGTTTTTCACAGTGGGACAATGTTGAACAGCAAAATGTCAAGAAAAGAGAGGGTACAGAATTGTAAACAAATGCAGAGATTCTTAGCCCTTTCTCTTAGCACTAAACATTAGGCTGCACAGTCTTAAAAATTTTTTAACTTATAGACTCCAAGCATTTTGAAACTGTCTCACACAGGTGTGCCCAGGATGCTTAGGCTGAGAATGTTCCAGGTAACACCTGGCTTCATTGGAGCACTTTTTATTTTTTTTTTTCCTATGTGAAATAGCTAAATTTGTTTGCTCAACAAGCAGATTTATCAGCAAATAGATTAGACATGGCTTTCACTCCTAATCAGTAACATGACAGCTTCTTAAGCAGACTCCTGTTCACCTATTTGCCGTTCTGTTTGAAGGAACTTGCCAATCACTATTAAGGTCTCTTAATGAGTTTAACTTGAAAAATAAGGTGCTGTGCTGTAGATGTCCATCCATCAATTTGCTCCTGCACTTTCCATCAGGAACATTTGGCTGTGTGGTTATTTATCTGCTAGGGCAGTAAAACTGTCCCAACTTCTCATATATTCTGATGGGCATTTAAGAGAGCATAATTTAGAATTATAGAGCTATAAAGCCATCTTCCTTTATTATTTAATAAGCAGACTCTAAATTAATGTTATATATTATTCCTTGTTTGTAGATCTCATGTCCTTTCTGTTATACCCATCTATCCATGTTGTTCTGGCCAATGATAATAAAACCTTATCATAGAGAGAGACTATTCAGAAAAATAATTTATTTTAGTGGCTAAAGACAAAGTAATATTATAACCTATATTTAACGCTGGACAATCTGTATAGACATGGAGTGAAGTGAAAATGAAATGAATTGGAAAAATGAAATGTGAAATAGTGAATAAAGTTTCAACTGGAAGGAGCTCTTGAGCAGGGTATTCATTACTCAGCCAAGATCTTTTTCTGTTTAAATAATTTATAACCTCTTTCCCTGGTGTTTCACTGAAGACTACAGTTTTACCTGCCTAAATGGCACTAATAAGGTGCCTCACTAATTGTTTTCATGAAACTTAGCAAAATCTAAATCTTGGATAATTCTTTTTTTCTCTCAACTATATTGAAATAGAATAGTGGGAAAAAACCCCATAGAGCAAAGTCATACAGTGTCATTAGAAAACAGTCTAAAAAGAAGTGAAAATGATACACAGAAGTTCATTATCTTAACTTGCATTCTCTATGGTTAATTTGTAAAAATGTCAATTGTTTTCTAGAAAACTCAGTTAAGTACATCATATGTAAGATTCTGGTCTAAGTGACTCGAGTCAGTTGAAGCTTTTGTAAATCTGTCATTGTGCATCCAAAATACAGATATCCCTCCTGTAAGGAATACATAAGTGAAGGAAGAGTGCAGTTGTGCTGTGTAATTACAGTGCACTGGAGACATGACCCTAGAGTAAGAAAATTCATAATCACCTAAAAGATGGACTGTACTTCTCAACACCCACGTGCCTATAAAATGGGTCAGGAAAAGAGCATAAAAGAAGTATTAGAAACACAAAAATCTCTTCAGCTCGGAGGCATAGTGTCTATTCAACAGCTGCAGAAAACATAAGAAACAAGGTAATATAAAAGGATGAAATCAGAATCAGTCAAATAATTCTCCCTGATTCTTTCTCAGGAAGAAAAACAAATGAAAACTAGTGAAAATTATTATGCAAATAGATGTGAAGAAGAGCTTTTTAAGTCGCATAATAATTGTTGGTGCCATTAGAAATGATTGAGATGAATCTTAAAGGAGGTTTCAGAAATTAATTACACATTTATATGAATAATAAACGTGCAGAATGAAATTACAATAACTAGGGCTTATTAGCTTCTTCTAATTCAATATCGTACCACATACGCTAGAATTAAACTTAGATCTATATCGAGCTATAATACAGCAATGAAACAACAAGAATTATACTCCTTCACTTAATGGACCCAAGAAGGCCTAAAAAGAATTACAAATGATTGACATATATAAAAAATTGTTATATGCAACAAGACCATGTGGGACAAGCAGCCTGTACCACTATCAAAGCCAAATAAAAATTCTTAGAGTTCTGTTTCATGTCCTGACCAGAATAAAGATTGAACTGACTGCAGAAAGTCACACTGCAAATAATTGAACAACTTCTTGTAAGAAAAGAATACCTTCCTAGAGAAACAATTTGCTTGGAAATTAACAGAATATTTTGCTACAAAATAGAAATTTTATGCTGTAGGTCATTACTTCCTAGGAGCAATTTTACTCTGGGTACTGACTGCAATGGCATTTTCTGAAGGAGGCCATCCCAAGGCTGCCAAGTTCTTTCACTGCATTCATGAGGCCAATGCAGCACCTCCACTTGCATATCTCATCAACAAGATACTGAACCTGTATCTTGGAATGTATTGGTGAAGGATAGGAAAGTGTGAGGGGAAGAAGAAAGGAGATAGAGAGAGTGTATGTGTGTGTGTGTGTGTGTGTGTGTGTGTGTGTGTGTGTGTGTATGTGTGTGTGTGTTTTGGGGCTGTGTGTGCAGGTGTGTGTGTTCACTCAAGCCATGGGATCTCAAGCCAACACTCTTGAAAAGTGTGAAAAGCTACTTCAAAGCCACATGGGCTAGAAAAATGGGTAAAAATTTCTGGAAAAAAAAAGAAGGAAAGAGGAGATAAAAAAGCAAAAGGGTTAGACAGCTGGTCCCTGGTTCATTTTTGGACCAGGTATAGTTTTCCTTTGAGTCACTACAATTTTCTGCTGGCTTAGATAGAAAGGCATCTGCAAAGGTCTGCTTTTTCCTGGCTCAGGGAAATAGTTACCATCCATAATTAGAGATGACAAGCTAGACTGTATGGACCCCATGATCTGTTTGCTTCTATATGCAAATAATACTTGAGATGCTTCTAAAACGGCCAGCTGAATTAGTTTTGCCCAACCCAAAACCATCCTAAGGGAATTCAACTGTCATAGCTCTACCCCTACCTCTGTGCTTCAGAGGTGTTGTGTCTCTTACTGCCTTGCAATGGCAATGATGTAGTTATTGCCAATTTCATTCTACATGTGATGGATGGGAAATGATTAAAACACTGTGTCAGAGTCAACAGGATGTTTACTTGGATTTTTTTTTTTATTTAGTAAATGGTAGAACTAATAAAAGAAATTGCTTCTATCAGCTTTCACAATAGTTTAAAACTTAGTGAGCACAACCAGACAAGTGTTTAGTTATCTGGAAGAGAATGCTTGAGCAATGGGCTGGAAAAGCAAGGTCTTTTAAAATATGCCCATTTTTAAGATTTAATTTCAGTCTCTTCTTTCCCTCCTCCCTGTCAAGTAATTAAAGTTCTTGACTTGTTTCAAAATGGCTCAGATTAAATTTCATTTTGTTAAGCACCTCAATTTTTCAGCTAGGAAAAAAAAAGACCATTAGGAATTTGCATTATCCATTACAGCCTCCTTCATGATCTGAAATTTATATGGGAAATGCTAATTGGACATTCATCATAATAAAGATAATGATTTCTGTAGTCTCCGCAGTGATAATTAAGATGAAAGATGAAAATGATGCAGAGCGAACATTGTATTCTTTATTTGCTGTGAATGGAGAATGGAAAATTAATTCTGTCCTTGTCTGCAGGGTAGGGGTGCCAGGCAGGGACAGAGGGGAACATGTACAATAAGTTGTTTTGTCTAAGACATCTGAATTTGCTTAGGGGAAAGATGGTCCTGCTGATTTTACTCCAGGACTCGGATGAAGGCGGCTGATATTGAATGTAACCTCCTCCTACTATTGGGAGCTGTCCTGAAGACAGATGTGACTAATGAGGCTTTGTTCATTATGCTTCAGTGCACTGTGCTTGCCTTTTTCTGCTTTCCAAACAATGTGTGTTCCCAGTTTCTTGAGGGGAAGAGTCAACTTCCATGGTGTGGAGTTTTAAGTACACGCAGTGCCAGAAGCAGGCTTTGTGAGTTAACTGGTCAGAATACTCATTGCCATGTTGATGTGCATCTGTTTTGAGAATAAAACTAAGCCAGTTAAACAAAACTTTGTGAAATAGGAAGAATTTTACACAAAAAAATTTCTCTTATATTTATTTTACTTCATCTACAAAAGAGATTTGGTGAATCAAATCCAAGACTGAGATTGCTGGCTGTTATTTTTTCTGAAACTGGAATGAACTTAAACTTTCAGCTTGAAGTCTTTGACAAACCCACACAGGACCCAAGAAATCCAGTATCACTAATTATTCATTCTGAAGGCCAGTGTGACTATGGATAGGCATCATTTATATGGGGCTTGCTGGATACGTATTTGTCAGGAAGGGTTTATGGCTTCTAGATGCCTCTGTGGGATTCTGCTTCTGAAAAGAGGGTTGGAGAGCAGTCAGAGACTACTCCAAGACTTGGAGGAGCCACAGATTGGTTCAAGCTAGAGGCCACCATGTAATGTTCAGCTGAGAGCACTGTGTTGCAGGCCCCTGTGAAAGTGGCAGTCTGGCCACCTACTGGTGGCCAAAGCTGGACCCACCAGGAACCCTCGCAAATAATCATGTCCTGTTGTCACTGAGGGTTAATGCAGACGAGACCCAGAAAAAGCTGGGATGATAATATCTGGTCTGACAAGGGTTGCTCCAGCTGGTGGCTTCCTATTTCAGTAGGATGAATAATATTTGGTGAATAGAGACCTATTATTAGCTCCCGGTTGTGGAGAGTGAGGTCTATGGGTACTGATATTGTTCAATAAGTCATAAACATCTTTTACAGATGCCCTTAAGTGTGGAATACAAGACATCAATTGCACGTGCAGAAAGACAGACTATGGAATTTGGCTAAAAGCTCATTATGTATAGTATACACTTATAAGAAGGAGACTGTACCTTTTTCCTTTCCAAATGGAAAAAAATCAGAGAGATAATTCAACTAATACTCCAACTTGTTTTAATAGCTATTGGTTTTAAGCCATTTCAGTAATATCCTACAGGTTTATTAGTTCTGGGTCCTGAAAGGAAGAACTTTGAGGATAAGTAAGACACAAGAAATATTCCTGGTGTGAACAACTTCACATGGGACTGTGCAAATAACTGACTTCTTGGTTTGCTTGCTGAATTATGGAGGAGGGGGGAAAGGCGGACCAGCAGCAGTGAGAACAGAAAACCAATTTACTTGCTTGTTGTTCCAATTGGATCAACACAAAATGAGTGAGCAGAATATAATTTCTCCAGTGATTGTCCTCATAGATAGAGCTTAAAAAACAACTGAATTGTCCCCTTTTTGGAGGAATTCCATCCTATAGAAAAGATTTGACTAGACACCAAAGGGCATGGCATGGGTGGTTAGAGCATTCACCTTGGATTGAGCCATTTTAGCAGCTGCCTTTCTGCTGATTGCCTTCTGTTATCAAAAGCACAATGGAAAAACTTCAGAAAAACAAATTCTTCTGAGTTTTAAACTGGTCAGAATAAATACATTATCATCTGGAGTTTGCAAAGCTGCCACTGAAATGGTTTCCATTTTTGGAGAATGATCTCTGTGGGGCTTTATTTAGTGATACTGCTTTTTGCTGAAGAAATCTGCATATTTTCTGTACACATAGTAGGGGAGAAAGTTGCAGAGAATTAATTTTACTCCTGAATTGAAGTATTTCCTAGATTATAATCATATTTAGAAGGAATGGGAAGTTGTGGTCCCAAGAGATAGATTTTTCAGGAAGTCTTTAGGTGCTTTGAATTTCTTAGTTCAGAGGTCTTGCCTGGAAATACTCTAATTTGGCCATAATAAGATGACATTCTAGAACTTTTGAAATGAGACTTCAATGAATTTCTGCATCATCCTGAGCTTGCTCATGCTCAGAGTTGATCTGTCTTGAACTTTCATATACAACTCAATTTCAAGCAGGAGTTCTGATAAATCACAAATGTTGAAAGCATACTAAAAATTCTCCTGCTTCCTTTTTTCCTGGTCAAATTCTGCATCTGAACCCCCAGAGTGTCCAAGCAGAAGAAGCAAGTGCCAGACACTTCACAAACTCTTTTTTTCCAGGAGGATTCTTGACCCATTGCAATAGTCTTAAGTGAATAAAATTACTGGGATGAAGTAGAATTAGAACTCAGATCCAAATCCTGCTTTTCATGGTGCTTGAGCTACTAAGTTGAATAATTGTTTTTCCGATGGTTTAATGCTTTATGGAAGACATGGCAATTATCCACAATTTTTTCAGATATTCAGAATATCTTTCATTTAATAAAGATACTTTAGCTTTTCACACACATTTTAAAGCATTGTTCATTCTTTTTAAAACAGGGTACAAAAGTTTAAAACTGGAGGCTAATTGAAAATGTATATAATGAATTGCTCATGAAAAGAAAAGCCTGCATGATCATGTCTAGGGATGGCTGCTCTCTGCCATCCCATGCCATGTTCACGGAAAGCTCTAAAGCAGTCACACCAGAAATAAATAATTCACCAGTCAGTGGTGCACAGAGGGGTTCACAGGTGATATTTACCTTCTCAGGTAAACTAAGTTCATCTTCGTTATACTGCTTCTCTCTTTCTTTCCTTTTCTTTTCTTCTCCCTCTAATCTACATAGCAATGCATACACTGTGTACAACAGGCTGATCCTTTCTAAGGGAATATTTTTCAAACCCAGACATTAAAGGAATGTAAAAATATTACATGAAAATTCCATTTTCATGGGTTTGATTTTTCAGTGCAGTAGTGAGCTGGAAAATATGACATAGCTTCCAAGCCTCTGCCTTTGTCATCTCAGCCTTAGATTTCCTCAATTCTAATGGATTCAGTAATCTTAGATTTTGTTTGTACTGGAATGAAAAGTTCTGAATTTCATGATTAGGCACATCAGGGAGCAAGTCTTAAACCATCACATTATTATCAATCCACCTATGTGCATGCACAGACACACACACTCACAAAATAGCTTTTAAAAATTTATATAACTGTAATTTTGGGATTATGCCCTAGTCAATTCCTACTCATGAATTATTTTTCTGCTATTCTGAGGCTATGTAGATTGATCTTGAAATAACCAACATTAAGATTAACAACACCAAGATTATTTGTTTGGAACTCAAGAAGGTGAGGAACCTTGCTTGCAGATAACAAGCAGTTTATCCTGCTAAGTGTCTCCTTAAAGGTTCTATACAATGTCCCTGAATTGAAGAATTAAATAATTTTGAAAGGAACTAATATGATACATTGGTGCTGCTATTTTAAGTGGTATGGCACAGCACTCCGGAAGTCCTAGGATAGAGCTTACAAAAGGTTTGTTCCCAGCCTGCACTTGACATACATCACAAGACTTCATCAAATTCAGTTTGGTTTTTTTTTTTTGTTTGTTTCCCAGAATAAGAAATAGTTAAAAATATATTTGATTGAATTAGCATGGTGTGTGAAGAGAAATTAGGATGCACTTTTAATCTTAATGTGTTTGCTCTACATAAATGAGAATTCTTGTGTATTAAAGTAGTGTTTGTGGACAACCATATCACAGCCAGATGTATGCATAGGTTAATACTCACCTCCTTCACTGTAGGGTTACCAGCAGCCTTAAGGAGAAAGGCAGAAGGGGAAGTGAAAATGCTTTCATGGAACTAGCTGCAAAATAGATTGCTAGAAGGTAAGCAGGGAATTTTAAAAAGATTGAAAGATACCGTAGAATAAATAGGATATGAAAACCTTAACATGTGTCAGGATTTTTTCACAATAGTTACTGTAAAGACAGTTTCTCTTTTGGGAAAACTCACAGCTCTGGAAGTGTTTCTAACAGTATCAAGAACATTTTTTCTTAAAGCAGTGCTGTCTTGCAGCATAAGTTCATCAGATCTTGTTAGATAACTAGGCTCAGGCAGGCAGTATTTGACTGAGGAGGCCCAGAAAGAACATTACACCTGAATGGATGTTAGAAGTCTGTAGGTGGCATTTTCCTTCTGACACAGAATCAGTTGTGTGGCAGAAAAGTTGTTGTACCCTAGCAAAGTCTGCAAGGGCTCTTATTACAGATAGTGCACTCAATTTGTGGGTGGATAATTGTACCATGCCAAAATTTCAATTCAAGTAATTCAGTTGAGTCTATTCAGCTTTATTTGGTGTTTTCAATATTCTCCTTTGCTTCCTTTTCTATGAAGCTTTCCAGCTTTCCTTTGGGTTCCTGTGGGCACCCTCCTGTAGTGGATTTGCCATGGCAAACAAAATAATTATATATTTTATTAAATTTGCCAGCATAACCTATGTAGACACTGGTGGTGTAAACCTAGCTTTGAAACAACTGCTTAAATATAAATGGTGAGGTGGAGAACCTCCAACTAATAAGGAAGGTGACAAAAACCTTGTCTTTTTCCAATGGAGTCCATTAGAAGGCATTGCTCTCTTGTGGTTACATGGTATTCACTGCTGTATAAACATGCACACAAAATATAAACACCTGCACACAAAATATAAACACCAGAGGATTATCATGTAATTAGAAGAATCTTTGGGTACCTGTTTGATTCATGCAGAATCTGTTTCCACTTGTTGATTCAGACAGAATTAGCTGAGCTGCCTCCTGAGGATGAATAACAAAATTCATGTTTCAGGAACCAGAGTTTCGTATAACTAGGAAAGTGCCTCTTTGAAAGAGGCTGAATGAAGAGGTGATGACTGGAAAATGGAAATCCAAGTGACAAAAACCATTAGTGTGTAAAAGCTAGATTCTGCTGCCTTCAGCTAAAGTTTTAGTGTTCAGTCTTTGTTAAAAACTAGACTGCTTGCTCCTAAGAGAGATTTTCCCATTCTCTGCTCAGTGACACTTGAGTTTAGCACTTCCAGCTAAATAGCTAATTGCTTTTCTCAAAATAATAAAACATACATTGGCCAAAGACAGGCTTTACTAACAAAGAAGGCAGGAATGGGCTTATTATTAAAATTTTATATGAAAGTATTATAAAGAATATGTATAGTTTTATAATTTATTTATGTGCTTACTTCTAAGTTAAAGTATTGCAACTAACATTTACTCAGATTTGAATTGGGAAAAAAACTACTGATGCATTTTCTTTTTGAAAATTTTTTGCAGTTGCATGGTGTTTTTCTCTTTTTCTATGTTCTTTCACTTTTTTCTCAATACCAGAAGGTGCTTCCTTCAGTTCTCAAATAAAAAGTTTGAGCATTTCTTTTAAAAAAACTTCACTCAGTAGGACTTTCACTTCAAATACTGTAATTTCTGCTGTGACTCACTCTGTTCAGCTTTGCTAAACATAGCTAACACAGTAATCCTGTGTCTGGAAACCACGTCCTAAGGCAGGGAGCTGGCTTTGATGCTTCCTAGCTACTCCAGCCCAGTCACCTTGATTAGACAATTCCCTATGTAATTAGGCTGTACCTTAAGCTGAGTGACCTAGAAATGAGGACAGATGGAAGCACATGTACTGCCAAATCTCCATGCTTAAATGGATGATGCCTTACTGGAGTCCTAACAAAACAAAGTTAGTCCTAAGTACAAAGAAAATCATGTTACTACAAACTATTTAAACCAGAAAGTCCTACTCTTTTTAGGCACTATCTTATGTTTCACTGAGCAGACAGTAGAATTCATTATGGTTCAGAAACCCAAAACATGATCTATGCCCCCCTTGAAGTCATTGGAACTGACTTCAGGGTAGTATATTTGTCAGTCCTTAAGTGACTGAATCTGGCACCGTGACATGAATGATATTCCTGTGGTTAAGGAAATACACAGCACTTATAGGATGGCCAGGGGATCAGACCCAGCCAGCATGGGTTTAGAAGGGGTAGATCCTGTTTGACCAGCCTGATCTCCTCTTATGACCAGGTGACCCTCCTAGTAGATGTGGGAAAGGCTGTGGATGTTGTCTACTTGCACTTTAGCAAGGCCTTTGACACAGTCTCCCACAGCACATACTCCTGGAAAAGCTGGCAGCTCGTGGCTTGGACAGGAACACTCTCTGCTGGGTTAGGAACTGGCTGGATGGCCGGGCCCAGAGAGTGGTGGTGAGCAGTGCTGCATCCAGCTGGGGGCCAGGCACCAGTGGTGTCCCTCAGGGTCTGTGCTGGGGCCAGTCCTGTTCAATATTTTTATTGATGACATGGATGAGGGTATCGAGTGTTTTACTAGTAAATTTGCAGATGACACTAAGCTGGGAGTGTATGTCGATCTGTTGGAAAGTAGGAGTGCTCTGCAGGGGGACTTGCAAAAGTTGAATGAATGGGAAGAGTCCAATAGGATGAAGCCTAATAAGTCCAAATGCCAGGTCCTGCATTTTGGCCACAACAACCCCCTGCAGTGCTACAGGCTGGGGTTGGTGTGGCTGGACAGTGCCCAGGCAGAAAGGGACCTGGGGGTGCTGGTGACAGCCAGCTGAACATGAGCCAGCTCTGTGCTCTGGTAGCCAAGAAGGCCAAGGGCATCCTGGCCTGGATCAGGAATGGTGTGGCCAGCAGGAGCAGGGAGGTCATTCTGCCCCTGGACTGGGCACTGGTGAGGCCACACCTTGAGTGCTGAGTCCAGTTCTGGGCCCTCAGTTTGGGAAGGACATTGAGATGCTGGAGGGTGTCCAGAGGAGGCAACAAGGCTGGTGAGGGGCTGGGGACACAAGCACTATGGGGAACTGGGAGGGAGCTGGGGTTGTTTAGCCTGGAGAAAAGGAGATTCAGGGGTGACCTCATCACTCTACAACTTCCTGAAAGGTGATCGTAGTCAGGTGGGGGTTGGTCTCTTTCACCAGGCAGCAGCTGACAAAATGAGAGGACACAGTCTCAAGCTGTGTCAAAGGAAAATTAGGTTGGATATTAGGAAAAAGCTTTTCACAGAAAGAGTGATAAAGTACTGGAATTGTCTGCCCGGGGAGGTGGTGGAGTCACCATCCCTGGATATGTTTAAAAAAAGACTGGATGTGGCACTCGGTGCCATGGTCTAGTTGAGGTGTTAGGGCATGGGTTGGACTCAATGATCTTGAAGGTCTTTTCCAACCTAGTCATTCTGTGAATTCTGTGAATTCGGAATACATTCCTAAAGCAACAAGACAACTTCCAAGCTCAGCTTTGACAAAATATATCATGCTATTCAGTTTTAATACTCCTATGAGCTAGAATTCCCTCTGTATCTGCAGATGGAACTTATATGGCCTTCATCACTTCAGCATTTTGGTGCTATGATATATGCCTATTATAATATGCATAACTTTAATGAGTAACTTCTTGTCTAGAGAATTAATGGGAATTCCAGATAGGTGAGATTAATTGTTCTTACAGGTTGAGTGGCTAAAGTGACTTTAAACAGGATGTAGAGCTGGCTGCTGATTCAAATTCAGCCTGAGTGGGTGGTTTCCAATGTTCTTCCTTTGAAAAATGAGGCACAGGATTGGGTGCTGTGAAAGCAACAGGGATGAAAAGTCAAAAAGTTACTGGGAGTTGGCATGAAGGAGTCAAGCTTTAGTGAAAGAGGCTGCAGAGAGTTTCAGAAGGTAGTGAGAATTATGGTGTGGATAGCAGTCACTGGTGATCTTCTGGGCTGGAGTAGCAAGGTATTGTATAAGCCTCCTCTAAGCCAATAGGTCTGGGGCGGGGGGAACTGGAATGGATGCAGCAAGGCACTGTGCAGGTCAATTTGAGGTGCACCAACTGAGTGGTATGTGGGGAGTTAATATAAAACCTTCCTAACATGTGGCTGGCTGGCTGCCAGCAATATTAAATCCTTGACTTTCAGCTCACGATATACACTCGGGATAAAATTTATGAACACATTGCTGAGAAAAGAGTCCCTGATCCCCACACAAGCTGTACATTTCTTTTGGCATCTTAGTTTCTTTCTGTGCTTAATCCCTCTTCACCTCCCCCGTCTTATCTGCAAAGGCTTTTCAGCAGCTGAAAGAATATGGTTTCTAATAGTCTAAATTAAGTAGCACATTTACATTTTGGAGAAAATTTAGTTTTGTTTGGTCTTTTCTCCCTTTTTTCTTTTTTCTTTTTTTGCTGGCTTTTTTTTCAGTGAGATGTCATCACCTCTTGGATTTTAGATTATAAAATGCAAAGAGGTTTTTGCATGAGTTGAGGAAGGATGAAATGTATGTTGACAAAATTGTACTATGAAATTGGGGATTGCAAGGGTTTGTTTAACATTTATACTCACATATTTTTCATGGCTGTTCTTATATTCAGTTCCATATATATATATATGTATCCTTCATGCTTTTCATCATGCCCATTTTGATATTGTCAGTTTCAAAAACCAGAAAATGTACCTACCTTTTATAAAAAAAATAATTAAATTGTGAAATTGTTCAGAGTAAGTGCACACCTACATGATGAAGTATTTTATCTGTACTTTATAACTCTATCTTTATAAAAAAGTTGAGAGAATTTTATTAATTTCAGTGCTGCTTTCAGGATCAAAAAGAATTTAAAAATGATTTGCAGAAGCAAGCAGTCTTATCTTCTCAAAAGTCATCAAGGTCCAAGGGAGACAATAAGGGCTTAGCTGCAGCCACTTGACATAGGGACACCTCTTGACTTCCCTGAGGCACTTGGAGCTGTAGATGGAGACTACCATCAGTTGCCATGGGGCTTGTTCCCACTCAAATAGAGTCATATGATCAGAGTGTGTTTTTCTTCCAACCAAGATGTGAGTGAAGCCTGATGCATGCTACATGCTTTGGGAAATGCAAAGAGGGATGCAGAAAAGATTGAAAAACATTATGCATGTGTATAGGTGGACTTGCAAAAGCTGACAGGTGGAAAATGAGCCTTACAGCTGGCTACTTCCAGCTTTGATAACATGTGAAGATGGAATGGAATGGGCTTCAGAAGGATTTTATTTTTCTAATTTCACGTGGACAATAACAATTTGAGGAATTGAGGAAGGAATTTGAGCTTGCTGATAACCACAACTTTCTAATGAAAATTTGCATACAGAAAAGATGAGATGATATTATTTTGAGCTTGTTAAATGTTTGCCCTACTTCTTTTTTGTCAGACCTTTGAGTCAGCTTGGTGTCCCAGAGATATCATGAAGGTCCTTTACAGATATCAGGACCTTTTTCTATAGATGAGAAGGTAAGACTGGAACCTAAGACACTTTTGTAATATTCACCCAGCTCTAATTGAGAGCAGGCTGTGTAAGGAAGGTTTACTCTATTTCCTTTCTGTGAGTAAGTCTTTATTTTCA
Source organism: Certhia americana (assembly GCA_018697195.1). Classification (NCBI taxonomy): domain Eukaryota; kingdom Metazoa; phylum Chordata; class Aves; order Passeriformes; family Certhiidae; genus Certhia; species Certhia americana. Next base: position 21,972,447 of record CM031861.1, on the reverse strand, counting down.
CCCAGAACTGTCAGCCCCTAGTTTCCATGAATGCTACATGAACTTTAAAAGTAATTTTTAAAGTATTTGTTTATTATTTATTTACTCATATATATATAGTTTTCATCCCATGAGAATGACCTTCAAACAATAGATCAAAACATGAGAGCATATTGGAGCATGTTTGAATTGAAGCTATGGGTATGCTTCAGAGAGATAACAAAGTTTCTCATTTATATAGTTCCTTTCATATCACAAAATTAACTATTTATATTGTTGATATTGATTTATACAAAATGATGGGCTTTAAGCTTATTGTGAACATGCAAGATTGAGATGCTTCAGAATAAGAAGTTTTGGGAAAACTATGACAGTGCTGACCAACAGTATTAAATATATTCTAGTCGTTAGGGCCAAGTGAGTGAACGAAATAGGGAGCAGCATTATACCATACTAGAAATACATGCTGCAGTTGTGTGGTGTGCAGCCCTGTTCTAATCATAAAAAACGATGTAATTGAACTAGAAAAGATCCAGAAAATGGTCGGTATTTGCTTTCACATGATGAAGGACTATGAGCCCAGGATTTTGAGCCTGGAAATGAGATGACTTGAGGTCTATAAAACCATGAGTGCTACAGAGATGGTAAACACAGGCCAGTTTGCCTTGTCTTCCAAGAGATGATTTTAGAGTTGTCTTAATTATGTACCAGCTGGCAGGCTCCAAACTCTCAAATGAAAGTGGTTCTTCATGTGATGGAGATGTAAACTTTGCAACTAAAACTCTGTAACTTTAGACATTATATAAAAGACTAGGCAGTGAGCTGATAGCTCCGACATAGCTTGCTGGAGTTATTTCTCTGGAGCAACAAGGACTCAGTAGTAAAAAACCCAAAATTATCCCAAATAAAATCTGTCAGGCCACACTTCCCTTTAAAACAGACTGAAAGCAACCAAAGCAAATTGACTAACCACTACAACTTACATTGTTCAGTTCAAGAATGTTGTTGAGACACAATAGAGCTTATATTTGTCAGTCCAGGAAGACAGGAATGGGATGAATTCTTTGTAGCTGTTGTTTCATACACCACTCCTTAGGCAATGAGAGCTTTATTGCTGAGACTATTGACACTAGATTGGGTCTTTGCGAAAAAAAACCAACCCCAAAACCAACAAACATTTTATTTGTGAATTATTACAGTTGAGAAATGAATCCCTGCTGCTGTCTTGAGTAAGCTGAAGCTGACTAATGTCTGCAGCCACAAGGAAGGCAGGTTTTGTAATCTACACTTTCTCTCAGAAGACACAATTCCATCTGCCATATAAATCACTGGAAACGCTCCCTCTTGTCGAAAGTCTGAGATTAAGGCAACAACGATTTCATTTTCCTAACTCTGTTTCTTGTTATTTGTCCATCTGTCTTTAAACAAACAAGAAAACAATACCAAATACAACTGAACCAAAATAAAAAGAAACCCAACAAAACCTTCCCAGGATAATCTTCTCCAGACCAATACTGCATTTCAGAAGTGTCTTTTTCTAGGATATTGAATGCAATGAAACTTTGAAAAGACACTTTATGCAAGAAATCTGTGTCAAATTAATGGCTGTAGCTTATAGCCCATTTTAAGACAAGGCTGAAAGATTGATAATGTACTGTTTGAAAAACAGGACCACTGTTTTTAGCAGTTGTATAAGAGCATCTTTAGTTGCACAAAGCTGTAAAGAGCCAGTGAGAGCTGATCCTACCCAATGGACGGGCTTTGCCTTCCCAAGGCTCCTGTCACGTAGCCACCTTCAGCTGAGGTTTTTGTCTATGAATTTCTGCCATCTTTCTTCAGGCATGAGGACTGTGTATTGCTTAGCCTTTTATAATGTACATACAATCAGGAATAAATTAGGCTTTCCACAGCAAATAAAATTCAATTGTTTCTCTCTGAAGAGCAAAACCAATGCATTTTTGGAGTTATTTTTGTTACTATAAAATCAACTTTCTGGCTATTTTTTAAAGTCATGCACAGCAAACTGCTGTGCTACTCTGTAGTAATGTTTGTCCTTGACAACACTGTAACCACTTTCCTTGAATTCTCCCAGCCCCCGTGATTACTAGTGCAAGACGTTTTGTCACAAGAACAAGAGAAAAACTAGATAGACCTATGGTCATCATTTTAACCACAGCAAAACCCTAAACTAAACACTTCTCAGTCACATGAAGCCCATTGGTGTTGCAGGTGAGGTTAGCAAAGTTGGAGTGGCACCAATGACGGCAATGGTAGAACAAGTTAAGGCAACTTCTCTAGACAGGCACCTTCTCAGAGTACACTGTTCTTCTACTTTACTTTCACAGACCAGCACCTTGACTTGGAAACTGCTCACACCTTGAAATATACAGGGGGTTGTTGTAAAAGGACCTAGTAAAATTCCCTTTATTCCTGAAGGTCTCTGTATTTCTCAGGTTATGAACATTTTTGCAGCACTGTTGGACTAGGAGGTCTTACAGAAGCTGAGGTCACATTTTGCCTGGTAGTTTATGGACCCTTGTAAAAAACATATATATATATATTTACAGACTTAAATGTGTGTTTGTGGTTTATGATTATAAAAAAAGAAGACTATTATTAGAGACTGTATTTTGTTAGAATCTCCTGATAACAAGAAAAATGGCCAATTTTGCAATACACAAACCCTTTTTTTCATTAGAACAAAAGCAACAAACTTCAGAGAGCAAGCTGGGATCAGCAACTCTAATGTAATTTAATTATGCTAATCAGATTGAGGATTGGAGGGAAAAGGTGACTGGTATCCATGGAAGAAAAGGTCCTAGCAAAGAGAGATGTGAGAATATTGTTAACCCTGTGGGGGAGGGAGAGAAAGATAATTATCATCTCAGGGGATGGGTCATGGGGTAAATTCAAATGTGCACTACACAGCCATGCATTTAAAGTCAGTATCTACAGAAAATATTTCAAACCAAGCTAAGGGAAACAAAGGTGCAGAGATGGGATGTACCTAATTCTTTTTCTCTATCCTCCTCTGCTCTAACTTTCTGTAGCAAATTGCCTCTTTCACAGCTCCTGACATCAGTCTTTAAGAGAGAAAGTATGGCCAAATGAGGTGAGATTGTCTAAATTCAGCTGTCCTGTGAATAAATCAGCAACATAGTTAGGAGCTGTGACCTCTCCCATCCTGGTGAACCTTCCACACATGACTCCTCACTCCTGCTGGAGGCTGAAGTTAAATCTCAGTTGAATGTTTTTTTTTTCTTTTCTGTTATTAGGTGTGTCTGAAAATGTTGTTTAAGTAGGCAGCTTTGCTTCTTAAGCAAGAATAAAAAGCTGAAATTAAGGTTGAAGAATAAAATATACCTCTAGACTTTGGAGCAGCATGAAAATGAAAGCTGTTGGGAGGAGCGTCTGCCTTTTAAATTACTCACGCATCACTCAACTTGGTCAATAAGCAAACAGCTGAGTCTGGTGGAGGAGTTCACTCACTGGAAGAAAAATGGTTTACGTAGGAGAGTTTATATTTCCCCTTTATTGTCTGACTGAATGTGTAATAAAAGACAGTCCAAGTAAGAGAGAGATCATTAACATCTGTTAATATGGGAGGATTTAATAATTTGACATATCCTGGCCAAAAGATGGGATGGAAATCAGAGAGAAAGTAGAAAAGATAAATTAAAAATGATGTCTACCCTAACTTTCATTACATTATTAAAGCTCTTTCCATCTGATCTCAAATGCCATGTGGATGGGTCAATTTGCAGATTGCCGTGGACATCCTAATGTTCATGTAGGCACTTCAAGACAAGCTGTCATAAATAGTTAAGTTGCCCTGGGAGCAGCGCCAAAATGCATTTCAGTGATGACTGCAGAGATGCCTGCTAAAAAGCAAACAGCACATTAGCAGCCCTCAGAGTTATTGTGCAAATGGAGTGTGAAATTCCGGTCCATTGCTCTGCACTATAACTTTTTGTCTCCCTGATAATGATTAAGAGAAGCTTTGCTTGATTTGATGGTGGGTGGAAAGAAGGGTGTGAAAAATGAAAAAAATCTCCTTTGGATGTTTCACTTGACCTTCAGGAAACTCCAAGGGAGGGTTGGTTGTCTGATCTACACACAGAGGAATTAACTGTCTTTGTTTGTTCTAAAATCTGGTGCTGAATTAAGAAGCCCAGGGATGCATGATGAGGAATTACCATAAAATAAAATGTCCCAAGCAGTTATTAAATATTTAAAAAGCAATCTGAACCTAACTGTTGGTTAAAATGAATGAAGGGGGAAAGATCATACTGTAGCCCTTGGGAAGAAATGTTATGCTTAAAACCCACAGGATCAGAACTGATTTGTGGTTCTGTGTTAATTTACTGGAAATTATTTCTTTTGCACTTTCATTATTATTAATAATGATAACACTTCATACTTTCAGACCATCTTACATCTCAAAGTATTTCAAATAATTGAGCCTCCTAATCATAGAATGATTACTGCAGGTGGAGCACAAAGTACAGTGCCTTAAAAGGTGGGTAAGGATCATCCCATTTTACCTCTGAGAAGGAGAGGGATGTAGCAATTTGTCAGGGTTCGCATTGGTGGCAGATGCAGGGTCAGAACATAAATTTTCTGACCTGTAGCTCCACTTAACTGTGCTGTCTGTCCAAAGCATTCATTTCATCTGTCTTCTGCTACCAACTGATAGGCACAAAAGTAACGGCCTGAGAAAATGACCCTAAGATTGCTGAAATCAGTGGCAATGCTTTGAAGGTGCTTTAGAGCAGCCTTAAAATTTGATCTTTAACTTTATGTGCATTATATATTCTCCTTTCCAAACACAGGGACCCTTTAGGTTTTAAACAATGAATGCCTCCAAAACTGTAAATTATCTTTGAAACCTCAGTGGCGGAGCCAAATCAGAGAAAGCAGGGGTCTCGTCTGCTTAAGCACTAGGCTAAACTTCTTCCTGTAATTGTTTTTAGTGTCACGCAGTGGATAAAATATATTATGGTGTTCAAACACATATATTGGGCCAAGCTGTAGTTCTTCCAAAGAACAGATTCAGGCAAAGTGTTTGTGAATTTGTCACTACCCCAATTTTTACAGAAAACACGATGAATGCCTTTGATTTGCAGTGAAAAGCTTTCATCAGTCATCATTTGTTACTGAAAAAAAAAAAAAAAAGAAAACAAGGCTTAATCAGTAATTGTAAACTAGCAGGGAAAAGTTTGCTTGTGGATCTTATGACATTCTGTGTAGTTTTTCAATTGTTGCTGCAAGTTTTACTAGATTTAGAGGTTAGATTAGGTACCTCTGGGGAGAGAAGATAAGACTTTCTGCCAATTGAACAGTTATGCTAAGTGCTATGTAAGGAGTCCATGAAAGCTTTAGTGAGGCCTTGAGAGTATGCTATGATCAATTAACTAGATCAGTCTAATACCCAAATTAAAGACATTATCCAGGCATTACAGAAGGAAGGAAACTACCCCAAATTAGAGTCACATCCTATCTAAATGAGAAGAAACAAATTGAGAAAAAGAAGAGATGGATTATATATTCACTGCTAAAGTTGAAGTAATATATTTCCAACTTAAAATTGCAGCTCTGTTGTATTGGAGAGCTCCACAGCAGTAAATAATAAAAATATTAGTTTTCCTACTACCTGTGAAGCATGAGCAAAATAAAAAAACCCCAAACCCAAGAATGCTGAATGTCATATATTGTGTTCTTTAGGGAACAACATAAGGATGCCTGTGTTCTGTGTCTCTCCTTAGCTGACACATACAGGCTGATGGATACTTGCTTTCCACCATAAGACAGTACCTGGAGAAACCAGTTGAAACATGGGTGACTTTGCACAATTACACACACGTGGGACATAGCAGCACATATTGAGATATGGAGAGGGTCTGCTTGGCTTGGCTGGTCAGAGGGTCAGATGTAAGGGAATAGCTCTAGGCTTGCTGAGCTGTAGGGTCCGAGACCTCTTTGTTTCAAAGTGACTTTCGTTTGTTCAAGTTAAACTGTTCCTGTTGTATAAAGGTGATAGACTGCAGAAGCACCAGCATTTTACCAGAGTCAAATCCATGCATACATGCACAGTAGCTTGGAGTAAGCTTCTTTACTCTGAAGTTTGTAGCACCTCAATTATTCTCAGTCTGGATTTTTTCCTATAGTGAGTACATAAAGAACACCAACTGAGACTAATGGACAGTTGGAACAAGGGAGTAGCTTTGGGCAAACACTGTTGAGTTAAGAATTTGTTTGACAAATTTAGCCTCCTTCTGTATTTGCAGATTATTCATGAACAGACTTGGATTTGTTCAAATCTGCAGAGCTGGTCAAACAGAATTTGCCAAATCCTAGGTTCTCTCAGCAGTGTCCTTGACCTGGTTTGGGGAATATATTTGTGCCTGAAAATATCCAGCTAATATCACAAGGGAATATAAAGGAGAATAATGAAATAAGATGGCTTTCCAATGAATTTTCAATTCTGAGCCTGACTTGTCATCAAATATTATAGCTGCTGTTTACCTGACAGGAGGAACAAGGTCCCTGCCTCTCAGGCTGAAATAAGTGCTTTGACTTTGCTATCTAGATTACCTCCGAAGCTTTATGAATATAAAAAGATGTGAACACAGGTGAATTCAACCAGAATTTTAGTTGTTTTCAATATAATTTCATCTCTGAACTGACTTCCTTCCCACCTATGTCTTGAAAAAAATTCAGTGGTTTATTTACATGGTTTAGTTTCTTGGCTACTAAAGAATGTCAGTCACAGATGTTGGCTGCTTCTTTCCACAAACTCACACAGTGTTTTCAAGCCAGTTGCATAAATGTGATATAAATGTGTTCATGTGTATACCCATGACCCTTTATTTCTACAAATAGCTTTTTGGGCATAAAAAAGCTATGCAAATAGTTAATAATTCCTGTACAAATAGTCCACAGGTCCTATAAAAAAGGAATAATAAATTTTATTCAAACCATGCGTCCAAACACTTTTTAAGTGTCTGTTTTGTTCTCTCTTTTCAGTGTATTTGTTTCCTATATGCACTAAAATCAGAAGAGAGATTTGAGCTTAAAATATCAACCTTTTTAATTGTTAACTCTTGTGCTGTGTGATTAGTATAAATAATAACCAAGTTCTATTGAACTTTTACCAACTGGTGTGCAAAGACCTTGGAGATGATAAAACTGCTGCAAGCACATTCAAATCCCAGCAAGGTGATGCGTTTCAACTTTCTGAGACTCTGTTTCTAAAATGAACACTGTACTTTTATCCTGCATTCTGTGTGCAGTTTCAGCTGGATAAAGTCTGGAGAAGTGTTTTAAAAGTGGGTTTCTGACAGGTGTATATGACATTTAAAGGGATATTTTCTGTATTAGAAATTTACTTCATGGCTCTTCAAGTAAACCTTTTTAACAGAGCTTCCTTTATTCATGAACTTTGTCTATTCTAAACAATGAACCAAATTTACTAAAATCATTTCACAAAGTCCCTTTAAATCAATGTTATTTTTTCACACATACCAATTTACTCACCCTTCTTTAATCCTCTCTTCGGCCAAATTGAATATAATGTGAGAAACACTGTTGGAAGCTCAGGATTTTATAAATGCTCTGGATGTAAGTAGGAAATGTGAAGACATTGAGTATTAGTAGCAGATGAATTTTGCATTTCATTATTGCTACTTTTCTGGGCACTGTTAAATTAGAAAGTAAATCAGATATAAATTGCAAACAGTGTCTTTTAATACATCCCAACAATATTTACTTAGGAGCTAATAATTTTTGGCAAAGCCTGAGATATTTTTTATTTCCAGGTGTTCAATGTAATAATGGCCAATTTTGGTTTTTACCTGATGTTTTTAAATGCCTTAGCACAGTTGTTTTGGTAGATTTCTATAGCTTCTTTTAAATTCTTTTTTTATTTTTGGACTGTTTGAAATATATTGTGCAGAAGAGTCCTCAATGGAGGAAAATGTCAGATAATAAACCACAGCAGAAATTGTTTTGTGTTACATATAAACTGGATGAGTTATCCCCTGTACAGCTGGATAGGCAACAGCCAAGGCTTTCCATTTTTAACGTTATTATACATCATATAATGACCATCATATATTCCACAACAGTTGGTGAACACATTTGTGGTCTGGAAATCTGAAGATATTCGAGGAAAATGCTGTGGACAGTGACAAACCTCCTGAGCATACTCTAACATACAGATAGCCCAGACCACTCAGCATTGGGGGTGGATTACTACAGTGTGAGGAGAAAACAGGAAGAATAGATCAGGGTGTTATCTCCTTGATTTTGGGACACAAGCAGACATATTGAGGAAAATGCTAGCTATGTAAGGTCATACCTTTTTTTAAGAGATGAAGGAGTTATAGATAGCCCAGGTAGGAGCATAGATCTTTCCTTAGTTTAGAGTTTTATCTGTTCATTGAATACAAATCTTTCCAGCAGTCAATTTGTTTTCCTTTAAGAGAAGCAACATAACAAGTCTGTAAAGAAGAATAAAACTGAAAATAAAACAAGACTCAAACTGATGCTGACATCAAATGAAACATCAAACTGGGCTTCTCCAGCACCCCTAACCATGATCCTTCTGATATGATACCTCAAAACTGGAATTTCCAGTATCTTGCACTTCTGTTAGACTGGAAGTACTCTTGATCTCTGTGATTTGCTCTTTTACCTCACCAAGTTTTGTGTCTGAAATGTTCTCTCCTTCTCTAGAATAGGAGAATTACTTTGAGAGGAAAGTCAAGCACAGCTTGTGCAACTTATGCTTTGGTCACCTGTCCCTGTGAGGTGACCCACTGAGGCATGGTGGGTTCATCTGTAACAAGAATGGGACAGAAGTCTCTTCTGGCCTTGCAGATAATGGTTTTGGACCCAGAAACAGTATATGTATGTCAGGGCTCAAAACCTCTCCTGTTGTCTTGGGACTGTATAATCTCTCCTGCGTTATTTTTGCTCTTCCTCTCTCTGTGAAGAAGAGAGAAAAAGAGGAAAGTGCTTGGCAGAATGATTACTCTGGAGACAGGAGGCTGAGGGTGTACCTGCAGTGGCACTGGTACTGACAAGAAAACAGATGAGGATATGAAAACATGTTCCCTGTCTGGTCTCTGCCTTTAGAATACCATGGGCTCCTTTCCACAGCTTCTCAAACAGCATCTTCAGGACACTCGTTCTGAGTGCTTCTCACAAAAGTTTTAAGTATCAATTTGTTTCTGATGAGAGAGTCTGTGTTTACTCCCTGTGTGGTTTTCCATAAGATCTGTAGCTGGTTGATGTCAAGAACTATTACAATCACATACTCTCAAAGTGGCATAATGAGGTTTTTCTTCCTTTATCTGCAGTGTTCTTCTTCAACATTTTCCATATAGACACTATTTGTGATGAATTCAGTCCTCTGATTGTGATGTTATTTGCATTTATATTGTAAGTTAGAATTTTGGAATAACAGATTCTAGCTTTGTTTAAAACTTTGTGACAGAAAATCTCGTAAGTACAGATAAAAAAAAATAAAAAAAGCAGTCTTTTGTTTAACTAAGTAGGATTCTTTCCTATGCAGGTGAGTCCTTGTGTATTGTAAATATTCTTATCTAAATCTAATATTTAGGTCACTTTTTAATACACAACTTGCTTGAAAGACTAAAACAGAGAAAAATTCATTTAAATAGTTAAGGATATTTGCTGCCTGTGCATCTTGAATATAAATGACTACAAGCATCTATCTTCTGAGAAGTAAGCAATGTATTGGGCTTTGTTATTTTAATTTTCTTTTCCTAAGTTCATTCATCATGCACCTGTCAGTGAAATCCATCTACTTCCCAGTCCATCAAATAAAATTGTAGCATTTGGTTTTGACTGGCTTTGAATAACAACTTTCAGAACAAGATGGAAATTCAGTAAACATGAATTGTGAATCTGGTCGAAAATAGATGTTTCCTACTGTGAGGAAGCTGTTTTCATTTTTTTCCCTGCCCCTACTCAGTCATTCTTATCCTGTGGCAGCATTGTTTTGCTTTTCCACCCCTCATTCTAATAGTAAAACTGTTATTTTGGGGTGCACCATAAATCTGATCACTAAAATGTTCCAAGTTAAAAGAAAGTTAGTCAGCAAAACATTGTTTTAAACACTTGAGTCATTTTGCAACCAATGCTAGTATATCATGGAGCTATGTTTTTAATATCCTGGTCTGTATAAACTCATTATTAAATGACAGGATAAAGACTATGGCTGGGTGCCAGAAGTTAGACCTGGCTTTGCATGGTATTGGTTTAGCATTAGCCTTGATGAAAGAGTGTTCTTGTACTCATAACAATTTTAGTGTCTTTCCTAATACTGAACGAAGCTACTGGCAAAGTAGCTTCAGAATGGTGGACATTTGCTTTCTAATATCATGGACTAAACCCCCACAGTTCTATTGAAAAGCAAAAATTAGCCAACCATCAGACAGTAAAATAAATTTGATATGATTTTATATCTATGATCCTCCATAGATATGATTTGTTAATATGGGGCTGGAAGACTCCTTGTCCCATTTCAAATAAGGCTGCCTTATAAAGGTACATGAAAGAAAAGCTCAGACTGTGATCAGGTAACAGACCACATCTTCCACACAGTAGTTCAGCCTAACAACTCTCAAAACAACCTAGCAGGAATGTGTTAAAATTTGCTTATATAATAGGTCTTAATTTCTGTGCGTCTGATGCTGTTGACATGGCCTGCATAGCTGGAATATTTCCTGGTTTGCATGTCCTTTTAGTTTGTCTTTTATTTTCCTTGTATTTTACACAGATTCAAGTAGTCTTTTTTGAGGAAAGAAAAAGTTTAAAGTGCTTTTATATTTGAAAAACTGCATGTCAGATAATGGAGATGGGGGTGTTGTAGGAAGACTGTGTTCAAGGAAACCTGACTTTTATCACTGAGTAGGAAAACATAGATTATTCTTGCAAGATTTGCTCTCTAGGATCACAGGCAATTTAGCAGCATAGCTGCATTTAGCAGAAAACATAATGGTCTTTCCTTTTAAGGCTTTGACACTGCTGGCCTGTGTACATTTTTATGCATACAAAACATACACTTTCAAGTTCAACCAGTCAGTTATAAAAGCTATTATTCCTGTGTGCTTATTATTCATCTGTCAGGAAAAAAAGTATATTTTTTAGGTGAACTGAAAGTCCCACTTTAAAACTGAGAAGCAGCAGACTGTTTAAGATCAGATTTAATAAGTTAGCAGTATGAGTGCTGACATTTTAAAATGACCTACGAACAAAACAGACTACAAGGTTGAAATTCATTCCCAGTTTAACCCTTGAAGTCCTAACTTCAGGAAGAGATTAGAAGGTAGCTTAAAAAATTACCTGCAAACACTGTGCTCAGTGCATTATTTTTATGAGCATAAATAAATGTCTTCAGATTTCCTAGCCCATTTGTGCTTTTGTTTAGAAAAAAATCAAGAGTAAGGTAAGTATCTCCTGAGCTGTCAGAGAAAAAAATTCATTAATACTTGTCAGGGTGTGTATGCATAATCCTCCTCTATGGACTTTCAAGCTGAAAGATGAGGAGGGAAGTCTGGAAGAGAAGCAGGAGAGACAGAGAGAAGAGACAGACAGGAGAGAGAAGAGAAGTAGGAGCAACAGCTCATGTATGCACATCTTGCTCAGCAGATGAAAGATAAAAAAACAGCCCAATGTTGGGGACATAGCAGCACCTTCCAGGTGAACACAGAGCATGGCACACAGAGAGAGCCCAAATCTTCAGAGGTGCCCCAGATTTGGGGAGAAGTGTAGGAATGTGGCTGCAAGAAGGAGAAGAACCTGTAGGCTGAATCTGATATCTTCATCTGAAAAATCGAACCTGTCTCTTATGGGTAGGCAGCTGTTATCTTCAAAGGAGACAATGGTGTTTGATAGTAGCAGGGTCTGAGAACTGGAGACCAAGACATTCAATAAATACAGTAATGAGAGGCTGGGTGTCTTGCACAGAAGATCCCAAACTCCACACCAAACCCCACAGTTAAAATTGTGGCAAACGTGAAGGGTGATGAATGACTCTACAGATTAGAACAAACCTGAAGTAATGCATTGAATAATGGAATTATTTTGTGAAAATATAATGAAATGGTGTGTGAATAGTCCTACCTATAGCTACAATAAGTCAGATTGAAATGCTTATTTACAAATATGTGTCTACTTTTCTAAGAATAGAGTATTCTGTTAAGAAATAAAGTAAATATTATCCCTGTGTAAGTCCTAGAGAAGACTGATTTTGAAAAATGCTCCTGTTGACTCACTTTAGCCCACAATTAAAACCCAAACCAAACCCCCCCAAAAAACCCCCAAAAGATACAAACAAAAAAAACCCCAAACCCTCGTATTTATCTTACTACAGGAAGACTGCCTATGAAAATACAACAGGCCTGTCTTGTAATAATTTTAATTCAGAGGTGGACTCTCTGTCACGTTTAATTTAGTTCCTCTAGTTTCCTCCAAGCATAACATTTCTCCTTTTATTGAACTGTAGCAAACAAACAGGTATAGGAAGACATGCTTATCATTCAGCTGAGGCATTCTAATGTGTTTAGATCTGGTATAACAAAAGTTCAAGAGCAAAGTGACAGGTAATATAGTATGGGAGGATGGAGTGGACAAAGTTACAAGGGATGTTATAATATGCCTTGTCTATTTGCTTTGTATTTTCTTTTTAGAAAACATTAAAAAAATTTTTTTTCTGAATTCCCCAGATTTCAAACGAACTGGGGAATTCTTGGCTTGAGAAATGCAGATGCTCTCTGCACCATTGGCAAGTGCTGCAAGAAGGCAGGTGTTTTTTTGCCATGTCTATGGGTTAAAGCTGTTATATTGGGTGCATGTGAATCAAACTCAGACTATGCCTTTTCATCAGGTCCCCTGATAGAAGGAAGTCAGCAGGGCAGGCTTTGGCTTTGAATGTACTTCATCTTTTCTACAGTAAAGACCATGTAGCTGACTAGTACTTCTTTCAAAGCCAGCAGAGCTGGTTTGAAAGAAAATGTATTTCTCTGGACACTTGGCTGTCTGCTTACTCAGTCAATTTCTGTCTGCCCTTCTGACTAACCGTGTGTACTAGGGTTCTCACCATGATATCTTGAATACCAGATCTAAAGAAGAAAGTTAAAACCTTCTGCTGCCCCTCACCACCTCCCACTTGCTTGGAGCAAGCACTAAAAAAGTATCAAACCCTCATCAAAAGATGTTAAACCATAGGGGGATGGAAAAAGGAATAGAACTAATTTCTTGCAAATTGTTTATTTATGAGCTCATGATAATTCTCTGAAGAACAGGAAAGGAAAGGCAGGCCAAGGAAATACTTAAAGGGAATCTCTTAAGTTTCTGAATGTTCCTCTCCTTAAATGTAAATATCCATGATTTTGACTCATAATACACAAAGCCTTGGAAGTAATAGATCTGGCTTCCATAACTTGAGTTAATTTCCAATTAACAAAACAAGTAAAATGTTAGACATGCTTAATTCAAGAGCAAAGAAGCATTTAACATCAATATGTGTTTTTCATCTACTATAAGTGACAGCCAGATATACCACCCAGGCGCCTCAAATACCCTTGTTTGCAAAGCGTAACACTGACATCTTACTTGGATTAGAAAATAAATGATTTTACTTGTCTTTATAAAATTTTAAATCACCACCAGACAGTGGAGCTAAAGAGCCACATGCAGCACAGAAATGAATATAAGGTTTCTTTTCTATATACTTGTGTGGAGTATGTGAATTTACAAAAAAAGCCAAGCAGGTATAATTCATTTTTATATTCAAGTGTTAAGTCATAATACATCTGAATGAATGAAAAGTAAGAAGAAAGTATGTTTTGGGCTAAATTGAGTCCTGTCACAAGGGAAATAACTTTGGTGAATTCAGAAGTGAATTTTGTCTATCGAAAGAAACATGGTACCTTTTCTTTCTGGTTCCTTTGGAAAAGAAACAGAAAATACAGCTATAAAGTCTTCCTTATCCAATTTATTTCATGTTGCATGAAAATGACTTAAGGCCAGTTCCAGTGAAACTGTGGGAGACTTGGTCCTGTAGTGCTTGTTGAGATGGGGAGAGGCAGGGTGGGGCAGGTTCACACAGGACAGGGGAGAAGCAGCTGTCTGTACCATCATGCTTCTGAAAGGTTGAACAATTTCACAGAACAGCTCCAAGCTGTTATTTTAAAGGATGTGGCAGAGGGCTGCTGAGAAGAAATTGTGCATGGACATGCTGTGCTGAGATGCAGCAAAAAGCCTATAATTTAAGGTCCACTCTTACTGTTCTGAAAGCCTTTTCTGGCATGAAGAACGCAAAGTTTTTTGCCTTATTAGTGGTAAAATGTAAGTTTGGAGGGGGTTGTTTCTGTTCCAAAAGATGTTTAGCTCCTTTAGGAAGACTTGAGGACCTTCCTGCTCTGATTTTCAGCTTAATATTGTCATGTTTTTACACAGATCTCATCTATCAGTTCATCAAAACAGACAAGCTGCCTGCTGCTAAAATGTGGACTTTGTCCACCATGGGAGTTCAGATATGATGAGGGTGAGTTTGGGATGTACAGAGATATCTACACAAAACCTGGATCAGCTGTGCATTATTAGAGCTGATATCTTCTTTGTAGGGGTTCAACCACTATAGAGTCACAAGCATGTGAGCAGTTTTGATTCACTGCCCTGCTGCTATTGTGAAATTGTAGCACATTCATTTCAAAAATCAATTGGTATCTAGTTCATGTTTGCAATAGTGAAATAGGATTTAGTCAGATGTTAAAATCCAGGGACATTGTACAGTTGGTGATTGAAAATGAATAGATAATTGTCTTCACTTTGACTGCCTTATGTTGATATTATTCATATAAGTACAGCAATGAAAATGGTTGCTTCAGCCCCTCATTTCATTCACTAGACAAAATAGAAGCTTATTTCCTTTTGTCAGTTGATGATATTTAATTGGTAGGCACTGTAGTCTGGAACAATATCTTGAGGAATAGTTATTAACTTCACCTCTGAGCTAAATCCTTTGGCTCCTGAGCTTGTTTAAGCAGAGATCATTGAGAAGAATGCACCCTGAAATTATTTTCAAAATGACTGCTGCATACATAAATCCCTTCCATCCTCTGCTCCATTATTTTTTTCTATTACTGGAAAACATACTTGGTATTACTACATGGCTTTTGGGCCATGCCTTCTCCTATTCTGAATGAAATTTGCAATGTTTTTGTGAGAGGGTTATCTGGAGATGACATTTGTTGGAACAACCTCAGTGGCATAAAGCTTTGCTTAATTATAGGGGGACAGGATACAGATAGCAGCATGCAGACTTGCCTTTCACTTTAGTAGGTTTCAAATCTTGTTGAGGAGGGATTAGGGGAGGTGTCCAAATTTGAGCATCCATGTTATGCTTGGCTTCTCTGCTGTGACACCAAAATAGCAGGGGTTACTACAAGTCTTCCAATGTTTCACTTGAAGCCCATTCTCCCTACAGGAGCAGGATAAATATGGGAACCATGTAAACTTAATAGTATAGTAAATTGATCAGACTTTACATCCACAGCTCCCTTCTGCCTAACTCAGTCAAGGCTATCCACTTCTTTTGTGGGCCCTCCACATCTCAGAGATAAAGTGATTTTCCTCATTGTCCTCTCAGTTAAGTTGGTTAGTGACAGCTTTGTAATCTTTGGTGCACAATAATTTGTTTCAGAATTTATTTAATACTCAAAAAAGGTATATTAATTTCAATGAACATTGTGAGGGTGAACATACAGGACATTAAATTTTAAATGATACTGCTGTGCCTAAAAGAGTTTTTTTCCTGTTATATCCAGTGAAGTACCTTGTAATTTTGTAGCACGACCATACAAGAGTGCACTCTGCCACACTCCTTATGTCTAATCTAAGCCTGCTCTCTCAGTTTTCCTTTCCTATTTTTACAGCTTTCCTCTGGTTTGTCTTTAATAGTCTACACTGCCAGGAGTATCAAGAGCTTGTGGATATCTCCATATTGTGACAGGAGAGAAATGGAACCCCATCGGCACAAAAGTATGAACTGAGTAACTAGGGACAGAGCATGGATGCAAGGGAACAGCCTCATGATGAAGTACTTCTGCATTTCTGAGGGTGACTAAGGAAGACAATGCATGTCCACTCCCTCCCCTAACCAGGTCATCACAAAAACTTTTTATTAATAAGCACTATATTTAGCACTAAAAACAATAGTAGGAGAGAACTCATCTGGATAATAGACTGTTCTTGAGCTCTTACACTATGACTCCACAAACTATTTGAAATGATCCTTCGTGGGCAGAAGAGTATGTGAAAGTGAGCTAAGACCAAAACACCAAGTAGGATAAAAGAAAAGCTAATTTTCCTATTCCTAGTCCTTGTCTACAAAAACATGTTGCACAAGTTTAATAGCTTATTTTTTTAATTGATGTAGTTAAAAGTAATACAAATCCTTTATGGATTCAGTTAATTCAATAACTGAACTGAGACAAATCCATACAAAGCAGTTATAAACCAAACCTATTCATATGGGATATGGAACAATTTAACTAAATCCATACCAGGCCTAGGCTGTAAATAAAGCAATGCAACGCTTTGTCATCAAGGCTGCTACAACCCATTATCCTCTCAAATTTTTGCAATTAAGCTGGAAGATATTTTTGAAGAAATTCAGTACTACTTAAATGATTTTTTAAATTTAGAATTTCTATTGTTTATGATATACTTATTGTACACATGTTAAAAGTATACAATTGAGATTTTTCACAAAGACATCCCTAAAAATGCAGCTACTAATATGCAAACACAAATTCTTACAAGATTCATGTTATGGACAATATTTTATCCATGTTGCCAAGAGGATATTGAGATACTGAAAAATTTCTGTCAAATATTTCCAAAAGTACTTTTTCTCATCCTGAAACAGGTGTGCCATAGCAGGAGGCAGACAGAGAGCACAGAACCTTACATGCTCTGAAATCTTTAGGAGAAACATCAACAGACTGCATGGCAGCAGCAGCAGCAGGAGGCACTGCTATGACATGGAAAAGAACCATGCTGCCAAGTGAATTAAGAGGGATAAGAGCTTTCTTTTGACCCTGCTCCTCAAGTATGAATTTCTGAGCTGTTGCCTGTAAATTACAATGCTTTGATTTTTCAGTGCACAATTTAATACATGCTTTGACCTTTCAACATGCCATATGAAACTTTGATCCTTACCAGCCGACTGTCAGGGTGAACTTTGCATAAGATGAAAACAATACATTTCAAAATCATATTCCCCCTCCCTTTTAGAAAACCCATAAAATATTTCTGAGGTGGAGAAAACGCGTCTTTATACACTGACTCAGGATAAATGCTACAGAAGTGCTACATTTAAATGGGTATGGTCAGAAGCCTTGATTATCAAGACCTTTATGCAAGGCTGATAAGAAGCACAGATTGTCTAGGAAGAAGGTAAACGCCTAAGAAGAATAATATCAAGAAAGAATATTTTTACCTCAGCCTTACCTTGAAAAGGATGGGGAAATCGCTAACAGGGCAGGCTATGGCTCAAAATGTCTTTGGAACTAGAAGGTAGTTTTATCATTTCATACACCATTATAAGGTGAGTTCAAAAGGTCTAGTTCAGTCCAATTTAAGAAGAGCTGAGAGTTATCTGAACTGCTCACCTGAGAACAATGAAAATTTCATAAACACAAAATCCTGTGACATTTCTAGTCTTGCTTATACTATGAAAGTAAAAAACCAAAAAACCAAAAAACCAAAAAAACAAAATTCCAACAGCTCCATGGTGAAAAAAACTAACCCAAAAGCTCAAACAGAAAGAAAATAGCACACAACAAAGGTGAAAATAAATGTTTGCAGCAGAAAGTACTCTTTAATTTATTTTTATTTGTATTGGGCTTTTTCTGTCTGGGAGCCCTATAAAATCAGATTGCAATGTTTTAAAAACTAGATAATACATTGTATTATACAATTTCCCTCATGCATGGTAACGCTATATAATTTTATATCACACTGTAACCTATTTTCATCAATTTGAAAGATAAAGAAATTTGCAAATTTGTCCTCAGTACAAAAGCTCTTTGTGTTCAGCATAGATTCATCCTGCTTCCCTTTTTTTTTTTTTTTTTCCTGAAGCATATTATGAATCCTCTATCTTCCAGAAAGAAAGAAAAAAAAAATCATATATCCTATTCTATGCGTGAGTTGCAACATTTCCCACAGAGCTGCTGTGCTGCTGGTATTTAGCTCATTGTTTTACAGTGCACAGTGAAAACCTGCAATATCAGTTCACAGTCTGCTCTAAACAATTTTTCAGACCTACAAGCCTTGGATGTCAGTTTAAAGGCAGGCTTTGTCAGTTATAAATGTCAGGTTTTTTTCTACTCTGGAAAGTGACTCTAGAGGCAGCATCCCTGGTACCACATCCCTCCTTCATGAGTGCTTTCTCTAAGAAACATTCTGCTCCCAAGCCAAAAGATCTCCTGGCTTTCTTCTGACTGCTAGTAGACATATACTCCCCATATTCACAGAAAATCTGCCAGCATATATCTCTCTGACTTTCCTCCCTTTTTATCATGTGATCAATGGGATAGGAAAAATGTGCACAGATGAGTGCAGTGACAGGACTTCACAGCCCAGCAGGAGATCCCCATTGTGTCCCTGCTCAGTGCAAATCCTGAAGGAGAGTACATCACTCCCCTCTGACTCTAGGCAGCCTGGGGTGCACCTTCTGACATTTGATCCTGCTTGGCATGTACAAAGACCCAAGCCACGCTAATTCCTGATTGTCAAACTGTACAAAGGACTACCAGGGAGGAGTGTTACACCCTTAAAACTGGCTGTACAGATTCCACATCAGTCAGGATTGGCTTTTTGTCTCAGAGCATTCAAGCCTATTTTGCTGCTAGTTTATGCTAGCACTGCTAGCTGACCTCCTCAGCTGCTGGCATAAATTGCTGCAACACACCCCTAAATTTCCTCCACAGGGAGCAGATTTGTTGAATTAGAAGGTGCAGTCTCGAGATAGCTACTTTTCTGGGTAATGTGCAGAGGCCAGGAAAGAAAAAAAGTGCATCAACTCTATCTGTGCTCAGTGAGGATCCAAAGTGTCACAGGAGCCAGCCCTAGCTACTGCACTGTGGTGTTTGGGAGGACAGCAGGACTAATTCATAATAAGGGGAGATAGACATGGAAAACGAACAGAACCATGATTACAGAGGAGAAATGAAGAATTACCTGACAGTGTCACGTTGGGAAAGAAAAAGGCAGGGAGGATTAAGGATGGCATCAGAAGATACGACTCACTGCTCTGTGACTCCAGCATGGTCCTGCTGGCAAGCCAAGGGAGCAGGGGGTGTGCTGAAAAAGTCCTGTCTAGGAAAGTGATGAGGGCCTGTGAATCACTGATGATGATTCTTGCTTTTATTTTGATTGTATTAGTGGTTTGTGGTGTTTCAGGACCTATTTTCAGTAAGGCATTTCCTTGGTAACAGGAATATAGTTTCAAATGCTTTTCATGTAAGACTTGGAAGTGCTAGAAATGGAAGTCTGATATGTAAGCCTAGGATGGGGCCAGATTGAATAACAGGTGAGACAAATTTGCCTTAACTCCTCTATGCTGTTATTAAAAGGCCACTAACCAGAGATGGAAGATAATGCTCCTAGACTTTAGCCAGCTTTACCACAGCTGCAGTGGTGTTATTTGGGAATGAGAGCAGGAAAGGATAAGAGACATCGTAACACAGACTTTCAGCATCACCAATTAAACTGTGCCTCTAGGAATATCTTCACATTTTCAGTCATTTGGAGACCTCCTGATAATTTATAGGAATAAATCACATAGCAAATCATGTGATAACTCCCTTGCAACCTTAAATAACTGAGACTCATCAGGGTCAGCTAAAGTCAGTTGAAGTAATTTTCACTTGGTTTCTCCGCATGCATTAAAAATTATCTTTGATTCAGATGGAGAAGGCAAAGGAAAAAAAAAAACACAAAGAAAACAAACAAAACCCAACATGCATATACTTCAAATTCCAGCAGATCTTAAAACATAGTAAATGAGCACCTGACACATTGGACAGGTGACATTTGAGATGTCCATGTTTAAGAATTGGAAGAACTTGGAATATTTGATCCAGGACTGGTGATACTAGGTTTATGAAAGGTGTTAGCTAGGTAGATTTTATGCAGATGTTCAGATTTTTGGACTAGTTTCCTTTTAAATGAGAGTTTGTAAAAAATTTTGAAGACTATACATTACCTCATGTAGTTGACTTTGCAGAGATTCTTCATCTTTTCTATTAGTACTACCCCCCTACTGCATTAGTGCACTAAACCTATCTGTATTTAAACAGCTTCCTAGTGTGGATCACTATAAGCTGCTGTCTTCTAATTGCTGAATCAAGTATGCATAAACAATTTACTGAAATTACACTTGCACTTAGACAATTTTTGAAATTACCTCATGTACCTTCATTAAATTTCGAATCTGGAACATTAATTTGAGGGAAGAAAAATCACTACTTCTCTATTATTAGATCATTCAGGTGATAAACACGTTCTCAAAAAAGTCACCTGATGAGTTTCAGTCATCAGATTCAAATGTAAATGGAATTGTTGTCTATGCATTAGAAAAGCACATGCCATGTTTTGTTAACATAATCAGAAAAATGGAGCTGCCACAAAACCTTTCCCCATCTGCCAGTCATTGAATTAAATGTTTCTGCAATTTTATTGGAATTGTCTGTCTCTGCAGATCCTGCTCAACTGTGAAATTGGAATTGCAAACAGAAATATTACATTTCTACATACAGTAGTGAATAAAAAGTCCAATTTTTACATGTAGAGAGACAGGGGAAATGTTTTCTTAAGATAGGAAAACAGCAGAGGGAATATCCTCTCTTACCCCAAGTATAAGGCAGAAGGCAAAAGTGTGTTTCCTTTATGTCATTTTTCTATGACAGCAGGTAGAAACAGAGAGGTGCAGGAGCAGGTTTCTGTCAGTAGCTTTAATACAGAAAGGAAAAAGACTGCCTATCCTTCCTGTCATTGGAGAGGGACACCAGATGAAGGTTAATAAGACTGAGCTGCTTTGGCTCCTTCAGATCAGACTGCCAGAATGGATGGGTCAAGGTTGGAGAAGGAGTAGGCAAACATAGCTGCCTAAATCCTTGCTTGTAACCCCATTCAACTATACATTTGTTGCAATAATGCAAGAGGTATTTGGGATGGTTTATCTACTTCTGATAACATCTCCTGTATTGGATATTCCTGACACACTCTTTCCAAAGCTGATAAAACACAGTGGTCAAAAGAAGTTTGGTGAATCTGATGATTCAAGCATCTTATCTACAGGGAAAATGTTTTCACACCTCTCTTAATAAAAAGTTTCAATATAAGGTTTTTCTCCCCTTCCTCACTCTCCCTTCTCCCATCCTTGTAGTCTCTTGGTATTTGTCATAATTTTTTAAAGGGTTTTTTCCAAGAGTCAAATGCAAACACTTTTGAATTTTCAGTTTGTCTGCAAAGCACATTTTCACCCCTTCTGGAAAATGAGAAATTAAAATGGAAAGAGGGACATGAGAAAGCTCTGATTGTTCAGTCCCTTGTGCAAGCATCCTGTCTTCGCCATTCAAGACACATGAGAAGTAAAAAGAATGACCTCTGGGTTATGTGGAAAAAAAAAAATAGAAATGCCTCTGTAGAGCTGCTTTTTTTCCCCCATTGACTGCAATGATCTCAGTCATGAAGTTTAATCAGTCCTGTATCAGTAATACTTGATTTTTCAGCTCTTTGCATTGATTGACACTTACTTGCAAACAAAAGGTAGAAGCTACATACTCTTAGTCCAG
The DNA here is from genome assembly GCA_018697195.1 of Certhia americana. NCBI lineage: Eukaryota > Metazoa > Chordata > Aves > Passeriformes > Certhiidae > Certhia > Certhia americana. Next base: position 21,950,569 of record CM031861.1, on the reverse strand, counting down.
CATTCCTAAAGGACTGCTACTATCTCCTTTCACAAGAATTAATATTCTTGGTTTTTTCTCATAAGTTAATAGAATATTCAAGAGCTTTTCAAAGATTTCTGTCGTTTTCCACAATTTTTTCATCATCAAAGTCTTGGTCTACTTTTCTCATCATAACTGAACTCTGGTATTAGCCATGGCTTCTTGGAATTTCTATCTTGTGTAGCCTACCGTAATGATCCATGGAAAATGGCACTCAGAGGAGCAACTTTGACATGCTACCTGGCTGAGGACACAGAATCTGCAGCTGCCTTCACTCTCTGATGCCATTATGAGTATTTCATAAATACTGCAAATCAGCCTGCTGCATTCATCTTTCTCTCCCTAATAACATTTAGCCTTAAATATCTTTAAAGAAATCTAGCTACAGCTGTGTCCTGTTCTACTTCTTGCATGGGGCACAGTCCTCAGAGTGCCTCTGTGCTCCCTGATGCCAGCATGCAGAGTTCTCACTAAGGATAGGAGCAAAAGGCAGATTCCCCCCATCCCTGGCCTGTGGGCATCAACACCTTCCCTTTGCTACAGCCTGGGCTGACCTGATACCTTGAGAATAAACCTGTCACAGAGCAGTGTCACAGTTGATTACAGGACTTCCCTAGGAAACGTCCACCAGTCCCCACCCTAGGTACTCTTTCTGAAGCTGCTCCTTTTTCTGTTTGCAGTTTGAAGTGTGTAGGCAAATGTTTGTGTGTCCACAACATACAGAGATCCTCTCACAGTTAAACCCTTAAAATTAATGGTCACTCCTTCATCTGCAGTAGATAACTATAAGTAATCACTTTGGCACCTGTGATGTACCTATCATCAGTGGTATCTTGAAGCAATTTAAACTTGTTCTTAATTATTTACATCAGGTTTAGTCCAGTGTTGGTAAGGTGCAACAAAAAATGATGCAAAACTTGTAAAAGCAGATAAGAAAATTAGACCACATAACCCTATAATCTGCCTTGAATCAACCTTCTTATAGACTACTTAGAAGGATTTCTCCTTCCCCCTTCCCCCCCTCCCCAATTTGTAGGTTCTACAAGCTGTGCTTTTGTAACAAGTCTTACTTAATTAGGATTTTATTTTAGAACAAAGACACACTTCCTTGGAAGGTCAAGGATGGCTAGATTTTACTCTCAGACAATTTCCTCAAATCAAATTCATCCAAGGATAACAATGAATTCAGAAAAAGTGTGTAACATCCTTCTAAATGTCCCTGGATGTAGGCAGGGGGCAACATATGAAGAGCTTCAGCATTTTGCAATCACACTACAACACATAATCTGACAATTTTACAGACGACAGATTTTCATACCTCTGCAAACTTGTATGGAATAATTTTAAAACCTGAACTTTCTTGACAGGACTTGCTCTGCATTTCTGAGTTTCATATTCCATGCAAAAAGAAGCTGGCACTTTCAGTCTCAATAATTGTGCTTTACTTCAATGAAAACCAGTGAAAAATAAAAAGCAAACACAAATTTGTGTGAGGGTGTATGACAGCAATTTCTTTTTCAAGCTGCCATCTTGCCATCTTCACTTTGTAGCCATCAAGCAGAACTGCTTGCATTTAAAAGTGTTGCATATAGAAAATAATAATGAAAAATAACATCTTTGTAACACTGTAATGAAGAATGAGATTCTGCTTTCATCCACCTTTCACTTCCTTCCATGATGACCTTCTTGTGCTTGACAACATGGAAGGAGGAAATGAAGCTTACCTTGGTGTAAATTTACTGCTATGGCCTTGATGCATAACTAAGTCAGAAAATGGACAAAGCTAGGGTTGTGTAACAACTACAACAAATGAGCAAAATCTTGAAGAGAAATGGAACTGATTTTCTGCAAATGTAGCTGGTCCCATAGGATGTTGAACAGTATGCAACCGAGCCAACTGAAATGACCGCAAGGCATAAGTTGGCAGATTTTTCTGGAGTTGCTTTAAGGACTTTAAGTGAGGGTGAAGAGGTGGATGTGTCTGAACACAAACTGAACAAGACATTCCAGTTCAGTTATCTTAACTATATCTATCTAGGTCTACATTTAGATCTTCATCTTTTTCATTATAGAAGAGACAAAATATTTCAGTTTGCAATCTCAATTCAGTATTCCCAAACTTTTTTTTTAAGCCCACCCACTTAAAGACTTTGCCTGTATCTGGAATAGTTACAACTTTATTACAGCCCTTTCCACTTTCTCAAGAGATATTATCAATTAATTTTCACCTCTACAAAATGTGTTTTTAGTAGTAGACATCATTGTCATCTGGCTTGTCTCAAGCTGGTTTCCCAGTGGAGTGCAAATACATATGACACTGCAGTCTTACTCCAAATCAGGCCATGACCAATTTACTCCAAGACCTCAAGGTGACATAAGAGTTTGCATCAGACCTCATTCCTTGCAAGGCTTCCTGTTAGAGAATTTTTAAATACAGAATTTTCTGACGTGATCTATAGATTTGTAGAAATGCAATGAGATCTGGGGGAAGATGATTGAGGGTAAAATTAGAGAAAACTGGGAAGTTAAATTCACATTCTAACAAAAGTTGTAACAGCACAGAAATTATAGCAAAATGCAGCTGCTACTTTCTGGATGGAATGCAGTTGACATGCAGAAAATCTCTTCACCAGTGTTACCCCCATACCCCCCACAGCCTGTAACCCTAAGAATGTGCTAAGAGGAATGAAATGGAGGTTGAAGTGGAATGGAAACACTGCACGCCAGGCTCTGTCGCAATCTTTCCAGGGATGGGAACCTGATGGTACCAAATAGCTGATAAATCGCATAGCAGCTGTCAGTGAAGGTACATGGGACATGTCTTGCTGTTGAACCAGCAACTGTGGCAAAATTACTGTCCTTGGATTAATTTGCTTCATTGTAATCTTGTAGACACTTGCTGTGAACAGGGAAAAGCAGTTCTCAGTTTTTCTCAGGACTAGCCTGGGAAAAGCTGAAGAAAGAATGTAAGCAAAGCTCAAAACCTGGTGTTTGGCAAATACCACACAGGAAAAACAAGTGCTGTTCTGCAGGACTGTTTTTCAAGGGGTGTTGGTCTCTTCTTCTCCAATAAGACTATTGCTTTCTCAGGTTAACAATCCGTGTTTAACCTATGGAGCACACTATAAAAGTGTGTGCCATTTTTTAATAAAATAAATTTTAGTGTCCATGTCATCTTGTGACCGTGCACAGCGACATAATCTCATTGCAATATCAATGCTCACCTGAATCCCTGGAATTAAAGACTGTCCTGGATTAATATTGAATTGTATCCCCATTTGTCTCTTTAGCTCAGAAATAAGTTTTACACCTTTAAAACTAGATCTGAAAGTGAAGGAAAAGCAGTAGAATGTTTGAAGTAGTTGTTTTCAAAATATAAAGATGAGAATTTTCAGCTTTCCTTTGCACACAGCTTGTGTTGTCTGCAGTGTGGATGGTGAGAGAAAATTCTCCTTTATTTTTTATTAATTTTTAACAAACTAAAACAGAGAAGTTCTCCAAACTGTAATTTTTTTCTCCTTTTCCTTAAAACTGTTTGAACCTACTCTAGACAAAAAACTCAAAAACCCCCAAGAACTCAAACTTGTGGCCCACTGGGCCTGGCCTAGGCCCAGCATTTCAGAGGACCAAAAAAAACTGACAACTGAGCGAACTGAACTACAACCCATGCAAAAAGCTTTCTGAATTCATCATCTCTTCAAAATAGCAAGAAATTTTATTGTTTAGTATTGTTCATTTATTGTACTGAAAAGTACTTATTAAATAAACATTTTTTTCCCACTTTCTTACAAAAAATTTTTTTCCTGCTAGAAAAAGGCCATTTCAATTGACTTTCTAAAAAAACCCACTCAAAAATCTCTTCCCAAATTTACCCTAAGCCAAAACAAAGCCTACTTTACCTGCCTCCAAGGTATGACTGCCCCTTACTGAGCTTGCTCTCTATATTTCATTGACTACATCTTTACGAGTGAAACCAGAGAATTTTACACCAGGAAGTAACAAGGGTATGTATGACTTGAGTCACTCAAGCCCCACCCAAAAAAAAAGAAATAGTATAAATGTGAGGTAAGGGTGGGGAGAAATTAGGGAAGACTCCATGATAACTTCAGGAATCAGTCAACAGGTTGAATCTATATTCTCCTCCTTAGAGATGTCTATTGGTTAGGAACCTTACTTTGTGGTCTCAAGATAGCACAATTTTGTATTGTCAGAGTATTTATTAATAAAGTGTGTTAATCCATCCTTTAAGGGTGCTAGTAGTTCCTGGAAGTGGATAACAATCTCAACCAGGAGTGGGGAGATCCAGGAAGAGGATCTCTCTTGCTGAATTGCAGTAAAGGAATTGCCTCTGATGTGCTGTTGGCACGTGTCTTTGAACAAGTCCATTGAGATGCCCTCCAATATAATGAGCTCTTCAGTGGAGTCCCCATATTGGGACACTGACAGACTGATCAGCCACAAGGGTCTCATCATCTCTGGGGCACTGGCACACTGATTAAATATAAGAAGATTCAAGAAAACTAGCTTTTCACTTGACAAGATTACCAGCTGATCACTATTTTTCTGCAGTCTCTAAATTATTTAACAAATGGCAAGTGCTGCTCCAGTAACATAACTATGAGATGAAAGGCTTACAGTATTTTCCCCATGGCCTGAGCTACTTTTTCTTCAAGCACAAAAAATTCACTGTTTATGCTCTGGAATTATTACCTACAGTGTTGACACAGTTATAATATAGCATTAATTTAAATATATTTGTTTCCATCAAATCTAGCTATTGAAAAAGTAGGAATATCAACTGAGTAGAAAATATGCTTTTCTTAGTTGATGGAAGGATCATATGCTACCTGGCTGAGCATATAACACCATCCAGGGATGCCATACATTTGTGCTCTCAGGGTTTTGTTACTATTTCACAGGTGGCCTCTGAATTGAGACATAGTAGGCTGGCTCAACCTATTCTGGCTTTTTACTCCAGAAAGTCACACAGTCTCACAGTCCCACTGTGAGATTGAATGTTGCTCTGGTATGAATAGGGGATGATTTTTTTGAAGACAACAGAACAGTACCCACTTGTGCCAAATGAGAATCTGTCCCATATTGCTGTTTTAATTACAGTCATGTCAGAGCTGCTGTTTCATACATATCAATTAATCAAAATGTTACATGAAACATATGGCACCAACAGGAGTAGGGTAAAGGACATCATCTTCCACTAGTCTTATCATATGAACTAAGTCCTCATCACTATCAGACAATACTTAGTGCAAGCATATTTCAGTCAGGTGTACAAAACCACAGGGATATAGTCATCACTATTAGGTTGATGCAAACAGCTGTTCACATGGGATAAATTTAATGACATACTGCAGATGCTGTTGAAAACTGGCTCCAGAAATCCAGCAACCTGCCACTACTCATCTTTCCAGATCCAAGCTCCCAGCTTCCAAACTGAGCTTTTCATCTTTAATCAGTACTTAATGATAGCTGATCCTGTAACTCTATAAACAAATCAAGAGATATGGCCCAGGACCAAAATATTCTTTCCCTGAAGAGAAGTCTAGACATATCACAGTATTTTTTATTTTGCTGGCAATTTCTTTTAACACTGATTAATCCACCCAGGCTGCGTTTTGAAACATCACCAGAGGCAATTTGCATAAGCTATTTTGTGTGCATGGTTTCTCTCCATCTTTTCAATGTCTTTGTATCACAGGAATCACTCTGATCTATCTTAACTAAGTGTGGTGGCACCAAGCAGCTGCTGCTCTGCCAGAGTTCCAGATTTCCAGAAATATAGAACAAAGGTCCCAACCTTTTGTGGTCATTAAAGCTAGTCTTGCAATTTACCATACGGATCGAGTTGTTGTGCCACTATGCCCCTGATGGAATCCTGTCTCTGACAATTGCTTTGCCTTTATAAATTACTCTCTGCTTTTCAGCTTTACACTGGTTTTATATGCTGATTCCATTCAAGCCCTTGGGTGGTTTTGCCACTTCACTTCTTAGCTTAGTGAAATTACTTTTTTGAACCCCTAAGTTGCCACTTCTAGTGTTGAATGTGACAGCAATTTCAACACATTCAAAGACAGTCAGTCTTTAAGAAAAATAATGACAAAAAATGTTGAAAGTCAAGTGTGGATTACTCAATAAATAGTTATTGTGCATGTTAGATTTTGGCCAGATAGGTTTGCATCTCTATTCTTATGAGGAGTGACATGAAAGCCACACTATTGAAGACTGGACTAAACATCAGGTGGTGTAATGTGTAGGGAAGGACACTGATGTGCTGCAATATAACTGCAATCTCTCTTGCAGGTCTGCATGCGAAGCCAACTACTTCCACCTTGACCCTTATTCCTCTGCAAAATTACAAAGGAGGCAGCTAAAGCCCTGTTCTTCCCGAGGTAAATTTTCTACCTGGGAAATGATCTTCTGAATTTCATTTGTGGCTTCATAAACCATCAGGATAGTATATGGGGCCAGACGCAAGATAAGACCACATCCTATGCTCTTAGTTTTGTGGATATTTCCTCAATTATAATTTGTAGGCATAACTTAAACAAATATCATGAGCACATTTTTGATTTCTCCATGCACATAGAAAGAATAAACTGTTTACTTCACATTTCAGATAGCATTATCCCTAAATATCTCTACTTTAATTGAGTAGGCACTCATAAAAGGTTCTCAAGCAAGAAAAGATAACATCAACACTATAAGCCTGCATCTCAGGAGCATTTGCATACTGAAACATGTCTGTGTGATAAATGCCAAATGAAATGATTTATGCTAGATAAAGGAAATAACAGGTCTTAATAGACGGCACTCTGTCATCTGTATCCGTCTGTATCCAGTTATCTGTCCTGTCATTTGAGAATTATCCAGTCACAACAAAATTTCCATGAGAAAAAACACAGGTCTTTTGCACCTGAGGTGAATCTGCTAATGTAACAATGAGGGAAACTAAGCTGTAAAGAGCAACTGCCAAGGAATTTCACTATTACACTTCATCTGAATTGTTCATGGTTCTTTTATTAAGATATAAGCTGTTCATTTTAGAATAAAATGAGAGGTATTTGTATCATTATATTTGCTTTCCTTTTCCATCCCACAAGGAAATTAAGTAATTTTCTGACTTTTCAAAAGATCCGTTTATCTTGGGCACCTTTTCCAAGACACTACATACACTTATTCATGGGCAGTTGCAAACATGCAGCTGCTTAGGAAAATCCAGTGCCAAATCTCACCATGTAGAGAGTACACTTGGAAAATATGGAACCAGGTGATTTTGTTGGATAGACTTGAGAAGGGGACAGACAATGGATTTCTCAGTCATATGTTTTCTCTTCAGCTGAGAACAGTAAAGAGTGAAAATCTTATTAAAATAATTCCTTCTAGGTGCTCACAGACTTTTACAATTAATATGCAAAAATGCATCTTTCTGTGAACTATCTATCTTCAATATAAAACCAAATTGCAAACAGTGGAATAAATAACTGGAATTTTATCGCAGTACTGACACCTTTCAGCAAACATTCTCCAGAAGTCATGACTTCAAGTTTGATGAAGCAAACTGAGAGGGGCAAACCCCCCCATTCTGTCTCAGAAGTAATCCCATACACCTACTAGTAAAGGAAAGCTGCCAAGGTGTTGGAAGCTTAGCTACAATTTGTGAGCTTCAGCCACATCAGCCATGTCGGCATTGTTTGAATTTCCACATCCTAGGAGAAAGGCAACTTGATACATTACTGAATTCATATGCATTAATGCAAACCTTTTGTGCATTTCCCCCAGGTCCTCCTTGGAAAATGTCTTAGCATGGTGATATCTTATCAAAACCTCTCACAATGTGATTTCAGAGGAGAGTTTTTGCAGACTGAATTGTGTTAAGGTAGAGCAGGAAAGGGATTAAGAGAAAACAAGATACAATTCTCAAGCTTTGCATTTTCTAATTTTTAGTCATTATCTTGGGACTGGATGCAAGTGGCACTGACCAGTTTGACACAAGGCTGTATGTTAGTTTGCATTCTTATACAGGATAGGCTGACATCTTGAAAACCCATCAAGGTTTCTACTGTCTTTTAGAAGAAGTTCTATTACCTGGGGATACAAAAAAGTGCTCAAAAAAGCATTTCAAAAGTCTAGATGCCTAATTGACATTTTATCCAAGATTGCACTAGATGCATTCAACTAGCTTTTCAAAGTGATTTCTGAAGTACAAACCACAGTCTGCACATACATAAATTCAAGGTCATCTATGCCTTATATTTTTCTTGCATGGAAAGCACGTTGGTGCTTTCATTCTGAACAAGATCTCAGTTTAGTCATGGGGACAATGAAATCCAGAAGAGAAAACAAGAAGTCAGCATACATCTCTTCCCTCTGCGATCATCTGCTCTGCACAGCTCAGTGCATAATGAGAGCTGTTACAGGCTCCCAGCATCTTATTGCTATTCTTCTGTTCCAGGGCAAAGTCAGCTGGCACAGCATAGAAAGCCTTCACTAGTGCTTTCAGCTATAACGTTTTTCTTGTGCTGCAATAGATGAGGATCATTCACAAAACAGGTTCCTTTCCTTCTGCTGGACTTGCTGTGGGGTTGGCAACTCACAACAGAGGTGTGGTACTAAACTAGATGAGGTTTAATAATGTCTTATACCTCTGAAGCTGAAACTGCAGAGAGTATCTGAACATAGGCTGAATTGTAACATTAAATGTCTCACAGAACAGTGACTGCTCCTGCAGCTAGGATCACATGTGAAAATTTAAAGTTATGGTACAGGTAGCATTAGAATACTGCAGGGCACAATGACATAGAATAAAGAAAGTCTTGGCAATTTGCACCCAAAGCAGAGGTGTGGACCTTTAGTTTGAATGAGTACAGCTGCTTGAGAAGGGATGATTATAGTCTGTTCTTTGTTTCCTGCTAATACAAAAGTATGTTAAAATAAAACGTATTACTTCTTTTTTCTATTTTGGAATTATTAACTCTACCACATTTTTTAAGATGTACTTGAGCAATTGAAAGCTCAATTTGAATTGATGTTGCAATTGTACCTTTAAATAATGACTATTACAGCTGGCAAGGTATATCACATATATTTGATTATTTTTATGTTTGTTTCATTTTATCTTTGCACCAGTGAAGTTGTGTTGAAAAATTGGTGGCTAGAGAAGCGGCTTTGTTTAGTTGCCATTTGATAGAAGAAATATATGCAGACTGTTTCCATGTAAGCACAGGAGAAGTGTCTTTCATTCCCCATCACAAATCGCCATTTTCCCTAGTCAGCAGTTACTTGCTTGGAACTATACTATCTCTGCAGTAAAGTTTGTATTCATCTGTTGTGGAAGGAAGGACTAGAGAGAAAGTGTTTGACCTGGAAGGTCAGGCATTCCAGGGAGAGAACTCACTCTCTGAGTTTTGCTGCAGTTGTCTTGGTTAGCTGTAAATTCTTAACCACCAACTACCCATGCCACTTCTTTTATTCTCATAGCCTTTAGGTTTCAATTAAAATGCAAACACAGGAAAAGTTTATTTCTCTGAGCTTTGTGCAGGCTTCTTCATGGGGACTTCTTGATCCTTGCTTCTTTTAAGATGGAGATTCATATGTTAAAACAGACAGATTGTTCTTCCTTGTAACAGTAACAACCAGAGGCCATTAGAAAGGCTATGCTCCAAATCGAAGTAGAAGTAAACAGAGCAAGTCATAGCAGACTGACAGATATAGCCTTATATTCAAGGTATTGGGGGGTAGGACATCTGAGTCAAGTCAAAATTTGGCAGACTTCTTCTCTAGGCTTCCCAAAACAATTTTCAAATCACTTACACTTGGTCTCTCTAAAATCCCTCTCTTGTTGCAGGTATTGTTTATTTGATTGAAAGTTGTTTTGCATGAGCACTGTTTCTTAATGTAGTATTCCTAGATGTACTACCCTAAATTTACTGCTCCTAGACCTCAAGGCCTTTGGGGTCACTGAGGGTGCCTCATTTCTTCAGAAATACAAATAATACTCATAGATAGAGTCTGGTGCACTTAGGAAAGGAAGGTAGAGTGAATACTTGGCATTTAACTGTTTCTCTGGCCACTGGTCAGTAGGATCACAGAGAAGAAACACATGAAAAACTACAAGAGAAAGAATGGAATATATCCAGAAGGAAGGTTATACTGAAAAAGAGATGGGAATGGGGACTTGAGAGACTGAAGTTACAGGAGGGTAGAACTGGGTACAGAGCAAAAAAAGTTTTAAAAGAAAAGATAAAACAGAAAGAAAGAAAAGGAAAAAATGAAGGTGGGGAAGGACCTGGAAAAGAAAGAATAAATGAGTAGACTAGAAAAGCAATGAAATTTAAGAGAAAATATCTAGGAGAAACAAATACACTACAGAGAAACGAAGAGGATAAAAGAGTAAAGAAAACATGGGGGAAAACAAAGAAATTCAGAGCACTGCAAAGCCTTTGTTCCCAGAACATATGCATCCAGTGGATATAGGAGATACAGAAAGTCATTCTGGTCCATAATGAACTCTTTGATTCTGAAGGATGGTCATTAAATACCTATATACTCATTTGTGTATATACAAAATATCCTTCCCTGTCACCCTGACTGTCTCAGGCTAGAAACTACCTTATCTCATTACTTAAGTAGCAGGACTTGTCTCTGACGCATTTGCCTTGGGTGTTTTCTAAATAAGCAGTATTTTAGCACTAAAAAAAAGTAGGAGTAGATGGAGTAGGGCAAAATTGGAGAAGAAAGAGCAAGAGAAAAAAACTAAAAGAAACCCCAAGTTTAGAATTACTGTTGACACCTTTGGTAATTTTATTGGCAGAATCATTCAGTCTCTGCTCTATTTCATTAGGCTGTTGTACCTCTTAGTTTTTCCAGGGTGTGTTCACAATGTTTACTGTGTTCTGTTCTTCAGCAAAAATTACTGACCAGTATTATTATGATCAAGATAGATAAAGAAATAGATCAATTTGTCTTGTATATTGTTTATAATAATTCAGATGCTCACTCTGACTACTTGCAGTGGCATAAAGAATTGCAATCAATGGAGTGTTAGAAATTACTTATATCTCTCCTTCCAAAACTGAGCATGCTTCCCTTTGTTTTTAATCTACTAAGTGACATTAAAATAGTCATTTGGAAAATGTCCTCTGAGGCTTCTTTGTTCACTTGACTGTTCTTGATTAGACTTGATTAGTAGCACTGAAACCCTCCTTTGTCATCTGGAAGCTGTATTAAGACTTGTTCTAGTTTTATGTCATATTTTATATTTAACCATACTTAATACTAACATGTGTCCTAGAAAATCTGTCCATATTATTCACTGATAATTCACTCTGACTCTGGAGGTTTACTGGTGCTCTGTGTAAAGCAATAAAGCTATAGGTGCAGGTTTTTTATGTGGGCCTGTATTTAGATAGGTAATCTGGACTCTTAAAGTATTTAGATAGAAAATGGACAGAAGATATTGATCATTCATTTGGTAATGAGCAGGCCAGAGAATATGTTTGAAATGGAATTAGTAGTAGCAAGATTCTAAATCGCCACTAGTAAGGACAATCTTAAACTGGCAAAGGTTGATAACCCTTTTAACCTCAATTACTTTTTGATTCTATGATAAAAGTTATGATGTTACTCTTTGCATATTTTAATCTGTTACATGAGACAAGGATATGTTTCTGAGGTCACAGATGCAAAAGGGAGAGAAAGTTAAACATACCTGTAACTGCTCATGAGATAAGTGACTCCAGTCAGCTTCTACTGTCCAGGTGATGCACCTGTCTGTCCATCCACAACAATGATTTTCTAATTAGACTACATCAGGTCAAAAGACTTGACTGGGTCTGTCTTAAATTAACTTCCAGATGTCTGCCATTTAAACTATGACTTAAGATAAAACACATCGACTGTTTTTGAAGAATAAAATATGGGAAATCCCTATTGCATAGTTCCAGTAACTTACATGGGATTTTCCTTCTTTTGTTGTGCATTTTTAGAAGTTGATAGTTTTTTGAGGCAGGAATTTCAAGAAGATAAAGTCCCACAGTTAAAGCAGACATATACTGCACTCAAGAATTAGGTCTTTTCTGATGAATTCTGATGTGTTGCTTAGCAAGTGACTTCAAATCCAAGTGGGGTTTTCAGATGGGGTCATTAACAGTTTGTTCCTTATTCCCAGGGTGCCCAGCATGAGGCTATTTTCCTGATTGGCAGGAGTGTAAAATCCTCACAACTATAGCTGCAGTCAATCAGAGATGTGCTCTCAGCATACAAAACCAGATTGACTGCTAAATACCCTGAAAACAGAGGTGCTACATATCTCAGATAGAGTGCTTTGTGTTAGTGGCTGTGTTTGACTTGAACTCCTATGTGGCTCAGTTTTAGGTCTACAATAAGAGGATAATGACAGCCTTCACCTCACCTGGGTTGGAGAAGATAAATTCATTAATGTTTGCAAAGCACTTAGATATTAGTCATCAGCACCATAGAAAAGTCCACAAGGAAATGAACAGTTGTGTATTCAGGGCAGGGTTTGAATGTAATGCAGTAATAAGAACTAAGAGCACACACTAAACAATAAGAAGAAAATTGAATATTAAAGAGCTGTTCATTAGGTGCATCCTGTGAATTCTGAGCACTGATTGAGTCAACTGTTCTCTGTAAATAAAAGTGAGTGATCATGGAACTGAGCTGTATCATTATGCATACATACCAGAGGCTAAATTAACTTTGCATGTACTCCCTTAGTCCAATCGTTTCCTAATTGTCAATTCTTACCCTTGAAACTTTCATAAAATTCTTAAAATTGTGCATGAAATAATTTCATTTTGATGTACACATAATATATACACACATCCTCTCATAAACACACACAATCACAGAGCACAATCTATTTTACACTTTTTTTATATTTTTCTTTTGTTTTTCCACATTCTTCTGATGCCATTTTAGCATCCAACTTGGTTCATAACTGTAAATGTAAATGTTGTGTCTAATGACTTACCCCTGAGTGTAAATCTGACAGCTAAATAGTTAAAAATATTAATAGATAAAAGAATGACTTCTTGTAAGCAACCAAATACATTTTTCCAGACACATTTTCATCCCAATATTTCAAATTATTAACCTGGCGGTTTCCCATATTTCTCTCTGATACATTCTTTTCATTGCTTTTTATGAAAGAGCCAGGTTTACATTTGCAAATGAAAAGTGTTAGTTTTTTTAGGATGGTAATAACTTTTAGTTCTGGACTCTAAAATCTCATTCAATACAGGTAACAAAGCCATTTTAAAGATACAGCGCTAACAATGCAGCAAGTTAGAAGTGATGGATACTGTAAAACTGAGTTACCATTACACAAAATATTGAGGGTGAATCACTTTTATATAGACAATGTTATTTTGCATATACAAATAAGATACAGATATAAGATGTGGCTTTTATTTAAAATAGACCTGGGTACTCTGTGCTCTGCCAATATCTTAGAAAGTCATTGACTTATGACCGGTTTTAAGATAAGCAACAAAAATTATCTTACTGCTATTCTGATCTCTTCTGATTCCTGCTAAAGGGCAGCTTTTCAGGATGTCTTATGGAATGTTCACTTCAGGTTTTCACCAGAATCAGAAAGCTCAACTTTGTTGTGAAACTTACACTGATGTGCCTAACTTTTGACAGATGGGGGTTTATCCATTGAATGCAGCTCTGAACAAATGCATAAAAAGGTGTGGAAAATATATAAGTAGAAACAGGGATTTCACAGACGTAGCATCCTTTTGGTATTGTTTTAATCCAGAAGCTTGTATGGCTCACAGGCAAGATGTAGCATCTGTACAGAACCTGATGATTGGAGCACAGGTTGAGTGATGTATAGTTTGGAGATGATACAGGGTGGCCAGTCTTTATATACAGAGTGAAAACTATAGCTGATGTTCCAACAGCACGGAACATAAGTTTACTTAATAAACACAAGAAATGTGTTCCTCTCACTATGCTGTGCCATACCATATATTTATACCATTTATAGCGTTATAGAAGAAACAATCCTGGAACCAGGCAAGTCTATGAGAGACAGATTCAGGGGTAAACATTTCAATGTTGGTTTAATTTTGAGACTGATACAATACAAGTGATGTAAAATAAATGTCAAGGTGTGATGAGTTCATCAGAAAGAATATAATTAGAGAGTCTTGATTATGTAAACAAAATACCACCCTTCTCTCCTGTACAGAAAAATTAATTCCACAGAATTAATTTTGAATAAATGCTTCTCTCTGTCAATGATTTTTCCTGACACTTATAGCCAAGGGATAAGTTGATTAAATTTATTTTTCTGACACCCATGTGACCACCCTTATTTTTGACACAGAAAGTTGCCCATGCATTCAGGCTGGTAACATTTGGATGTGTTTTTTGTTCAGGACCTACTCTGCAGGAAATTTTTACATGAACAACCACCAATGACAGCTAATTAAAAGTGGTCCAAGTGGTCTGTTTTAGAGAAGATATACTGATCAACTTAATTCCAGGATGCATGGATTTAAGTAGAGTATTACTTTTTATTTTCAACATTGATATTCAGGGCACAAGTGGGAAAAAAAAAGAGCTTAGATGCTTCGATGCAGGACAATAACTCATTTGGAAAGGCAAGAAATAATTTAGAGGTGTCTGTGAATTGCAGGGAAGAGTAATGGTGTTACTGTATGTACCATGGCTCTATACCTGAAGAAATAACAGGACTTGATCAATGATAACTTATGTAGAGGAGGGATGGGAGATGATGAAGAAGCAGCAGAGGCATCCCTGAGAGAATAATGATATCTTCCCCCATGGTCCATGTTGCCCTATGCAGCAGGTGTGTTTGGATTGATGAGAGCTGTGCCGAGGGCAGTCAGTAGTAATTTAGTGTGGTAGGCCATGCACAAACGACTTTCGTTACTGCTGACAGCTTCATTACAGCAGGACCATCCTTCACTTATTGCAGACCTTCTTCCATCAAGCTGAAGACAAATGAATGAATGACTGAGATCCTATATGTTTGCAATATTATCCTCTCCATTACTGTACTCTGGCCTGTTTTTGTCTGTAAATTCTACAGTTGTTCCTTTGAAATGTACAGCAAAGACACAGAAACATCTCTAACGCCTTCATCTGCATGTACTTACTCTATGTACTCCAAAAGATACACTAGAAGAAAATAAAAGAGGGGCTCTAGCATAGCCTGAAAGCGTAGCTTTTCTGATATCTTACAGGAATGATTTCTAGAGCATTCTGGGTCACCATGGAGTCCTTTTCTTTCTGGCATGGTATGAACCATCTTTCTCTAAAACTGAGTTTCCTACCAGTTTTCCAATACCTTCTCCAAGAGAATTATTAGGTTTCTGTAAAGCAATAAACGTACCCAGACATGAGTCATCCTCCTTAATCTTTTATGTGGGTGTATGCCATAGAATGGAGCAAAGTTGCAGTCAAGTCTGAAAATTCCTTTTCTCACAGCAAGTGACTCAAAGCAAAAGGGAATTCCTATCTTTTGTGATAGAAAAAAGTAGCATGAAGGAAACAAGGGGGCTGCTCAGATGCTTTATGCACACAAGGACTGCAGAAACAGAGAATTGTGGAGCAAGGAATACACAAGCCACGGCTACATAGAGCAAGAAATCAGAGGAATGAAAATCTAAGGGATCTTAGGCTTGAACTCTGTGTTATGGTCTCCAAATACATGTGAGAAGGTGCATTTTTTCCTGCTGGTGAAAGAGGTTTTACTAATGCTACAGGACTGATTGAATTGTTTGTGAGTTTTCTATTATATTGTTTGTGAGGTTTTTTCCCTGTAAAATCACTGTTTATGACAGCATTTGCCTCTGGTTGTTATCATCCCACTCATGAGATCTGTCAATGCCAATAAAACAACTGAGGTTCTTCCTGGGGTAAGTTCTAAGTCACATGTAAAATTATACATTTGACTACCTAAAAAAATACCAAGGTATTTGTCCTGGTTTAGCAAAAATTTGGGAAGAAACATAAAACCACTAGACTCCATAATAATAATAATATTAATATAAATTTCTATGTAAATGTTGTATCTTGTATTTGGAAGGTATTTGAATTTATTATTTGAAGACTGCACACCAGATAATAATGTAAGATTTTATTGACTATGATCCTCCCTACTGGAGGCTTGGCACTGCATCATGGAAGTTCAGTACTTCCTGAACGGTGTATGAACAACGTTCTGTGCATTTGTTGCACAGTAAGTTCCCTCTTACAAGGGGCGTGTGTGTGTGTGTCTGCAAAACCACAACATTGCCTGCCTACTATAGGAAATCTCTGTCTACTGCAGGAACTCCCTGCAGACTCAGCTCTCTGACCAGAAATGTGCTGATTGTGTTGAAAAGAGGGGCAATCTGTCTGGCACAGGCAGGCAGGATGAAGGTGTAGCCTATGTAGAATTGGTAATTGTGAATTATGACTGGACTTTAATAGTAACTCAGGAACTACAGAATAAATTGGAAGCCTTCCAGCTCTATCCCAAAGGCCTGAATTGTGGCTATCAGGTCAAAGGCAAGAGACTGGACACACAGATATCTAGTCTAAAGCAAAGAAACCACTGGCAGATGAGGTTGGTATAAAGTGATCACATATTCACAGCTTACCAATTGTTAATTATTATAAACATATGGCAAATGGTAGCTTTGAAGGAACACTGGTATGAAGACAATTAAGTAGCTTTGTAAATGATCATCCTAGGGTCAACATCTATGCTCATCCTTGAGTCAACACTCTGTGTTCCATGCTTCTTAGGAAACAAGTTATAAACACTCTCTATAACAATGAGATCTGGAAAAAAACCCAGTTATAGTCCCTAATTTATTTATTTTAAAAACTCTTCTAAAAACTGTAAAAAACACCTCCACATAAGTACATTATGCGTGATGACTTTTCTCCCAGGTGTGGAAGTGGCAAATTTCACAAGCCATCTGGACAATTACCTAGAGAATATTTTTCTGGAGCTGTTGGTGAATGTTCATGTGAATAACAGTAGAATGAGGAGAAGTAACAGTGGAGTTGGGGAAAACCTACAGCTATGAGTGAGACAGTTGGCATGACATAAATCTCAGGCACTTCATGGAAGGGCAATAAATACTGGACCTCTAGAAAATCAGAAAGCAAATTAGAGACCAAAGCCTTATGCTGAGGAAAACACAGGGCTGGAAAGTCTGCATTATTGGTCTTCATGGTTAATATAAATTAACACAAAAAAATGAAATCTCTAAACTTGCACCACAAAAATTCTTTACATTCAAATTTCATGCTTAAATGGGGAGAATATTATGAGTTGTCTTGACTTCATGATCAGGAGGGGAATGCTGGTTATGCAATACTGTCAGTGAAAAGAGAACTTGCAAGGGCTGAAAGCACATCATGCAATGAGATCTGTTTTTTTCCCATTAATGTTAGCTAAGTGTCAAGGTAAAACACTATGCAAAAGTTACATTCTTAGAAATCACTGGTGAGTGTCCCTTGAAGAAACTATCTTCAAAAGGAAGAACAATTACCACAGATTCAGTCAGCAACCTTACAGAAGTGAAAAAAATCAATACGGTAAAATTTAACTTCATTATGGAAAATGTTGTAATCAGGAAACTTTTTTAAAGGATGAAGGGGAGTAGTAAAAAGGGTAAAATATCTTCAAGAACTTTTAAAGGCACCATACTGCATCCTCAACATAAATGTTTATTTGTATTAAAATAGTCTAAATGACAAAAAACAAGAGAGAATGTAGTTAAACAGCAGAGGGAAAGAGGCAATTATAAGTAAAATGACATCCCTCAAAAAGCAGAATTTGTATCCAAAGGTGCAAAACAGCACATGTGTAAAAATTCTGATATGCAAAATGTAAAAACATAATAATCTATATCAAAATTGATTCTGAGAAGCTGCTAAAAGCATGGGAATTGGAAATACAGTCTCTCTAAATACATGAAAACCAAGCATCCTTCCCAAGTCTGTAGGGCTGACAGATGGCTGAGCCATGGAAAAAGCACTGGAGGATGCTGTGGCCATAGCAGAATGGCTAAGAGTACTTACTTACTGCTTACATTAGTGTTATCCACATGGAGCTTAGAGATGTTTCTGCCTTTACTTACAGGAAACGAGTCTGAAAAACTGCCTCCAAGTGAAGTGTCAGCAGAAGGGGTTTTAGAGCAGATCAATAAAATGTATAATAACAAACACTGTGAGAAACAGATGGTATTAACCCAAGAGTTCTCAAAGTTGCTGCTGAACTACTAACTGCTCTGAGTGAACTCTTGAATAAATTAGTGTTTATTCCAGAGAAAGAGCAGGTGGCAAGCAGAACACCCATTTTTAAAGGACCCCTGGCATCTGTGCGGGTGGAGAACAAGCAGGCTGTGAAATCAACAAAAAAAAGTCTGATTTTCTTATCAAACAAATGGACAGAAGCTGTGATAAAGAATAAAAATAACAGATGTGGATAAATGTGACATTCTCAGGCAGAGTCAGTAAAGCAACAGTAATCTGTTCTTGAGATCTTTGGGCATGTCTCATCCTTTTGACATAACGCATTTTGATTTCCAAAACACTTTTGATCATGCTCTTGTCCAAAAATATGTTGTCTTAAAAGAACATAGTCTCATAAAAAGAGAGACTGAGGGAGTGAGTACGTCAAACATATAAGATGACAAATAACTTAAAGAAGGTAAATAAGAAATGATTACACACTGAATTTTATAACACAAGGAACTGTGATTATTA
Source organism: Certhia americana (assembly GCA_018697195.1). NCBI lineage: Eukaryota > Metazoa > Chordata > Aves > Passeriformes > Certhiidae > Certhia > Certhia americana. The sequence goes on along the minus strand of CM031861.1, from coordinate 21,931,768 downwards.
ACTGAAATAGCTTAACAAACTTGGAATAAGAAAACACAGCTTTTTACTCAATGGGTAATTAAACTGTTGAACTTGTAGTCATGGAATGAAGAAACCAAAACCATAACAAGGTTTAAAAAGTGGCTATGAAAACTGATAAGGTGTAGGCACACCACAAGCTATTACCATAAAGTGTTTGTTTAAACATGAGTTAATTTTTGGTCTATATACAATTCTTGTTCTTTCCTAAAGCATAATTTTCTGATCAGTGTTGGAGGATTCTGTCCACTGCTGCTATTCTTTTTGATGTTACTCTAAATGTCAGTATGGAAAACAGACTCTATAAGATACACCTAATATAATAATATTAAATATTGTATGACAACAATATCTGTCAACAGATAAAGTGATGGAATGTTATGGAGAGAGACTACCAGTAATTTTTGGTTTAACTGATATTAAAGCTTGAGAAATTGGTTAATTCAAGCCAAATGTAAATAAAAGCAATTTAGTATCTGAATCTATAAAGATATGTTGGAGAAATTTATCAGAAAGGGTGGTCCTGCAACTAGAACATTAGACTTGATTTGAACTTCTACCAAAATCCTGGTTGATGCATTGCAAAGACTCTCCAGGCTCCTCTGTTTCCCATCTGCAAAATTGGGTGACCTCCCACAGTAAGTCCTGACTTCGAGTGTTGTTAGCATAAGTGCTTAGTGTTTCAAGGCAACCAGAAAATCTGTTTGAGAAGGCTCCTAGCAAGTTGCAGTGTCATTAATCTTTGCAATTTGTTTACAAGCCTTCAGCCACTTTCAGTCCATGCAACAAAGGCTTACATCCAAGCCTATCTGAATTAATTCTTGTAAGACCTTGTGAGGCATTGAATCAATATAGTGTTTTCTGTTTAACTTACTCTTCAAAGAATATTTTACATTAATATAGCTCTTCTCAACCTGAATGGTACCAAAATGCTTTGCAGACTATGTTAATACAACTGCAGCACTAAAATGCTGCACTAGCAGAAAGTGTAGAGAGAGAAAAAAATTACAGCCAAGGACAACAGGACAGACTGTTTCTGTTGTAAGAAACTGTTTCAAAACCTTTACTGCACACTGATGGAATTTTGCACAGAGAAATTCTAGAATGTTCTGCCATTGATATCAGTGCTGCCAAAGCAAGGGAGAAACTGAAATATCATGGGGTGTTCAGGAATCCTGTGCCTTGCTTGGAATCCTTCCTGCACCCATGGTATCTGTCATGTCTTCTGCTCTGTCTTCTTCAATACCCTTGGATGTGATGAGGGCTATGCCTCCCTGAAACTACCCTGGAGTCACATCATCCCAAGGATGACGAGAAAAGTGTTTCTCAGTTTTAGGGAGTTTAGATTTGCTTCAGAATCTCTGCCTTGCTGCAAAACTTTGGGAACTAGTTAAGCTTTCATTCAGTAAAGGGCTGGTTCTTCTGCTGAGTAGGAAGCTGTGATGCTGGAGGCAGGAGCTGTGCCTATCATCAGTTTCAGTGCCTCACCATAAGTGCAAATGTGTGGGAGTGAGAGCTGGGATTTCTCCTACCTGACACTGACTAGAGGACTCTTTTCCTACTGCTGTAATCTGTTCAGGTACTGTAGTCAAGTTTCTGATATTTGTTTTTCAAATTCCCTTTACCTGTGAGTGCTGGCAGCTGTTTTCTGCTTTGCATCTTTCCCTCAAAGGCTCTTGGACAGAACTCCAGTTTTTATCTCCTTTTTAGAGACAGTCACAGTCAGGCAGGTGGGAGGAATGAAGGAGCTGGAGATATAGACCAGCATGCAGGGTGAAGTGAGGGCTGTGGAAAGATAGACTGGACATGAATTTTGTCTCTGCCTGGAATCTCATCTCATCTGAGATGAGGGATCAGGGACAGGGGGAAACTTAACATTTCAAACCCTCCTGGACAAGCAGAGAAGATGCAGGTCCTCAGGGTAACACTAATGGACTCTTCACTGTCACAGCCCAGTCCCCAGGGTTACAAGGAGAATGGAGCCACAAGAGCCCATCAGTCATGAAAGGTAATTGCTGAATTGTACATCTGTGGTGATCTCCATTGTGAAGTGCCACCATGGTGGTGGGGGTATGTGAGAAGAGCAGGGCTGAAAGCTGCTTCAGAATTTTTCTTATCTCAGATTTTGCTTTCCTACTGCAGTTAAGTAGATGGCACTCACTCACCACAAAATGACACAAATGTCATCTGGCATTCCAGGACTTTCTAAGTGCACCAGTGTTACTAACTGTAGTGTGTTCTTTAACAGTCCCATTACTAAATTTCACATGTCATTTTCCTTTATGTCATTTCATACTTACAAGTAACATTCTCTCCCTTGAACACTGGATTTATACAGCTGAATTGAGAAGGACTGCTACTGACCTTGCTCTCTTCCTCTGTTCTTTCCAGAACCACTTGTAAAGTTTTGTTTAATTTCAGAGAAACAAAAAATCTCAGCCTGAATTAATCTCACAACAAAAAGTAATTTCCTTAGGTCCTGAAGCCAAGGATGACTACAAATGACCACTTTTTTAAGGTTTCAGACAAATATAAATGCTAGGTTATGAACATGCAGCACCATCCAAAGTAATTTGCTGCTTCATGGGTTGCCTGGAAGGAAGAAGCAAGCTGAGCTGTTTAGAATTTTTTTTTTTATATGTAATTAGAATAGTTTTTCATGAAGTTTGAGTCAGATTCCCAACAATAAATCTGATGGCACATGAAGTCCTTAGAACTGCAATGCAAGCAGAAGCAAGATGTGAATTTTAAGTAGAAATGTCCCACTTTTCTGGCCCCCAACAAGTCTCACTACTAACCTTTGCTGGCAATAAAAAGCATGCCAACCCAGTAGGTTCACTCTGACAATGGGAAAAAAGAAAAATAGCTGTAATGATTCACAATGGATAGTTATCATTAGGTCCCAAGAAAATAAGGATGTAGCACATAAGTTAGCAAAAGCTGCTTTCCAAGCTAGATTCATTTTGCTATTGCCAAAATTTGACAGTGATAATAAATTCCATGAGGTGCAGATCATCCTTTTGTTCTGTGCTTACAATGTCCAGCATGATGAGCTCTTGATCCACATCAGAAAGTCCTTGATTGTACCGAACTATAAATAGAATAATTATGAAACTTTTTTTATAAACCATTCCTTTTCCAGTTTTCTTATCCAAGCATAATGAACAGATTGTTCTGAATTTGTTTGAAAAGTACCTGTGTGAGAGCTACTGAAAAAAATTGTTTTTTACTGAAATTTTTATTGGAATTTATATTTTGTATTTCATCTTTTTTTGTTACTTTTAACTGAAAATCCATTCCCTCTACCTTTCCTTTCTCTTTCTAAGAAGCATCTGAAAGTGGGAAGAGAAGTGGGATGGGTAGAAAGAATGGGGAAAAAGAAAAAAGAAGAAAAAGTTTAGCAGAGTTCCTGCTGAAAAGTGGAAAACCAGCCATGGTCCTGTTACCTTCAAGCTACTCTTTGCCTTTACCTTTGCTGCTCTTTACTTCAATACTGGGCTGTCCACCTGGAACAGAGAGGGTGACTCTGTAACCCAGCAGATGCTGCCAGAACATAGGTTAAGTTGTGCTCTGTTCTAGTCACAAATAAGAATCTTAATTCATGTGGATATTGTGACCAGACCCAGGCTACAGCAAACACATTTGCTTCTGAGCACATGGACAGTTATCATCTGCAAATAACCTGTCTTTAAATCAGTGAATTCACCTTTTATTCCCATGATGTATTTAAATATATATGCATCTCTTAGCAGCTACTGTCTAATCTGCAGGATTTGGGAGATCTTCAGATTCCTGGAACCTCCAGATTTTTGGATCTAGGCATTTATTCTGTCCACATTCAGACTCATTTGACACATTTGACACCCGGGATGCACTTTTATTCTTTTCTGCTGCCTTCTTATCCTGGAAAGGTGCCCAACCGTAAAACTCTTGTTTCCTCACCGAACTGGTCGATTGAGCAATTTTGCAAATATATCTCCATATGTACACGAATGTTCCTGCTTTTTCTTATTATAGAGAAAGCTCATAACTAGAGCATAAAACTCAGGTAATATTTAGACTGAACATGAAACTGTTCCACATAAAATTAGAAGAAAATCACTTCTTGCAGTTTGGCCTAAAAGGAAATTAACTTAATTGAATATGTACAGCTGTATTTTGCAAAAATACTACTGCCAAAGATAATTTGTTTTTTGAAAATATTTTAGTAGACATTTCAATTTCAATGAGATTGTTTGCTGGAAAATTAGATACATTTTTGCTTAAATGTAATAATGAATTCCATTGTCTGCATTGCTCAGGCAGAACTATAATATAATTGTGTTTAATACAATTAAACACAGTTTATATTAAAAGTAATAATGCATAGTATTGTCTACATTACTCAGGCAGAACTAGAATGCAATTAATGCCTTGTATCAAAGTCACTCAGAAAATATATATGCATTATTACATACTCATTTTGAACATTGCATCCTCACAGCTCTCCATGCTAGTAAAGTACGTTTTTCCTCATTCTAGTGGACCCCTTTGTTACCAGCTGGTAATAGATTTGCACAAAGTAAATTTAGTGGTTTTATCCCAGTTATTAGTGTACTCAAATCAGCAAGCTTTTCAAATGTCCCATCCCAAAACATTTCTCCTCAGTTTATACCATCTCTTATGACTTTAGCTAGGGGTCTTAATGCTTAAATATCTTGCAAAGTGCTCAAACAATCCTGAAAACCTCCAAAGATTCCACAGTGAAAGCTGCTATATACTCTGGTTAAAAAAGTATTTCTATTTTAGAATTGTAACAATTTAAGTAATTTCTAATGCATGATAACAGAACCTCTGTGTTATACTGACTAATAAAATAACTTGCATTTCTTGAGAAAGCAGTGCATGCTAAAAATTGTGGTAGAGTGACTGATTTTTATAAAACATAAGCAGAAGTTTGAATAATAGGAATGAAAACAAAAATTTGTGGAACGAAATGTGATTTTGGTAAGGGATTGTGCCTAACTGAGCAAATATTCATTATTCTTTATTGAAAGAAAACCTTTAATAGGCCTTATTTCACTTCAAAAGATCACGCGAGGAAGAATGGGAAGACGAGGACAGGATTCTACAAAGGTGATCAAAGATAGTGGAAACAGAGTAAAGATATGTAATACAAACAAGCAGTGGAAATAAAGGTGGGAAAAATTTGTGGAAAAATTGTTGATATGTCTCAGAAATGTTCTTTGAGCATGAGATCAATCCTGGTGACCTTGCTTGGCATCATTCCTAGAAGCAGAATTAACCCTTGAAAGAGCAGATCTGCTAAGACTGTTCTCTTCTTTTACTTTGATTGACCATCTAAATAGGTTTTTTTTTTGGTTGTTCTTTCTGCTCCTAAACGTGAATTTGATCTTATATGTCCACCCAATGACACAAGGAAAAAACTCCTGTTCCCTTTCCTCCCTCTCTACTTTTTTTCCCATTATTCTTTTTCCTCCAGAAGGCACTGAGGATCTCACTATTGTGGAATCAGTGTACAGCTGAATTGCTGTGTGTTAGGTTCCAGCACAACTTTGACTAACTGGAAAATTAAACTTTTTAACATTTTCAGTAGAATTTTATCAAAAAATAGAAGTATTACTGGTAACTTTGAGGCCTGGGTGGTGAAAAGACCATAACTGGATGGGAAGATTTTTGGTTCCAGGATTCATTGCCTTGGTTGAGTTCCACATTACAGCTCTCTGTTTTTCACTGAAATTTCTTCCTACCCCTAGAGAATCAGCTTCTTTTTGGGGGTGGGGGTTTATAAATTAGGGGTGTAGAAACCTGTTCCAAGGAAGTTCTTCTGCATTTATGTGGATTTGGGGTAGTTCAGTTTAGAAACTACATAAAACCTGATAAAAGGCTGTATTAACTGTTAGCTGTAGAATTATTTCTTTGGTAATTCAGGAAGATGATGATGGAGAATTTAATGGTTTTAAAATGTCTGTGATAGAAGGGGCTTCTACTGCACTGTAGGCACCTGTCTACTGTTATGTCCATTCTAGTATTTCAATTTCAATTTGACACTCAAATTTTGTCCCATTGGAGATAATTATAGTAATTTTCATTACAATAATGCCTGGAAATTTCAATCAAAATTAAAAAACTTTTGCCAGGTAGTATAAAAACATATGACAAGACATAATTCCAACCCTGAGAAGCCTGCAATTTAAATAGACAGGATGCACAATGGGAGACCTATTTCCATCTGCAGGCATCAAACCTCAGATCTTGAATACCAGACTGTAAGTGGCTTGCCCAAATGTAAGCGGGATTTGATAATACATTTCTCAAGTTCCTGGCAACTCTTTAAAAAAAGACTGCAATAGCTGCAGTGTGAAGAATTTGCAGTTTTCTGAAATTAAGGTCTGACCTGTAGCCATTTTTTATTATGTGTTGTGGAGTTGGCTGTGTCCCAACTTGCTCCTGCTCTCACTTTCAGGACTCACAGATGCTGCTGTTGTATTCACTCTGACAGTACACCTCACCCCAGTCCAGTAAGTGCCATGACCAGCCAAATACTCACCACGCTCTTAAACCTTCCAAAGTGTTACTGACCTTACCTAAAAATCCTCTGTTCCTCATCTTCTAGGGGTCTAAGGGATCTAAGGATGATATTAGTATTGTGCAACTAATTCTCAGCATGAATCAGTAATGTAGCTAATGCACCTAACCCTTAATTTTGGTGATCAGTCTCAAAGCAAAACCAGCTATTCAAAGGTAAGATCTTTTGTACAGCTCAGTTTTAGCAGCTCTCTACACTAAACAGTTTTATGGGAGAATGAGGGCTGAGAAAAACAACAGAAAATAAGTGTTTAAAGCCATACAACATTTCCAATTGGCTAAATCAGTTTAGGCAGCAATTTCATATCCAATAGAAAAAAAAATATTCAGAGCCTTTTGCACTATTGTATCCTTCAGTGCAGCATAAAGGCAGCATGATTTTATTGCTGTTTACTCACAAGGAGGCTGAGACAAAAGTATTGAACAATTTCCACTTCTATTAATCACAGGACTTTCATACTTAGACTTCATAATGTATCATGTATGTTTCTGAGTTTGGTTTTGGGGGGAATTCTAGTTTTTGGGGTTTTTTTTTGTTTTTTAATTTGATTCAGTTGTTTGCCTTTAAATGGAAAAAACCCAACAGCTGATTTCCTTATAGAATGCTTTGTGATTTTGGAATGTGTACAAACATTGCTCGGAGAAATTAATCTGATGTCCTTTGTCTGTAGCTGTAAGTCAATCTCTTCAAAATCTGAAATAAATCTGAAAATCTTTAAAAGGACAAAGTTATAAAAATCATGGCTGTAAATAAAGAAGAGCCCCCCCAAACATCATCTCTTTTAGGCAATCCAACCTCAATCATCATAGCAGTCTTTGCAGTAACATGGAAGGAATGAATATGGTGAGGCAAAATGGGGAAGGCTTTGCCTCTCTTTACAGTAGGTATTTATCTTGTCTTGCTGCTACACTATCTGAGCACACAACAGTTGAAATATATTTATTCACCCAGCGCTACTGAAAATAGAAGTCTTATCTATCAGGAAGCTCTGTAAATATCAGGTAGTCACAGTGAAAATGCAGATACTTGAAGATACAGACTTGTGCAGTAACTTTAAATAATCCTTTCTTTCTCATGAATAATCACAATTACCTCAGATGGAGCACATTAAAGCAGTGGTACTGTGGCTAATCTTACAGTCTGCCCTATTTCCTCAGTAAGCTCCCAATAGCCAGGAAAGACACATAGCTTTGCCTGAAGCTCTCACTGCACCTGTGACACACATCTCAAGAGTTAACTGAAACAAAGAATAACAATTGAGCAAAACTATGTGAGCTTGCTTCCTAACATCAGTTATCCAGATGCTCCAAAAGTTCTTTCCAGCCATCTATTCCTATGATTTCTGAAATTAAACTGCTGGAGGAGGTAAATAGCTATGGGTTTAACATACTGCAGTCACACAAATATTTTACTGAAACCTTCTCTGAGACTGAAATCTTCATATATTATGCATCAGCACAGGACTGTTTACAGGTGTATTTTAAGATAAGTGTCCTTGTATTCATACCAACCTGGCAGATGAGAGAGGATGAGTGCAGGGAAATATGAATGCCTGATGTGTTTTTATAATTTTGTATTTGCTATTTATTATTTATTCACTCATTAAAGACTATGCAGCCACTCACTCAGAAACAGGTAATCTTCTAGATAATTTAGATTATAAAACCCACTGCAAACACTGGGCAGTGAATCCTTGCAGGGCATAACAGTTTGATTTGTGGACCCTTTGCTGAATGATCACCATTAATAGAAACAACATGAACAAAGCACGGAAAGAACCCATTGAATGACTCTCTATGAACACATCCCCAAATCAGATTTGATGGGGAAACATGTTGCAGTTTCAGAGTGTGCTTTCCACTGAGAATCTAGTGAAGCTACACAGGTTCAGCTGCCTACTCCAGCAGAGTGAGAGCCAGGCTCACAATCTGCTGGGACACTTTCTCTTAAAGATAACTATTTCTTACATTGGGAAGAGCAAATTAAGTTTGTTTGCTTAAGTTTGTTTAAGTTTGTAGGCTTGTTTGCTTGTGGTTTTTTTTTTCCTTTTTCCTTTCCTTTTTTTACCTTTCCTTTTCCTTGGTTATCATATTATGAAGTATTTAAATTTAGGATCTTCCTATCCCATCTTATAGGCTTCATATGGTTTATAAGTACTTATGGTTAAATATGCAGTGACTTATGGTTAAAATGCAGTGACTGAAAAACCAATTTTTTTTCTCTAAACAGGCAGGAACAAATGTGGGGTCTTAATTAGACATGTCTAGTAAGTGACAGAAAGCAAACATTGAATTAGATGCAGGGGCCAGATTCTGTTCTAAAATCTCCTTTCAAATTGGTTCAGGCGAACAGGGTAGCAGGAATGAAGCAGAGAAGGTGTAAATGCCCTGTTAAGATCAGACAGATATGGGCAAGGTAGAAGTTCTGTTCATTGTCAGTGTTCATCTTAACATGAAAATTTATTTGTTTCTTCTCAAGGAGTTTAGAGTTGCTGGAAATAATCCAAATACAAAATATTCCCATGAGTTAGCTTAGCTTTTGGAGAGTATTTGGCCTGCTCTAGGTTCAGGTCTGATTGATCATAGTTTAATTAATAACCAGAGTGATGAATTTCTGGCAAGTCTGTCAGGTTGGGTTTAAACTGCTAGCAAAAGCTAAGTGTGGTCCTAGAAGTCTTGGAACAGACTTGAGTTTTGGCTTACCTATCTCTTTCCTGATATGCATATATTGGCAATGATTCCTGAAGTGAAGGGATGTGGCACAAAGAGAAAGAGCTGGTGAAGAAAATTAAATAGACTTAAAAAGCAATAGAATAAACTCATGGAAGAAAAATACATCAAAGACCATTGAAAACAAAGAAACCACCCCTAATTCAGAGTGTTGCTGAGCTGCAGACCCACAGGTATTGGTCCCCCATAGCTGGTATACATTACCCGGCACTTGCCTACTCTTATGTTCTGCCTTAGGCATCTCTCTAGGACTCTGTTGGTGATACTGATCTGGCTGGACCAGATTGTTCTCATTTGTTATGGACATACATATTTTTGTGTGACAAAATCTCAGATTTCACTAGCATTACTGTGGACATCATTGCTATGGAAACCAACTGCTGCAATTTACTGTCGACACTTTAAAAATACATTAGTGTTGATGCATTTGCATCAAACCTCATAGAAATCGACCAACACCTTTTGTTTTTGGGTGTTTTTTTTTTTTGGTTTTTTTTGGTCTTGTTTTGGTTTGGTTTGGTTTGGGTTTTTTTGGGGTTTTTTTTTGGTTTTTTTTTCCCTTTTTTTTTCATTTCTGTGTAATGATCCAGCAATGAAGAGCTGTCCGGCTGGACTAGTGACTGGCATAGCATGCAGAACCATTTTACAAGCTCCATACTGATGAAGCTCTGATATTGCCATAGAGCTGCATAGGGCCAAAATGATTTGTTTTTTTATAGAGCAAGAAACAAGAGGTGAAGACTTCAGGGCTGTTCAGCCCAGAGCCTGTTTCATCTCCTCAGGAGCTGCCAGGAAGAGGCAGAACGTGAGTTCTCCAGAAGAAGCTCTTGTTACCACCTCAGCAGCTATTAGACTACTCTCACTGTGGTTCTGTGCTGGGAATTACACTTCTTGGAAGAAGTTCCCATCTAACAGTACCAACTGCCTCTACAATCCTTTGGTCCCACTATTTCTAAGGGGATTATAGCAGGCATAAATTTGTTTTATAGAGTTTACGCTGAAGGTACCACTAACTCAAATATTTATTTCAGACATTCCTCCGAAACCTTCTATGCCTGCTAAAGGCTGTCCCAGTGCTCAAGGTCTCTACCTTTGTGCCTTGTAAGTCCTGAAGGAGACACTTTGAGACACTGAACATTTTACAATGAGATTGCTATAGTGTACATACATCCTCCTATGCACGTGAAAAAACAGGCATCAACTCTTCTCTCCCTAACTGATTAATGGTGAGGATACATTATCAGAGCTAATAGGAGTCAAATGAAGAAAGCTAGTCAAGTGAAACCCTGTAAATTGGTTCCTGCGCTTTTTCCATCTCTTCTAATACCTAATGCCAGGAATTTTCATTTGTGTCCAGCCAAAGCTAAAAGAGAAAGGATTAGAAAGTAAATAACTCCCACACCTGCACTAGGGGAGCAGTCAGCTGTTTCATTGCCCCATTTATTAGCAGGACAGAAATGTAAATTTGCATTACAGATTTTTTTTTTTTTTCCTGTAAAATCTCTCATTCTTTTTGGAAAAGTAGATGTGCATACTTTGTTTCTCACCTATATTTCCACATCAGTATGTCTATACATCTTTATTATTCACTTCCCTGACCTATATGACCTTTAGCTAGGTGAAACTATGAGTTTTCAATAGGAATTTTGCTACCAGAGAGCAGACTGTAGTAGTCTTAATAGACCAGTAGATTCAATCTGATGTTCTTAATTGTCCTGTGTTAGCACTTTGATTTTAATTTAAAATTTCTACCATAAAATTCTGCTTTAGTGCCAGGTGGTGAAAGAGTCCTGTAAGAATAGAGAGGTGGTGTTCTGAAAACCTAGTTCTAATAGAGAGGTGGTGTTCTGAAGACCTAGTTCTCTACTGAGAAAATGCTGGGAGGTACACTCTACTTTTCCATCAGCCATTGACAAGGACTAGTGATGATGGGACAACTTACAGGGGGATGCTTTTTAGACTGGAGCAGTATTCCTGACTCTACAGACACCCAGATAATAGGCTGCTGCCATGTTGATTTCCTCTTCTGTCTCATTCTCTCTCATTTATCTACCACACAAATGAATTTTAAAAATCTGTAACTGTTATTAAATTTCTGCCACAAAAAAAAAAAAAAAAAAAAAAAAAAAAAAAAAAAAAAAAAAAAAAAATTGCAGTAGAGAACAAGTGGAAACTATTGGTCTCCTGAAACAGAACAGATAATTCTACTGATCTTTGCAGCCCTACTGCTTCCAAGGATAATGGTGAGAAGTTGGGGAGATTCACTGTGAGCATTTAGAGTGGCCTGATGTCCATGTGCCTCTGAGACTCTTTCCATGTCCTGGGCTGTTCCCGTGCTTTGATATCATAACACTTTCTGTAAGACATGCTGCAGGCACCTGGGAAGGCAGAATATCTGTATGCAGGCACCTGGGAATGCTCCTCTGGACGAGAGAGAGAAATGCACAGGGAGATAAAGAGCAAACTCATTTCCTATGCATAGAGAGATGAAATTTCTCTACATGCACATAGTTTATTGTCCTTGCCGTTGCTCTCTCTCTCTCTCTCTTTCTCTTTGCTTCTGTCACTCTGGCAATGGTTATCTCCTAACCCTGGTAGTCAAGGTAATCTCTCCACCTTGACATAGACTTTGATTCAATAAGCCTATCTGTGTAACAGCTGTTGTGACAGAGCACAGTCTCAGGATTTTCTTACTTGAAAGCCAGAGAAATTGTCTGTTTTCTTTATCTTCTTTTCTCTTTCTGTTTTAGAAACACTACATTAACACAAATAATGTAAACAGCCTGGACTGTCTTCTCTCCTTTCTCCCTTCTCCTCTCAGTATTGATTATTTGAAAGTAATGCAAAGACAATTTCCATGCATAATATTGTTATGCATATATTTCCTTTTCCCCAGTTAAAGAGTATTAAATTAAATGTGTCAAGCTGTAGGACATTGTAATCAAACATTGTGAGCACAACTGGTTTTGTCTCCTAGTTTGAATAACATTTTTCTTGTTATTTTTCACCTTGGATCCCTGGAAAACTGTAGAATTAGTTTCATTCTTTGTGTTCTCTTTTAAAAGTTTTATTTAACATCCTTATAAATAAAAATATCCAGTGACTACACTTGAGCCATCAACAGCAAACTTTTCAACTAGCAAATAATTAGTGTGAAGCTCTGAATTAATAAGCAATATGAACACATTAAATCACAAAATTTATCTAATTCTGTATCTGACAAGCAAATATACCTCTTACTGAACTGTAAACCAATGTCTGAATAGCAACAAGCCCAGAGGAACCTGACCCAGATTTATATCTCTTATTACTACAGCAGGAATTATATGGTAATAATAATATTATCAATGCACTCCCTTTCTCAGCAGTTCTGAGGGTCCCAGACACACACTTGCAAGCAAATGCCTAAAAATAGCATTCTGATAACAAACTACTTTATCTTCTACACCATTCCTGATTATCTGGGTTATTTTTCTGTTTATGTATACTATTTGTAAATAACAGTGGGAATGAACTTATGAGCTGTTCAAAAACTTCATTATCTTCTGGTAAGTAATCAACATGATTGCCACCTAAGCTTTTTTTACTTAACTGCAGTCCATGGTTACAAGGATCACATACATCAGATTAAAAACAATGGCCAGTGATGGTTTGATGTCAATATAGGTGTTACACAAAACAATCAATTACCAATTTTTTTGTGACTGTGGGTAAGGTTTTTTACATGGGATTTTTTTGGCAATCACAAATATGATTCAGTTTAACAAACTGACTATTTTTAAAAAACAAAAGACTATCTCAGTATGGCTCAGCTAGAATTGCTGCATAACTTCCTCTACAGACCTAAAGTGGCAATGTTGTCCATTTACTTCTAATAACAACCCGAGTGATCAAGTAAATATAGAAAATGAAATATCCCCTATTTCCATGTCAGTATAATCCCATTTTGTCCTGTTCTATAATTCTGTATCTCTCAAAATGTCTTTTTGTCTCCTCCAATAAAAGGCATGAAACAAGAAATGCTGAAAATAATCACTGGGAGCACTAAAGTCAGCTGATGTCTCACAGAATACTGCCATTACTTCTGTGTTTGGGTCAGTACTAAAGAGTCCTGACTGTTAAGCACCAGCTCATTCATCCTTCACAGGACTAAAATAATATGTCACACCATACTTACTAAATTCCATAAAAAACTACTAGCCCTTTGCGATCTAGCTGTTTTTAATTTTTTTTACTATGAAGCTGCAATATTGGTATGAACAATGTGTAATGCTGGTGTGAACAGCATTGTCTTTTCAGACATGAACTAATAGTGGTTTAGATATCAATAAGTCATACAATTCTCAGTTTATTGCTGAGGAAAGTGCAAATGGTGGTGGCAAACTACAAAAAGGCATAAATGTTCCAATTGAAGCTAGACTGGGGGAGAGAGATCCATCCTTACAGACTTGTGCTTATTTTTAAATATAACATTGCCTCAGGCCTGAGACATGTATAGGAATACACAGATCTCTGTGACTGAACGCTGCAATGTCATGTGCACTACATGCAGAGTAATATCTTCATTTCTGTGTCAAAGGGAAAGGAAAGCTCTAAAACTTTTAGCAAAAAATTATGTCTTACAATTTGTCTGGGGACAAAAATATGTCTGACACAGTAAGAGATATCCCTCTCGCAGTCATTTCACTTAAATGAAATGCTCCTATTATTTCCAAAATTACTCAGATATGAAAGCTCTTCTTTGTTCTTTTGAGGATAATGTCTTAATGGCAATTCATCACAGTAGCCATGAAAACTTGATGACAAATCCATAAACCCTGAAAAACATTGTGGGGAAAATAATCTCCTAATTTAAACATGAGCTAGTCTTGTTCTTAATATAACAAAAAAAAGAGAGAAGTAATTTTCTGAGTAATGTGCATAGATATTTAGTATGAATTGGTGTGTACACATCTAAAAACACACCAAACCCACAGCAGTTTAATTCCCTTGTGAAGCTGGCCCAGCCCTGTCTCTCAGCTACTCCTGTGCCAGCTCACCCACTGACTGTCTAGTCCTGCACAAGCTGTTGAGCTTAGTAGCAGCAATATTTGTCATGTCCTGACCTCATCATGATATGAAACAAAGGGTTTCCCCTGCAAGAGCACAATATGCTTCTTCTAATTATTTTCTTATAGCCCTACTAACTGCTGTTCTAGCATATCTGAGCCCTTTTTATTTTATTTTTTAACAGCTAACAGAATCAGTATTTAATAAAATCAATATTTTTTTTTCTCTCTGAAAATATTTTGATTTTCAATGGCAATTACTTTTTCTAGAAATTTCAGTTGTAGATGTCCTGATTTCAAACAGTCACGCAACCTTCTGGTATGGTGATTGTTGTTGTTATAGTTTCTTTTTACATGGAGGAGTTACACACAAATATTTTAAACTAGTTCTTCAGTATAAAAAGTTACACTGCTAGTAAACCAAGGCTAGAAGTCAGAAGACTTCAGACTTCTTACTGTGATATTTCATCCTATGATCTGGCAAAAAACACATCAATTAAAACATCACAAATAATTTCTGGAATGCCCCTTTACCTTTGTCTTACACAGTGTTAAGCTTTACAAACTCTAGTTATGTAAACCAGACTTTCATATAGCTCCAATAACATCACCCAGCGGAGGTTTAGTAATTATAAAATTGAATTAACACTTTATTTTATTTCTGTGAAACCTAATGAGTGTCACCAATATTTAAAAATAGAATTATTTTTTTTAAGATTAATTCTATCTATTACTGGAAATTTTAATAGCCCCAGGAGCCCAGGAAGAAGGCAAAACTCATAAATTTGTGATGGTATAGAAACTTTTACCTTTTGGTAAGGCATGATTAAGGTTTTTTTAAAAAAATCAAAACAAAACAAAAAGCCCTCACTATATATTTAGCATAAAGTTCATCCCCATCTTTTTTACTCTCTCATAATTTCCATTCTTCAGTGCCTGTGCTAGTTTGTTAGACTAGTGAGGTAATGTTTGTAGCCATCCTGCAACTCCTGCAGCAGACAAGCTGGATGCCCACAGCCCCACAGCTCCTTTGCCAGGCAGTCAGGGCAGGAACAGTTTCATCAACAAAACAAAAAAACTTCCCAGACCAAAACAGTCCACAGATGATGACAGATGCGAATCATCATTTCCAGACAAAAAACTTCACAAATGATGACAGATCCAAATTTATCAAAGGTCTTTCTAATGCCTTAGCCAGCTTGAGCTGAGAAAAATCACTTTTTCTACTAAACTAAGCACTAATCACAACTACTGTCTGGTTCTATGTCCCTGCTAAGTAACACCCTTATGACTAATAGGAAGTTGCTGCAACATATAAATTAGTATTTGCAAAATTCTTTTCCACAGTATCCTGTCAATTTCATCTTATTTATCATTGTAACTTATATCTATACCTGTGCACAAGAGAGCAAGCAAGGACATGACTGATTCATACTACATTTGCAGAAACTTGAAGTCACTGTAAAAATCTAGAAGTTTTCTGAAATTGAAACATTCAAAAGAAGTGATTTGTTTTTTACAGAGTTGAGATGTGACCAGGATACTGTCAGATCTTCAGTCTGGTGCCCTGGGATCTGAATACCTCAGCATCCCATCTGCTAGGCTTATCAGAGTTGAGAGTACAAACAGACTGGCATCCAACCCTCAGCTGCTTGTCAGTCTGGGCTCCCAACTTCTGGGACAGCCAGACCCACAGAGCACTTCCACAGGTTGCACACCCCAGGGAATCTGTGCCATGAAGACCATGAGGGTCATCTCTCTAGCCCATTTGCCAGAGAATTTAAACAACTTGGATTTTTGTCCTGAATCAACCCCAAATCACATTTCAAAGTACTGTCTGTGAAGTGGAATTCTACATCTCTGCAAATCTCATAAATTATGTTATTAACAGCAAAGAAACACAATACATGCAATTTTTAGTACTACATGATGAAACACTCCCCTGCCCCGTATTTCAAAGATTTTATTTCATGTTAGAGTAAAAGATATATATAAAATGCTCTCAACATAAATGGATAGAAGCAAACTAATGTTTTACAAATGCAAAGAACTTTCCATCTTACAATTATAGGCACTCTTGGATTTAGCCTACATACCTTAAGGTACTTGACAAATTTAACTTGGCAGTAGCAATGAGCGATACAGAACTAAAATTGATTTATCCAATGTGACACAGGAAATTTTGAGAAGAGCCAAGCTAAGAATCCAGATCTTCAGAATTCCCATCCTATGACTTATCCATGCATTAGCTGTCATTCTGTATTTCTTTATACAGGCTGTAAGGTTTGGGATTTATGCAAAGTGAGTGGAATATGTTAGGTTGTATTCCCTTTACTGTCAGAGAAGACAGTGTCGGAAGTATTTTGGTAGCCTGTATAAGGAGTAATGGATTACTCTTTGTTAATCAACATGTCAGCTGACAGGGCACCTTTTCATCCACTGCGGTTCCAATACTAATTTACAAAGCGATAGTTTATACTAGAAATTGCCAAAATTATTAAAAAGAGAGTTTTCATAACCTGACACATGACACAGGCACTTTCAGTAGTAAGTGATGTCTAAAGTCAGTAATAAACACTACTATATTTTATGCATTCTCTGTTACTTTAGCTAAGTCAAACAGATATTTGAAGTGCATGCTATGATCTCCTGAGATGAAGGAATTAAATAACTTCCAAAGATGAAAAAAGTGTTTATTCTATAAGACCTGAATGTGTTTGCAATGCTAGTAATTCAATAAGAAAGCAACAGAATGTAAGTTTGGTGTTCTGGTACAAGGCTGAAGAAGCTGCTCTTGGGTGCATTGCTGTTCACCACACAATAAAGACAAGGTCATATTATCAGCATTTCTTTGCTTTTGAATTCAAAAGGGTATTTATCAGGAAACAAAAGGAGCCAGCCTGACAGCTCTGAACACTGAATTCCTTTGCAAAAAAGCTTCATCCACGCTATCCTGCCAACATGTGACTTCAATGCCAGGCAGTAAATGGCCATAGAGACCAGAGTATTTCTCTGCCGGGAGGTGTTCTCTATGCATCAGAAGTGAGGAGGTCTACAGAGAGAAATGGGTACAGTAGTGCCACTGCTCAAGCTTCTCTGAACATAAAGAGTGGACATCAGTCTCTAGGGCTGTCAGCATACCACTCAAGCTAACATTAAACTCACTTTTAAAAAAGAATATACTACTGATTGATAGAAGAGTTTAACTAGGGCAAAACCAAGACTCTGGATTACCTAAATGTGTGAAAAGAGCAGAGGACATGTTGTTCTTTTTCAAGAGTTTATTTCAGAGTCTAAAAGACTAATAGCAAATGGATGAAAGAAAGTAATACACCAAAGGATAGTTTTAATCTTTTTTTGTGCACAGAGTTTCAGTAATAAGTGAGATGGCTAAGCTTGCAAGAAAACAATGAAAAGGAAAACTTCAAAAACTGTAAGGAGAGATGCTCGTCTTAAGTTAGAGTATCTACTTCTATCCTTTCTCAAAGCCTACAGTGCTTTCCCCAAGGAAAAGTTATGGCTAGTCTGAGTTCCTCATATTTCTGTGCTGTAAGAAAGAGGATCAAGCTCTTCATAAAATAATAATCTATAAGGTGATCTGTGATTTATTTCAAGAAAACATGTTTATCGTACAGACAAAAGAAAATTCTTGAGTTGTCATAGACAACTTGCTAAAGCCTTACAAATGGAAAAGATGGATTTCTAAATTTCTAAGATGTTGAGGAGTTGTGGAGAAGAAGGAGAGATGGTGAAGTTATCTGAGAAATGGTTGGCAAATTTTAAAGTATCAGAAGCTAGAAAAGTAGAAGCAACTGCAGCACAGGGGAGTAATAGAAAGAGCGAAGATGAGGGGTTTTTTAAAAGAATAGCAACTGCCTTTATTTTGTGGCTAATCTGCAGATGAGAAAAATTATCAGCTCTTAGGAATCTGTGCTTCTAATAAAGAAGCTATGAGTCTGTTCAACAGAACTGGTGAAATCTTGTTCTACTTTGATAAAATTTTAAATGATAAAACAAACCAAACTAAAATCTCAGTTTCTATTAAACCAGGTTAAATATGACTCCTAAGGTCTCCTCTTGTTAAGATCACTAAATTCATTACTGTTTCCTCACACTGTCTGAAAATGCTACTAATCATAAATAAGAAGACTAGGAACAGGAGCAGAGTTGATATCGTAATAAAACTATAAAGCCTCTCCATAAGCTTGTTAAGGATAGTCATTTTCAAGTACATGACATTTCTCCATTTTTTTTCTTCTTATGACTGTTTGTATCATAATAACACTTACTGGATAGACTGAAGGGTGAGCTGCATGCTTCTAGCTGTGTCTACAAATAGAAAGACAGAGCTTGTATCCTAAAAAGTTTATTCATTAAGTAGGTAATAAGTATGAGGAGAAAAATCTCAAAAGATTATAGCCTGGGATGCTTAATCCTCCCTTTTTGCCTAACATATGACTCCAGGATTGTTCATGTACACTAGGAAGATTCTGAGATCTAGAGTTGTAAATGGCTATGAGTGCATATTTTGTTTCTAATTAACTGTAAAATTTGGTTCAAATATTGTAATTTCCTTTTGAAATGTATGAAATACATTAAAACCTCAATGAGAAAATCACTTTAATAAAAAGGATTATGCCATTCGTGCACAACTCTAATTTTGTGTTTAATGCAGTCTCTCTAGCTGTCTCCATGTAATTTCCCCAGTCTGTCCCCATGGGACATTTCAAAGTGTTCTCAGCCTGTACTTCAATAAGCAGGTAATATCAAAACAAGAGACTCGAGAATGAGATCAACAAAGTTTACTATTGTGCACAGTTAGCTACTGCCTGTAGCAGCACTAGGTTAGGTTTAACAGGAGAAGCAATGTTTTTGAGCAGAAGGTAGTTTCTGGAGGCCAAAACTTGCAGGAGAGCTCCACTTTTTTCCCTGTTAAGAAAATGAAGCAATTTGGAAGTTTGTGAGTCATTAGAGGAAGAAAGATACAAATCTTTAAGTAGTATTGTTCTTTATTCTGAAGGAGGCAGCAGAAACACAAATATACTGGTATTTCATTGTTATATGCAGGTAACAACAATAGCCTTGCATGAAAGATTCTCTCTCATTGCTGCAGAGATATTTTGACTAAATTCAAAGCAAGTATATTCAGTTTAAATTTCCCCATGATACTGAAATCTGATTCTAAAAATAGCAGATCATTCTAATACAAATATGTGTCAAAATAAACTTATTGATACTAATGTAGCTAATTTGCTAATGTAAATCAGTCCACTCTGTCAAATGTCTTGAGCTTCTAATGCATTTAACTGTTCTTTTCCTTTTTAATTTTTTTTGACCTCTCTTTTTGCTTGAACTTGTTTGTTGAATATTTCAGGTTTCATGGGTAATGTGCTGAGTTTTTAAGTGTGTGCACTCTAGGTGTGCACAAGCATGCAGAGGGTGCTAGAGAATTTCAGCATGGTCAAGCTGGTTGCAAAGAAAAGATGCCTGGTTACAGAACTGTGAGTTATGGACTATGGAGAGACATCTTCATCTGTGGGACAACAGGCTGCAGTGTTTGATGCAAAGCTGGAAATATAAAATGGAGGGATAAAGGAGAAATAGAGTGAAAAACGAGCTGGTGGCAAGAAAAAAGTCACTTTCTTCTCTTAAAATATGAATCAATGTTTGCCTTTGGGTTTTAATAGCAATTTGAAGCCATGAGTTCTTTGCTGCATTAATGCCTGTCTGACAGGACCTGGAATTAGTGGAATTCACTGATATCCAGAAAAATGTGAAGAAGATTTAACTACAGGAAACAACTACTGACAAATAAATTTGTTCTGGCTGAAGCAGTAGAGACTGGTTTTGTGATCTGATGATAGATAGTGTGCTAAAGTGGCCAACTAATAATGTTTTGTACAGGTCCCTACTGAATATAACCTGCAGCTGTAATGAAACCTGAGCAGACCAGATACAAGAGTACATGGATGTACAGGGCTGATAGTACACAAATTTGTCTCTTTGTTGCACATGAATGCCTGGGAAAGACAAACATTAACAATACATTTTCCAGCTGTTCAAAGCAATAGAAACTCACCTTTCAATACCAAGACCCTCAGCTGAAGTCTCAGTGTACCCAGCAATTTCAACATGTGCATCATCTCTCCTCCACATGTGGGAACCACCTTACGTTTTGCAGGACCTCCCTGCAAAGACCCTCAGCCGTGTTTTCTCTGTGTCCTGGGAGACACCTGAAGGAGTTCAGGGGCATGACAAGGGTCTTTAAGGGGTGATAGGGACAGTGCATGACCAGCAGCACCAAAACACTACTTATGCTCCTCAAATGTCAATGCATATTTGCTGACATTTAAAAATGAGCCTTTTTATAATGGGGGTTTCATTTTGGAACTACAATGAAATAGAGATTCTTTAGAAACGGGATACTGGATGAATCCAGGAAGGATCACCTGCATTAAAGATGACACAACTCACTACAGTCACTCTGATGCAAATTTGCCTTCTTTAAAATTTTTTGCCACTGTCTCTGTGTTGCAAAATCAAAGAAAACAATAAATCTGTATTCTCTGCATTAGATTGTTTCACTGTGTTCTCCAGAGATTTTCCTTTACAGTATAAATCCATTATAATGTGTTAAGATTAGCAAAGTTACTTAACAAACTGTCCTAGTGGCACATTTCTTAATACCATGTATAATGAAGATTTAACAATGTAGTAACTACAGTATCTTTACATTTAGTGTAAGAAAAAGGAGACTCCCCTCCCTAAAAGAACACACAACAACAAGTGAGTGTTGGCCCATTGCCTTCAAGGATGAGTATTATCTCTATATAGCTTTTAAATATATACTGGAAGGTTATAAACCTGTTAACTCTGTTCTAATTCATGAAATGAAAAAAACCTCTTATTTGTTTCAGATGCAAGAGAATACTAAAAAGGAATCATTAAAATCTGCCTGCTACCTAGCAGGGAGGCAGAAGAACTCCTGCACTGATGCTAGGCAACCCTGGAGGAAGAAAGCACTGACTTGGAACAGAGTCCTTTCAAAAATGGTGTTGCAGCAGAATCCCACCAGTACTTTCAAATCTGTCACAGCTTTCTAAAGCCACTGTGTGACTTGTCTATGACAGCACAAGAATAAGCAGTGACAGATAGGAACTCTTCATTTAAGAACACCAGGATATTATGATATTCTGAACGCTAGCAAAGATGCAGCCAGTATGCAGAAGTTACCATACCTTTGCTTATAGAGTTGTTATGTAGGAATGCAATTGAAATTCTTTATTGGAAGAATCAGGAGAGTTATTTGGCACATCCTGTCAGGGAGAAATAAAGCTCACCCACAGAGACTTCTTCAGATTTAGGAGATGATAAATTTTAGGGCAGATATGCAAACCTTCAGGTTTGTTTAGCATTTTAAAGGCAAGTTTTCACAGAACTCTTAGAAGTGAATAACACCCAGCTTTTGATGGGTTGTTAGTGCCATCACTTTGCTAGATGAAAGGAGAATTGCATTTCCAGATTGAAGCAAGAAATGTTGAAATACTTGGTATATGGGAAATGGTGGATAGGCCTTCTCTGGGAGTGGGACAATCACTTGGCTAAAGGCAAAAATGCTCACAGAGCATCTTTCACAGACTTTACAGTCACCCAGGATATACTATATCCTCTCAGTTCTGGTTTCTGTCCTGTTGGGATAGTCCTTTGTTCTGAGGTGAAGAGTATATTTTCACACACAGAGCATACTTACAGTTTGTACCTACATTCTGCCTCAATAACCGTTAATTTACAGGCTTCCATAAAATATATGCCACTAACAGATTATACATTTAGAGACATAGTGTTATCCAGTTTACTCCAATATTTATGCTAACAATACACTAGTTGGATAAGGAAGATGTAAGGAGGAACCCCTTCCCTAATGCTAATGAAACTAACTCACAGTTTTCACACTTTTAGTCATTCAATATTTAAATATTCAAGAATAAAAACCCCAAACCATGGCTTGTGATTTATCTGGGGTGCTTACAGGTCCAGAAAAGCTGTATGATCACACATGTTGGTTGTTAAATATAGCACCCTTATGAAAGCTATAACTACTAAGAGTCTCTTCATACACTGATGAAGATGAGCCAGTAGTTTTAATTAACATTTTCCTTAGAGACTGATCCTACCTAATCTTCTGATAAGCTTCTGCTCTCTTTGTCTGTTTCTCACAGTCATTGTGATGGTATCTGACTACTCTGCATTTCACTTAACCTCGCTTTTAACTCTTTTTCTTTCATATAAAATAAAAAGAATCCCTAACCTCTTCTTGAATGTTGTGTGATATTCTAAATCAGTTGTAGAATACATCACATTTTAACCAAGAGAGGCAGGAAGCTTTCTGTCATCTGATTCTGTTTTGAAAAATTAATTCTAATACCTTTTTTTAAAAAAGCTCTTATGCTGATGGGTCACAGCTGGGAAAGGAAATGCTTCATAAAATCAATGAGTCACTTCTGTTCTATTGCCTACTCTTCTGCTAAGGTCACCCCTGTCCAACTGCTGGAGATCATCTGATGGAGATAACACAATGTCAATGAGTATCTCCAAGGGGAAAACAAAAAATCCCATAACAGCTCAACTTTTTACCTGCTGTCTGTAAAAGATATTTTTCTCTAGAAACTGAGGTAATTTTAGTCTTGTCGTTGGTACAACAGGTACAGTCTTGCAGGTCATTTAACTAATTAGGTAAACAGTTTCAGGGACTGTGAGTTCTTTGTCACTGTTCTTTCTGGTAAAACTTTCTGCTGTGAAAATACCACCAAGCCTTTAATGACATTGCAGAGGATGCACACGTTTGATTGCTAAGAGCTGATCCTAGACTGTTAATCCTGCATGTTCTTGACAAAATCTGCCCTTTTGTGGTTACACTGTAAACAACATAGATCAGATCCTTTCTGATCAGACGAAACAGCATGATCTTCCCATACAAGGCCCTTTCCCAAAGATGATTTTCAAGGTGGTCATTCATTCTTCATTGTCACATCCAAACCCACAGCAAAAACAATTTCTAAAAAGACAGAAGCTACTTTTTAAACCTTCTGATCTTGGGCTAATTTTAAACCTACTCCAGCTGAAATATTTACTGCATGTCTTTCTCATAAATTATGTCATATTCAAAAAGTGAAAATCCTCATTTCAGCATCATCATCTCAAGTGGAAAAACTGCAAATCCTCCAACAGAAAATTAGGGAACATTTGTTCTGTCTGTAACAGCTCAAGTGTGCAGCAATTTTTTTCCCTGGCACAGATGTATTTAGGTTTGCTAGCTGGTGAAACTATTGTAGCTATTCTGCTGTGTCCCTGAAGCCAGGCATCCTACGGCTATAAATGACGGTATTATTTAATCATGAAAAGACAAGACTTTGAATAAGAGAAAGCATTTCTAAGAGAAAAGTTACCAAGAACTCTGGGATCTGACTGCATAATTCAATCTCATTCCATTTTTTGAATGAAAATGGAATGCTGCTGAAATGATGTATTTGTGCCTTGGGTGCACACTCAACGTACACTGAAGTGCAATGATGTACTTTTTTCAGTCTTGGATAAAAATCAGTGTTGTCTATAAGAGTACAGGAAAATATGCTCTCTGAGCATTTCACAAACATTAATCACTTCACACCTCCATTGGAAAGATATGCACGTTGTCCTTAATTTGCAAAGTAGGTAACAACTAGCACTGCTTCAAGCCTTGGGGTGCATTTGAAATTCTTTCAGGAGATTTGGGTTTTAGTAAGCATTTGGTATTTTCTCCTGCAAAATATGTTTGGTAAAGTACCTCCATGGAAACATTCAGTATTGAAATGTAAAAAACATAAATCATCAGGCACGTATGCACTTTTATATTGAATGCTACCATTTTGCTCATGTAAATGCATGACACAGCTTTTGTAATTTACCCAGAAGTGGCTCAAAAATAAAAGACCTGGTGAAATTCTGATGAAGCCTTAGCATCAAATATGTATTGTAACTAACTACTAGATGACACTTTGAATGTATTTCATTTCTTCTTGCCCTTTACATTTCCTTTCATCCATATCTGATTTTTTAACTTTGGTTTTAGCAAGTTAGTTTTTAACCTGTTCAGTCACTGAGACTAAAAGCAGTTAAAAGTAGATGCACTTTATAATAGTCTAAAAGAAGCAGCAGATTTAGGAAACATAGCAAGCACAGGAAAGCACTTAAAAAGCATATCAACAATGCAAATATGGGAACTTTATCAGAAATAAAATTGTCTTACATTTTTAAAAACTGTAGAAAATGCTATCTTTTTGCTGTCCCTAAGAGGCAAAAACATTCCTAAAAATTGGAACAAATAAGGAAACATCACTTCTAGATTAATTTCTGAGATGTGAACAGATGTGGTTCTGCTGCATTCTTAACCTTGTATGCCTGTTTAAGTTCACACAAATGACTGAATCCCATCTATGGGAGATTAAAAGAACCTAAGGTTAGTGCTTAATCACATTTCACTACACCTTTCAATTAACATCTCTCTACTGTTTTTCCCTCCCCTTGACAGTGGCTATCATGGTTTGTTCATTGCTCATCATTGACAAAGAGATTAAATGTCCCAGGATATAGAAAGTGGCAATCTGTACACTAGGGCTGAGGCAGATCACATTCAGTTTGTCACCTGTCTGCAGGAGCTGACTCCAGAGCAAGCTCTGCTTTGGTTCTGTAGGTGTCACCAGTGTTGTAGAGAAAAACATGCAGTGCAGCTATTGGAACATTCCCTCAATGGAAGCAATGGACTCAGTACTGTATTGAACACTTTACAATGGAGAGTTAAAATATTCTGGCCCTCACCTTTTACAACATTTCATATAGAAAATGACACAAATGTTCACATTAACTGTTAATTTTGTCTTTGGTTTTAAGACCAAAACCTTACACATTTTAAGTGCTCACACTGATTTAGATATGATCACAGAGAATTATAGATCCAGTTAGACATGTGGCAAACAGGCTGTACAATGAACAATATCATACAGTCTCATTTACCAATTCTTGAACAAAAAAATCGAGAACCAGCTTCTTTGAAGTTTTACTTTGATCTCACTGAGACCTATAACCAGGCTTGTAGCCAAAGAAAGGGAGACTCCATGAATGAAAAATTGAGCACCAGAATTTTAGAGCAGTATCAAGAACACAAACAGAGGGAAGCTGAGATTGCTAAGTCAAATTTCATTTTATAATCACTAAACATTGGGTGGTACCACACAAGACAGAGGGATAAATTTTTGTGGTGCTGAACTCCATGTTATGCTTTGAACCTGCAATTAAGATTAGTCAATAATTCTGAATAGCTTCCTGAGGTCACACTATTCACTGCACACTTAAGGTCCAAAAGCAAAGACATGCAGGTGGGCAAACGAGTTGGGCGTGAACTCAGACAAGTTTAATCTTTAAACTGTGATTGGATGCAAAATTAGAACATTTTCATCCCTGTCTTCAATCACACTCTTCAATGCTGTTTAAAAAATTATCCTCAGTTCACTACTACAATTATCATTCTGATTTCCTTCATGAGGTCTCAGATTTTTAGCTCCTCATCTGAGGTCATAGAGTGGCCCAAGGATGGGGATGACATACCGCCACACCTCCCCTCCCTCTTTGAAGACTCTAGGATGTTAATTTGCTCAATAACTTGAAAAGAAAATCAATAGGTCCTCATGCACGTATGCTGGTAGTTTCACAGTTTTGCTGACATAAAATACTTATCTTGTAACAGAAGGAAAATATTATGATTTTTCTCATTATATGCATGCTATGAAAAAACCTTCATGTACTTTTACAAAATGACATATTCTTTAGCCTAAACTAAAAACCCTATGATAACACTCCTTTTGGTTCTTTTATAGGCTAGAAGATCTTCAGACAGAGCTTTCTTTTGCCCTTCCTTTGTTCCACCCTCCCTTCCCTTTGTTCCTCTCTTCCTCCCTCCCTCTCAGCATAATTTATCGACATGGGCTGTCTCACATTTCATTGTGATGATTACCTCTGGGAAGGAGACTTGATTATTAACAGGTCAGCTGGACTCTTTATGCTTTAAAAGAACAAAGTTTCCCTCTCTTCCAAATGCACCCTCAGTTTAAGGATACCTAATTTAATACTTTTTTTCTCTTTGCAAAGAGATCACAGAATATTTTGAGCTGGATCCCCAAGTCCATCTCTTAAGGGAATAGGCTATGCAGGGATTAAGTGCACAACCTTAATGTTCCTAGCACCATGCTCTAACCAACTGAGCTCACTGATGTGCTGAAGAGTGGCTTACTAGCAACTACATCAGGTGTCAGTGACAGATAAACTGATATCAAACATTTAATGTTCTGAAATACCACTTTGTTTCTTGAGTTAAACACCCAAGGCTAATTCAGAATAGCACACTTTGTTTTCCACATGTAAAACAGAAATGCAACTCTCTTCACACAGCTGATATAAATATTACTGTCTTTGCTAAGAACTATGACACAGCATTATGAAGGCAGTAGATTGGCCTTTAATTCTATATTCATTGAAAGAATTAGATGGAATTTAGTAAATAAAGCATGGGAGTCTGTGCAATAAAGGCTGAAGATGAAATGCACTATTGAACAGCTACCATTCAGTAAGCACTACCCTATTGGTGCACTAAATGAGGCAGGGGACCCACGGGAAACATTTGATCTTGTAATTAAAGACTATCAGAAAGACATATATATGCAGAGGGGATCTGAATAAAGGTTGCATTGGAAACATTAATTCTGGCATTTCCTAACTTCATAGTGTTAGATTTTTCAAACTTGATTTATTTTTATTGTTATTTTAAGGAAATATGTAATATATATGATATTTGCAGTCTTTTATACTAAACTGTGCTTTACTCACAGCTTCTGAGGGGAGGAATTTTATTGTCAAGGGCATCAGTGAATGGTAAAATATCTTTGAAATCACAAAGGAGAGTGACATACCCTAAGCAGACATACTGAACACTGTTAGAATAACAATAAGATGTAAGAGGGCTGAGGCCCAGTCTATAAGTGAAGCTATTAAAAGAAAAGTTTCTTTCTGGTGAAAAGCCCCATTACTCAACAAATTTTTGGAATAGGCACTGGAAAATGTATGAATGAGAATGACCTTTTTTTGACAGGGAAGGAAAAAAGACTTTACAGAATCTGAAAGATCTCTTTCTAGATCACATCTCAGAACTGTCTCAGTCCACTTCTGCCTGGAGGTAGCTCACTCTTGCCTATGTTGCTGTTCTCCCTGCTATGGGGTTAAACTTTACCTGCAGTAAATGTGGTAAGGCTTGCAGCCAAGGACTCTGATTATTAACCAGGGAAAACTTTGCTTAGAATCACTGACATGGTCCCTCCCAGAGGTTCTCTGAAGGTGAACTGACATGGTCCCTCCCAGAGGTTCTCTGAAGGTGACTGTGTCACAGTCTGAGGGAAATCTGTAGCTGGTTCAGTTTTACACAAAAAAACTGCAGAGCTGACTTTGAAGACTTCTGCTATGTAGAACCTGGAAGTAGACTACTAATGTGAATATCAGTATTATTACTGAAACATGGCATAAAATCATAATTTAGGATTGTATCCTATTGGTTTGACAGCTATGCTTTTACATGTCCAGAAGTCAGGCCTTGCCAGCAAAAACTCATATCAAAATCTCAGTCGGATTGGTGAAGCTATACGCAGAAAAAGCTATACAATGCCATATATTTTGGACAAGCCTACAAAGGATGCAGTGCAACCTACATCATGTTCACTTCTTCTGGGACATTCATGTACTGTCAAGGAAAGCATATAATCAAGCATCACCATCCCAGCATTCTAGACAGAGCCCTGGATTGCTTCAATGCTAGAATCACACTGTTTATACAAAGAAAGGAGATGTAGCTTCAATGTAGTACTGTAGTGATCTACTAACAGTACATCAGAGTTAGGATCTTTGCTTAGGAGTGTGTTGCATTCTGTGGGCACACACCAGTATATTTAGAAGGGGTTGTTTCCAGAACGGTTCCCTGCTTTATGCAAGCAGCTCAGACTGCTTTTTTCTGCAGTCAGAGGCACCTTCCATCACAAAAAGTCACTTAGCCAGCTGAAAATATGCCTTTAAGTAGTTGTGACTAATTTAAAAAAAAAAATTGCTTATAGTGCATAAGTCTCTCAGCTGTTACTGCTAAATTCCAGTTCAAATTCTGCAAATCTGTACGCTATGATGTCCAAAATTTAAGTGTTCATCACATTCTTCCCATGCCAAATATTTAGAACACTATGATATATATCTACAACGTACAACTGGCATGGCATATTGTAGAGGTGATCATTATGTAAATGAACAAATTGTTAGGTCAGCAAATCAACAGAGAATACAGTTGCTCTGCTCTCCTTGTGAATAATATTATTTATTTCTTCAAACTTCTACACTGAGAAATGGAATGAAATACCTTAACATTACAAATTCACTATTATTTAAAAAACTTTGGCATTTCTATTCCATGCACAGCATACTTTGTGAGTTTGCCAGTTTGCCTTTCTTAAAGCCAACCAAATGGCAAGAAATCTTGTCTGATCTTTCTAGCAAACACAACTTCAGACACAGGGACAGTTTTATAGTGTAAATAACAGTCAGGTTAAATTGCCACTATAAAAACTTTCTACTCATGATCAGTGGTTTCTACTTTTCTAGAACGTATTTGCATTTTGACATTGTAAAAACAGAATATATATTTTTTTGTTCTTGTTGCTTTTGAATATACAAAGAACCCAGCCCAGCAGCTAAATCAAGATAAAAGACATCAGTAGTCTCTTTTCCCTGGGATGTATCAACCATCATTAGGAATGCAGACAGTAAAAAGGCAATTTGGGACTTTGAGAGCGGGTTGCAAAAATAATTTACAGTTGTGTTCACTGTTGGCATAATACTAAATCACATCAAGACTCTTCATTTGTTCAGCCTACATTCTGTATGGTATTAAAAACAAGTCTTTCCATTGGTATTTTAATTGTTTTTTGCAAATAAGGTATTTTCTTCTAGAGGTCTAATGTGCCAATAGAGACATCTCTGCACAGGTACCAATTAGTTACTTATGTTGCAATGATAGACATTACAAATCAGGCACAGTGTGGAATGAAAGCAACTTATTACAGCATTTGTCAGGCAAAGTTGCTTCTCCTTCCTTTGCAATTATACTCAGGAGCAGTTCAATCAATGCTCATATATTCTATTTACTGCCAGTTTTAATTACTGAAAATTTAGGACAAACACACTGAAGTCTTACGTATTTTACACATTTTTTCTTTCTGGAACATTTTTCAATTGAGTGTTATCTCAAAGTGCTTCATAAACTGTGAGTTAATCAGGAGAACCTCATGTAGCAGCTTATACTGTTGCCCCTTTCTGTGATCAGTCTGCATTTAAATAAATAATTTTTCCAGCATCTCAGACTGAACCAGTGGAAAAACCAGAAAACCTGCTCAGATTTTCATAATGACCCAGTTTGGTTTATACCAAGTAAAGCTACCTTCTGTTTTCTTCAACTATTATCTGACACAGAGTACTTGTTTGGATATAACTTCAAAATATGATTGCCTCTAGTTTATGTTGTGATTCTCCTCTGTTTAGACAAATACTTTCTCTCTTTGCTGGATTCCCTAGTTTCTTCTTCCATGAGCCAGAGACTGCTGCCACTGAAATGTCTCTTCACTGCTGCTGCACTGCTATGCAAGAACTCTCTGGTCCCTCAAAGACCAAAGGTCTGCCTGAGTCCTTGGCCTGTCCTTGGCAAGAATCTGATTTTTATATTGTGAAATATGAATAGTAACCTACTTTTCTATACTGCTTATTTTCAAGCTCTGTAACTCTGTAACTCTGGGCTCCGGACAGGGAAGAAACACCCAATCAGTGCAGGCATGAGCCATCTCACCAAGATTTCAAGCTTGTATTTTAAGTCTTCAAAAAAATTTGGATCAGTAAATAACTCTCCCCTCTGAAAACATTAAAATAATTTCTTGATTAGTAAATTTTAATATTCTTCTTCCTTATGCTTTTGGAATGTTAATTCCTCTTAAAAAGAGAGAAAAAACCCAACCCCCAAAAACTTATGCAAAAAGAGAAGTGTTTTAATCTGGACTCCAAAGTCTCTAATCTGAATTTTCAGGTGCTTCTCTGAAGTGCCCTCAGGTTCTGTCTGGGTTACAGGCTGCCCTCTTGGCTTTGAGACCCCCAGATCTTTTCCCTGGTGTACGTGCTCACAGATTATTTCCACATTACTCACACACCGCATGACATGCTTTTGTCCTTCAAAATAAGACTTTTTACATTATGGTAACAGTGCTAAGAACTCATTTCCTCTAAACTGCAAATCTGAAAAGAGACTAGATGGCTTGTGGCACCCTGTCAAATACTGTAAATTGTTCTCGCAGCAGCGTATTTCAAAACTGATGGCATTGTAAACGTATGGGTGGATACTGTTGGAAGGTAACACCCACAGTGAGATTGTGGGGTACCAAATCTGCTCTCTGTCAAGGAGATCAGAACAAATTGGCTCACTTCAAGAGCTAGAATATTTTTTCTGTCACGTCTTCATAACCAGGCTAGATTCCAAATCCTATGTGTATTAATTCCATCTTGTGTATTACTGACTGATGATATGTGAGAATGCAAGAAACATGAAAGAAGAAATATTTGCATATTTGTATTGTCTCGATAGGGAAAGTAAAAGTAAGTTTTTGTCTCTATTAAATCTTATTGATGACTCTGGCACCAAATCTGTGCCATTCTTTTTGTTAACTATTTCCCAAGTTCTGAGGATTTAATTGCAAAAAACCCCAGTAGTGCTTCAAGACACATGAAATGTAACTATTAAAAGACTCTCAGATTAAAAAAACCGTAAAAATATTTTCTATTTAATCATGAAGTTATGAAAACCTATATGATGACTTAATTTATTGCTGTACTAAAAGCATATATATTGAATGCTAATAGAAAATGGAGTATTCCTGCTATCAAAGTGTTAACGTATATCAAATTACCAAGCTGGTAGAAGTAAATTTTAAAATTCCAAATATTCACTTCATTGACTTGAGAAGTCAAACTGGCTGCAACCTCTTCCTATGGTACAGAAAATGAGGCTTTATTAAAAAAATTTATTCTAATCATAGATTCCATTTAAGGGGTGAAATTTGGAAAGACTTGATTAAAAGGTAAAAATTTGTTTCACTTCTGTATTCACTTTCACTGTATTCAGCCCATGAATAAAATCTGGGTATAAAAAGGAGAAGATGAACTAGTTTTAGAAAGATAAAGGATTTGGTGATACGAAAAAGTATCTTTGATACGTTAATAAGTGTTTTTTCTTTTTCTAATTAGAGATCTTTCTTGGTGGTTTGGAAAGATTTGCATGAGGTCAGGCCTAAAGTAACTTTGCTTAGATTTAAAAGAAAATAAAAAATAAACCCAAGATTTTGGTAATTTTTCAATTTTCTTTCAAATGTAGCTTGCCATAATTTTTAAGACAATAGTTACATAATAAATAAAAATGTAGAATAATTTCAAAAAAATTTGATGTGATAATTAAGGACTTTAATGGCTATAGAGTCAACTATTTAAATGATCTATGTTATGCTTACCATATCCTCCTGCATCAGCAAATGCCATATACAAGAAATGCCCTATAAAAAATAGGAAATTTTATATATATAAAAGGAAAAATGGAATGTAATAGTAGAAATAGGATTTAAGAACTTTAAAACAAATTATCTATTCACTGATTTGAATAATAATCAAAATCCTGTAATTTCAATCTTTTTGAACTAATTCAGTCTGCATAAAAAGCACACTAAAGAAGGAAAAGCATTGTTGTACAGATCCCCTCAAGGACTTGTAACAGCTTATAGCATGTTAGCTTTGTTAGAAGTTTAGCAAGTGAATTTTGGGGAAGCCCTAAGTGTCCAAGAGATTATTGGCCTGAGGCGATGAACCAATTATAAGAACACAAGGGATGGCAGCATTTCTTTTTTCATGTCTGGCTGTATGGATCCCAAAGGATGGTTTATGATAATTCTCCATTATGCCTTTTCCTCTTTCACTTTCCATAAAATGCAGGCCTAGTAGTAAGTGTGAAAAGTTTTTTTTGACAGCAAACATAGCAAAATGAAACATGCCTAGCAGACACAAAAGATTAGGTGCATGAGGAAATTAAATTTGTCAGTGTGTCCCATTGCCCATCAGTCTCACAATATGATTATTCATTTTCTAAGGTAAGCACATGGAATATTTCAATGAATTAAAGAGAAAGACCTGAACCTAAATGATGTTTTGAGTGTGGCTTAATCAATAGCATCAGGGAATACTGTGTTAAAATTATTAATATATTCATATTTACTGAAGCTAAGGATTGTGAAAGATACCCTGGATGACAAGGCTAAAAATTAATTTCTGTCATTCTAGTTGATCTCAAGCCTGTCAGTTACAGAGAGGGTATAGGCAATTTTGTTTAGCTATATAGTACAACTCAAGTATGTCCTATAACATTCTGCATACAGTCAGCATTATTTATAAAACCAGCCTATGCTCTTATTTAATGATTTGGCAGTTGTGCTAAACCATTGAACCTTTTAGTGAATGGTGTTAGCTGAATGTCAATACATACGTATGATTGCCTTTCATCTGCACAGAGAAATGGTAATTGGGATTTCCATTGAATTTCTGACAGAGGCAAGGCTGAATTAAAGCCTATTTATAAATATTTTAATATCATAAAACAGCCTTAGAGCATTCAATTTGAGCAGCACTGTAAATATGCTCTTCATTATGTAAAGGTTGGCTGTTTAATAACAATATGCAAATATCTTTGCAAGAGTACTTCTTTTTTTGGTTTTTCCCTTTGTTTTTTAGGCACAAAGTTTCTCCCACTGGGGAAAGTATACAGACAACTCTGCCATCACTTTCTTTGTTTATTTGTATGTATAGAACTTATTTATAGTTTTCAGCTGAATCAAAAACTTACACTCTTGGCAGATTTTTTTCATTAAAGCTTCTACTAAAACTTGACTTCGTGTCATGGGAATATTCATTATTTACAAGTCAAAGTCTAGTGACAGAGGCAGAAATTCAGACACATTTTAGCCTGTATGAATTGTTGCAACTCCACTGCAGATAAGGATCTGTCCCATAAATCCAAATTCTTGCTCATGCTAGAATTTTATCCATTTTGTCTGTTTCTAGATAAAGCTGATCGTCTAGCTCCAAGGATGCCTTGCTGCGGCCATAAATAAGTGACTTTATTTCGGAATCAGATTTTCTACCTAGAAAAGTCTGAAAACACATAGCTTACTCGTGTGCTCCTTTTCTTAACAGGAATTCCAATAATGTTAGGATGATACGGAGACAACAAAAATGAAATCAGAATTTGAATGAGTTTTAACACACAGATGCAGGTGAGATTGCTAGTAAACCAATAAAGTGCAAGATGTAAAACTGTCATAACAAGCAGAGGAGACAGATCCCAACAAAATAATATCCCTGCTCACCTGTAGAACCCCAACAATGCTTTGCAAGTCTCAATATACTCTGCAATGAAATCAAGAACATTCTGACAGTTTTATTGCTACTAAGTTATAGAGCTTCAGGGTTTTGTGTGGAACTGTCTTCCTATTCGGAGCAATAATATGTGTTCTATGTCTTCTGTCTCTTTCTTTTACAAGGTAATTTCATCCTTCATTATCAACTTGTGGTAGATTTTCAAAAATTAAATTTCTGTTTTGGCCATTATCCACAGAATTGCTTTAACTAATCTTTCTGAATTTATACAACCCTGAAACAATTTTTCCTATCTTTCTACTTGTTCTGAAGCTTGCTGCATTAGCTGAAATCATGTACAACACAGATCAGTAAGAAATTTATTTACCATGCCAGGGATCATTTCTGATCTAATTTTTGTGTGTGGGTCAAACAAAACTTGTAAATGCTCTGAAAAATAAACACAGACAAGTGAGTTTGCAAAAGTTTTTGAGCAAGAATCGCCTCAAGGAATCAGAAAGGAGAAATGGAAATGACTAAAGTGATGGAGATGTTCCCTTTATCTCAATTGGATTTCCCAGCACGTCCATCACTGAAGACAATTAGAAGTACAGAATAGTAGCCCAAAAATATTTGAAACAGTTGAGCTAGAAAAACACCAAAAGGTACCACTTCAACATTGACTAGTGCACCAGCAAAACCATTTTACACCTCAATTTTTGCTTACTGATCATCTAGTACCATTCTAGGTCACAGAGGAAAATCCCAAGTAGTTCAGTTCCTCTGTGGCAAGCATGCAGCTGTTTGCCAAGGAAAAGTGAGACTTTCATTTCGTGTCTGGGAAGACATTGCAAACCTAGCACTTGGTAGAGTATCCTGTTGGAGAGCCATAGTTTTAAATATCAGTGCTGTAGGGATAGAGTTTGATTTCTCAACTCAGTTACTCTCATTTCAACTAGGCAGCTCTCTAGGAAAGTTTGCCTGCTTTAGTAAAATCTTAGAGGTCAGTAAAAGCTTTGAAAATGGGCCTTAGTTGACCAGTCTTCAGCAAAGAAAACAAAATAGCAAGCATTACTTTTATCAGGAGTTTTGTGCTTGTGGACACAAACCATCTTGCTTGTATAAACATCTGCAAAAGTGCTGAAGTCGACTCTGGTGCATAAAGACTGTCAAAACACAAATACAGAAATCATGCTTTGAAGTAGTTTTCTGTATTCTTTGACAAATGTTGATCTTTATTATGAAGATAATTTTAATATGCTGTCTACAACTGGTCAGATATTCAAGAAAAAAATGAAAAATAATATTGGGTGAAATGCTTTAAGATTCCACTTATGGATTCTAGGTGTTTACTTTCTGTCACATTTGAATGGCATTTTTCTTGGAAAAAATATATGCTTTTTATTAAATCTGAGGGAAGGACACTGCTTCCTGAATGGACAAGTTGTCATCTGAGACTGCTTTGGCCTGTCTGTGATTACTTTATGAGACTTGACAACATAGTAGATTTCCAATAAGGACACTTGGAAGAAAATGCCATTTATCCATGTCCAATCCAAAAGCTAAAAA
Organism: Certhia americana; assembly: GCA_018697195.1. Classification (NCBI taxonomy): domain Eukaryota; kingdom Metazoa; phylum Chordata; class Aves; order Passeriformes; family Certhiidae; genus Certhia; species Certhia americana. The sequence goes on along the minus strand of CM031861.1, from coordinate 21,896,261 downwards.
GCGGGAGAACATTATGAATTAGGCACTTGTCATGCTATTAGAAGGACAAAATTCTAACTTTTCCTAGAAAATTAGTATAATTATAAATAATACAAACTGTGACAGTGTTAACTGAAGAACCAGGAGTTTTTCAAAGCTATTTCTTTAGTTGCGATCAGGATAAGTCTATGGTTTATATCTCCTGGGTGTCCCCACTTACTGAATTTTTATTTATAGCTCATTAAATGGCTTACTGTCAGACTGAGGTAAATCAGACAATGTGTTCTAGCAGAGCACAGTACTGTATTATCCAGTAATATCTACTGGACTTCAGCTACTAATGGGTACTCAGGCTACCAGAAAAGACTAGATATAACTAGTCTGAAATGGAATTGCTGGTAAGGGAATAGTGCTGTTAAGGAAATAGAATTCCAATACTGTTTATTGTAATTGTATTGTTAATGTTTACTGTTTGTTACTGTTCAAGTATCCACTCCTATTTTACCACCCCATGGTTAACATAGCTGTATCTAATTGGCTAACTGACAGCTTCTCCAAGTGCTTGCTTCATGTTGATCAAATATACACAAGACACATAAAAAAGGGTTTATGATCTTGTTCATAGGAGCAGCCTTTTCAGGGAATTTACTGAGAAATATGAAGATCTGGAAAAATCTTTAAAACTGTCATTATTTCAGTGAGTTTATTTTAGTTCTCACAAGCAGAGGCGACAGAGAGGAGAGAAAAATGCCAGTCCTGTATCACTTCCTCTCCATGACCAGGTAGAAAGTAGATTTCTGAGCACTATTGTCAATGGTATTTATTCATTTGATGCTTCTCTATATTCATTATACCATTTGTCATGAAAGCACATATATAAAAGCTAGGTTTTAACTATAGGTAGATTTTTCAAAGAACAGTGGCTGTGCTCTGAGAAGACAGAAATTATCTATCTTCCACTAAAATTCTGTAAAAAAATTTTCGTGTCAAGGCTAAAAAAGGTAAAAAGGCAATATATTAATCCACTCTTATCATGATCACTAGACTGCAGTGAGAAATGAGCACATTAGATCATTCCTATGTGTATTTTTTTTATTTTCTCTGGCTGAAGTTGACAAGTAAACACATGATATTATTAGATGTGGGTCATTAAAGAGAGCTGATGACCACCTGTACCAAAGGCTACCTGTAGGAAAGACTAAGGATGGGATACCACACCTCAGCGCCAGGCTAAGTGCATAATAATAATTATGAATGCATCATCACAGATATTAAAACTTTTTCCAAATAAAGCTTGATTGTCTTTTTGAGCCTACGGAACACAATTTCTGCAACCTCAGCCAAGTACTGTAAAGGTATTGTTAAGGCAACCTATGATCTCAGAATTTATGACCAAGTAATAATCCCTATACACATATCAGCTTTTAATTCTGAAAACTGAGGTTTTATTGCGCTCTTTTAAATTAATTCAGGAGTTTGCTTTCTTTAATTGTATTATTATAACTCCTTTCCCTTCACAAGATAAATTTGTAATTTAAAGTTGGAATCTTCATACCATTTAATAGGACCAGAAGTGAGAATATAATATTGCAAAAACTATTCTTTATTGATTGAATTAAAATTCTGTTAATGACAAAATTTTTAAATATCCTAGATATTGTATAGACCAGTATCCCTAGTAATTGCCTTCATCTAGTAATAAAAATGTAAGAAACTTGCAAAATATACTACGCAAGCAGGATAAGTGAGTACGTTGGACAGGGAATTTGAGTAGGTATGGTTAAAAACAAGTAGGAAATATACAATTTTTAAATATTCAGCGAAGCAATAGCAATGGCTTTTCCATGCGTTCCAGAAGACCTGTCAGCACAGGAGCTTCAACCTCCTGAACTGAGGCATAAGATGCCAACCCAAATTGTTCCATGAGAAGTATTTTATACATTGCAGTGGCATAGTATAGAAAAGGTAATGGACTGTATGATCTAGGAAATATTTTCTGTTTCTTAACTTTAAAAAATATCTGGTCTCCCTTTGTACTTACAGGGAATTTCAATTCCAAAAATAGAAGTTAAAAGTTACAAGTACACGAGAGTCTTAATTGGTGGCTGACTCAAAAGTAGAAAAAGTGTAGATGAAACAGAGTGATTCAGACAAGAGAATTCCTTAATATGACTAGTCTGGAGATAAACACACTCCTGAAGTAATAAATAAATAATAAAAAAAGAATTACCCAGGACTAATCTATCTTGCCTGCCTTTTAGGTGATAAATAGGGAGAAAATAGTGCAACCACAAGTTTAGTCATCTCTGAAAAAGATCTCACTTGATCATTTCCTGTTTTCTTTTCCTGAGTGCTAGATCTGCATTAGAGAGCTTAAGTATTATCTGTATAAGCTTGTGAAACTCACAAGTGTCCTCCAAGATATGTGTGACCTGTAACTATTGGTTTGTGCTTGTGTCAAAGAAAATGGGAGAGGGGGAATGGTATATTTATTTTTCTTATAATCAAAAGATATAATAGCTTATGACAAGGTCTATTATCCCCTGGAAAAAAAAAGGAAACAAGGAAATGCCTTTGTGCTGCAACAAAAGCTAAATCACTTCAACTGTCAGCCTCCATTAAGACACACTGAGCAGGGACAGTGATTGCTAAGCCAATTTGTCCATCAGTTTTGAAAAATGTGAGCAAATAGAAATAAAGAAATAGAGATGAATGTGTTTCTATAGGCATTATTATGGTTGATTTCCGTAGATACAAGCCACCCCTGCTGATAATTTTCATGTCATTTTTGAGATCAGTGCTAGGAGCAAAATGCAGCTCTGCTCCAGGATGCTGAGAAACAAAAAGTAGTTTTTCTTTTTATGCTAATAGGATTTGAAGAATGTCCCTTCATCCCTGGGGGTTTATCTTTCAAAGGACAACATCAGACATTTTCGTAAACCATTGTTTAGGTTTGATTTATGCATTGTCTATCATCTCTAAATTAGGCAACCTGTATTAACACAATTTCAAATCTTGCTTATCTTACTGAATCCCCAAAGTTCTCATTGCAATTCAAAGTCTCTTTCCATGTGGTACTGAAGCAGTTTGCCTTCTTACGGAAGAAGGTGGAAGCCTGCTAGAGGCAGAATCACTTGGGTTGATGATTTGCCAGCAGGTTCTCAGCAAGCCCATCCCAGAGAGAAATGCAGCCAGTCGAATATATTCAAGTTCCATGCTTCACAGATTGGGTGTTAGTCAGGCTGAGAATTCATAAGGCTATATGGCAGAGTGTGCTGGGTTTGGCTGGGGCAAAGCTAATTTTCTTCACAGTGATTGGTTTGGGGTTGTGTTTTGGACTTGTGCTGAAAACAGTGTTACTAATACAGAGATGCATTTATGACTTCCTGAACAGAGCTCACAGAGCCATGGCCTTTTCTGCTTGGTTGCTGTCTTGGTTTGGACCACAACACGTAGAAAAACAACCTGTCCTAAAGAGAAGGACTTACTTTTCTTGTCCAAGATGAAAATGTATGCTTTTTTTAAGTAGTAGGTGGGAATTTGTGGATTTGCATCCTGCATTCACTCCAACATCTAGTCATCTGAGCTTCAACTAGAGCAGGTAGCATAGTTTATTTTCCTGAGGTAGCTACAGATCATAGCATCTACCTATTCACTCTTTTTTTTTTTTTTTTTTTTTTTTTTTTTTTTTTTTTTTTTTTTTTTTACCTACTTCATCAAGGTGGGTCAAAGTACTTGTTTGAAACTGCCAAGATAATTTGACTCTGAATTCTTCTCTTGGAAGTGCAGAGATGTATGGAGATGAAGAAAAAGAGAAGAAAATGTGAAAATTATGTTCTTACAAGGCCTAAAAGGAGTGATGGATCAGTGTAAGGGCTCAAACATGACAAGAGAAAACTTTAGACAGTTTCAATGATACATCAGCTTGCTGAGTTCTAGGGATAACATCTGGGCCTGATTTTTTGCAAGGGATAGCAAATACTCATGATACAAATATCAGAAAGTCCAAGCCCTCTTCAAAGAGCTGCCTGATGGATGTCAGTTAGGCCTCCAAATCTCTTTCTTATACTGTCATTTGTATGATGAGGATAGTAACAAGTATGATAAACTCATGTTTAAATTCCTTAGGAGTCTAACTCCTTTTGTTAGTCATTTACATTCTAACTATTCTTTAATCAGAAATCTTAAAATTCCTATTTTTAGTTTTGTGTTTGTTTCTAGTTTCAGTGAAGGGACTTTTTTCCGTCAGATTATTAGAAATTGAATATTAACAAGCAATAATAGCAGGGAAAAGAACTCAGAGATATAGGACACATCTTTCAGTAATATCAATAAGCAGCACTAGGTTCACTGAAATCAGTGTGAATTGAGTCATTGACTTCAAGAGTGCTAAAAGGCCACCAAGGATGCTTTAGATGGAGATGTGAAAGGAAACCTGGAGAGATTTTCAGGCAAAGGTTTTCTTTTGTTTGTAGCAATCTTACTGATTTCCATAGGGATTTCTAATGAGAAGAAATAAAATGGAACTGCTCAGCCTGGGTCACCTAGAGAATAAGAGCACACAATCCATTTAAAACAAATTAAAAATCAGGTATCATATATAACTGTCCTTCTTCATTTTGATTTATAAAAGAGAATTTGTAGTCCTAAGAAAACTCAAAATACTGTTAAAATTTACAGACATCAGTTTTTAACACTATAATGGCATTAACTTCTGGAAGTGCTTCAAAATCTGAAAATGTGCTCTGTATTGCTATTCAGTTTATATTTCTAGTTTCAGGGACTTATCTCCAGACTTTTGAACAAGAATGTTTTCAGCTGGTACCTCCACAGAGCCACTATGATTGACAGCTATGTAACTCTCAATAGTAAGAAACCAGGCTGATATCTGTATAATCAGTTGAGAGGGCAAAAAATTCCTGATTATACCATGTTCTACCAATTCAGACCAGCATGTACATAAGTGTTGCTGTGCAGGGAATTTAATAAAAAAAAGACCCTAGCATAAGCTTCCCTTGCTGGAAACTTATGTTACCTGCTTTATCAAGAGCCTGAATTGTGACTCATTAGCATAGCAAAGGTGAACTCTTAAACAAAATGACAACTGGCTTCTGTAAGAGCCTTCAGATGCAGACCTGTATATCTTCCTTCTTCAGCTCAACGTAACAAAACAGTCATTATAAACATGACTTAGACTGACCTATAACTACAGAGGTTTAACTATATGACTGATATAATTAGGCTTAGAAATGCCTCGGGAGTGTCCCCCAAAACATAAAGGGCTGTGGTGTCACATAGTCATGAGAGCCTTCATTGTGGTTAAGAACACCCTGGGGCTTAATGTTCTCAATCTCTATTGACTGGTCCATTTCAGCTTTTCACTGAAAGGATTTTGGACCTAGTGCCTTTAGTTTTGCTGTTTATATATAACCATCCAAAGTGCAATCTCATGAGACCACAGTGCAGATTCCTGTGACACTTGTACTATTTGTGACTACTCTTTCCCTTGAGGGAGTGGCACCACAGAAGGCCCTGGAGATAATTGTACTTTTCAAGGCCCTAAATTATACTGAGAGGGTTTTCACTTGTCTCTCTATACTTCTGTAAGTCTCTAAAGACTGGCATGTATAAAGGAAGTCTTGTTTTCAGTTTTCTGCTCAATAAAAAGTCAGCAAAACACAGATGATGTTTTCAGCTATAGAAATATTTTTGTTATTCGTTTGTCCAACATATTTTCTTACTTGAAAGTGTATCCACTTCCATTCTTAGAACACATTTCTCCTAGGAATGTGATATTTGGCCCATAATTTTAAATTAGCCCACACACCCCTTTAGTTTTTATAAAATGACTGAGGAATGCCTAAAATAAACTTTTAAAATACTTAGCTATTCCAAGTTAACTGGCAAGATTTAACATGAAATAACATATTCTGGTGAAGATCAGTCCCAGAGTTTATGAAATCTTAGGAAAAAAATTTATGTAGAAAGTTCAGGGGTTTAGGATTTGCAAGAGAGATTCTCAGCCCATGCTTTGGCAGCAAATTTGACTCACATCCACAAGGTGTGGAGAACCTCTCTCTTGATTGCTATGACAGAACAGCATCTTGCAAACAGCATTTGACCCTTAAGAGGTACAGGATCAATCCTCCTGCTGGTATCTTAGGAAGTGGTTAAATTCACTGAGGAGGGTGAGCCATCAGCCTTCACTTTCCCTCAGAGCATGATCTGGGCAGCTGAGAGGAGCACACAGCAGTCTGCATAGGTCTGTCAAATTCTGAGCTATCAGATAGTCCATGGAAAGTGAGATGGAGGAATATATTTCTGAGACACTGAAGCATTTTTGTGGAATAGACCTACTAAGAACCCCTGGGTACTGCTATTATTACAGCCACATATTGATAATGGAGAAAAGCTATATGTAAAGTAAAAATAATTATATCATAACACCTGATACAAGAGCCTACAAGCTCCATTAACATAAAAGAGCAGAAAAACCTTTTTATTGAGAGTTGATAGAGTGCTTGACTTGCATAATCACCTTGTTCACATTTTCCTCTGCAACCAAACTAAGAAGAAGATTTTGTAGATATAAAAATTATATACACTGACATGAAATTCCTTACCTAACTTTATAAGACAAATACACAGGTGCACTTAGAAAAAGACTGAAGACAAACAAACAACAGATATATAGAGATATTCTACAGATGGTTGAATAGAATGAAAGGTAAAAATTATTACAGAAATGTTTGGACATCTTAAAACAACAAACAGTTCAATATGATTTATTTAGTCAGGGTAGACTAAAATTCACTAGTATAATAACAGAACCATTTGTCTTAGCAAGTATCTTGTTATTGGTGATCAATAATCTACCTGAGATGACTGATGGCTTTGTTTTCCTGTGGTGCCTCAGCCAGACTAAATTATTTATTTGACATGCTGCCTCTTGGCAAATGCTAGGAAACAGTGATAAGAAATTTGCATTTCTCTGTATATACCTCTGAATGAATATGAGATATTCATCAAACTTTTGGTGAATGACATATGGCTGTAGCTTGAGGGACAGTTTTGCTGACCAGACATGCTTTTGTCTCCTGACATGAATATCAATGTAGACATCAAAATGAAAAGCAAAGGGTTACTTTTCTTGTTGTTCTACATGGCAGAGGAGAAAAATATGTCATTTTCAGAAATATCCAGAATTTGGATACCTCTGGATACTCAAGAACCTGCCTCAGCTTGCCAGGATCTTTAAGTTTTTAGAGACAATTTTAATTGCCTTGAGACAGACAAAAGTATAATGTAATAAAAGAGCATAAAAACTTATTAACAAGACAGATAAAAAATATCCTAAGCTCACTAAGCTCATTATTATTGCCCCTGACAGTGGCCAGTGGGGGAAGATGAGTTGAAGAATGAATATAAGAGTTCAGAACAGTATTTACTCTTTTGTATCTTGCCATTTTTGTGTCATCTGTTCTCCACATTGAAGAGTTCTTTTATTAAATATATACAAGCCTTTCAATAACTCCAGGCATCCTTGCTCTTCCCTGTGCTGCTGTGTTACAGTCTATTCAAGATAGGGTCATTAAAACTATACTCAAGGTATATGTGGAAAAGGATTTACACATGGTTAAACAATATCAATTTTTCCTATGTTTTCTTAATACATGTCATAATTTTTCTTTTTTTAATATTTAATCCTATTCCACAGCTTATTTTAAGCTCTTGCTGGGCATGAAGCTGATACTTCAGGCATCTATCTGCAATAATTCCAGTGTCTCTTCCTTAAGTGTTAAGCAAAATGATAGTTTAGAGACTAAACTATCTTTAGTTGAGAGACTTGTGCATTGTTTTCTCCTAACACATTACTTTGGGGATTTTTTCCATTTATTTTAATTTGCTGGGTTATAAGCCAGTTGTTTAGGACCACAAGATCCCTCTACAAAACTTAATTTTCTGTCCTAGTGTGCTGGTACCAGCCTGGAGAACATGCTCCAGGTACTAAGGTGCTGCATTGCAGCCCTCAAAGCCTCCAGCAGCCACAGCTGTGGCTGTTCTTTGCATTTGTTTGGCTCTGCCAGGACACCTGTGGCTCAGTGCTGGAGGGTGACAGAGGGGTTTTGTTCTTTTGTGATTCACAGCTGGGGACCACCACATTGACTTTCGACTGCAAATTTTCCAGTATTAGGAACAAATTTTGGTGCTCGTGTCTGACTCATGACTAGTTTTGTAATACATAGCTTCCAATATCTTTGGTCTTGAGATCTGTAGTGTAGCAAGATGAATCTCTTGAATGCTGGAAAAAACCCTGTTATGTCTTGCTGTGAATCCTACATAGCAGCTAACAGCATTCAAACTTTTGGTTTTGTACCTATTCAAAGAAAATTAGTGTGCTTTGAAGAGGTAAGGCAGAACGGATGATTACTAATGCTGCTGAAAATTATTAGTTCTCATTTGATTAACACCATTTCCTAATGCACAGCTCTAAAACTTTTCACAGGACCTTTAAAATGCAATCAGTTTTTTTTTCCTTTCCTAATAATTCAAACTGAGTGCAGAACCTGACATGCAATCAGGCTAATACAGGTCGATATCCATTTTCTTTCAGTTAAATAGGAATTTTAACACAGTGACACCAGCCTTGGAATCACAAACAACTACTGTATATCTATCTGTTTGTTTGCTGAACAGGCAGGGTGGGGACTGACTCAGCTGCTGAATGAAGCCTACCACTCTACCTTGCTAGGTAAAACAAAGCGTATCACCACTGATTAAGAGAAAACTAATATGAGAATCATTCAACCTCAATTATATAATTTTGTTTACATTTCATTCACAAATATAAGACTTAAACACTTTATAAATTTGGTGTGTTCTCACTTGGAAAAGTAGAGAGGAAAAGATATTCTTCTCTAACTGGAAATTTAAAAATGCAGCTTGTGAGATGAGAACCAAGCCTTATATAAAATACCCACAAAAAATCCTGAAAAAAATTACCCTCTTATCTGCAAAAGGATCTTCTGCTCTGTTTTTAGAAACACACAGTAATGGAAATTGATGGCTGGAATCTGCAAAACAATTCTGCACTCAGCTGAAATTGCCACAAAAGCTTAGGCTGCCATGAGGGAAAGAACTGTCAGAAGCTTGCCTAAAAACCACTGCTAGATGTTTGTGAATAGAAGTGTGAGATGTCCAGGACTTAATTTTACATGTCATCCAAAAAATGCCACAGTCCCCTTAGATGACATAGCAAATTATTCATGCATAAACTTAATTACCCATGTGACATTTATCTCAATATTCTATCTGCATTGTCTGGTTACGATAGCCTGAATTCTGAGGTTTTAATGTTGCTATGATGCAGTCATTAAAACAAATTAGGGACAGATAAAATTAATAATTGCTTCATTTTTTTACACCTAAGATATGCTTTGGCTTTGGTAACTATTTTCAAGGCTGAAGTGACTGAGATTTTGCTGATGCATCACTCCATAGAGTTGTTAGAGTCTACCTGAATATGACCAAGTTAATACTGCTGGATCATGGTTTACAAGACATGGCTAAAGTTATTAAATTCAAATTGTTTCTAGCTCTCAAAGTATCATTTGCTTGTGTTTGGAAAGAAGATGAGTGCTAGTGACCAAAAAGGAAGAAAGATGCATGGCAGACAAAATTATTGAGAGGAATGGTGGATTACAAATAACTCTTACAAAGAGTTGCACAGACAACAAGAAATACAGAAAAATGGAACTGGGAGAGGATTTCCATCTGATCAGGGTGTGCTTTACTGTCATACTCACCTCATTTTATTTCACTGCAGGTGGGTGAAGGAGCTATGACAAAGTTGCGTATAAACAAATAGTTGACTATGAACAACACATAGACAGCTTTAGGCTCTGGAGATATTAAGCCAATCCCAATGAGAATCCTGTGGGATTGCTCAGCCTGTAGCTGACTAGAAGAGAGTGTCTAATCCAAGCGCTATGAACCCCAGTATAACTAACACTTGTGAACCCATAGCTGCCATGATTTCCAAGGCATGCATGTGAGGGACACATTATTTACCATGGCTGAGAATACTAGGGCTTGACCCTTAAACATATACAGTATATAGCAATAGTGTATTATTATACTAAAGTAGATTCTGCATTTTTCCATATACTCTTTAATTATGTTCATTTATTGTTTGAAAATAATGTTTTGCTTAGAGGAGTTTTTCTTCTTTCTCTCTCGCTTCCATGCCATTATAATCCAAACCCTTTTTTCTGCCAGTCTTTGTATTAAACTGAGCTCTTGTACTAGGCTCAATGCAATTTGCACAGAGAATGAGGCCGACTGTCCCTTATGGTTTGGGACATCTGAAGGATAACATCTATTGGAAGAACTGTGTAAATTTTACCTGCGGAAATAGTGAGGGGGGAAAATTTAAAAGAGTTTAATTAATTTGTATCCCTAAAGGTGAAGAGTTAGGCACTGTTGAGTATTAGAGAGTTAATGTGATTGTGAACGTTACATGGGATGATTTGGTGTGTCATATTGAATTATGGCAGCTTATAGCCATGTCAAACAATGCATCTCTAAGGAGAAGACTTGGAAAGTCAAGGACAACTTCTAGAGGTACCAACAATATCCCTGAAGATCCCACTTCAGTGGGCATTAAATTAATATTAAATATTCTGAGCAGAAATGCAGCCAAGAAGGAACAGTTTGGAACCAAAACATACAGAGGCCCTGAAATCACAGAAAACTTCTGCAAATTGATAGGGGAGAGATAGTGGAGATACCTCTGCCACAAGTTTTTATTATTTTAAAAACTTCTACAATTACATCATTGCCTTATTTGCATTGCATATAAGATGGAGGATCATTGGTGACTGTGACAAATCTTTACAACCAGGCACAGCCTCTTGCAAAGAATTTTGTGCTATTGAAAACTCTGAAAACTATATATAGAACAGGAGTTCTTGCCCTCCCAGACATGGAGCGACAGGCTGCTTTACACAGACAATTTTCTGAGGACAGCCACAATTAAAGAGCTCATCTCAGTTGAACAACGAACTTAAAAAAAACTATGTACATCAAATTCTGTATGCAGGAAAGAGCAACAGGTTATTCTTAACGCAATGATATATGTCTGATGGATTGCTAAGGATCTAATAACTGTCCCGTCTATCCCAATCAATGTCTAACAAGAAATCCTCCTTCCTGACCTCTGAAAATAGCCCATTTTTGATGTTGCTACTGTCTTCAGAAAGACCCATTATTCACCTCCTTGAATAGTCTAGTAAGGTTGAACAGTTCATTAATACTTCTAGTCTTGCATTTACATTGGGCATGGACAACCTGAGAACCCAGTGTTTTGCAAGAGATCAGTAGACAATCTGGTCTGGGCTGCAGTGTGCTAAAGGATGTGTCCTAGTTACAACAGGAGAAAAAGTATCATCATCATCATCATCATCATCATCACAGGTAATAGTGCAAATGCAAAGCTGAGGAAAGAAACTCTCCTTGAATTCAGCAAGTCCATACTATATATATAAATATTTGACAGGACCCACTGGTAGGCATACAAGCTGCATCAGAGTTTACTTTGGCATGAAAGAGTAACTCAAGCTACAAAATGATTTGGTGATAATGGTGCTAAAAAAGGTGCTCACACTTTATCTTAATTTTTTTTTTCAACTATTTAGCAGCTAGTTTTTCACCAGCAGCTGTCTTGTAACATCTACTATGATCTATTTTGCTCCAGAAGGACAGACAGGGTACAGACTACCATCCCTGTGCTGTACTCTGAGCTCAGCATCTTAAATTCACTGAATCTGCAGTAATCTTCAGTAGAGAAAGATTTAGTATTCATCATAATGTCATATCTAATTTAATGTAATGTAACTATATTATTTGACTAAATACCTGATACTTTTTGAATACTACACAACTGGACTAATATTCAGTGTCTGTGACTTCCCCTTGTGTCCTGGGTTAAAAACAAATTTTGTTACCTCTTTAAAAATTGTCTTCTGAATTTTCAGTAGGTATATTTCTTATTTTCTTTTTTTTTTTTGTAGATTTGTAGCAAAAAATAACTAGAAACACTGGAATTACCTCCTTTGCACAGCTCATTGCATCAGAATTTTCTTTTAATCTTTGCCTTGCCACTACAGTTTTGTTTGTCATCTCATGCATGAAATGGGCACTTTGCATGAAACATACACTTGCAGCATCTATTATTTTATTTTTGTCCTTTGTATTATTTTAGAGTTCACTGTGTCTTTGGCCTATTTACACAGATGGAAAAGTGCCCAGTATTTATATTTAATAATTTTATTAAATTGCTGATATGATGAACATAACTTTGGACTAGGGATATTCTGAAGTCAGTGACATATGTCTGGAAATAGGTTATTTAGAGACTTGGATCAGATACTGGATTGTGTGTACCTGTACAGCTCCATTTGCTTTAAAGGGGTAGCATTGGGTACACCTGAGCTCTCAAAGTAGTCCAAGGCCCTTCTACCAAGCACAATATGCAGCCTTGGAGTTGGAGGATAAAATAGTCGAACCTGGATATGACCAAAGGAAATTTATCAGAATGATAGTTCTTCTTTAGTTCTCATTTTTTATACAGTATCTGTGACAATTATAGTGTTCACAAATGTAAAAGTTTGTTAAAATCTGGTTAAGGGGAAGGATTGGGAGAGTCACCATCTCCCTGATACTTCAGCAAGCTGTACTACTGCTCTGAACTAGGAGAACTAGGAGTCCTACTTCTCTGGTATCATTGAGTCCATAACATCAGCCAGTGCATTTCATTTTTTGCCAGAGGACTCAGCCTCTGTCATTTCACTCTGGGACCCTGAGAGCCTACATTTGTGTGATATTGTGCTGAGGTTTTAAAAGAGGAGCTGCTAGATGAAGTGGCTATAAGTGATCTCAGAAAGAGGATTCGTTTGGGTCATTACACTGTGACAGGCACTGTGGGTCAAACCAATGCCCTCAAAGGTGAAAAACAACTGGATTAGTCTAGTGCCCTTTGCATCCATAACCATCATACCAGATGTCTGCAGATGTACATTTAAGCTGAAGCTTAAATACAGTTGGATACAGTTTCTTCCAGTTCCTGGAATGACATACAGTATCTCCCCTAGCAGTTTTTAACAAAAGCTCTTGGGACTCAGAGCTTTTTTTTTTTTTTTTCCTTTTCAGTCGATTTCCTTATAAAGCAGGGAACATTCCTCCTACATCTTTCAAATCAATACCAAGGCAGCAGGGTGATCTGCATACAAATCGACTTGCAAATTTACACCCTGTCTGACTCTGCCAACAGGAATAAAAACCGTTCATGAAACAACAGCTCCCTGTAATCACATCCAGGCAGATTTCAATAATAACTCAGGCATATAAAAGCCTCTTGGTTTCATATGTATTAAAAATAGTTTTTCTGACTCTTCCTTGGATAGTAGCTTCCCATTTTGTTGAAAGCTTTCTGTTCTGTTTTATCATCCCTTCTCCAAAACCCCCATCTACTTAGTGACTGGAAAGATTTTTCCCATTAACCAAAATAAAAGGTGATTGTTTACACCCCAATCTGATTGCAGACATGATTTGGAAAAAACCCTGAGTCATCATCACTTCACCACAGGTTGCAGCCACTATTGCCAAATTGTCAATAAATTATGACGTACAATAAGCCTGCTAGTTATAATTCTACTCTTCATGGACAGTTGTCTGCTTCAGAAAAATCACTGCTATCCTATTTAACATCTTATGAAAAATATTCATTCTTTAGCAGGCACAGCAGTTAGACTTCCTCACTGGGCTGCTTTGATTTCTGCTTCAGATTATGATGTGACTGTGTAATTAAATGTAGTGCCTGCTGTCTATTATTACACTGCGTTTTTTTCTGGTCCACAGATTCATCTTGATACAGTGTCATTTTCAGTTATTGTGGAAATAGAGCAGAGAAAAGGGGCTTTTCTGTAAAATGAAACAATACATAAATGCGAAAAACTTCATCCTGCAGTTCCTTTTGTCCAGGAGAGCTGAGACAGAAATCAGGAGCTGTGAACAATTTTTGTCTTTCAGTGACAGGGCTGTGAAAGACCGATTCCAGCTGGAGTTCTTGATCGCCTCATGGGGACGATCTGTCACCATTTGTCAGGGGTGATTCCTGCATTCACAGCTTTAGAAAGAGTAGTTACTGACTGCAGGTATAATGGGATGCGTGAGTTTGGAGGGCAAAGCAAGGTTTTTGGCAAACATACTTAATAATCACTGCAGAATGAATTCAGTCAGAAGTGCCTGAAATCTACTGATATCTTTTTAGTTACTTAACCATTTCAGGGCTCAGAGTACAGATCTGAAACTTAGCCCAAACTGCCTCCAAAGTGAAATGCTAAAAAATGCTACAGAGTTGAAATTTTTTTCACATAACTTTCTCTTATATGAACATAGTTTTTAATTAATCAGTCTGGAAAAGTAATAATTTTTCTTTTACTATTTTCTTATTAAGGCCACAACAAATTGGCAATCCCAGGAAAAGGTATGTGAGAAGAGACAAATAGTTTGAGCTGCTGAGAATGAGACTCTAGCTCAAACCAGTCACCTTCAATGCTGCATTGGGAATCAGTATAGTGGTTTGGTGTCCCTTGTGCACATAGTAAAATTGGCCTTGGCACTCATCATATATAATGTGCAACAGGCACAATGCCTGTACTTCTTGAGTGTTTTATGAGGAATATATCTTGCAAACATCCAAATTCAAAGCAGCTTGAAACAGTGAAATGGGTATGAAAGCAACTACCAAGTGGTTTCTTTTCCATTACATATATTGCTGCCTGCTGGCAGAGAGGAAGAGTTTCTCAGCCATGCCATTACTTTCATTGTCATTACTTAATAATGCTATTATTTATTTCTGCTGCTTCCACAGTGAGCAGCTGGGGTGCTGCAGGCATGGGAAGAGGAGAGTGGGCTGTGTAAGTTAAGGCTGAGAGCTGTGGTGAATGAATTGCTCTTAGAGCTGCTGGAGTGATGGTCCATAGAGAGGGGGTACAGTAATTACTGGTGCTGCTGGGTAGGAATACTCCATGCAACATCACTACCTCTAAATGTCATCCAATCCTACTGCTGGCATCAGGAATCAATTCTGAGGCTGACAAAAGGCATTGAAAAGTAAACAGCTGGAATGTGACTATTTGCTGCTCTCAATGGTCTGCTGTCCTCACCCACGGCCTTCTATGCCCATGTCTTTGGCCTGGGGCTCACAAGACCCTGTATGATAAATCCACCCCTACTCAGTGCATTAGCAGTGGCAAGGAACAGCATCTGATTGACTTGGTAGACAGTACATAGCTCTAGTGCATTAAAACATGAAGAATGCTTTAATGATAAGATGAATCTGGATTGAGAAGCTATGTCATGAATTGGACCCTAGGCTTGCAGTTCTTAGACACACCAGAATCTGGGGTGCAAAAGTCATAAAAAGTTTCAGTATAGTTTACCAGCAATATGAAAGGGAAAAATTACTAAATGAAGAGCTTATTTCCTGTATTTGATGGAATAATAAAATCATTTCTATGTTAATATGTCCTGCCACATCTTAAATTCTTTTGCTTTATACAATGACCTCTTAAATCAAACCTACGCTGTTAGGATCAAAATAGAAAGCAGGTAGGTCTGCTTAGTGATTGGCCCTAGAACCTGCCTGTTCAGAAAAGGCCCTCAACAGAGGTACTAAAAAACATCCTATAAATGAGATTGTAGTACCTCATTTTAATTTTCTGACTCTAGCTATTAATTTAAATGAACTCCTAATACACTGAGCTCACTTAAAATGAAGACTGGAAAGTCTCTTCAAGGGAATTTACTTTTTGCACCTAAGCAACTACTTTTCATGTTTTCAACACATGCTCTTTACATACTTGCATGTTCAAAATACACAAACCAGACTGACTTTCATGACCAAGCTATATTTGCCTGATATAATTTCTTCTCATGGAAAAGGGCTGTGGTTTTGGCTACATTATGGCAAACTGAAACTCAGTGCTGATAGAGCTTTCATGTGTGCACTAAGAACACCTATCCATTATGCAAGGTAGGACAAACAACATGCAGCAACTTCCTGCTGCTACATTGATACTTTCTGGAGATGCTGAAGAAGAGAGGTAATACAGAAATGCAAAGTGCTTTCTACTGTGCAGGTCTGTGGATTTACATGGCCACATCACCCTGATCTTTAACTGAGCTCTCCTTTCACTGGTAGAGCTGGCGGCAGAACTTTTGGGATGGTGAACATGAGAAACTATGAAATGTTGCAAGGTCTTCTTGAAAACTGTCTCTGCGAATAAATCCTGGTAAATTCCATGGGCATTGAAGCTTGATTGCTAGAGTGGCACCTGGCATTTGGCCCATGCTAAATAGCAGCTTCCCAAATTATTCCTGGGCTTTGTTTATTCTCAAAAAGCAGTTTGCATGCAGCACCCTGTCTCAGAAACTCACGGAATAAACCAGCATAGGCATGGGACATCCTTTGCCAGTTGGCATCAGTATTGGGGAATGTTCCTGTTCACATTACATTTACTACTCTAAGATGTAGCTAGAATGCCTGATGCACTGGATGTGTTAATGAGGGACTGCACTATTCCTGGTCCCTTGGCAGTTCTGCACCTGTTTAAAGCAAGCACTGTGCATCATAAAAAGAGAAATCGTAAAGAAAACAAGGCATGGAAATGAAATGATTTCTAAACTATTTGGCTTGCACCACTTAATAAACCCAGTTTTGGAATATCTGCTTTGGTGCCCATTTTCTGTCCGGGGAGATGTAAACATGCAATGGAGTCTTTTTGGGAACACATGTCATAAGACATTAAAGAGGCAACTGGAAAAATGCCAAGAAATATCTATAGGACTTTGACAGATATGCCAAACAGCAAACATCACACTTGCTAGTCATATTCCCTTGAGTCATCATGTAATTGGGCTGTGAAACTGTGTGCCAGTGCTAAAGGCTGTGCCCACCACCTCAGCTACAGCCAGGCAGTGAAAGGAGGGAAATGTTGCTTATGTCCTTCCCATACTGGACTACTGCTGAGTTCTAAAATATCACCTACTGGCAAGGTGGGCCAAGCCTGACAGACACAGGGACTGGACATTGGAAACTCGTCCACAATTCAGAGAATTGAGAACAGAACTGCTGGTAATTGTGGGGAAGATATTAATGTTAGACATAAAGCTTTTCGTTCGTCCCTCTGAGGAAAAGACAAGACATTGGATGTAGTATGCCAAGGTGAGATTTGGTGTGCAGATTCTGACTGTACCTGTTTAGAACATATTGAGGGCTACTACAAACTGCATTCTCAAAAAGTCAAATTCAGTCATATGTTATTTAGGCCCAAATCCAACCAGCATTGTGGCACAAAGATTACAATTCCCCACCACTTTGTCTTTATGACTATGGCCAAGACCATTTTCTTGAATATGACAATGAGGCACCACCTTGGTCATACCCTAACTTCATCCCCTCCCCTATTTCAGTAGAAACTCCGAGATATGAATTTGGGAATGAAATGCATTACTGAAAAAATAAGCAGATGAAGTAAATGGAATAGAATGTCTCTATTTCAGAGTTGCAGTTACTTACGATACCTGCACTGTGCATCAATGAACTGTAGAGCAACGTTTTACAAAAGTTGTTAAAACTTGGTAATATGAGACCACTTGATGATATGGGAGAGATGTGCTTAGACCTGGGGTGAGTCTATACTATCTTTCCAGGGGAATAAAAAGCACTGATGTCATAGATTTAAGCATTAGAATCTACATGGGTCTATTAAGTCCCAAGAGAGAAAAAAATTGGTAAAATATTGTCATTAGGAAGCTTTTCCTTAAGTACTTTGCAAGACCACAGTTTACATGTGATAGTAAAATAAAAAAAATCATCAATTTATATGGACATTTTATCACTTTGAGCTAGATGTGCACAATCCACCATTCTCCTACAAAATGTCACAAGCTTATAGTATATCTGTCATCTTAGTGTCATAAGCATACAGGAGAATTTGTAAAGAATTTTTCTGATGGAGTGTTGGAAGTACTATGTATTATGAAGACTATGTATTACTAATTTATATGAACATTATGCATAGTGCATAATCCTCTTTCTTGTGAGGCTAACACTGATTAGAGGAGAGGTGCTTTCAGAGAGTAAGGCAATATCCTAGTTAAGTAAAGCCCTCAAACATCACCTGGTCAGGTGTATTCTAGCCTTGACTGTTATGAATGAGTGTTTGAGATTGCTTAAATAATCACCAGCAAAGGTATCAGTAAAAACCAGATTTAATATCAAGCAACAACACAACAAAGTTCATTGACAAGGTTCACTCTACTGCTTACTAGGTGATTAAAGCACACCAGGGAAAAAAAAAAGTTACAAACAAAATCCAGTTAATCAATCTGAAATTAACCAAGAACCGTGTGTGCCTGTGTGTGTGTGTGACAAAAGGATAGGAATGGCAGGGATAAGAAGGAATACAGCCTAAAGGCTTAACAGCACTCAACAGTACTTGCAACTTAACAATTTAGCAATGGAACAAGACTTACCAGCATTTCTCTTAGTTTATAACTTAAATTAAACTTGTTTTCAGGTCTAACTTACTTAGCTATAGAAAGTACTCAAACATCTAAGAGAGCAGCATTTCTCCCATATCTGCCATAACATTTCCATCCTTGTATGCACACAGAGTCAGTGCAAGGTACCTGTGACAAATGGACGGCAGTGAAACGCTCACCTCGGATGTCTTTGCGTTTCCTGAAGGGGTGAAGGGTCTGGCCTCGAGGAATGGGGGTTTCAGCCCAGGATCCATCGTCATTCAGCAGCCTCTGCGTACAGCACATGAGAGCTGGCTGGCTCCAGGAGGTGTCCCCTCAGAGGGAGGGTGCTGGTCACCCTCACTGCAGTCCCGGAGAGCTCCAAGGGCCTCATTTTCAGTCGCTGCCCGTAGGCCGCAAGCGAGTGGGCCTCAGTCACAACAATGTTTCATCCTGGCCACGGTTTGGGCAACTTTCTATGAAAGTGTGAGAACAAAGATGTTGTGTATTCAGGCAAGGAAAACAGTTTCCAAGGCTGTTCAGAATAAAAAAAGCAGTGGCTCGTTAGGCATTTGCAGTTTCTGTGAGCAGACGGTGTTTCTGAGGCACTCAAGGGACGCTGAGCCCGGGTGCTGCTCGTCAAGGCCGAGGCCCAACGAGCGTTTCTGAGATCATGGTGCCGCCTGGAAAGAGGGGGGGGGGGGAATGTTCCTCCACACTGACAAACTGGCTCTTTAGCCTTGGATTACTTTTTCATACCATTGAAAACCTGAGATCTGATAATGTACCATGCCTGTGTTACGGGTTCTAGAGAAATCTGTGTCCTGATTTCCTGACAGATTAGACTGACAGAGCAGTAGAGGCAAAAGAGCCAGTAAGGCTGGTACAATCATGCCACAGCCGAAGCATCAGGTTTCAACCCCTGGATCTGGATAACACTGCACACATACCAGTTTTCCTGATCATGTGAAATATATGCCTTTAAGTCCTGTGTTGCATTTAGGCAATATCAATTTGCCTGTGACTTGGTCAGTGAATCCTACTGCTTTCTACAGGATTGTGTGAGAGAAATCAATTGGGTAGAGGGCTCTTTGGCACTTCTGAGAAAACCCCACTGATTTTGAATGCTACCCACTGCAGAGTTTAAACTGGTGCAGTCTGGCAAGGTGACTGCAGATGACAGACAGGACAATTTCAGTACTGTCACAGTATCCATAACACTATTCTGGATACACACTGTGCTATCCTAAGGGAAAAGTCACTCAATCCTATGCAAGACAGCAGCCAGAGTAGAATAAAGGATACCTGAATTATAACTTTCTCTGATGCTACATTACATAGGGGCAAATGGAGCAGTTATTTAATCTTATAAATATCTGCTTCCCCCTATGTGACTGTGCTGAATTTTCCTTTGCAAAGCACTATAAATCTTTAAATAAAAAGGACTACCTAATGATAATTTCCCCCATATAATGGCATACTCATCTCCAAGATAACATGAAATTAGTAAGTTTTTTTGGCTTTTCTCTGTACAATGAATGAATCAAGTAGGTTTATATTCATGTTTGGTTATACACAGAAAATATGATATGTCATCATGCTATCAGAGTCAGAATGGAAGGCAAATTGAAATATTTGGCATTTTCTATAAGAAACACAGACATTGTCACATGCATCCCTGAGCACAGTTATGTTTCTGTTACAGGAATACTGGATCTAAGAAGAAGCGATGTCATAACTTCTGCACTAATAAAAGCTGGATTTAAAACTCTGATTTATTCCAAAATTTACTTGTTTAACTTAGTCCATAACACAACTGTAGTGGCTGTGTTAGGAAAATTGTATCTCTAAGATCTCTCTATAAAGAATAAAGAAAAATCAAAACCTATATAAGGTGATATATAAAGTAATTTAGGCTACTTTTGCTTTTTCACTAATCATAGAGGAAATTCCTGGCTATCAAAGTTTTTACCATGCTTTAATTCCATGATGATTTAAATTGAGATAAGTTCAAATCCCTGGTAAATTATTTCCTCCTCCTCCATGTTCCATCTATGATGATCATTTGCCACTCTGGTGAACATGTTCAATGAGTGAAACTGGGGAAAATTATTTTTAGAGAAATCCTGTCCCCTCACCCCCTCACCCCCCCCAAAAAAAACCCAAACCAAACCAAACCAAAAAAAACCCCAAAAGTAGCTTTCCATAAGTTTCATTCCTTGTATTGGATAATTTTACAATATGAACTCAGCACTTGGGCTGGCCCAGGTGATTAGGCAAGCGTGATTGTCTGGAGACAAGAACACAGGTCTGGGGATAATCTACTAAAGATCGTGGCAATGCTAACTTACATCTGCTTTGCATTGCAAATGTATGGATTTAAATAGAAAACAGAGATTGTACACTGGAATTGAAAACAAGAGATGTCAGGGAAATTCAGGAGTTGTAGATACCTACAGAATTTCATGCCTAATTTTGGGCTTGGCTCTAGTTTTGTTATTTGTTTATAGGCAAAGACAAGCTTTACTCTGTATCCAGATTTGTGCTAAACAAGTGCAGAGTGAGTTCAAAACATTGTCATATCAGGATGGAAGCTGTGTCTAATTAATTCCCTTGGTACTGTAGGATAATTTTCCATTGCATGCTCAACAGCATTATGTTCAATTGTGATTTTAAAATAATCTATCTTTTTGTGTGTCTTGTTTTTGTAACAAAAGTATACCTCAGCTCCAAACCACTGCTGATGGAAATCCCTTGAATGAGCCTTTATTTCCCCTAATTTATTCTTAATTTTTCTATTTACTACTTTATCAAAAGTGGCAGGCATATTGATAGGAGATAATGAACTTTTAGCAAGATTTTATCTTATCTAGAGGGAATGATAATATGCAAATCCAGCTAATTAGTAAATCAAAGCAAACTACAGCTCTAGGTTTGCCAACAGAGTGTTCCTTGCTAACTAGTCCTCAAGAGCAAACAAGCTCTGCAGTTGGAAAGGTACTGTAAACTTCACTGTCTTAGGAATGGAAGCTGTGTCTGAAGTCCAGACTCCCCAGGGCTTCCATGCCAGCTCATGTCTGGAAGAAGTCATATGGCTGGCAGGCTGTAGATGAGGCAAAGCTTGAACTCCAATCTGGAGGCTTGAACTCTAACCCAGGCAAGAAGTTGAGTCACCTGGCACAGTGAAATGAAGCCACAATCAGTGAGACATAAAAATTAAGTTCTGCCAATGACTGCTGGATGAGAGAAAGAGGCTGAAAATGTGTTACTTGCAACTCATCCCCAAGGTTAAGGAGAGCTAATAGACACTTATAAGCTGCAATTGTGACAATAAAGTATCTCCCAGGGTAGCTCATCAACTGAATCCACAGATAAGAATTTAAAACTTCCTCTATTTGCAAGAATAAGAAGCAGCACAGCCATTATCTAACTTTTAACTAAATTATGTTTTTCCTGGATCACTTTCAATTAAGCACATTTTCAGCAAGTCCATTTCATTTTGTAAGATAATACGCCTTAGTGCCTATGTTATGGAATGTGTGAGAAGAAAGAGAACCAGCAGTTTCAAAGCTCACCCCATCAAAGCTTTGAGTAATATCTAGTAACGGCTTGCTCTGTTGCAGTGCCTCTCATCACAAGGGATGTTGAAGTCACTTAGGAAAGCAGGGAGAGAAAATGACATCACCTTTCACCAAAATGCTGCCACTTCTGAGGACAAACAATCAAATGGCAAACAGAAGAATGATGGCAAATGAAGAATGCTTTCTGGCATGAAAAGCAGAAATAATGGAAACTAAATACAGCATCCCATCATAAAAACCATTTAAAACACCACCCTTCCCTCTATCAATGGGAAAATTTCCATTAGTATTTAATAACCACAGAATATTAGGGGGTTTCTTGATTTTACTTTCAAATTGAAAAATGACACCTGGCATCACAGTACCTCATTAAAAAAATACTGGAGACTTCCTTATTATTAACTTGGAGTAGAAATTGTTATTATTGAATACTGCAGAAGTACATCACGCAAACCCCTTAAATTTCACTGGAAGTTTGCATCTAACTACTGACCCATGTTGTGATATCTGAAAAAATCATAGACTGAGGCAACATAATAATAATGCTACTTGGCACTTGACATCTTTAAAGAACTCTGGAAATGTTAATTAATTTCCACAACAGCCTAGGGAGTAAATATTTTCATACTGATTTTACAGATTAAGGGGATGAAACATAATGTGTGGACATGACTTCTCCAAGGCAATCTATCAAATAAGTGTCAGATGTGGGACTAGAACTCAAAGATTCATTGGGCCTTTAAACAATGGTTCCCCAGGCAGTCACTTATTTATTTATTAAAAATGGCTTAAACCATTTACAGATTCCTTTTAATATGTTATTGTACTGTGTATTGATTACTTACAATAAAGGCTGATAATGAGGACCTGTTTTGTTCCATTTCTACAAAAAATTTCTTTTATATTTCAGCCTCAACTTCAATATTCTTTTCCATAAAATTAAGTGCATTCCAATCCAGAAATCAAGTATGTTAAAGTATGTTCACAAGAGATCAGGATAGTGTATTGGAGCAGAATGCCTGTGTCAGAATGGGTGTGTGAAATTTGTCTTTTTTCCCACTGTTTGGCTTTTTTTTCCCTTAACGATATTACATTTTTATAAAAGCAGATCCTATCCTTTTGTCCTGTTATTTTGTTCTTATTTTATTTTTTGATTTGCAGCAGTACAGTGAAAAGTTTTTGTTGCATCTTTTAAAAAAATATTATTATTATCCTAAATCTTCTGTACCCAATAGCTCCAAAAAGCTTTTGGAAAGCTTTTTAGTACCAAAACAAGCCAAAACAAAGGCTCAGAAATGTAGCAACTTGTCCAGCAGATCAACTCAATGACCAAAATGAAAATTATATGAGCAGATAACAAACCTCATTCACCAAACCAGCCGATCTCAAAATTCATATTAAATACAAGGGCAAGGAAACAGATAAGAGAGACGTGCTACCTTACTGCCCAGAATATTTAGTCTGATAAAAGTTTTAACCTGGGACAGTCAAAGAGCAAATCCCAAAGCTGAGGAGACCTCTTCTTCCTCTGCTTGATCTTCTCCCTTCCTAAGTATCTGAGGCCTGATCTAACAGAACTAATGGATGATGTTTTGCTCATGCTACCCTGCAGCTCATCTAGGAAAACACACTTTATAATACAAAAAGAAAATGATCCACTTCCAAAATAAGCACTATTCTTTCCAGTCTGTGTCCCAGTTTTGTCAGTCTTAAGACCCTGAATACACTTGAGAGCCAAGAGTGCAGATTTCTCCTGACAGCATTAGGCCCATACAAAATCAATCTGTTTCATTTTCTCTTATTTAGGAAAGAAGCTCTTCAGCTTCATCCTGCAGAGCATTCTCTCATCTATGCCTAAACAGTGCATTTCACTTCCAGCTCACAAGAATTCATTTCGATCACTATTTGAAGACTGAGCCAGCTGAATTGTAAGCTATATATTTTCCTATGAAAGAGAAATAAAGAATTTCTGTAAAGTCCTTTGGAAGGAATTCTGATAGGAATTTGTTTAGGAGTCCCACTCCAGATTTTCTAGAACTCTGTGTATATTTTAATTCTCTTATAGCTACCAACATACAGTACTGTGTTCTTTGCACTAACTTATAGCAAATATCAGTGCCAGTTCATTTGGTTTGTTGGCATGGTGTTTGGGAAGGTGACCAGGATTTTAGCATGCAAAGAGGTTTCAAAGTGTGTTCCAGTGCAAAAAGGAGAAAGAAGTGAGTAAAAACTAAAAGGAGAGCAGCAAGAAGAGTTTTTACCACTGTTCTGTTTTCCCCTTTAAAAGTTGATGATTTCTTGGGCCCAAAAGTAGACAAATCAGAGGGCAGAAATCATCTTCCAAATCCAACATAACCCAGATGATTGGAATCTGACGCCACCGTAGAAACCCCCACTCTTTTCAGGCTAGTGATGCTACAGCTACATCTAACTACTACCTTCAGAGAGAGAATGTCCAAACCTTCCTCTTGGAAGACATGGTACTGGACCACCAAAAGCTGTTGCTAAACCTGTGACAGTTAGCTAAGCCTACCTTCATCTTATTATGTTTTATTATGTTAATGAGCTGTATTAAATTTTAGTTAACATCCAGAAAAAAACCTTTTCATAAGAACAACCCTGAAATCTAGATCCTTCTTTACTGTCCTCAAAGACTGCTGATGTTTCTTACAACATCCACCCACTGTGAGCTAAGAACATGAAATTCTGTCTGCACAACCTGGGTGATTTCATAGCAAAAGCAATTCCTGAAGAATGGATAGAGTGACAGCACGTCCCCATAACATCTGATTGTTAAGCAAAGTACAATTCAATCCATCCACTTGAAGTGTACCAAGGAGGTAGACAGTATCATTTTTTGCTCAGAGAAACCTTCACAACACCCAGTAGGCTAAATTCTGGGCACTGTAGTGACTTTTTAGCTACTATTGTACAGGAAAGGATGACAATATGGATTTCATGTAAGTTGTGGGGGGTCTGTCTGTTATGGTGAAAACTCTGACCATTGTGGAACTAGGTAAATCTAGAGCTAGGGGAATGGGCACAGCCTGTATTTGCTTGAACTACAGCTCTAGTTAAAAATGGCTACCTAGAAATTATTCCAGCTGGTCACCATCTCTGCAGCACATGATTCTAACCAATCCTTCTTACTGAGATTTCTGCAGGAACCTCATCTACTTGAGAAGATTGTTCTCATCTCCCTCTTAAAACAGTGCCCATTTTTCTTCTCCCCTCCCTGGTAGTGAGAACTACCAAGTCAGCATTAAAATTTGGCTTTTCTTCTCTCCTCTGACAAGTGGAGCATCTCAAAGATCATAATACAAGCCTTATTCAGTTATGGCTCCTCTGTTAACACACACACAGATGATGATGCTCTGACATCCTCTAGAAATGCTTTCTTGAAAAGACCTTTCCCTTGCAGTGTCCCTTCAATTCAGTACTCTATTTCCTAACCTTTTCTACGGTGTGGTTATATGCTCTTTGCTGTAATAAAAAGCTATATTTTTTCACTTTTGTGGTGGCTACTCTTCATCTCAATATCATGCAATATGACGGGAATCCACAGGATGACAGACTGTGCAAATGTACATCAGTCTCAGCACAGAGAACAGTCTCAAGAAGCAATGAGCTTTGGATGCTTTAGGGTTCTATGTACATCAGTCTCAGTACAGAGAGCAGTCTCAAGAAGCAATGAGCTTTGGATGCTTTAGGTTTTTATACTTAATTAAATGAATTCTTCAGGACTCGAAACAGGTATTTTTTAAAATTGTTTATTTTGGTTTGTGTTTTTTTTAAAGGCTTGTTTCAAAGAAAGTTAGGTCAGAGCATTAGTCACTCCTGTCAGCTTCTGTCATCTTTGTTCCCCTGTGACAAGATCTGAAGGCCTGTGTGCAGTCGTACCTATCTCTGTTCTAAACATGCATCAGTGGTTACCTGAAAGGCTGTGGATGAGAAACTGCCATCTCCTCTTGTGTAATTGTAACAAGGAAGGAGGACACTGTGTGCACTGGTTTGACAAAGGATTAACGTGTTTCCTCTACTGTGAAGTTGTAATGGGCTCATTCATTACTCACAGAGCTTCATGACACGTCACATGTTAGGAAATGATGCCTCTGGTTCATTCCAGGAGGTGAATGGTTAGGACAGAAGGGATGGAGCCAGACAGGAGTGCTGGAGGAGGAGGGTTAAGCTAGATAATGATAATTAATGCTGATATAAACTGGGATTAACTGATTAAAATTAACTGATGACAATTAACTGATTTTAAGCCGCGTTTTAGGGCTTTCAGGGTGCTATGAAAACAATGATTAACCTTCACAATTACCGTTCTGAGATGGGTAAATATCCACGAGCACACTGTGATTTGCCCAAGAAATCCACATGATTTGAGACAGCAAGAAAGACGAAAAAAATCTCTGGTTGTGGTATGCTTGTGTATTGGAAAAATAAAGCTGTGTAAAAGTCATTCAACTCCATGGTGCCTGTCTTCACCATGATGTAAATGGCTGTTGTTTTGGGGGCTGTCAGTCGCACAGAATGGAGCCCTGGAGCAATGGTGAGGTGATGCTGGCTGGGAGAGTCAGTCCCCCCAGCACATTGTCTCTGCTCTAGCACAGGCAGGCAGCACGTGTAACTGTGCACACTCCACTCTGGCAGCCTCCCCATGTCAGGAGTCTGGCCCATTTCCCTACGCTTAAAATTTAATCAGAGATTTTACTGCTCATCAACAGCTTAACGGGAGCAGTTAGAACTCTAAAACTTTGCATATTTCGGCTTAATTACCACTAACAGACAGATGCCACTTTCAAACACTCTCCTTTCCCAGCCCTTGCTCCCTGCAGCTGCTCAAACCTGGAACATAAATTCATTGGTTAAATAACCGATAAGAGGCAAAATGATTAGGGATTAATGGGAAAGACAGAAATCTCCTTATTTCTCTTTGATGTTTTAATTTTGGTTATCTCTGCTACATTGCAGTCTTTACCTCCCATTTGGCAAGATAACCACTCCTCTTATCCCTCCTTTAAAGCAACAAGTAAATGGAGACAATATAGGATGGTATAGATCTTGAAGCGTCAGGGCATACTTTTACCATGTGTGAGTCGTGTGTATAAGCAACAGCGGAATTCAAACACAGTAAGGGAACAGTCTATTCTCTGGATAGACTGTTTCCATTTGTTTCTTTTTTGGCTGCTCAGTTTCTCCTTTGATGGGGATGTAGAGCAGCAAATAAGTGAATAGTTGTTTTAAATACAGGAGAAAATGTCACAGTGATCCAGGAATAAGAATTAAAGTGCACATGAAAGATGATGGCTGTTCCTGGGACAAAGCAGCTGTATTCATTTGGGACAGACATTAATCTTCTACTTTGTCATTTCCTATTGCTTCCAGAAAACCACATTTTAAGTGCACTTCTGTTGATTGAAGCAATAAGGAAACTGGTACATTGAAAGAGGAGCCCAGTGTTCCACTTTTTAAGTTCTCCCTGAGGAATGAATCCTATCTGCACTTCTTTTCATTTTATGGAACTATCCCTTGAAATGGAGGGAGAAGAAATACTCTTCCTGCAGATCTGAATATTCTCACTAAGGATGAAAGCTTTTGAAAGACAGAGCCTAGGATGCTGTTTGTTTTCACATATTTGTAGGGTAACTTGTGAGATTAAATTAGATCGTAGATTGAATGTCTGCACTGATATTTGCTTTTTCCAAAACAGTAGTCAACTTTGGATTGAGAAAATTTTAGTGAGTTCATAAGAAAAATACTAAGTAAAAAGCCATTTCTATATTAGCACATGGCTGGATGCATGAGCAAATACAGATTCAGGATTTAAAAATGTCTATTGAAAATTTGTCATTGCATCCTAGAAAACAAGGGTCATACTTTCAATGATTTTTTAAAGAAATAATATGAATTAGATGAACAGATTATTTTATGTTCATAAATGACCATGGGAAAAAGGAAAGAAAAAAACAAAACCCAAAGACAAACTCAGCCATGAAACCCAGGAGAACTTTCAACCAAATCACAATCAAAACCTGATTCCCAATCCATGTGAGCCTACAATCTCTCAAAATTTTTTTTCTTTCAACAGTTCTTTTGCCTTGGCAGAAACTCTGAAAGGACAGATAATGAGGTTTTGTCTGTCTGTTCTGCCTGACATTTTGCATATGCAGAAGAAACTAGACAACAGAAGTTCAGGATTAACAACCCATGAAGAGCTCATTACTACATTGTGGGACAGATCCCGGATTCCACCATGCCGCATTTGTCTCACCCCACTAACTCAAGAGAGAAGATACTGCTTGCATCTTGCCAGTGCAGCAAAAGTGGCTTTCTGCATTTGTTCACTTGCCTGATTTGAGAGACACCTTGAGGGCAGGGCGAAGTCTCAAACAGAAATGGCCCTGATGCTGTCCTGTGTTGACATGTAAGCAACAATGAGTCAGCAAATAAAGGTCCAGTAGATGGTGCTCAAGACTGCAGCAAAAAGAAAAAGGTTTTGTAAGAGTGCACTTCAAATGGTTTTCACTATACAGGTCTTTTAATCCATCTCTTATCCAGCCACCTCCTATTTCCACAAGGCTTTCAATAGGGCTTCTCAGAGTTCTGAGACTTTAGAGGCACCTCAAGACTGTTCCTAACTTTGACAGAATCAGCATAAATCTGACTAAAATTTAAAAAACCAAAATTTTTCAGATGCTGAGGTCCTAGTAAATATTGAATATAAAAGAGGATCTTAGTATTTTTCATTTCTAATAGCTCAAGATTTCAGAGAAGTGCCTAGGGTTTACATAACAATATTTAACAGCCATTTTGTCTGCATTTTTCTATTTTTCTGGATTTCTCCCTGCCCATTGCAAAAATATTTTTGGGAGCAGTAAGACAACCTTTGTTCTTTATTCACCATGGTAACTGGTGACCACACCAGCTTTACAGCTCTCTTTCCAAAATGTGGTAAGGCTGACTAAGAGTGTAGTAGAAGTCTGTATTTCAGAGCACAATGACCTTTGTGATGCATAATTATGGCTTCAGACTTGGCAAAGTATGAAATTTGCCTCATTGTGTAGAGAAGAGTTTGGTTTTGTTCTTTGAATGATTAAGAGATCTGGGTTCATCTGGTATGGCCACAGACTTACTGTGTGACCTCGACCAAGCTGTTCAATCTACTGCTCCTTCATTCCTGGTTGCAATAGAAGATACTTCCCTGCCTTTCAGGAAAATTGGGCTTGTTAATGCATGCAACGATTTCTGCAAACACAATGATAAAATGTCACAATACATTTATATACCTATCTAACTGACATCAAGTAAAGACATCCTTTGATAGAAAGGACATAAGAAAGTATAAGCACTTCAACATACCTGTAACATCACAAACAGTTATAAATTTTGAAATATTTCATTTCCAGAATATTCTCTCTTCAATGAACAATAGAGCCTGTGAATTCTGCAGCAATTACTTGTTCTTCTGCAAAGCATTCTTGGTAGTTTTATTTTTAGATATGGGAATTAAATGACTCAATTTTCCCTCTTGTTGTCTCCTATCTCAGCAAGCAATAAAATGTCAGCATTGTGGTAGGTAATGGGAAGGAAAAACACCTCTATTGACTGAATAGAGTTATAGCTGAATATTTTCATGAACATTCTACTGGTGCCTTAAGCACAATAAACCTGCAGGTAAAAGATATCAGAGATAACAAAAAATGAACTGAATACAAATAAAATCATTCATCAGATGGCAAAATACCGTAATTCATAAGCGAGACTTTTTAGACTTCTGACAGTTGCGGCACTTTATTTTTTCAAACTACTTTTGACAAGTTCAGATAGAAGATGAATACAATATCCAACAAAAAATAAGGTATGCTGCAGTAACCTACTCCTGTCACTGAACTTAAATCATGAAGCATCATGATTGAAAGATTGTTGTACTATAGGTTTCCTAGTTTAGGTAAGGAATATAATTAGAGTTAAAGAGGTGAATTGCAGCTCATGTTCTGAGTGTTGAGCTTGGAATATGGGAGGGATCATCAGAATATCACTGCTTTAAATAAAGCTGGAGTTTCTATAACCCAGGACTGCGATTTAAAACTAGTCAGCAACTCAGCTGCTCACTCCCTTCTGGTGGGATGAGGAAAGAATGGGAAGAGTAAAAGCAGGAAAACTCATGTAATATTCCTTTGGTCACTCAGGCTCAGCTGTTCTGGCTGTGTCCCCTCCGAACTCTTTGTGCAACCCTAGCCTGCTCAGTGGTGGGATGAGGTGAGAGGCAGAAAAGGCCTTGTCTGTGTGGAAGTGCTGCTCAATGGTAACAAAAGCATGCCTGTATTATCAGCTCTGTTTCCAGCACAAATCCATAACATAGTCTCTCATGCCAGCTATTATGAAGAAAATTAACTCTGTCCCAGCTGAAGCAGAACATCAAGCCAGACTATCTGAGCCTCCAAGTAGTGTGGCCAGGCTGAAAAAATATGTTCACCAATGGCTTCTGACCTTTTATATGGCAAGAATGTTGGACTTTTATTATAAAAAAATTATCATGATGCCCCGATTTTGTTAAGTCTGGCCTTTCCTTAACACCATCTCATCTACTTTTTCTCATGCTCCTTTCCAGCTGGCTATGAAGTCAGTGGCAAAGAAGGCAGCAGAATTCCCTTGAGCCTGTTCTCCAAGAGTTATATAGGACATGTACTTTCTCTGTCTAGTTCTCAGCTCTCAAACTGCTTCAAAGAATTCAGAACATCTTGCAGGAACTCCCAGCTAGTCACCTACATCTTTCATCATATCTGCAAGCCCTTTGGTTTGACCATACAGGTCACAGGTCTAGCCACCCTTTAAAAGTTACCTAGATGGAAGGCAGACCCTGTCCTTAGAGTCTGAGAGTTGATGAGGTATGTCAAGAGCTTTGAAGTTTCTTGTCTAAAAGCCTGACCTAACCTTTTCAATTTCTTTCATGTGGGAGCTGAGAGCTTCAATTTAGAGATCAAAATAGAATTTTCCATATGTCTGATGGCATATACATTACACATACACTTGATATATTACTCAGATACATATATTAGATATTACATATCTATATATCTGTACATCTATATAGATATTACATATCTATATATCTGTACATCTATATCTATATCTATGTGTTCATCAGCTTCTCTGATGAAGTTGAGAAACAATTTATCCAGACAATATAAAATGCAATAATTTCATACAGGGCACATCTAATGGCACTAGTAACTCTTTTCCCCAAAGGCTGCATGCAGTCAGGCTGCTGGATGGCTTCATTGAACTCAGCCAGGCTCTATGTTCATGATCAAAAGAGTAAGAAAAAATAGCTAGGAGGAATCACCAAAGATTGCCTGGTGAGTTAATAAGGATCCTGATCACACAGCAGGGATGATAGGGAGTAGGGGGGTTGTGTAAGTCTGCACAGCTTCTGCCTTCCAACTGAATTGTACTCATGGAGTGTGTAATTAATTGTTACTGTTCATTTATTTGTACAAATCAATGAATTTGCAAGAGAGTGCCACCCAGTGACAAACAATTGACATGAGACAGCAAAGGCTAAGTTTCTTTCTGAATAGCAAAAGGAACTCCATCTCATTTTTTTTTTCCTTCAGGTCTGCGCAGACTTGTTTGCTCCAGACGTAGGCAGAGGAGTCTTCCCACCTAGAGGAGTTTATGTCCCATTCCTGGAAGTGTTCAAGGCCAGGCTGGATGGGGCTTTGAGCAGTCTGACCTAGCATTACTCAGTAATACTATTACTGTATTACTCAGTAATGCTATTACTTCAATATTAATTACTTGTCCAGGTAATTAAATCTGAATCCAAGGACAAAGGTGTGTGTTTCTTAGATGTGATATCAATGAAAAATACTGTGTAAATAAAATCACATATTTTTGATTGCTCTGGTTTGAGACAAACTAGGAGGACTTATCAAGGTTCTCTTTCCTGATTTAGACCTCAGGCTATTTATCATTTACAAACTTGAAGGAGGATGGACAACTGACCTCATGAATGGTTCCAAGCACCACTGACTTCTTGTTTTTCTGAACAACCTTTTATATACTCCATCCTACATGCATTATACCTGTGTGACTCCTTCACCCTTCTGTGATTGGTTCATACTCCTCAGCATTCCATAGTCTCTTTAACACTCTTCACCTGTCTTACACAACTTTGGCCTACTAGGGATGAGGCTCTGCCACAGTCCCATTCCCAATCATCACTAACTGTGTGTCTACACAAAATTTTTGTTTTCCTTATGTTAATATCTTGTCTTAATGAAGCATAGCCTTTTCTTTGCGTAGACAGATAGTTTTGGTAGATTCTGTTTCTACTTCTATGGGATTTTTTTTTCAAATGACCTTGAATGACCTTCAAGATTAAATGAGCCAGAATTCTCTTCCCAATCCCCAACATTTTGGTTTTTAATCATCCTATTTACAGTTGTTTTAAACATAAGCTATGATCTAACCTGGAGTTCATAGTATAAATGAGGTGGGGTGTGTGTGTGTGTGTGTGTGTGTGTGTGTGTGTGTGTGTGTATGCACGCACGCAGACATTTATGAAGCTGTGAAATCTCCATGACCTTCAGTGTAACTTATACTGAAGCAGCAGGTTTTTTTGCAAAACACATGCCTAAAACAAAATCTCATTTCACTCTTCCTTAACTTAGGTTTAGAATATTAATTTGTCTTTCTGAATTAGTTGCTGATGAGGCCTAAGGTATTTCATTTATATGAGCTTCGGCTCCCCCTCTGTAAAAGGCAGGAACAAAGAGCCTTCCTTGCCTTTCTGCATCAGGTGCTTGAGTGTTTGTGTACTGAATCAATCATCCAGAAGTTGGGAGCTGCAACCGAGATGTGATGGGCAACTGAGTAAGAGGGAGGATTAATTCACAAGGCTGGAAATGAAGGTCAAGATTTCTTTCCAAAGATGCACAATTAAACCCATCAACTTCTGTGAAGAGAGAAACAGTTAAGAGCAGCACCTTTGACATACGCACAGAGAATGCCACTTCCTAGAGTATTGTATGACTCATGAGTCAATGTTCAAGAAGCTTTTCCCCCCCTGCAGAGCAATGAATTTGCTATCAGCTTGCACATCTCCTAAAATATATTATACTGTGTAAAATTAATACATGCTGCCTTTTTTATTACAACTCACTATTGATTCTGGCTTATTTATAGCATATGAAAATAAAATGCTGTGGACTGTGTCCTATATGTAATTACTTCCAAAGCCTTTTATCAGTGTTGAGAACCTAGCTGTTATAGAAGCTGTGGGTATGTTTCCTTCAGGGAAAATATAATCACTTTTTATTCCATTCTAAACCTAATTCTTGCACTATATCCTCACTGTAAATTGAGATGACAGACATGAGCTGAAAGATTGTCAGAGCAGCTGACATAATTTGCTGACTTCCAGCAATAAATGTTCACCTGAAACACAGTCCACAGACTTAAACTGAAAGGGGCACATGAAGAAAAAAAGGGAGGAATTCTGCAGTGATGATAGAGAGGAGCAATAAATCTCGCATGACACCAAAGCAGGAAAATAATGACTTTTTCCATAGCGTTCACTCTTTGCTTTTTGTATTGATTATTAGGTCTCAACCTCTTATGTAAGTTCCTATACTTTTAATATCCTTAATATGCTACCCATGCATTCACTAAATTGCTTTTATGATTCACTTCACATCACCTGTATTTAAGCAGTAGCTAAACATTTGGAAAGCTAACCTTGCTGTGGTGTTAGGGGATTGCCACTAATCTGCATTTCTTTCCTATATCATGTTGGGTCCTGATTAAGGTCCATACTCCAGTAAGGTTGTACAGAGGTTAGACCCACAGGACATCAGGTTCCCCATGGACATTGTTTGGATTTAATCTTGGGAATGGGACTACTGTTCTGAAGTGAAAGAAAGAGTGGGGGGATACAGTTTGGAGAAATCAAAGCCTTTTTTTCCTTCCCTTTTCTAGGAAGAGATGGATCAATATTGTGTTCCTAATTAAAAGATTTAGAGCAAATTTTGCAGTACCAGGGTGCTATTTATTTTAATTTGAACATCTGTTGAAATTTGCTGGGCAGTTCTGATAAAGAAAACCAGCCCTGATCCAGGAGTCAAGGATTACTAAAAGTTAATTGTGTTTTGATGTCAGCATTGTTTACCAGCAGCAAAACAGCACAATCCTTCTGCTGTGGATTTCCCACTAAACTGAGGACTACCATCCTAAGCATGCTGCAAACATGCATTTTAGTGACTTCTCAGAGCAGATCATTGTTTTGATATGATATCTATTTAAGATTAAAACTACAAATTCCCAACTGAGAATTAACAGCAGTGAATGATCCATGCTGAATTAAGCAGCATTTTCCAATAAATAAGTTCCATAATATTATGAATTTAGTTTTCCAGACAATCTGGAAAAATAATGTGACATCAGTTTATGCCTTTTGTGCTGTCTAGAGAATCACAAGGAAATGTTTGGAAGGCCCTTTAACAAGTGAAGTAAGAGAAAGATACTCCAGTAAACATAGTCACTACTGCTTTCAAAGTTAGATACTACATAAGGAAAGCAAGCCACAATACTTTTCTGTCCCTCATGACCATTGTCTAAAGGCTCTAATAAATTAGTTTTCTTTTCTTATCTATAGCAAAAAACTTATGCTCTGTATAATTCCATATCAGGTTCTTCTAAAGACTGTTTGAAGCGTCTTTACTACTTTCATTTGTCCTCTAAACTTTGTCTTGGCTGAGTAAATCTGTGAAATTGGTATCTCCTTTTTTTCATTTTTTTTTTCATTTTGCATTTTTCTTGTGTTTTATTAAAATGAAATAAAGGGCACAGCGAAGAACATTTACCCTTTCCCTGGCACTACAGTTCTATTGTTTTTGTATGTCTAATTCCACTCTCATTTGCTATCAGTTTCAACTTTTAGACAATGGCATTAATGACATGTAGGCCAGAAGTTTAGTGACTAGAGGTATATATTTTTCTGTGTTACCAAAGACCAGTAAAAATCTGTTTATAAATAGACATCTTCTGTATCTTGTTTTACAGACAAGAAACAAGTAGAGAATGAATGCACAGGTCAAAGCCTATTAACTTTTTTCAAAAAGGCTGTCCCACTAACCTCATGTTTTGAACTATACAAAGACTCCTCAACTAATTTCATTTGTCATCTAATAGTAATCTGTTTCTTCAAAGATAAAGCCTAGATTTTTTTTTTTTTTTAATACTACTAAGCAGATTATAAAGAACTTTGAATCTCTCAAACTAGTGCAAGAAGTTTATATTTTATAATGCTGAGTTTTCAGAATTTCCTTTAAAAAGTCTGTGTGGGCAATATTCTGCTATGTTTCCAGATCCAGCTTTCTCTAACTTTTTCTTACTAGTTCTGTTAGGAAATGGATTCTTATTTATTAAGAACTTATACCAAGAGGAAAAAGAGCCTAGTTAATACCATAAAATAAATCATCATGTGATGCCACTGTTCCCTTCCTTTTCTGTAAGGCTCTTTGAAAATGCAAATAAATCCATCTAGATTCTACGTTTAACAATTGTCAAGTTGTTTCTTCAGTGGCTGAAGAATCTCTAGAGTAGTCATTGATCCATTCTTACAGAGAAAGAACAGCCCCAAATCTAAGTACTTGAGGAGTTATATAATTGGAGTGAAGAAAAGAACCATTTCTTTTCATTATGCAGGAAAAATACATCACATGGGTGCAGCCTTCTTTAAAAAGAAAATCCAGAAGAAATGAAGGTATGCATTAAACAAAGTTTATGCGTCTTTCACTGGCATGAATACAATTTTTTTCTGTCACAGTGTGGTTCTGGTTGATATTAATGAATCAGAATAATTTCCTCAATTGTATTATCTAATATGATGGCTGCTTCCCAATTTCCTTATATAACACCTTTTGGATACCCTTTTCCTACTCCTTTTCAAAAGGACAGTAAATCAGATCTGATAAGCAGCAATCCTTTGAGAAACAAAGGATTGTACATTCAGATAAATAAGAGCTAACTAAGATTAAAACAGTAAGAGCCCAGACTCATTTCATGTATTGCATATGTATGTATTCATATTAAAAAGCAAAATGAAAAAAAGCCAACCCATAAAATTTCTCCTCACCTTACCTCTTTCCAGTAAAGGGACATCTACATTTCAAAAAAGGTTGTGTTTCAAAAGATCTGCATTCCATTGTCAGAACACCCAGCTTTCTCTTCCATATTCGATCTCCTGTTTGTTGGCACAGTTATGAAATTAGGATCTTGAAATCAATGTAGTATTTTATGCCTTTCAGCCTGTAAACGGAGTGTAAATCCACTCCATTTCAACACTTATTTACAATTTACCATCATCAAAATTTACAGTCAAAATATGCCTGTATAGGGTTTCATTACTCAACAGCTGTAACCTAGAGTGAAGCCAGATCCTGGTGTAAATTATCCATTTTTTCTCAGAATATAAATGGTTCTAAATAGGTGTCTTCCCCATAGGCATGTTTTAAATCTAAATTCCATTACATATAGAGAAAAATCTGAAATATTTATACTGAAATCTGAATTAGGAAAAGAAAAAAAAGATCATCATTCAACTCAAAGGGACTCTAAAGTAATACAGGAAAAGATTTGTGATAGATGTCTAGAAATGACCTTGACAAATATTTAAAATCTCTGTTTGAGGAGACAGAGAAAGAGGAATGCAGTTGCTGATAACAGATCATAAAATATCAGGAGAAATTATGACTCAAAGATGTCTTCAAAAGATGTAAGGAACAAAGAAGAATGTGTTTGCTCTTAGGATATGAACAATGTTACCACTTCCTTCAGGAAGTGGATATTTGACAGAATAATTGGCAAGCTGCACTATTAATGTAAAGATAATGACTAATTAATACAAAAGATGAAACAATTTCACCTTGTACATCAAGGATGTTTTCTTGAGACATGATGAAAGTCTTTAGGAGACTAAAACGAAGGGTCTGGAAACAGTGGGATACTATAGATCAGTAAACCAAGATGGCCTTTTGTGGTTACCTTACAGGTTATCTATAGCAAAAGATCATATGATAACAAGAGATTTCAAATAGACACACATATCTGAGAAAGAAAAATGGCAGGATAGATGATGGGGGTAGGCTATTTACCTAAATTTAATAAAATAATTTCCTTGTTATTCAGAGCAACTCAGTTTGGAATATTATTGCTTTGTTCAGAAATCCATATGCAAAGGATTCAAAAAAGTTCTTAAGCTGTTTTAATAATTTTTTTACTATAAAGGAGGGATATGGAAAGGTAGGATTAAGCCCAACTGAAAGATATAAGGTGATTGTATTTTCCAGCCACAAGGAAAGGAAGGAAAACAAAATGCCAACTTTAAGAAACTCTATGTGGGTCTGCAACACTTCAGGATGAAAACCAGATGAAAGGTAAAATATAGGCAATAGATTTTTATGTTTGGTGTTTTTCTATTTTCTCTTCAGAAGTTGACTCATGCTGTTGAATTTTACAATAAATAACCTGAGGCTGAAACAGCCTCAAATTTTTAACTGTTATCTGATAACTCATGCAAGGCAGATAAGGCATCAGAAACCTAGAAAGGATACATCTTTAAGCAAGAAAAAGGAAAGCTCAGTGACACAGCTAGCAGCTTACTCTCAAGTTCATAAAGTACTTGAATGAATACTCAAAAAATAGTATTTATGAACATTGGAATTTCTGTCAGGAGGTGAATGACAGCAAGTAAATATGTAATGAATTATACTTATGAATTAAATCACATTTATGCACAATGTCTAAAAAGATAGTAGGATTTAAGGGCAAGAGGAAAGCACCAGAATTTACACAGCTAGACCTCAGTGCTAGGGAGCAGTATGTGACTGTATTCTGTCTTGTCTAGTATGTTGTACCTGAGTAAATGACTAGACGAAATCCTTATTTCAATTTATGTATAGTCCTGCCAACATGACAATAATCAGATGAGGCTTCAAAACCTAACTTACTTACTGGGGGAATGGTCTGAAATAACAGAATGCAGTTTAACAAAGTCAAATGCAAATTGCCATATTAATACACCCAATCTAAACCAAAAAACTCTTGATGGGGATGATGGGGGGATCATCACCATAGGACAAGGGATAAAACAGCACTACATGGGGCCACTCAGTGTAATGAAGAGATGTCACTCTGAGGTGCATCTTCTAGGAAGATTGGCTCCTTCAAATTAGTTCATGTAATGGCTATTTAATATACCTGTGTCCACAAAATCTTATGCTCAGATTCCTTTCCTGGCTTTTAGAGAAATGTTTTTTAAAAACTGGATAATTTGCAATCAAGTAGTAAACAGAAAAGTCTGGATTTGTAGTCTGGTGGCTGGTCACTTGCAAGTAACAGAAATGTAGAGTGTGCTTAATTGTAGTCTGCCATAATTTCTTTATTTCTGTTGGCTGAAATATTCATCTAAACAAAACCACTGAGGACAACACTGGCCTCTCTTTCCCTTTATGTCCCTATTAGTACTGTGCTTAGAAAGAGTGCAAGTATTTAAATCTATTTCATTGGTCTTTTACCTGCCACTGTTCGGTGTTTTTCCTAGGGCAGAATTTTCTGTAGAGCCTGCATATCCCAGCACAGGTGTATATAGGCAGTATTTTTCTATGCCAGTGTTCTGGCTGTGTGGAATAGCAAGAGCCAGTGGCAGGCAT
Source organism: Certhia americana (assembly GCA_018697195.1). Taxonomy (NCBI): domain Eukaryota; kingdom Metazoa; phylum Chordata; class Aves; order Passeriformes; family Certhiidae; genus Certhia; species Certhia americana. The sequence continues at coordinate 21,857,392 of CM031861.1, read as the reverse complement.
TCTTTATACATGGGACAGCCTTGCATGAATTGCATGCTGAATAGTAGCAGTTGCAGACATAAATTGCTGTGTTAACTACGTGGGAAATGCACATTTTTATTTTTGATACTGCTTGCTTTAAGTATGTGCCAAGACATGATGCTACAAAGACAACACAGGACTAGTTATGATAAGCTACTAGTGGAAGAAGGATTCTTGTGTCCTGTAATGAACAGCTAGTACCCTGTATGCTCTCAGATTAATTTGTGTTATCCAAGCTGGTTTAACTATTTTTAGTATAAGGGAAATTTCTCTCTGTTTTTCTTAAAAACAAACATACCCTGAAAACAGACCCTGTCTGATCTCAGAATACCTCTACAGTCATGAACCAGTGACCAGCACTTCGGATTCTCTTGCAGAGACAAATCTGAAAACTCCTAAGGTTCAATTTCAGACACCCCTATACACAGGATATTAATCACAACTGTGTCATTTCATTTGCAATGTTTTGCTTTGAGGACATATAAAAACACATTCAAATAAAGCTCAGAAAATGAATTCTAGGGATTCTTACGGTAAACCCAAACCTTTAGTGGTATGAAAAGTGACATATCTTACATTGCAGCAATTTAATACCCAGACCACTTTTCAGAAAAAGCATGAAACAGATTACAAGCCCAGTAAAGTTCTGGTAAAAAAACTGCTATACTATTTAAAACTAAATTACATTTATTTCTATTTTTGCTATTGTACTGTGCAATAAACAGTGTTCTTTCTAGATCCATGCCTTCAGTGTCAGTGAGCACAGTTGGGGAACACAGCAAGGCTAAATGTCACACCATCTGGAACTTGCAAGTGATTTTGGCTACAAATTTGGATTTTTGCATCTTGTGTTCAAAATCAAAATATGAGCAATGAGTGCTTTAGAATCTTTTGGCTCTTCTATTATTTTTATTTTATCGATTCCCCAAAGACAATCCAATTTAGGCACTAAGAAATGCAAACTAAGTGAAAATTGAGATGTCCACATTGCATAAATAAATGATATATGGATAATAGATATTATAAACAGCATTTGATTTGATAGTATGAGGGGCAACCACTGTTTTTTTTCCGGCTGGTGTAAATGAATTCAATTGAATGACTGTCATCATTGTCAATGACAATCAATGCTGATTTATAGCAATTTATTGACCTGGGCATTTTATGCTAACACTGACAGGCTCCCAATACAAATCAAAGAAAGTCAGTAATGCATTTCATTACAAACTTATTCATTACTTCACACTACTCTGAAGTCTACTAATACATTCAAATATTGAGGAAAAATTCTAATGAAAATTTTTTCAAGAAATGGAAATTTTCTAGAAATTTTTTGTTGTTTTATGCTCAGGTCTTATGGTTCTTAGGTTTGTAATTTACCCAAAAACAACAGAGTCCTCAAATGAAAGGCTAGACCTCATCCATGGGTTTTTTTTCTTTGTTTATTTCTTCCAGGACAAAATAATTCTATTGAAATACTATGCTCTGATAGGTGCACATTTCATTGTCCTACTGGAAAAAAAATCAAAAATCCCATGAAAAAATGAGATCATTGGCTCATTTTATTTCTTTCCAAGATGGCTTGGTGCTATATGCAACGTATATTATAGTAAATAAAGGGGTGCATTCAGTGAGTCTCAAAAACAGCACTGTAAAGCCAACACAAGTAAAACTTGCACATCTCCAGCTCTCCTTACAACTTTACTTATCTGAATGAGACCTAAGAGTGGTTTCTGTTTCAAACCAAACAGGAAGATTTACACAATTGTACACATAATTCGCCTCATCTCTTGTTCACCTCCAGCACATTCACTTTTCTGCAACTATTCCCATGGTCCCTCAGTGACTTCAGGAGGGGTCTTCTACCCAGCATTAGCCAGCGTTAATGTAGCTGGAAACATCCAAACCCACATTCCTGTTCTGCCCTTAACACTTGTGGGGAATCCCTTGGGGGTGTTCCTGCAATGTACAGTCAAGTACAGCATGGAGAGTGGAAACTGAAGCACTCACACGGCACTGTTTATAAGGAGGAGAATCATGAGATCTGAAAGCATTCTGGCCACATTTGACATTGCTATGCTAGACTCATAAGTTCAGTCTTTCATCACTGCAGTGTATTTGTTCAGAGGCTGTGCTGAAACTGTGCTGCTTCTGGTTTGGAAGCAGCCACGAGCATTTCTTTCTCAAGGAGGTATGCTTCACACTCCACTGCATTGTGCAGACATGCCAGCAGTCTGCTTGGACCTTGAAATGCTACCTGTAAAACAGGGACAATGGTTTGACCTATAAAACATACAAATACAATATGTAATACATTTTGACAGTATTGTAAAGTTTCCCTAGAGCTCAGTGTAGTGATGAAGGCCAGATGAATAATGCAGATGTTTGAGCACTCATGCAAAACTGTACAATCCTTACATTTATTTCTTCAGAGTTAGAGGATATTTCTGAAAGTATCACTGATTTTTCTCTTGTTCTAAGGTGAGGTAAAGTCAGCAAAGGTGTCACATTCCCGAGGGCACTCACAAGTCTTAACATCTATGAACAGTGTCAGCTGGGACCTCTATTGACCCTCCTTCTTTGCTGCTGTCAGGACCAGGGGCTCTGTTTCAGGTCAGGACTTCCATTCCTTCCTTGGGTTGTGCTGTGGATGTGCTTGTTTCCAGTTCTGCCTGCATGACTCAGCCTCACAGCATAGCTGTCTTCTGCAGATTTGCTAGCACTGCCCAGAGGAAGCAAAGTCTTGCCATGCCTGGGGCTGTTGCTGGGCCTGACCCTCATGGACAGAATCAGCTGGTGGGCATGCAGTCTGTGCAGGGCTCACCTTGGCTCCTGCCCTGACCCCCTAATCACAGACAGCTAGTCTCTGCTGCCCCCTGGAAAGTACTGGGCTGGAGAAACCTTGGCACTCCTGCTGTCCTTTTGGGATGAGGACAGGACATACCCTAATCTGGTGCCAAGCACATCTCTGCTGCAGAGTTCACAATTGGCTGCTTCTGCCCAGTGTTGACCAGCAGCCTTGTTTTGCCACTCTGGAACCCTGATGGCAGAGAAAGGTGTTAACATGAATGACAGAGGGAGGTTGGATCTGAGTGATTCTTACTCCCAGACCCCAGCGTCACAGGATTAGAAGTTAATGCCCTTACTCATATTCTCTGTTTTCTGAAAAGCCAGAGTTATTCCTTTCTGTATTCAGAAATGCAGGGTATTTGGGAGACTGATGATGTGGTGATGAAGACAGCAACAGCCTCCTGATTTTGGAGATTTCACAAGTAGTGAGAAGTAGAGATTTCACAAAAATCAGTAGATGTTGAATTATGAGGCTACTGGAGGACAGGCACATTAGCCTACTTAGACTGCATGGAGATAAGGTACTTTCCATCTCCATTTCAGCAGCTGACTTTCAATGATATTGTTGAATGCTTAACTGGGCTGATTTTGCTACGTGCTAAATACTTAGCACTTGTACTGTGTTCTACATCTTCAAGGTGCTTTTTGGACACAAATTGACTGGCATTATTTTGATAGACAGAAGGATGAAGAGAGAAGGTTTAGAAAGATCAGAATTATATCAGCAGCAGTGTATGACTTTGCCACACTTTTTCCTGAGTTAGTCTCAAAGACCAGGTATAATATCGATAAGAAAAGTCAATTTTTCAGGTTAGTTCTTGCTGATAGGATCTGAAGAAATAAGGGTGAGAAGGAAATATAATAGAATTTCTACCATGCTCTTTTAGATTAATTTTGACAAAGAAGCCAAAGGACTTACTACTTTTATAAAATTGATGGGAATTTTATTCTTGGTGACTGAAGACCCGAAACTGTCCACAGAAGAATATAGTATAAAATCACATTTTACATTACTAGCAATTAGTTTTCCTTTGTGTATTTTTCTTACAAGCCATATATATTCCTTATTCATTTTCTGTTTCTTATGAAACTACCAATGACAGTGTCTTGGAATTAGACTGAGACTATCTAAATACTCTGCACAGTTTGTCAAGATAACATCTGCTTCTTCTAGTCTGAATCCCAAATCAATAATCTGGAGGTAATATTTTGTGTCCATCTATTTCTGCTGTTTTGTATTGTTACAGGTGGGAGAAGATAAGTGTTAGTAGGGAAGATTTGCTTGCTAGTTGTTTACCCGTGTGTATGACTTCTCTTAGTGACTGTTCCTTCTGTTTTAAGACAATTACCTGTATTTATAGGCACACATAAACTTTTCATTAATACAAATTTGATGTCAAAGGTGGAGATTTACACCTCTGAATAAAGAAACTTTCCTAACTGGTTCTACTATCATCTTACAGGTCAATTAAATCTGTACAAATTGTACCAGGGACTTCTAGTGGAGCACATGTTGATGGTACAAATACTGTCACAATCTGATGTAGAATCATTGCCAGAAACTCCTAGGGTTCTTATTCTCATATCTTTCTCTGCCTTTACTCTCATTTGCATTATCACTAAAACCATACAATTAGTGCATTCAACTACTGCAACATTAACTATTCCCAGTTAGGCAGTGGTTCAGTTTCCTCATCTCATATTTTATGTCAATTAACAAGTTACAACATGAGTTAAAAGCATAGAAATAATAATTACATCCTCTTTTCCCTCACCCTGGAATGGCTCAATTAGTTTGTAATGAAAGTGCATGCACTTGAAAAGTGCTTTGATCATGTTAGATAGGTGACCCTTTCAGTATCTCTACAAGGCACTGATTTCACTTTGTTTACTGATTTTGTACATCAAGAGACTGACAAAATTAGATGCCTTTCCATGGCCTCACACAAGATGAGGGTATGTACAGAGGTCCATGCTAAAATTAATACTTAATTTTCCAGAGCCAGTGACATTACAATGTAAGTCTGACTCAAAAATAAGTAATTTTTTCCCTTTCAAGAAAGTTTTGCACTCTTTTGCTATAGTGCTGCTTATGGGGTGTGTATTTTCTCCTTTTGTAGTCTTTGGCTGTTCTAACATTTCTTCTGTTAAAACTCCTGGGTTTCTTTGAAATGGAAATGTTCAAATTGTGGTAAATTCAGCAATATTCTCCCTAGTCTCTTCTGTTATAACACTCACTTCGTTTAAACTAAGTCTCATTCAAAGACAGCAATGTCATCCACTAAATTAGGAGGACACTTATTACAGAAGATCTGTAGGATATATATTCTTCTCTGAATGAAGATATGGATGAGTTATTTGGAAGATAATCAGGAGGACTAGATGTGTACTTTCTGTTTCAGAGGACAGCCTCAAATTTTGTTTCTCTTCTTTCTTTAAACAATCCACTCTAGGATTTCAACACCAAAACAATTTCCTCTCTTTCCTTTAAGAAGCTATGCATGGGCAGTGAAATATGGCCAGTGATTCACCATAAGAAAGAGCTCCTTTTAACCTTCTCTGTAATGATCCAGTCCTTGTCATTGTCTGGCTTCTCTGTCAGAGAGATTTAGTGCAACAAACTTACAGTTCTTTGACAAAAGACTAGGCATAAACCTTCTAGTTTGTTGCATGAAAGAATTACTCTATTGTAAACGAGCTATGAATAAATGTGCTAAAGGAAAACATCACTTTTTGTGGGTTCATATAGTATACAATAAAAACATATAGTTCCCCAGTTATAAAATGTATTGAAGTTTTTCAACAGTCCCATATTTTTAACATGCCTTCACAACTGTGAGCAGCTGCCTCTACATATGTTCCTTGATTTTATGCCCACATTACAGTGTCATTGGAGCACTTCTGGCTGTGCAGGCGCATTTTTTATCCACCACCAGCCTTCTGTTGCTGGGAAGGTAAATGCATTTGATAGAGGAGGAATGGGGGCATGGGGATAATATAGAATATGTGACACAAAGTCTCTGATGGAGGTAAGGAGGATTAAAACCTGGATGTGTCCTAGCTGAACTATGGCACAGTATCCTGTAGGAAGCATTCAGTCAAATATATTCAATCTGTCAGGCTTGCTTTACAAGAAGGCTCCTTTATGTTTCATGATAGGGCCACAATTTTATATAGAAGCTTTGATCTGGAATTCTCAAAATAATTAAATAGATTTTCTATAAATGAATGCTTCTCCTGTCATAGCTGGAGCATAGCCAGAAAAGAACTCTGCAAAGGCTTTGCAGTGGAGTATGTAGGGATACATGAGTGTCCTCTTTTCAACAGTGAGGAATCTGGGGGCACTGTCAGTGGTGCACTTCAGAGGGTACTCCTCACTGTAAGTGCCATTAGAGTGAAAATAGTACTTTTAAGGTCTCATTCACACATCTTTTTAGTAAATTGACTTGGTATTGACTAGAGTGGTTTCTTCAGATTGTTGTGTAAAGAACAAAAGTTGCAGCAGTTTAGGACTGGAAGTGAAGGCATAGAGTCGGCTGCAGAAGCAAATGGGAAAAATGTAATTAGTTAATGAAATTCGATTTGCAGAGTTTTGTGACAGTATTCTCTTTGTTTTTAAAGGAAAAGTATCAAGTAGCCTGCATAGTTTCACAGACAATGTTGACATAGTATGAAAATGCAACTCTAAATTATTCTTTTTCAGCCTTCCTAATGTTTTCAAGTTTATGATTAACTGGTCCTATTTAATTTGCAAACTTCCATCTTTTAAGAGAACAGAGTCAGCATGCCATGCTGTGTCTGAGAGTAATGCCTGTAAAAAGGCTTAATTTAGAAAAATAATTAGCATAATTATTTATTGTGTTGTACAAAACCTGGCTACAATTCCAATCCTATTTCAATTACTTCTTCATGTTTTTCTAGGCTCTGTGAAACAAATTGCGGATTAATACTTCTGAACCACTATAGACACTAAACACACTTGGTCCATCATGACTTAACAATGCCAATAAGAGCTTAAGAACTTTTCCTGCTGCTGTCTTCCATCACAGCAAATCCAGGTCTTTGTCTAGTCTATTTTTAAACAACTGTTTAAAGAAAAGAGGTTTCATACATTTATTCTTTAGGACAATCAGAATCTAATAAATATCTCTGATAGGAAGTATCTCTTAGTCCAGCCCCAAACTGTGTAGCTACCACCTTCTTAGACAAAGAGAGAAAAAGAGGAGTGGAGTGCTTTTATCTCTGAGCATTAGATAAGTTGACATGCTTTCTTGCACTCTTAAAGTTATCACAATGCATTAGAATATGTCAGGAGAAAGCATTTACTCTACCAGCAGAATAGGCCTCCAACAGTTCATATTGTGAGCATACAACCATCCTCTTTCAGTCAAACACACAACTTTAGATAAGCTTATTCAGAGGCAGGGAAAAGTTAAGTTGGGCACATCATGTCTGTCACTGGATTCCATGCGATACCAGGAGTAAGAACTCTTGGTGAATTTATATTCCCAAATCAGAAGAGCACATTTTCTGACACTGTTTATTGATCCACTGAATGGGGGTCCATGTGAATTCTGCATTAACAAAATGTTAAGAGTGAGGAACATCAGCATTTTGCTTCTGTGCTGCTTTCCTTTTCTTAACCTTGTCTATGTGTGAAACTTCAAAAGCTCATCTGAATTTCAGGTTGATGACATCTACTAGACTGAAATTACATCTTGTCATTGAGTATGGATGGATAGAGACACAGGGGGTGGTACAAAGTATATACAGTGGTAGGAGCTGCCGTAAGCCAAAGAAATTTTCTGCTTGAGTTCTGTGACTGAGTGCCTGCCTCTTTATGCTTGTGAAATAATAGAAAACAGTTGTAGACTAGCACAGGACTATTTTGGCAGTCTCTTGTCAGAGTAGATATTTTTTGTCCAGTGCAGGGTTTGTTCAGAGAATGAACAAAGTTCATTCCTTTTTAGAGGAGCCCTACACAAGGTTTTAATCGTGAAAACATATCCAGATGTCTTTGCCAATCTTTGCTGTGTGTTTATCTTAGAAGGAGTTAAGAACAAAATGAGTTAAAGGAAAGAAAAAAATTGATAGCACAAGAATCCCATTTAGGTTACTGCTATTGAATCTCATCTAATCTAAATAGTGCAGTAATTAAAGTAGTATTTACAATGCTATAAAGACAAAGCTAATTACTGGGAAATATGAGATGGATGATGCTTTTTCTTTGGGAAACTAGTGAAGAATCAGACCAGAGCAATAAATCCTTCAACAACCGCATTTGTTAATTATGTTCATAATCCTCTTGCTTGTAATGATCATCTAATTTATTACCACCAAACAGGAAAGTAATGTGAGGTGAAATAACTGAGGCAGTCAAGTGAGTCAAGTTTGTAAGCCTAACTATTTGGGCTGTGTGCAGGAACCAGGGCTGTGGAACAGTGGTTTTGTATACTGACTAGCACCAAGACAGCTGAAACTGAAGCAGAATCTGTCACAAGGCAGAGGATTCATCTTGGATAAAGCCTGCGAGTTGCTGTTACACTGCAGACATTTATGGGCTTCTTCTCAGAAGACCTTCCTACCACAATTTAAGATCATGTGTTTCCTAGTTATTCTGAGAGAGGACAAATAAACCAGCTTATTCTATCAAGCAAACTGGAAAAAACTATTTTAAGTACATAACTAGCCCCTAATTAAATATGCTACATTGCTTTTCAAAAAACACACTAAATGAACTAAGAGCTTACATACTGGTTTCCATTCTCTGTCACTGCAGTCACTGGCTGGGGGGGGTGAAAGAATAATTTGTGAATCTGATTTTTCTGGTATACATGTTTTTTCAAAGTAAGTGAACAAATTCCTTTTTTCATGGGTTCTTAACCAGGTAAGTAGAAGCAAAGGTCACCATAGAGTTAATTAACTAATTCAAATATAAAAAATGTGGTAAGGAATGGTCAGTGTGGATAATAGACTGAGGTCACCCAACTGAGTCTTTCTATGTCTTGTACCCTTTGCCATTAAAATACAAGAGCAAAGGCAGATTTTCCCTCAGAGAGTTTGCAAGTCTCATGTTGAGCCTTTATGGTCCAGGACAGAGTTTCCTGAGCTGACTCTTAAGGGAATTGAACTGTATTGGAGAGAACAGAAGGCAGAGATGCCCACCTCTGAGAACCAGTGTGATTACCTGAGAACCACTAGTATATATTTAAATCTCAGTAAAAATCTAAAATGTAAAAGGAAACACAGGGCAAACTAGGAGGAAAACTATGAAGACACAAAAAACATGTCTCCAGAAAGATGGTATGGAGTCATGCTTTTGAAATTCCTGAACAAAACACGGAGTTGCTTTGTTATCCATCACTGTCCCTTAGCCCCAAATTCCCCAGGTACATTGTATAGCTCTCAGTCACATTCCTGAGGAAAGCTTGCAGCCAGTGAGACTCGCCTGCAAATGTGAGGCTGAGTAGGACCTGCTGGTCACAGAGAGCATCTGGCACAGTGTTTCAAGAACAGGTAAGGGCAGGAACAAATAGAAACAGAATTAAAATAATTTTTACAGGTCTGAGAGCTGAATGACTGATTCTTTCCCTGAGCTGTGCAGACATACCAGGGCAATAAAATATATTTTCTAGACATGACATGCCAGCAGTGAATCACTGATGGTGATGACTGTTTTATTCTTTCTGCTTTCTAAGCCCCACAACATTATTACCCTTTTGCACTGTCAGATATTAAAATCATATTAACGATCAGGAACTGTATTAAACTGTCTGAAAATGAAATAATATGGTAGCACATTTGAAGGTTAGAGAGAGCCCTTGGGTGTAATTTACAAAACTGTAATCTACCTGCCTGCTACTCTGCAGATGAAGCAGGAAGCATTGTTTGTGGGAAACTAATTACAGCCAAGATATACCCTCCCTTACCCCCAGACATGAGCACAAACACTACTCAGTGCATCTCAAGCTGCTGTTGAAGCTGGAGAGCTGGAAAGGATAGTCATGCATGCACAAAAACAGCATAACAGACTACTGCATTGCACCTTCACAGTCGTCCCTAGCATGGCCATGAGGAGAAATGTGTTGCTCCAATTACATGCAAAGGTATATGGGGGAGGGAAAAAACCCATTGTCTAATGATCAGAGAAAGAATTAGTGATACAGCCCATAGCTACTGCAAAACAGACACTTACCAGTAGTTTAGGAGCTCTTTGAGAGGTGACTGAAATCAAGTAGAAGGAAATAGTTTAGTGAAGGTAACAAGATTCAGACAATTCTGACTATTGGTGTTTGTAAAAAGAGATACCTGTGCCTCTGCCCTTACAGTAATGAAACAAATTTAATTACTGTTTAAGTTTACTCTTCTTTATAACACAGGTGGGCCATTAATCCAGATTCCAAAGAAAATATGACTCCATCAGTCCCTTATGGAAGTGTTGTACTATGATAGATGTGCTATAAATCATGTAGAAAAGTGATGCCCAAGCCCTTTCAAAATTTTTATAATCTAATTTTATCTGCTTCAAAATGAAGAATGTCTTATCTGGCAGACAAAAAAATGGAGACAATTTTATTAATTTTGTTTATAACACAACTGAAGTTAAAATATTTCTCTAGAATTTAAGTTTGTTCTAAAAGGGTCAATTTTTTTTAAATTTGATTTTGAGGAGTAGAGGGAAAAAGCAGGTAAGGGAGAAAACAATTGGAATATTTCATCCCATATCTTGAGGGTTTTCTTAAGCTCCTGTTTCTTCATCTTTCAGTAAAACTGAGTGACAAAATCTGTAAGAATGAAAGGGTATTTTGCAAAAATATATGTGGTGCTATCCACATACTCTTTGCTGAACAAGATCACAACTCCCACAAATGCTATGTGTAAATGAGCTTATTACTGCCTTACTGATCTGGAAGCAACTACATGATGTTTTCTCAGTTGCAGTTAAAATGACAGGAATATTCATTATCATCTTATTTTTCTAATGTGGAAGTAAAAGGGTTTAAAATACTTGGCTCTGTGATGGAATCAACTGCAAAGAAAGGACAGGACATCTGAGGGTTACTGTAGAATTCACAGGCAAAAGAGGGACCCTTCCTATACTGCATATATGAATAGACTTCAACAGGAATGACTTCTATGTGTCATTTGATGTAAATAATCTAGACAAAGAACATCATCAACTGTCAGAATTACTTCCAGTTGTAGAGTCAATGCAAGTAACATATGAACATTTGACATCAAACTCGGAGCACAGTACTTCAGTAAAATGATTTGCTAGTTAATTGAGACAATTCTTTGTGTGTCAAAACAGCCTTTTAATTTCACTTTTCTCTGTCCATCGGAGTGTCAGCCAGATTTGATTTTCTTCTACTAATGCACTCAGGTACTGGTGAATAAATGCTACAATAGACAGTGATGCACAGGCCTCTGCACTTGCATTAGTCTGTCTGGCATTATTGGTATCTCTTTGTTACTACTTACTGAGACAATATATATTTTTCTGAGTGAAAGATATCAAGAAATAGCTTTTTCAGGCTGAGCTGAATCTTGTATTGTTTCACATGCCTGTCAAATCTATCAAATTCTCAATGCTCATATCTTCTCTGTTTCTCCACTACAATTGGCTCACAATGGCAAGCAAAAAATGCAGAAAATTCTAGAAGCGCTCTCTGTTAACCACTGAAGTTCTTGATTATTGTGTAGCTGCTATGATGGATGCCAAAACCCACTGATATAGTTTTCTTTCTTTTCTGGAAAAAAAGCATTTATCTGCTATTTCCACCTCTTGAACCATGGGCAGCTTCTGCAAATCTGGAGTTATTAAATGAGAGTGACATTTCCCTACTAATAGAATATTATAATATTATGGTCATGCAAAACAGAGGTTGAACAAAAAATCTTAAAAAAATGAAGTGTCTCAATTTTAATGAGGAAACACACATGTCATTATATACTGCAGGTGAGAGTCACCTGCAGGTAATGAAATGGAAGGTTTATGTGCATTAAGACCAAGATATATATTGTTCTGTTCTCTACAGAAAATCTTATTTTGTGATATCTCTCTGAGATGGCATACACTGCTTAGTGGATGTTATATACTTTCGCTTTCAATGATCTCAAAATATATTCAAATGATTAAAAAAAAAAAAAAAAGGTCTTCTGAGGTAAATTTCACATTTCCTAGTTGAAAATGATAATTTTAAGTCCAGCTTCATGTAAATCCAATGAGAATAGAATTACAGTTCTTTTCTGTTTCCTACAGATCATTGAACTAAATACTAAAGTACTGCTTCAGATATTGTTTGAGTGTTAATTAGGCTAAGCTTTGACTGAGGTCTCAGTGAGATTAAAACCCCAGTTTTCAAAATATAATCGAATTGCAAGTATACAACAAATGGATAGGCTCAAAAATGTTTGTAAGAGGTGCCAGAGAATCAGCTTATGTGTTTGATTTCTGCTTCATTTCCTGCTGTTCAATGTCATGCTCCAGTTAACTATGGAAAGATTATTAATATATGAATACAGTTCATAGTTAGAGGGATATTAATAAGTCATTCCAATTCATGAAGGATCATTTTTGATACAACAGCTTTTGCATATTAGGTTCAGTGACCTAAAGCACCTCACATGGTCTCCAAGACTGAGGCAAATAAACTCACATTTTGGCAAAAACCTGACATTTGGTATATGCTTTCCAGCCAGTATTAGGGTCCTGGAAGAGACTGGTTTGCACCATGTGAGAGAGTGTCTCTGGCCAGTGGGCTCTTAGGCAGTACTGAAAAGGTCTCAGGGACATTTAGTTTCTCACTTTGCCACCAACAAATTCAACAGTCAGGAGGTTGGTGGAATAAAACTGTGATGCATGTAGGGAAAAACCCCATCATTTATTAGATCAAAGACCCCTATTCTAACTAATAGCAGCCTGGCATCCTTTTGAATGAGACATACCTCTTCTGCCTTTGAAAGCATAGTGCAATGCTGTTTTCTGCAATCACCAGAGTAATCACACTATTTGACATAAACTCTCCCAATATTTCTGCTGCATTCAGGATTCTGTTTTATCCCCTTTTCAGAATGGTTGATTGGCAGACACAGCTCAATAGCTGCTGCATTGCACCCTGCAGTAGCTGCTTTTCAACAGTGTCTGTTTAGTAGTTACTTCAGACATATAGATATCATTTACTTTATTGTGAGCAATTGGTATCTTTTTGGGATGATGGTGACATGATAAATCTGCTTCACTACAGGGATATTTGAGTGAGGGCTATCCTGTCTTTTGAATATTTCATTTTATGATGCTTCTCTTATAATTATCAACCAATACTTTTCTAATTGCATTTTGCTTTTAACAAAAATGACTATAAAATAGATTGAAATTATCTGTGCCAAATGACTGTTTTTTCTGCATGCTAAACCTCTTCATAATTGCTTCCTCTGTGGGAAATAACTTGGAGGATTTTTATGTTGCTTTGAAATTCTAGGTGTTTCTGATTTGAAATTAAAAAATGGAGATTTTTCTTCCTGTTTAGTACAATTTTGAGACAGACTCAAGGCTCTGTTGAGCTATTCAGCATTCAGCCTCAGCATTCAGAAGGTTGGAGCTTTGGTGTAAAAGCTCCTCCAAACATAAATGTCACTCCATCTCCCTGAAATTGTACTTGGTAATCCATGAATTATGTGCAATACCTAATACTATGTCTCTCTTGTGAGTCAGTGTTAATAGAGCATGGTTTCAAAAAAAAAGAAATTATTTTTCTGTCAGATGCTTAGGACAAAAAGCAACACTGCATAGAGAGAGGCCTAAATAGAGTCCTCTTTGCCTGCTGTCCTGAATCTGTTGTGTTTACCAGCTGCTAAAGGAATGATAATGAAAAATAGTTACTGACTGTTCCTTCAAGTCAGTAAGTTTATAGTTCATCCCAGCAGGAGATTGAACCTCATGGGTTTTGCAGGTAATATCTGCAAATGAAACCAGACACGCTGCAAACTCCCCTTCACCCCTGTGTTTGAAAGAGATTCTGGGAGGAACTCACAGCCCAGTTGGCCATTCTGAACCAGCACTGTTATGCTGGTGCCATATGACCTGTAACATCTGTTCCTTCACCAATTAGACCATTTCCAAAGGATAAATTAAAAACAATTCTAATTAAACACTATAATGGAACTATCAATCTGCGTTACTGAGGCAGAACAAGGATGTAATTAGTTATTGATACAAAAAGATTTGTTTAAACTTGTTTGGTTTGCTGTCAGCTACCGTAGGCTTTTCATGAGCTTGTACAGAACCTGAAAATAACCACAACTACATCTTTCTTTTAATCAAAATATACACACAGGAGCAGATTCTTGTAAACTACTCAGTCAGTCATTCCATGTTCCTCACTATTTTAGGCAAGAGATTTGCACATTTACTTTAATATTATCTCTTTTGACTGGCAATACATTGCTTCCACTATTCAGATGATCTATTTAACATATATTGTATTCACAGTATAAGCAACCTTTTCTTTAAATATCCTAAAACCTGGAGAAGAAATTTTACATTTCAATATATACCAACCATTTACCAGCCATTCTCTGTTACCAGAGAAAATGGTATTTTAAACTCAGAGAAAATCCTGCAGAGTCAGATTGAAAAGGAGAGTGTGGACAAAACATAATGACTGTGTATGAAATGCAAGAGGATATAGGAACTTTTATCTGAATGGGAAATGAATGAGAATGTTTCTTTGCAGCACAGAAATCTGGTGTGGCTTTTTTTTGGGAGGTGAACTGTGATGAGTGCACAAAATGCAAGCCTACTACAAGATTGCCTAAATCAAAATCATACATTTTACCAAAAAGAAATATGGAAAAAACTGAAAGTGAGCTGGCCTTAGTAAACAAGTATTGCATTTTATTCCATTTTCTTTTAATGGTTTAATTAGTTTTTCTTCACTATTTGCTCTATAGCTGTTCATGATCTTATGGTAAGAGAAGTCCCCATAGTTACCGACATCATATTTTTTGTATTGTGTGGATTGTTTGGATTCTGTATTAAACGGAGTGAATTGTGCCTATTCCTCAGATATTGTACCAATTCTAATATCATAGATATTCCTAAAGCTTCCACATATGCACCATTTTTAAATGTGTGCCTTCTTCATACATCTACAGCTCTCACAAAGGCTGGACTGTTCATCGAGGAAAGAAACAGAGAAATTCTTCCAAGAGTCTACTTGAAATAGTTTTAATCTCTGCTGTAATTTGCATCTTCTTATCAATTCTGCTCCCCGGCAAAAGAAGTGAGTTCTAATGGAACAAAGATGTAGATATAACAGCAGAGTAGCAACTTCACCTGAGTTCTTCTAAACTGTGAACAGTATTTTTTCCCAAAATTAATTTTAGTAAAGGATTAAATAAAAGGAGACTGCAAACTAATAGTAGTTTGTTTCTCAGTAAATAAAAAATCTTGTAAAAAATATTTCAAAAAGAATAATAACTTTGTGTTTTGGTGTAGATTTTATTCAACCTTTGATTTGCCAGGCTGTCCATAAGAAGCCTAATAAAAATTTGGACATTTAGAAAATAAAAATATAAAATTCTTTTTTAATAGATGGGGGAAAGGTTTGTAAGATGGAGGCAGCTGGGGTTATTTTGTTCTTATATAAGTATTTTTCTACCGAGATGAACACCATACTCCTCAGTCATATCCTTAATGGGAAGCAAAGTCAGCACCAGGTCACTGCTGCATAGAATTTTTCATCTGCTACCAGACTACAATTAAGTCCTGTTTGTACAACATGGAGGCTTATTAAAAAACACCCTTCCATCAACCTGGATTTATTCTATTAAATCAAGACCAAACTCTTTTCCTCATACTTCCTCATACCCTCTGCCAATCTGAAGGAGAATTGCAACTAATATAAGAGAGCATTTCATTTCCAGTCAGAATTTAGGCACAGAGTCTTAGTTATTATCCAAATATAAGAAGCCAGTGGATGACAGATACATCACACTAAATTTTTGTCTTGGTCATATCACCAGCCTGTTTGCTGGTGTTCATCTATAAAGCTGTCAGATTGTGACCACTCAGGCTACAGATAGCATAGGCCTGATTTAAAAAATAAACATCTAAGTAAAAGGCTCTTGTTAAATTTTTAAAGTCAATCCCACTGCTCAATATGTTATGTTGGTGGGAAAAATAGCAGTCACTAACACATTAAAAGCATGTATCTGTTGCAAGGCTAACAAAGACCCTACTCTGCTGTATTATTCATTTTGTTTTGCACTCCCTTCAGTGAGGCTTAACTCAACCTATGTAGAAAAAAAATGACGTAAAAAACCATCTATATATGGTTTAGATCGAAGCAAAGATTTATGGCCTTATCATCATTTTTTATAATCTAATTCTCTGAGGTCTATTTTTGCTTTTTTTTTCCTCCTTTTTTAAAGACTAAAAGGAAAATATGGTAACTTTATTCTAACAGATTTAAGAATATGATTAGAAGTGCTGAAGAATAACCAACCAACTAATGCATTTGAGATATCATTTGTTTTATTCATACTAATGTATTTGTGGAATAAAACCATGCTTTTCCCTACCTATTAGGAAGTAGTTAGTAGAGCATAATAGTCTTTCAAATGAATTGTGAAAACAGAATTTAAGTTTCTTTCTTTTTATTCACTTTCTGGGTATGATCTGCTATAAGATTACTTTCAAATATATGATTGCACTTGGAGACAAGAAAATAAGGAATCCTATTGCAAATTACTACAGGGGGACGTGCTTGATGGGAGGAACTCTTGTAGCTACTTTGTGCCATTCACATTGCATTTTAAAGCCCAGAATTGCCAATCACCAGTCCTAGTGAGTAGCAAGCACTGCTTTACATAAGTGTAGACCAGTTTTTAGGCTTTGGGAGAAGAGCACACCATATACATGATACCACATTTGTCACAACATACAAGAAACCAGGGCAAAACATATCAGTAGGAGCAAGTTAGACATGTAAACCACATAGGCATAGCTGCAGTGACTTCATAGTGCATAGGCAGGTAAGATGAATCATTGTCCAAAATAAATGTGAGTTAACTCAGCTGTTCTCTATTGGAATAGATTATATCTTGTATCTTTCACCACTCAAATTGTATTTCACTAACCAAAATTTTCATGCAACCCGAAAGCATTAGGATTTCATAAGCAATTTCTCCCAGGTATTGTGCCATTGCATGTCATTCATCATGGGTTTCACCAAAACCTATGAAAAGTGAATATTCAGAAGGTAAATATTTTTGAGCAGATGTGCAATTCACAGGGGTGAGTATTTTGGTGAATATTTGGATACAGTGAAAGCAGAAACAGAAATTTTTATTAAATTATAAATCAAAATTCTTTCACCACCAAGAAAAAAAGAGTTTTGATTCAATAGCTAATTTGCCACAAAATAAAATTATATCAATTCCGTTACTGGACTGAAAACAGCATGTACGTGATGTTTCTAACTTCAAATACAAACATTTTAAAGAAGGTCTCATTTTCTATAAAGTAAATATCCCTTTGTTCTGATGATGGCCTTTGAAAGAAAAAAAAATATCCTGTCTAATCTGGGTACTGGACCAAAGTACTAAGTTTCTGTGTTTAGAAACATTGAGGATATAGAGCCTAGGAAAACAGTCCTTCCTTTTTAGAACAGAAAATAAGATTCGAGTTCAGTTCCTCTAGTAACCTGAAGAACTGTAGATTGTAGCAGATGGATTACACCATGAGACCCACTGGAGACATTGCTAGTGTTTGCAACCAGCTTCCATTATTGCATTCCCTTCTAGTTTTGCCACTACTGCAGTCTAAACTAAGAAAGACTAATATTTTAGAAAGGTAGAAAGGTGCTATTGCTGAATGTCCTGGGTCTTTTGTAAATGAAAACAGCTCTCCTTGGATGAATAAAGGTTTATTATCTCTCTTTTTTTTTCTTTTTTTTTTTTTTTTTTTTTTAGTTTGGGGTTTTTGGTGCCAGAACATCTTCTTTAACTTCTGTGTGACTACAGATAATTTGAGAGTATGATCTATGAAATGCCACAGAGAATGGCACCATAGGGGCCTAGTAAAATGTGTACTGTGAATAAGGGCCTATAACAGTCCCATGAGTTGTGCTTGTGCAACTATTATTTACTGCAAATCAATAATATGCTTGGGACATTACAGGACATAGATGAAGTGATAGCACTTGCTACAATAAGATTAGAGCTGAAAAGCCAACTGATTATGTTGCCAAACCACAGTGCAGAGGGTAACCAGAAGAGAAACTTAGTGCAGATTGGTACCATTCATTTTCTTGAGATACTGTCACATTAGTAATTAGCTGGCTAGATTAACTAAATAGGAAGGACTTTAACTATTTGGCTATTAAGAGGTCTGTATATAGTAGTATTTTAAATAGGAGTTCATATTCTGTATTAAAGGGACATATTTTAATAATTACTTAACAATTAATAAATTATTAATAGATTCCAAAACCAAATTATAGACAGGAATATTTGGGCTCTAGATTTACAGTTGGAAACAAACTAGATTTTTGTAAACCGTAATTTCAAGCAGTGAGTTCACTGCCTGGCTTTGCATCAACTGAATAAACATCCTGCTTGCTAACATACTGGAGTTTTGCTTTGGTAACTTTCTATATACTTTGTAATGACTTACAAGGGAAAGATAATACATTTCGGTCCATAAACCTGAGAGAGAATAGTGTGAAGTGGTGATTTGGACTGTTCAGAGACTTTTTTTATTAAGGGTCATTTACCAAGGATTGCAAGTGTAGCCTCTATGCTATTCTCTCCCCTGGAAAGAACACCCAGAGATGTAAACACCAGAGCAAAACTTGGCTGCAAAGCTACCAAGAGTAATGCATGCTGAGTTATGATTCCCTTATGATATTCCTCTGTCATGCTTTCCTGTAGAATAAATGGGAATTTGTGTGATAAATCCATGGCAATTTGACATTCAATGTTCATTCATGGTTTGGAAGTCTGTTCTGGGAAGGTGATTTGCTGTCATAAGGCAAAGTGTGCAGCTGAGTTACGTACGGCCCACTCCTACCTACTTAAAGAATTATCTAAGCCTCAGTGAAGTGACTGGATATATTTACACTATATTAAAAAAATAAATTGGATGAGGTCCTCCTGTTCCTGTTAATTTCAGTATATGAATAGACTGATAAGGCTGTGATTTAATTTTTCCTTAATTAGTGATGTCCTTTTGATAACATATCCTTCTCTCCCTTGACAGAGCAATGAGGAAGGCATGAATTCTGTACTTGAGTTCTCTGTGAAGGATCAGGCCTCTAGTGCTTAGATTAGAAATGACCTGGAAGATTATGTTTCCAAGTACTCTAGTGCTTCATTAACATTTTGGCTTATAGTCAGGAGACTTTCAAGAGCATCAGCCTGCTTCTATTACATGGTCCCTTTGTTATATAATAATAGGTGATTAAAATGGAACTCTTGTAAAATATAGCGTATGATTTCATAAAGGGGAACTGGCTATATATTTTTTACTTTTCTTACAATTCTGAAAGAGGATGTGTTCTGGTTTGGGCTGGAACTTCAATCTTCAGCCTGTAAGCAGTTGGCCAGGAGGTACCAACCACTGTTTGGGTTAGGCTGGGCATTGATCAGTGGTTGGTGAACACTTGTCTTGTGCTTCACTTATTTTATTTTGGTTTTATTCCTCTCTCTCTTTTTCTTTTTAATTATTATTATTATTATTATTATTATTAAATTGTAATTTATTTCAGTTCTTCGATTGTTCTCATCTCAGCCCATGGGTTTTACTTTTTTCTGGTTCTACTTGCCATCTCACCAGGCATGGGAGAGTGAGAAAGTAGCTGTGTGGTACTTATTTGCTGCTTGAGGTTAAACCACGACAGAATGTCAAAACTTTATTGCTATTCATTGTGACTGTCAGTGTCTCAGATGCTTCACCTCAGATCTAGACCCCATTGCTTTATGCAGTGTAAAAGGGCTGAGTATTATTTTGCACTCCTTGTCTTGACTTGTCTGGTACTGTGTTCACCATTTAATTTCTTCCATGTACCATACTTGAAATGGTGGGTTCTTGATACATTTTAAAGTAACTTCTCAATGTATCATTTGAAAGTGCTTTGGAAACATGTATGAATTAATTGTTCCAATAGCATTATATAAATGGCAAAAGGATAAAGACAATGTAATTTATTGATTTTTGATGTGCTTTACAGATTATTTATAAAATAAAAGTACAAAGTGGGTTGAATTGCAACACTGGGTTCTAGCTGCTGTCCCCACCCATTCACAGTATGGAAGTAAGTTAAATTTAATCTAATATACAGCTTTTTTAAAAAACAAAACAAAATGAACATCACATTGAAGTACATACCAATTCTTCCAAGAGAGAAAACCAAATCTCTGCTTCTTTCAGTCTGATTACTTCTGACTGTCTCTGCAGTAATTAAAGATCAGATCAGCTAGTTGCAGATAGGGCACTACATTTCCTTTAATTCTTATTTTAAAAAGAAATCTGCAAAAATAATACTTGACCTCAAATGCATGGGAAGTAAAAGGCTGAATTTCTTTTTGAAAAATGCTTCTTTCTATGCCATCACATTTCTGATATGTAAAATATATCCCTGCAGGGCATAGAACAGAAGAGCCTGCAAAGTACTCTGTAGGAGATTCTGTGCCACGGGTTTGGGGGATTTTTGTACACACTGTGGTAAAAACTGTCTGGGCAAATAAATCTAAGTGGGAGCTATGGGCCATAACTGAGCTAGCAAACATATGTGTTTGGCAAAGAAAAACAGGTTACTTAATTATATGGCAGAGAGGGGTTATCACAAAGGGTTAGCATAAACGATCTCACAAACAAAATTACTTTGGTCAAAGATTTATTACTTGAATTATTTAACTGGTTTTGATTAACATGTGATAGCACATTGGAAATGAACTGGGTATCTCCTCAAATTTCTGAAGTGCCTAATTCTCACCTCAGATAGATAAGGAACTTTTATTACTACCTGGATGTTCCCAAAAGAAAGGCTCTGTTATCCCTTATTTATTCAAACTCTTTAACTCAGAAGCAACTTATTCAATATAAGTAGTTCAGTGTAAACATTTCTGTATCATCTGGAATGAGAGGAAAAGCTAATTATTTTTAATGTGAAACTTGCAAGCAGAGCAGTCTATCTCATTTCTTTTTAATTATATTAATACCTAAATCCCACAAAAACAGGAATATAAATCTAAGCAATAAGATGGTGTATTAAAATCGATATTGATTATTGGGAGTAAAAGTGTTTTATGAAAAATTATAACAACCCTTTAGGATCCCTAAGGGAAAAAAACATTGTAATAAAACTAGAATAAATTACTACAATCTAACCTTTTAAATAACTAAAATTCTTTAGTGAAATTTATGTTGTCAGAAGAGCTGTTGCTTATAAGCACAGAGCAAACAGCTGCTGCTGCTGCTGCATGCAGTTAGAGCATGCAGCAGTTGTGTCGACAACTTGTCCTCCTGATTAACTGTTCATTGCCTCATTATTTTTCTCTCTCAACCATTTTTTTCACACTTTTGCTATATCTTGTGCCTTCTGCCTCTGTCTGTTCAATCCAGGATTACCTCTAAGTGCCTGAGAAGAGTGGGGAAATTTATGTGGCTCAGCTGCCTTAGATAGCCTTTGATCTCACTGTGCTAAAAAATTAGGAGGATTAGACAATACATTGCCCTTTGCAATATGTATCTTGTAGTCTTGTCCTTCTTTTGTAGAAGGAAACCCAGCATATCTTATTTTGAATGGTATATTGCTTTTCTTCAGTATCTGTTAGAGAAGATAAATACATTAGAAAAGACAAATCAAGGAATTAAACCTTGCATTTTGTCTGGGAAAAAATGAGATTTTTGATGGCTATTTGCTGCTGGGAGAATTCAATGACAACTTTAAACTAATTTCTAAGGCATTTTCATCTGCACACATGAACTTTCCTATCACTGAGAAGGGTTTAAAGTCCAAGCTGTCATTCCTGCTCAAACTTCAGATATGCCAGGTCCAGAAAA
Source organism: Certhia americana (assembly GCA_018697195.1). NCBI lineage: Eukaryota > Metazoa > Chordata > Aves > Passeriformes > Certhiidae > Certhia > Certhia americana. Next base: position 21,835,452 of record CM031861.1, on the reverse strand, counting down.
CTGAATGGTTCTAGGGGAAGCTGTGACTTTGAACTCAATTCAGTATTTTATAGTAAGAAATTTTAGTGCACAGAAGAAAAATTTGATGTGCTTTCAGTAGCCTATGTTGCTAGGGAGATGTGTTATAACACAGTATTAGGAATCCAAGTGCGCAAAGGCAATGTGCCTCGGTCATCCTGTCAAACAATGAAGACATGAGAAAAGTATGAACATGAAAATCCCATTTCTCACCCATTCTAACATGAATATTTGGAATCTGTTTAGTAGATATGAGCCCTTTTGTTCTAGAGACCTATGATTAGTTGCTAATTAAAAGTTGCTACAAAATAACCTTTTCAAAATCAAGTATGAATTATTTTCTTCCCTCTGGTGCTTGTAACAGCTGAGAGAGAAGAGCTGGCTACTGTACAATGTTATGTCAGAGGAAGAGGTTGTCCCTGAATAAATTCATCTGAAAGGAAAGCTAGCAGTAAAGCACTTGAGTCAGTTAATGCCACCTCACCCATCTTCACTCAAATCACTGAGGCCTAAAGAAAAAGCTGTGGAGTGTCAATGTGACATATGAAGTACTGATATTGCAAGGCATTTTGCCTTACATAATTCTGACAACCTTGCTGAAGTATGAATTTCTGAAAGAGTAATCTGTATTATTTATAGCAAAAAAGATCTTTTTTTATTTTTACTGACATGCTATGGGACAAACTGAATATTCAGTAGAACTGCTGTTTATCTTCAGTTAGTCTCTGCTCGCAGGACCAAATACTTATCTGTGGCTGCAAAATGATGTGATTCTAGTTTGTTTCCTGGCCATACTCTTTATATATATGCATGCTTAGGTACATCAGTGAAAGGTGGGAGAGCTGAAGAGGTGTGTCATATTGCACATTAAAACCAGGACGTACTGACTGGCTCTGGAAACCTCATATAGCCATATTGCAGCCTAGTGAGGTGTTGTAAGGGAATGTGTCCACAGCATGCCACCAATGCTGGGGCATCATCTGGTCAGTAGGCTAAAGACTCATCAGTTAGCACTGGGACTAAACTCAAGACTAAAGTCTTGTGTTGTACACCTACACAAACTACACCTAGTTTATCTTATGTCAGTCACGACTCAACAAAACAAACATCTTAAGCAATAGCAGAAAATTTCCTGATTTTGAAGGGTCTTGTTTTTTCAGAAATCTGATTGAGTCCAATTATGTAAGATGTGATTAAAAACCACACCAGCTTGAAGAGAATTCAACAGGAAATAATCCTGTGTAGTTAATATTTATGCTTTACATATACTTCCCTCAGGTTTGTTTTGTCCCTCAAGAAAGTGAATCCAAACAGGCTGCATCACAGGGTACCAATCCGTAATTATCAGGTAATAATCCTGCCTTGAAAAGAACAGGAAATATTCTTTACCTCTGGCTTCAATGTATCCATTTACTTGAGCAGGGGGTCACAGACACCTCTCAGATGCAGACCATGCAGATTCAGTTTGGAGATAGGTCCACAAATTGACTCCTGATACCACTATATTCAGACTGTTTATGTTTCAAGCTGCAGTCAAAATGACACCACTGAATGGCATTTCCAAAGCTGAATCCATGACCAACAGATACTTTGAACAAATTAGTGGCACCTTGAATTGGTTCAGGTACCTTTTTTTTTTTTTTTTTTTGCATTAAATCCATATGATTTCATGCTTATATATTTTGAAATTTATTGCTTTAATGAACCAGCAATTTCAATGGCATGTAATAATCCACACTGGATCTGAAAGAGGCATGTGTGGGTGCATGTATTATTTAGACAAATAATTAAATATGTCATATTAAATATACCAGCCCACCCCATTTGGAAATGTGGAGATAAGACTCATCTCTGTGCCAGATATAACAAGGTTCTCCTCATGGACTTTTTTCCACCTTCCCTGAGAGTATAGGATACGTGATCATTGTGCCTGAAAGTCTGCATTCATTCATTCATTCTTCATTCATTCATTCATTCATTCATTCATTCATTCATTCATTCATCATAATGTTGTGCATTTCTGAACATATTTCTTTTGATGTATGTGATACACTCAGAATCTTCTATGTTTTTCAAAAAGCAGGGGCTAAAAAGAATTTTTTAAAAAACCTCACAAGATGGGTTAATGCATTGTAATTTTTAAATCCCAAATGATAGTTCCTTTACTCTAGAGAAAACAGATATTTGAAGAACAGGCAATGGTACATTTTACCCATTACACTAGTATCACCACTCACTGGTTGCATGGGACAAAACTCAGATCAAGGTATTTGACTTGGACAAAGTATAGTTGGACAAAAATGAGATTACATGATTCTATAAAAATAATTCTATTTCTGGGCAATCAATTTGCTCTTGGAAGTTCAGAGGTCTGTTTTTGAGAAAGAACTGAGTCTTATTTTGCTTACTTTTCTACTTCTTGTGAGGAAGATAGCAAAAGGGAAACTTATTACCTTGAAGATACAATGACCTTCACACTTAGGATTACTCAGAAGAGAATTTAAATTGTTGATGACTTTCATAATTGTCTTTTTGATTTTATATAATTTTCAATTCCATTACTATAAAACATTATTTCCTTACTCACCTTAGATGCTTCATTATGCATAATATTGAATATTAACTCTCAACTGCTACATTATTTCTGTGTCATTTTGGTTCTCAGTGTGGGTTCACTGAATTTGTAATTGGGAATCTCTTGTATTTTTCCAACAGTTGAAGATAGAATATCATATGCTGGAAGACTAGTGAGACTATTATTTTTCATTTGATTTCTCTATAACTATGAAGTATTTAACTTAGGTCAACACTCATCAGCAGAATTACCCCTTTACTACTATTTTTTTTTGTTCCTATCTCTGCTAAGTTAAAGATAATTTCCATCTGAAAATTGTTCCATATCATATATAAGAAGAATTGAAAATTCAGTCTGTGAAGTGGGCACTAGTTTATTAAAACAATGTTCACAGCATCACTTTGTGATTTCAACATGAAAAATACATTTCCAAATACTTGCAAAAGTAGGATAAAAATTTATAGCATGTAACATGCTTTGTTATTTATAACATGCTTTTTGTAAAAGAAAATCCCACTGGACTGTCTCTGCTATGACTTCTTTATTATGGCCTAATCTTCAGTGTTCATCAGAGGGCATTTTGATGCTATCCACCTCTCAGAATTGATGCTCGATTTTGCAGCCTGGGTTTTCAAGTTAAATTACATTGATCCCTTCTTTGACTCCTGTGTTAAAAATTATCCTGAGTGACCCAGGAAGGTTTAAATTTAAAATGAATGACCAAGGGTTCAGCTTTAGTCCCTGTCATATTAGGAATTATATTAAAAAATCTCCAACAGCCTCCCTGTGTGCTGGAAAAATCTTTTGGATGACACCTTGTCAAAATCCTCACTTTATTCTTGCTAGTTTTATGTTAAGTTGCTGTCTGCTGGAAACAAGTTTAATCACAGCTGGAGTTCAAGCCAAGGTATATTTCAGAACCCCCAAGCAACCCTTCAGAGCTGTCGCAGTTACAGAAATGGGTGTTCTTATGCCTCTGCCCCACATGGGCAGGGGACAAGCTCCAGGTCCTGCTGATGACAGGGTTTGGCAAGGAAAGCTTTGATCTACAGTACAGACTGCATCAGCCTGCATGGGCTGTTGCAGTCAGAGCCGTAGACTGGCCTAGTGATGGTAGAGTGTGACTGACAGTCACATCAGTCAGCCTGCAGAGATCAAGTCTTGCCTGGGTGAGTTCAGAATGCCCACCTGGAGTGCACACAGTAACAGTCTGAGCCAGGAGCAGTGCTGTGGTCAGGGAGACCCCAGCCTGTAATTTCACCTGGACACTCAGAAGACTGTAAGGGCTGAAAAGGAAATGCCTCTTAATCAATTTTCTTTTAATGTGGATAGTCAGGGGTTTACTTCTGTGGTGAAGTCTAATCATGTTCTCTCTTCTCAGCCAAACCTTAATAGATCAGGTTGCTCAGAGCACCATCCAACCTGACCTTAAATGTTCCCAGGGATGGACCCTTTTGATGAACAGTTCTCTGGGCCACCACCACCTCATGGGAAAAAAAATTCCTTGTCTTATCAAGGAAGATCCTTCTTTATATCTAGATCCTATGATTATGAACTTATCAGTTTGATGAATGATAAACCAGGTTTCAGCATTTCTACTCTCAATGTACCTAATGGGATCTGAACTTCTCTCTTTTTATTCCTACTTATTTTATTCCCAATCCATTGTCTTAATTGAAAACTTTCTTTATTACATATACTTCTAAAGGTCTGCTAATATCAACTTCCCAGAGAACGAAGGAAAATTATCTAGAATAAGTACCAAGCTTTGTAGCTTACACAAAAAAATCTATGCCTGTTTTGCTTCAGGAGGCATTTTTCTCATGTGAGGTCAATGTAGCTTTTCTGTTGTATTTTTGACATTTGTAATATGCCAAGCCAGTATCCGTAGTACTATTATGCTTCTTTAAAAGTTTTTACCATTTTGTTTTAGATTTTTAGGCCCTTAATGACCTACAAGATTCTTTTTCATTAGTTTGCTCCAGTAAGTAGTGTAGCATGATGAAAGCAACGTATCATATAAAGCTGGAACTTTGATTTCAGAAACGACCAACCACTCTGTGCTAATAGCTTACATTATCTCCTGAAGGTTTTCAACATGACCTCTTGTTTTCCAGTCACAGGTCAAACTGCCACCTTTCCACATGGCTATTTTCAGCTAAGTATGATTTTCTCATCTCTGTTATTTTTTCCTTTTTGTAAGGATAGTATTGATAATGATCTCAAAATTATTAGGATTTGTCTGTGCAGCTCTCTGCATTAACATCAGGGTATAATTTTCCCTGCATTTTTGTCTAGTTTGGAGTTTTTTGGCTTTTTTTAATCTTTAACCCAACACGTCTTCCTCTCCCTCAAGATTTACCAGGATTCTCTAGATAGGATTCTCCCAGATAATAATATCACTAAATCTTATTAATATCAATAGCATGAAAATATTTTATATTCTACAGAAAAAGCTCAAATCCCAAAGCAAATCAAAATTACTGAGGTGCTGAAGGAGAATTAACTGTTCTGAACCTGTACAGTGATGGTACCAGGGCAGAGGCTGATGTATCTATTTTAGGTAGCTGTTTGGCCTCAGCCATATGGCCTAAATTTTATTCCTTTGTTGGTTATTGAAACATGCTTTCTTTTTTATGTCTTTATTCAGTATTATAGGGTATAGTATTATAGAGCATTCTGTTAGTTTCTTCCTTTACATTGATAATTTCTCTCCTGGTTTGTCTATTTCCAGGTCAGGAAACCTCTTTAGTTTCTCTCAACCCTCAACTTTCAGGCATAGAAAACTCAGAACAGAAAAGCCATATTGGTTGCCCTTTTTCTGGCTTTACTCTTCAATTTCATTAAGACCACCCCTATTCTCTGGAAGTCGACCTCCAGCTTGTCTGCAATTGTATGCAGCTAAACTCTACACTGAGATTATTGCATAAGAGGGGTAAGCTGGCCCCTATATGACCTAAGATTTTATTTTCCTGCTTCTGGGTTCTTTCAGCACCATTTTTGTTTCTGGCCACATAGTGTGCTTGTCTTTAGGGCAAAAACCTTCTAAAGGCTTAATTCTGTGTTGTTTCTAACTGGTATCCAGTGATAGAATGTGCATGAGTGGTTCAAAGCTACACCACGGAAGGTTTTGCTATTAGCAAGCTTTTTTTTTTATTGAGAGGGTGGTCAAACACTAGAATAGGCTTCCCAGAGAGGTGAGCAGTGCCCCAAGCCTGTTAGTGTTTGGAAAAGGTTTTTAACAATATTCTTTAACTTTTGACCAGGCAGTAGGACTAAATAATCTTTGAAGGTCCCTTCCAGCTGAAGGTGTTCTATTCTATTCTATTCTATTCTATTCTATTCTATTCTATTCTATTCTAAATGAAGAAGTAAATAAATACTTCTTGCTTTTATATTGAAATAAATACTCCTTAAATACTCATCATGAGAAGGACTTCTCTAGAGCAGCAAGAAAAGTTTCACACACTAAGTGAACTTGTTAATGATAGAAATTGTACAATCTCTTAAAGGTCTTCTACAAACCCACTGCTTGTTGATGCAGGTTCAAGGCTCTTGTTACTGTATTCCAGACAAATTCAGCTCTAAAAATTTCAACAGCTCAGTGTTTCAACTCAGTGTAATACTCTACAAATTTATTTACTTCAGACACAATGCAGTGTTTAGTATAAAATGGCCTGAAAGATACAAATTTAGCCATTTTTACATTGCAGACTTGGGTTCCTGCAGCCATTCTCCAAACATAGGTATTTGGGGCTATATGATTTATGCACATTATTCACAATAATGAACAAATTATGTTGTTGTGCTGGGAGGGAGAAATGCACACAAGGTGTTCTTCTAAAGAAAAATGAAGGATTAAAGACTTTTATGATGCAGAGTCATCATGCTCCTCAAAGCTTTCAAAGCTCTCAAAATGAAATTAGAATTTAGAAGAAAAATATGAGAAGCTATTTCAAGATTTCTTTTCCTTTCACCTTTTATATTCTTTATCTTCTCCTATGGTTGCTAAATGACTTCCTGATCTCTAATTTTGACCCTACTCTGAAGTGCATGCTCCTAATTCTGTACTATTATACCTGGATGATTAACTGGCTTGTCAAATAAATCACTATGAACACTCAGCTACCATTATTAATCTATTAATCACTTTAGCAAAGAAGATGTTAATGCTATTCTGTCACCTTCAGACAATTCTAGAACTGAAACAGGTGGGCTTGAGCATTCCAACATGGCCCTGCACATGCACACCACCAGGTATACAAAACACAGCTTATTGATAATTCAGCATTTTTGTAGAGAGATAGACTGGAATCAGGCCAACAATGGTACATGACATTAAGATCTATTTTACAAAAAAGGCACTATTGCATGCTTATCTGCCTGGAGTTGACCAACGACATCATCATCACAACTCATGGTGAGAAATGGGGGTCATGGTGGCACTTAATGCCACCAGAATGAGCAAAGTCTATGAGCAATGGCCGTTGTCGCTCCCACAATATCATTAGATGAGAGGCGTGGTTCTGAAAAGGGCCTGTTTCACCTTTCTGACATGGGTCTTCTTGTCTTTTATCTTTTTGATCTGGGTGCCTCAGGATGCCAGCTCAAGACTTCTTTCTGTTCTTTATTTTCCCCAAGTTTCTTCCTTGTTCTCGTCTCTACTTAAGCCCTGATTTTGCTTTGATGCCTTTTTTAAGATCTGCATCAACCCTTGGCTTTTCAACTCTTCATACTCCAAATCCATTCCCATTAAGGCTTATTCACAATTACAGTGTAACAAATATTTAGTGAACTAATTCTTCTGTTTTACCTTAATCTAAGCAAAATTCTCAGAAACTGATTAACCTCTTCTACCCCAAAAGAATTTAGGCTTTATTGTTATGTTAAATGTATTCAGAGATAAGGAAGTGAAATTGCATGTTTCACTATATTCACAGGAAATCCATTGGTTAATGGCACTGAAAGGGTTTACATTGAAGAGAGAGAGAGAGAATTTTAAACTACAGACTTTGTTTTCATTCAATACCTTCTCTCAATTCCACTATCTGAGTCTGAGGGTTTTGAAAGGCAAAATGACTACTCAGATTTAGACAGGTTTAACTGGCATCAGGTTTTGGATCTAGTTTCTCTTGTGTACCTAACAAATTATGCTTTTACAAGGAAGATTGCACTTTTGGTCTTTTTGCTAGGAACAAAAGGCATATTGTTTTGATTCATTTTTATAACCCTTCCTAAGAACAATATATATTTCTTTATTTATACTTAGGCTGACTTTTTGCAAATCTCAAGAGAGTGCGAGAAGTCCAGAAGAGAGATGTTGAGAAAGACATTTCTGAAGGACTGCATCTTTTTCCATTGAACAGCATTAACTTTGTTATTGCAAAAGAAAAAAAGTAGTTCTATTGATTCTCAGTAACTTTTTCACCCTCTGGGAATAAAAGCATAGCTAAAACAAAAGCCATATTTTATGACTAGTAATGAATGAATCCTTTTACTTGGCTCCACTCTTTAGTAAATGTAGTACCAGGAACTGACAAATTGAAATTGAATTAATAGTATGACCATATTATATTTGGATTATTCAGAACCCGATTTGGGTCTCCTAAGGTAGAAATAGGACAAGAGCAAGAGATTGAATGCAGCATTGCTTTTATACAAAAGCTGAGACACTAAACTACTCCAATAATTAAGGGTGGGACAAAATATGTTGCATTTGCAGTTTCAGGCTTTGCCCTTCTTGTGTATTTGTTTCTTCCAAAAACCTGGGCCCAACCCAGGTCCAGCACCAGCAGGACAGCATTAGAAATGCATAGGATTTGCTGAGGCAATTTTATTAGCAGGCACTGAAAGAACAGAATTGCCAGGAGTCAGCAGAAAGCCTTAGAAAGTCCTCTCTAGGAGTTCTTCTAACCGCTTCTTGGGTCATGGCAGATAGTTTCCTCTGCCTACAGAGCACACAGTATGTTAGGAATCCCTCAGCTTTTGAGATGCTGAAACATAACTTGGTTCACTGCACTCCCTCATATATGGCAGACCAACTGCAAGTAACTTTCTGGCAAATCAGAAACAATAACAGTAACCACAAAAATAAAGAGTCTCCTTCAAGTCAAATAAACCATAAATAACCACCAAAGACAAAGCTCTATTTTGAAGACTGATAACAGAATCCGATTGGCTTCCTATTGGCAGGGGGATGCTAAGAGTTGTGCATATTTTTCTTTTCTAGAGATGACTTCAGAGAAATTTGTTTAGGCTAATAACATGAAGCAAAGCAATTCTTGATGGCAAACTACTACTTGGTTTGCTTGGGGAAAAATAAACTTCAATTTTCCTTTGTGTTATAGGTATGCATTTTATCAGAAGCTTTGATACAGCTTTTTTTTATATAGGACCTTCAGCTCATTCAATATCCAGAATAAGTGCAGAACTTTACAGATAAAACATTATACATACCTCTGAGGTTTTCTTCCATAAAAATTCTTGATTTATCTACTGGAAAAAATGTTCCTCATGTAATTTTTCTGCATTTTGTATTAGATATACAAGATTCCTATCCAGTCACTGGGCTGTCTACTGGAGTATTTCCTGCACACCAAGGTTTTCAGCCTTGTGCTCTTGCCTCAGGCTTTGGGGAAGGAAATAATATCTTGGATCTTCTAGACCCTTCCCTTCTCTCTTACATAGACAGCAAATTTCTGAGGATTTCTTAAATCAAGGGCACATATTATACAGGCTGAGCACTGCATGCATTCTGTGCTAAGAGCTTAGAGTCCACACAGAGCAAATCACCTCAAAGTCATTGTGAAAGTATTTATTGACCTGGGTTTTTTCAGTTGCTAACAAGGTAAACTTATTTTTATATAAGAAAGCTGCCACCTTAAGTGTCAGCTGGGCCACTGTCCAACAGAACTTGTAAAAGACACGATTGAATAATATTGTTTTTTAAAAAAAAGAACATTCTAGAAATAAAATTATAATAGTACAATAACAAAGTAAGAAGATTAGCTGAGAATAGAAACAACGAAAAGGAAAACAAGCCTGTCCATTGGGACTGATAAAATAATAAAATATCCTGAAACATCCCTTAGAATATATACAGAAGCAACTTTGTGGGAAAACTAAAGCTTTTTTTTTTTTCTTTTTTTTTTTTTTTTTTTTTCCTTTTTCCTAATGGATCCATACCTTTTTTCTTACTGAACTTACTGAAGTTGATTTAAAAAAAAAAAAAAAAAAAAAAAAGATTTTTATTAACAATATTGGCAAGAACTTCATTACTAACAATAATTGCTAGTGGTTTATATGAAGCAATTTTACACTTATTGTTAGCCCAACATGCTAAAAATGGTAAATCAGGCTGCATAAATCATTACTATGGAAAATGGGGCAAGAGATGAACTCACTACATGACCTCATTACTATTCCACATCTTAAAGCAGAATCAATGAAAGCTTAAACATTCCTGGGTAGCAACCTGTCCAGTTTGCTCTTAAAAATTTTCACTGGTGGAAAATCACAAGCTCTCTAGACAAATTGTCCTAGTACTTAACTATCCTTACAGCAGAAGGGTTCTTTAATGTTTAACCTCAATCTCCCCAGCTGCAATTCTAATCCCATAAAACTGGTTTAAAAATCATGAGATTTTAAAAGTAATATCCTTTGGGATCTTTATATTATTTGCATTCTAGTGTTTGATCCTTTCAGATTAACCTTTCCAAATGTCTCCTAGCAGACTTGAGAACTTGAAGCTTATTTTCTGAAAAGAAAACTGAAAGCTGGATTTCTTTTCGAATAATATAACTCTGCAAACTGTGATTTCAAGGGGAAAAAATCCCACCCAAAATTGCAGGGCTTGTAATAAATATACTGGAGCAAAAAACTGTCTGTGAAAAGTACATCATGACTGGTGTGCCATATTCTGTTAGCCTACATCATAATTAAGCATGCATTTATACAAATTAATACAAATGTAAGGCCTGTTTCAGAACTCCCTTAGACTGGTGAAAGTAAAAAAAGCATTGCTAAAGTCAGTGAGATGTAAACTGATGTAATGTAAGAGGAGATATCATCCTTAAGAATGCAAAGTTGTGGGGTTTCTTTTGCAAAAGAATAACTCTCTGAAATTATTAACTGTTTCCACTAAGAGAAATGCTGGACAGAAATAAGTATGCTGTGCATATTTAACTATTATAAAGCATATCAGCTGGAACAAGCAAATTTGGAGCTAGATTAATTTTTGAAAGCATTTCTAATGTTAACTAATGTGTGTTCCTGAAACCTATTTATTAGACAGCATTAATGCAAAGAGGTAATATAGCTTGGCTACATCTCTGGGAAACTGGACATTTAAGTTTGTTCTCAGTGCAACTAATTACAGCTTTAATTTTTATAAGTAAGGGAGAAAAAAAAAAAAACGAGATCAGGTATAGTAATTTTTAACCTAATTAAAGGGCAGCATCTCTCAATCCTGCATTCATTGTATTTTTAGGGAAAAAAAAATGAACAATGTAGTTAGCAGTGCATTTCTTTGCTTTTATAGATCTTCAGATCATCAGTGTAATGCTCAATATTTTCCTTATCTGACATAGGACTGAAGATGAAGGGCTGTAAGACTTTTAGACATGCTTATGCCTTCCTATGCCAAAATTACTTTCTTTTGTATTTGCAGATGTGAGTACACTGCTACTACTACCCATGGCTGACTTACTTGGGAATTGGATTACTTCAGTACGCTGTGTATGGAAATAAAGTATAAATCATATTACAAGGAGAGCTGATGCAGGAGGCAGTGAGCTGAAACATGGGTGCTGTTTGTCAAGTGCAATTCAAATGGTTGGCTTTGACCTATAAAAACTCTTGTGACTTCAAATCTGAAGACCAACAGGACTTTGCAATAATGTCACATCAGTGACCATGTTAAAGTACCCTGGTTTTAAAGGATCTCCCATCAATGAGTCCTCAGGGATTCATCCTGACTATCAGCTACTAATCCATTGATTTTCAGGATAAACTGCAAGCCAACGTTTTTGCCATACAATAGATGCCATAAGGGTATAGTAAATGGAGAAGTTAAAAAGAGGTAATAGATAGGAAGTAGAAGTGTTTGTCTATTTCTGCCACTGACATATGGGGAGAAGCCACTTTCCTTCCTTATGCCTCTGTTTCCCTTCCATAATTTATCTGTGCAGCTAAAGCAAAACATGTGAACATCTACAGCTATTTTTTTAACTTTTTATATTGGCTACAACAAAAAGAGCTAGAGGGAAATATATACAGACAATCCTCAGAGTTATCATTCATTGAATGAACCTTGATGCTCTTTCGCCCCAATATCTCTTCCTTGAAATACATCCTCCTCCAACTATAAAGCTGATACAGCAAAAGGGGAACTAGGTTACAGACTGGCTTTATAAACTTTGATATCCATGTTGGACAGTTCCAAGGAACAACTGGTTTGATGCACTTTCCATGATACATCCTCCCAGCTTTTGACAGTCAATAATCTAAATAATCATAGAATGGGTTGGGTTGGAAGGGACCTTAAAGATCATGCAGTTCCAAACCTCCTACCACGGGCAGGCATGCCACCTACTACACCAGGTTGCTCAAGGCCCCATTGAACCTGACATTAATTAATTCTGGTCTTTAATAGGCCTACATCCTTCTTGTGCTGGGGGCCCAAAAGGTGTATGGAGTACTTCAGGTGAGGTGGAGTGGAGGGGGAGAATCTTCTCCCAAAGACTCCAAGTGTCAGTCTGTGCCTAAATGGTTCAGTGTTTTTGGCTTTTTGGCTTACCCTCAATGCAGTTCTGTGATCCTTTTTTGACTTCCACTGTGCTCTCAGAAAGAAAAGCACAGTAGATATTAGTATCTCTTTGTGCTGCTTTGTGCAGCTGGGGTAGAATTAATTTTTTCACAGTGCCTGGTAAGGGGCTGTGTTTTTGACTTCTTCAAGTCTCGTTTTGTGTTATAATAATCACTCATTTTTCATGAAGACATATACCTCCACCAAAGGTCCAACACAGAGAGTATGTAAAGTGAATATCTATGTTCCTTATCACATGCCTAGCACAGGAATATGCTGGAAAGCAGATTTGATTGCTACTGTGGTGCTTTGTCTCTCACATCTACCCAGTAGCTTATTTGAGAGTAATGGCTTAAAGGAATAAAGACAGTTCCTGTGTCCCCAGGTGTCTGACCCTTCCTTAGCTGTGAATCAAAGAATCACCAGGAAAACATAACCCAAACAAAAGCACATGCTCAAAGAGGATTTGATTGACTTTAATGAAAAGTTCTAAATGTTTCTCTTCTGTTGTAGTATGCCTCTGACCTATACCGTGTAATAAGAAAAGAAAAAACTCAGGCATCACAGGCCACTAAAACAGTAGTCTTGTCATGCTGAATATATTAATCAACCAAGCTACATTAATTCTCATTTTTCTGGAAATATTAATTTAAAATCAGACATTATTATATTGCAGAACTGTAAAATATTATTTCATATCATTAGTGCATTATATTATATTATAAATATTTTAATATTTTAATTTTCTTAATAGATTTATTTTTATTATTTTTATACAATGAATATAAATATATAATATATATAAAATTTTTATATAAATTATAATTATTTATATAATAAAATAATAAATTAATATTTTATTATATTAATTATTATTACAGTAATGAGGAGCTGTTAAGTTGGAATGTCTCCCAGGAATTGTGATCTGATTTTGTGTTAAAATAAACAAACCCAGATATTCTTACAAGAATATTTCTTGATTACCTTGTGAAGCAATGCAAAAATGACCGGGACTTATACTTTGCCTCTCAAAAATATGTCAGAGACCAACTTCTGTGACACTAAACAAACAAAAAAACATTAGTCTGGAAAGATCCCTAACAGAGAAGTGAAAACCATTCCCTGCTGAAGCTATTAAAAATAGTGAGGCAAAACCTGATGTAGACCAACCTCATTCTGTACAGGCACACTCCATTTGTTATGAGAAATAGCCCAATTATGCTCCATTTCAGCATGCAGAAAAATGATCCAACCAGGTAACCATAGATAATAAATCCAACATTAATGAATGGTCCCAGTGCCATTGGTTGCTAGACTGAGGCAACATAGCCCAAAAGAAAACTAATTGTTTTAACACTCACTGAGGAGAGATCCAAGGCATTGGTGTAGTGTAACTATGTCCCAGTTCAAACCCCATTACTGAGAGGAACAAAAGAAAAAGAATTTAATTTCTTGATAAATATGTAACACAAAGAGAAAAGCTCCTATGTAGCATAGGTAGATAGGAGAAATAGGAGAGAACCCTAATCTATTTGTTGACATATCCTTCAGAGCTCAAAATCTCAGTTGGGCAATGGGGTCAAAGTAAGGCCCCCTGAAAGGGCTTCCAGTTCTCACTTTTCCCAAATACCTGTACTCTTTAACTAGCAGAAAGGTACAATGGTAATCTGAGGTAATAAAGCAGTTTACATCCTAACACACACAGGCAGTTGCATTTCTGTAAGTAGAAACTACACTTTCTGTTTCTGATCTCAACAATCACCAGCTCCCTTCCACCAGCTAGGAGCTGAAGTGTGAGCTGGCTTCTCTTCAAGGAGAAAAATTTCCTAAAATGAATGGCAAAATGAAAGATGCCAGAGTTTTTACGATATGACAGAAGAAGGACTATTCAGTATGTTTCTAGCTTTCTTATACAATTTGTCAGTCACTGGTGTGAGGCATTCTCTTACTATTTTGAAGATGCTTTCCTGCCTAAAGAGTCTTTTCTGAAAAGGAACATAATGTGAAGTTTGAATCTAAAAATGCTTCATAGTCATATACCTTGTGATTTAAGAGTGCCTCCACTTAATGGAGGAAAAAGGAAAAGCCTGCAGAAATAATAAATTCTGTAGTGTAGAGTAGTATTGAATTAGACCCTATAATTCCCAGTTCTGCTGCAAACCATGCTCAAAAGAGGAACATTCAGCATAACAAACACTGAAGAGATTAGAGTTTTGTTAAAGAAGCAGAGACATATTTCATTATCAAGCCCCAGAATTTACATAAAGAACTGTGACCAGGTGATAGATTCTGAAAAGCACAGGATAAATAACAAAACTCTGAAGGCTTCTCCTGTCTGACACAGGTCTTGCTGCCGAGTGACAGGAGATGACCTAATGTATTGATGGCTGTGGACCTTTTGTTGTATATCTGAGAAAGACAGAAGTAGAATGAAACAGAAAAAAACCCTGTCTGCTGCATGTTGATCAGGTAGACACAGGAGATCTGACGTTTCTCTTTAAGCCTGATGCTTCTGAAGGGACACATTTCAGATCTGCTATGACCCCCTGGAGGCACATTGGCATTTCTGTTACACACTCATCATTACACTTTTTAGTTTCCGGCTTAGCATAGCAATTACTGTAGTACACCAAATGTTACCAAGAACTTTGTCAGAGTGTATGAAAATGTTAAAAAAAACCCTCTACCATGTATTCCAGTAATATCAGTGGTGGACATGCACATGTATGAGGAACTGGAATGTCATAGAACCAGGTGTACTGGAGTCCTTTTTTTGGACATAATTTTGCCCTATAGCGTTTAGGAAGAAATTCTAGCTCTGTTTTGCCATAAAGTGAAACAAACTGCAATCCAGGCTATTGTACAGACCTTTGAAATGTACTATATATAATAGAAAAGCTACATTGCCAATGACCTCTCTCTGTAGTATTTCCACTGAAGGCAGGACAAAGTACAGTTCCTTTTTCTTTCAACTTTATTTAAAACTGACACTAGAGATTTTGTTTTTGTAAGCTGCAATGAAAATGCCTCTTGATTCTTCCACCATGATGCTGTTCTCATGGATGCTGTAGAAAACAATAACTTTTAAATTATTAAGTGACTTAGTTCATAAAATTTCATTGTATAAATATACTGTATTCCATGTTACTCCTGTTGGGAACTGTATAGATAATTCTGATAAACTAGGTGGATATCCTTCTATGTCCTACAATAACATATTACATCATTGTCACCCTGAGGCTACTGTTTTTCCCTACGTATTTAGACTTCCAGCTTCCTAAAAGGAATCACAGCTACGTTTCTTTTCCTTCAGGAATGGAAAAGCTCATTAGCCAAAGGAAAGCCAGCAACAGTTAAGACAGCGCAGGCCATATTTCGGGTGGAGATCCCAATAAAGACTATTTGTCTGGCAAAAAAAAATGAATGTTCTTCAAGCAGATCAGCATTCTTGCAGAACCCCAGAAGAACAACTTTATTTCACCTGTGACATTTCATGTTCAGGAATCCACTCCTGTGTCATTGTTTTTTGCTGTGCTAATGCTTTGGCCCTTATCATGTTAATTATATAACATATTTGGCAATTTATGTGGAGCTACTCAATGGGAATGTTTTATTGTTTTGCTGTTCTACATACTGAAAAATTTTGGAAATGAGAAATATTCTTAAGGTTTCCAGAAATATTATCATTTCAAGCAGATTTTAAAAATTACATAATAAAAGGAGACATATTCTGCAGATATTTATCCTCTGGGTTCAGATCTTTTTTCACTACTTGCTTTGGATGAACTTTGAAGTTCTTATCTTTGCAAAATGCACTTTTCTATTTCAGAGGAAATGTATTTCTACTGGATTAGAACTATGGTCCACATATATTTTTAAAATACCCAGACCAAAAAATACTCTTTTCCATTTGAATATACCACAAAAATTCTACAGTTTTTTTATTGAATGATTGCTAGAGTATTTGAAAAGAATCAAAAGCAGGCTGAATACCTTTAAAATTAAATATATTGTGTTTTCTAGTCACATATTGTGATTTTTTTTGAGAATTTCAAATTGATGCGACTGTGTACTTCTCTCTCGGTGACGCAGTTTGACTCAATTATCCTTACTCTAAAAGCTTTTGATATGAGCTGTGATAATTGGAGTTGTTTATGCTGCATTAATCTAGGAGGCTACAGATCAAAACTGTGAGAGTGTGAGATCGAGCTGACTTGGAAGAAACAAATTCTACAAGACCAGCTGCCAAAATTGCCATAGAAACATTAGGAATAGAGGCTATGAATATGCCCCATCTGATTTTTTCTTTTTCATGAGGCAGAAACTGTCACAGAGTTAGTCATGTTGATTCATGTCTAACCACTTCAGTGTTCTTTTTTATCTTTTTTTTTTGTTTGTTTTGTTTACAAAATGAGTGAGGTGCTTACAGTACAGACCAGGAATAGAGGCTCTGAAAGGCACTGCTGTGGGGTTTGACAGAACCTGGACATTGGTGAGGTAAAAAGCCTTTGATATCCTCCCTAAAGTCCAGGTAACACTTGCAGTGAAGGGATATTATTGTCACCTGGGCTAAAAAGATCAGTTTTCCCTCTCTCTGAAACCAGTGGTGTCTGGCATCACAGTGCCAGAGGGAAGGAGTATCCATATTCATCCCAGTGCTTACTGCACCTAATGATAAGAGATTGCCGAAGGTGTGGGTGGCCTTTGGACAACTTCTGCCCTTACAAAGGTTGTGGCTGTGGTAAGCTAGATTCCAGGGTTCCTACAGAAGCACACAAAGTGTTGCAAACAGCTGAATCTCTTATATCTAAATTACTCCCTTTGGTTGTCAAAAATTAGGAAATTATACCTTTGGTCAACATGTCAAGCACATTTACCTGAATTTCATGGAAAGCTGTTTGAGTGTATTTGCATTTGAGCTTCCAAAGCATTAGGAAAGAAAACTCAGATCTTTTGGATAGTGGAAGAAAAGAAGAAGGGAATTATCCTGTCAGATGAGTGAAATCAGCATTTGGATGTGTCACCTTCATAAAATCCACAACCACTAAAAGCCTCTGGAACCTACCCTTTTTCTCCCATATGGATTAATCATGTAAGAATTCTAAGCTTAAAAATTGCTAAAAGAGGTCTTTCTTTGTGCTTTGCATTGACTAAAATTTAAAATTTGGACTGTTTTCATTTTCCTTCCTTCACTTTCAGGCAGAGTGAAGCTGTTCGATTGAATGCCTGGCAAAACTGAAAAGGCTTTTCTGACAAGGCAAATCAATGAGTAAATTTATAGTTAAAATGTTTACATATGAACATCCATATTTGGGAAAATACAGGTTGGCTTAGACTGTCAAATCATATTTTAATTGAATGCAGTTTTATTTTTCACAACAGCTTTAGTGATGACATAGTACATGAAGGGTAGTTAATGGAAGCTCTGTTAGAATTATTCCTTTGAGGAAGTCATGTGGAAGAGCAGTGAAGTCTTAAAAAAGGCAACTCCTTTGTAGTCAGCTGGGTCCTACACACCCAACATCAGCTGGGGCTGTAAGAATTCTGCATGAATCCTTAAGATCAAAGGTTAATAAATCCAGACAAGGGCATTATAGTATCTTTGATGAAATAAATCCCCATATACTGTAGAATACAGAGGTTTCACTCATGAACACATAAAAAGCAGATAAATCCTGACTGGGCTAGTATAGTAATGGAGCCCAGAGAGAGTAATTTTATTATTATCTTGGGCTCACACAAAGTTTCATTGGCTGTAGAGAACCCCAATCGGACTCCCTACACAAGACCAATTCTATTGGCATAGGGTACCAAAGGTCTGTGAGTCATAAGAATTTCAGCTGTTTTAACATTTCATCAATTTATCCTAAATTCTGAAAAATTATTTAGTGCCACTATACCAAGTGTCTGTTCCTATTTTCACTTTTTTTGCACTCTATTTTCTCTTTCATTGGTCCTCTACATTCCTCCTCAATTAAAAAAAAAAAAAAATAGAATAAAAACAATTGTAGGTAAGCAACATAAATTAGGAAAGACCCTCATAGCAGAACTAAAATCAAGGAAAAGAAAAAAATTTTTGTGAGGAAGATGAATTGTAAAAGAATTCTCATGCAGAAAATATAGAGGAAAAATTCAAATATGAAACAGAATGACTGAGAGGCAGGTGAGCTGAAAGAGCCTACAGGAGATGTGGAGCTGGCTGCCTCTGTGAAAAGAACTCCATCATAAAAATATTTGGGTGACAAATTTTGCAAATTATCGTAGTGACAATTCTCTAGTGTATCTCCAGAATTCCCAGAGAGATTAAATATGACTTCCTGTGACCTAGAATATCATCCCTATTGGTTATCTCTAACTCTAGGGCCTTTTCCCTGCTCAAGTGGGTAGCTAGTACAGGTCAGAAGAGAGATTAAAAAAGCTCCTTGCAAAAGGCAAAACCTTATAAAGCAGTTGAATCTAACATAAAACTTTTAATAACATTGATAGGACAGCATTGCCTGTAGTCTGAGAAAGGAAAAATAGGTACATTTCTGTTGAATTTTTTACACCTTTGGGACCCAGCCTTCCTATGGATGAAAAATTTAATATTGTTAATGCTACACATTTTTGTGTTCTGGTGTACTCCTTGCCAATAAAAAAAGGTCTAATTTACTTTTTTCTCTCTTCATATGGGCCTAACTAAATCTGTGTCCCCAGGATACTAAAGTACACAACATTCTTTTTTTCAAAAGTGAAACTTGAAGGATGCATCAAACTGCATCCAGATCTGTGTTTCTTGACCAGTCCCAAAATCTTTTTCTTTATATGGAAGCAACATTGTTTTATTTCTGCATATCTATGTTTATCTAACTATATAATGGCGTGCTAGAATGAATTCAGAAATGTGCATTCCAGCCTGAACAGAAAGCAGTGAATAAATTTTGCAAACAGACTTTTTGAAAAGAGGAAAAAGCACTTGCCTGCATTTACACTCAGCTAAAGTATTGGTTTAGTGTGGTTTAATTTTCTATTAATCAGACAGTAATTTGTACAAGAAGTCCTCTTCATCCTTTGACCTTTGGATTATTTAGAATTGCTCTGACAAGGCAGCCATTTGAAGTGAGTTCTTCTGGGTCCTCCATTGCACATCTTCTGGATAAACCTCCAGTTCAGTGTGGTAATCAAAAGGTTAATACAGGATGATTCAGGAGAGTTTAGTTGGAACAGAACACTTAGAGCACCTCTCCATTTTTTGTATTGCCTTGTCTGTAAATGTCCATCTTGCTCAGCTTCCCTTCCATTACACAGCCTTGACCTGGCAACCTGTCAGTAAACTTGGGCTGAAAAGGCAAAGAATGTGTCTAGGTTGTAACATCTGCAGTGTTTGGCTAGTGGGGTGCCACACGTGTTTTAGATCTGGGACCATCTCACAAGACAGACCACTGTATAATCCAGCCTCCTTCAAATCTAGAATTTAAGGCAATAGATGGCAGTGTTGGACTAAAAACTTTGGCTGGCAAGGAAGGTGACTTCAGGGTCCTGCTGATGGCACCCTCTATCTCTGCTGCAAGAAGAGTGAACCTCTTCTCTGCTGCGTGCACACCCCTGCTGCGGTCCCCCTCCGCCAGGGCTGGGAGGCTGCTCTGCGCCCCTCCCAGGAATCAGTGCCCACCTCCGAGCTTCATCAATGGACAAATAAGCTCATCACTTCTCCTCTCCTTTTGATCTTTTGTTTGTAGTCTGATGATTAATAGCTCCAGGTGAGTAATAACGAAAGAGAAAAGTTACTTGTATGTGCTGCTCTTATTAAATAGCAGACAGATTAAATGCTGCATGATGCTAAGTCTTCTAAATGAGAGCATTTACTCGAGTTTGCTTCCCTCTCTTGTGTGTGGGGTTTTTTTTATGCTGGTAGGGAGACTTCATTAATCAATAGGTTTTACAAGGGACTATGTATTTTAGCAGCAAATTGTCAGTTACAATTCTTTGCTGCTTAGTTTGTCCTCCAGCACTGTTTACTTCATTGTTCCCTATTAATCAAAGCAGCAGAGGTGAGGACAGCCAGGAAAACTTGTGCTGGATGTTTCTGTTCATTCATTTATTCTGTGATTTGTTATTCTGCCCATCTCTCAGAATCTTCCTGCGCTTACTCAAGTGGATCTATGTCATCATCCCCAGGGTTACAAGTAGAAAGCGCTGATTTTTAATTTCTACTGAGTCGAAGTCTCAATTTTTTTAGCTACAACAATGAAAGCTTCACTTTTGGTTTTGAGTGGTTCTGCACCAAGACGTTAAAAATTGAAGCTCACAGCCCCCTCAAAGGCAGGTCAGCCTTTCCTAATTTGGCAGTTGAAGCAGTAAGTCATGGATTTTAAATGTTTTGTCCAAGGTCACGCTGTTGCTCAGCAGTGGAACAGGGACCAAGGCACAGAATCATCACCTCTCCATTTTGTTTCTTCTCCTCTTTACCCAGATTTAGTCACTAGACTGCACTAGAAAAACTGATTTTCAAGTACAATCAAATCTTAAAAACTGCAGGCAGAATGCTGTTTCAAGTTCCAGTGATAAAAGCACTCATTGAGCAATGATGATCAACTACATCTCCCAGATGGAAAGTACATTTTCCTCATCAAAATTTCTCCTTGTGTAAGGAAGTTTATGTGTAGATCTCAATGATTTCTTTGTATTCTTACTGTCTTTCCAGATACTTTATTTCACTTTCAAATGTTTCTTTCACTTCCAAATAATAATACTGTAGATGAAGAGGCTTTGTTAATGTATTATGGAGGCAGTTAAGATTCTTGAAGATTGAAACAGAATAGTTACACCAAAACTTCCAAGGCTTTAGACTCAGTATTTTGGAAACGTGGCATAATGCAAGAATTTTGATCAAGAAAAGATTTATCAAATATCTTTCTGTTTACCAAGAGTGCAGTAATTGTACAGTAGTAATTTTTCTGCAGTTGTTATTTCTTTCTTGACTTTTTGCATTGGTCTCACTCCTGGAGAACAGAGAAAATGTAACAGCATATTGTAACAGTCCATTTGGAAATTGCTTTGATATGTAGCCTGTGAAAAATGCTGTCTGGGCTCCTGTGATGTTATTGCTCTCCAAATCAACTAGAAATAGATTGAACTTGGAGAACTGGTAGAAAGATTCAAATGCAGGACTGTGGAGTGAGACTTATGATATCCTAAGAAAGCATTGTGATGAAAGCTACCATAGGCTAAAGCTCCAATTAAAGAGAGTGTGGGAGGATTAGAGTGACTGAGAGAAATATATATATATATACACCTGTGAATTTATTGAGATTTACAAATTAATATTTTCACTCATACTTTAGTGCACTTTTTCTGCATCTGAGAACCCCATTTTTACCACGTGAAGTCATATGAAACAATCACTGCTCCATGACTTTTTTCAATTTGTCACAAAATAGGCAGCATAAACATTTGTGGCCAATAGAGATTAACAAAATTTAAATTATATCGAAATGTTCTACTATTTAACAAATCCAGATCAAGATCTTCTGACAGGCAATCCCTGAGAAGGGGGAAAAAAAAATCTTTGTTCCAGTGCACTTATTATTGAAAATTACTTGATCCACTCTTAATCCTGGGATGAAAATCTACCAACACGGCTTGAATGACTAAAAATATTTGGGAAAGGGGAAAAAAAGGGGAAAGGAGAGGATTGTGTATTCAGTCACCTTGTTGGGAAAAGCACATCAAAGTATAATGACCAAAATGCTCTCTCTCTGTGCTGAACTTAGTGGTTTTTTGGCAAGTGTGTTAGGGAAAAAAAAGAAGAATGAAAATGAAAAGTATTTTTTAAAAGGATTAAATTAGTTAGGTATGTCTAATGTGTCTGATCTACTGAGTTTCCTTTTAGAAATTATATTTAATGATGCACCAAAGAAAATGAAAGAAGAAATCACAATCTGAAATTAAATGTTTGAGAGTTCTTCAGGAAAACTGGGAAATATTTCTTTTTCCATTGCCCTAAAACACCTGTCCACATAAGTCCTATGGGGCAGTGGGTTTCTCTGAAAAAACCTTAGATTTTCTTCATTTTAGAGTGGTCATTTAGGTTTGGACAGTAAAACCTACCCAAAATATCCTTTACCACTGAAGTCAGTAGGAGCATAGGGGCAGCAATACTTGTTTCCATGACACATTCCAGTTTTTCTGTCTCCTTTTCAGCAATGATCAGTAATGCATGCAACAGAGACACAGCATCACAGAGTGGTTTAGATTGGAAGGGACCTTAAAAATCATCTAGTTCCAATCTCACTACAATGGACAGGGGCACCTGGTTGCTCAAAGCCCCATCCATCCTAGCCTTAAACACTTCCAGGGCTGGAACTTCCACAATTTCTCTGGGCAACCTGTTTTAGTTTCTCAACACCCTCGTAGTGAGTGATACTCACTGCACATTATAGTACATGTATATAGTGCAAAATTCTGCTCTGATCTGGATCTAGATAAAAATACCTCTATGTCCTAAAGTGAGCAGCTTGAAATTTATAAAATTAATTGAAGTAATAAGATATTAATCCATTTCTCCCCCAATATTTTTTTGAAATGTAATGTTAAATATACCCTGATTCTCTATACCTGCAGTGGAGCTATTTATTAAAAAAACATCAAATGTGTATGTGTGTAGGCTGAGCCTGAGGTCTTTGAGAGTTCAGGGCTTTGGAAAGCTTTCTGCCATAACTAAAATAAAGAATAAGAATAATAAAATGGATATAAAGCTGCAGAGTGGCAGAGCAACCAAGAAGAAAAATGGGATTTTGCACAGTCTAGGTTCTGTCAGGACCAGGCAGCCTGAGCATGACTGTAATAGTATATTAAATTTCATAGTAACTTTGGGAATATTGTTTCCTGTGTTGTCTTTTATCAGGAGCTCTCTCAGTTTCCCCAGTGCTGAAATGTTTTTCAATTAGTAAATTGCTTTTTGTGAAGAGTTCTGGTAAATGGGAAGTGCTTCATATTGGCAGTCAAGGCTACAGAATAATCATCTGGGAGATTTTTCTGAAGGTCACATTGATTTAGTCATTTGCAGCCAAATTGGACAAAGCGGAGGAGATTGTTTTGTCAGCAACAGTCCTGCACTAGGATGAAATTCAGCCATACACGGAGGATCAGAACAAAACTTAAGCAATCAAATCTTGTTTGGAGATGCTAAAGGGAATCTAAGTGAGGCATAAGGATTGTGTGGTACTTTTATGATACTCACAAATATTGTAGGGGAACACAGCCAACACCTAAACTGGAGCTACTGAACATGTTCTTTCCTTATCTGTATTAATTATGGTAATATTAGAGGGTACAGTTAGTGGATAACGATTACTGCAGGAAGATAAAAGAAACCTGAAATCACTACTGAGCAGGAAAGAAACTTTTGCATTCAGTCTTATAATGTAATCAGTTGATGTCTAAACTAAAAAGATGCCTGTTTTTGTTGTGTGTTCTATATTGTATTCCATTGTGTCTAGTCTTACATTCCACTTTCTGTCTCTTTATGGATAGGTGGTGTGAGTTGAAAGGTAAGAGCAGATTATGATTCATGCTTGCAAGTGTAATTTCTGGCTTGATCCCAATCTTTGTGGGTAAATTATATGATTTGTGCTTCTATCTTACACCCACTAATTGTGATGTGCTTTTTCCAAAGTTTATTTTCTTCTAGTCAGTACTTAGATATAGTAGAGCAGACTTTGTCACTGGTCTGTACATGTGCTAGTAGCTTGAAGTCCCAGTGTGAGTGCTAAGTGATTTAATTCATAAAGCAGCTAGAAAAGCCCTGTAACATTGTTTAGGGGTAATTTTTGGCCTGACCTAAGTAATCATAAGTAGTGCATCAGAAAGTATTGCATATTACCAAAGATAATTTATTTTCCCAGTAAAAAGAATGAGGACACTGCCTCTTCAAAAGTGAAGCTAATTCTGTGGCAGATTCAGAATTTTCTCGAAGAATAAAGACAGAAGTTGAAATGATCAGAAATCTCAGTAAAGAAGAAATCAACATCTATGAAATCAGCACTTTTTAAAATAGTGTTACCTTTTTTTCCTCTTTTGAAAAGTATTGCTTTGAAAATATTGATGGTCAATAAAATCCTATTTTATTAAGTATGATTATTTCTGAATTTACAAATGAAGAAAAAATCTTGACTTTCACTGAAATTACAGGACAATGTTACTTTTTATGCAAAGAAGAGCCCATCCCTCTGCTGCTTGACTCTGAAAAAAGTCTCAGTGGCACAGAGATGCCTATGTGAGAAAATAAAACTGTGGAATTTACATTTCATGAAATTAGCCTAACTATAGTTTCTGACTTTGGGGTCAATCAGCTGCTGTCAGTATTTCATAATTCCACTGCCTCTGGTTGTAGAGCTCACCTTTGACAGCATTTTTGCCAACTGAATTACCAATAGAGACTAAAACTGGGCCTGAAGCACCCCAGAAGCGTCTGCTTTCTTAGTGAATTTAGAGGATTCTGTGTCATAAGCTGAGCCAGTGAGGTTTTGAAGATTGAGTAAGCCTTCTTAGCCTTGTATCCTGCAGGGAAAGGAGCTTGGAACAACATCTAACAGCTCACACAAATGAAAAGACTCACTCAAAGGCAAAGCTGTTCACTCAAGTAGTTTTCTGAAGTTCTATGCTGGCTCTTAGGACTTTACTATTAGAAGAACAGAAATGGTTATGTTAGGGTATTGAAACCACATTCCCTATGCTGGTCCACTTTAAATTGTATAGAAATTCTTGAAAGAGGGAAACATCCTAATGAAATATATAGTATTATAATGTATATATATAGTATTATAATCCAAGAAAATAAAAGTAATATATCACAAATGTGACTGGAGAAGAACACAAAATGAAAATTTGAGCTAGCATTATTATATTTTACAGCTCAGATTTAAAATCTGTAGGTTTCTGCAGATGAAGTGAACAGTCCCCATATGCTCTTGAGAACTTATGCATTAGGGTTATCCGTGCTTATGTTTCTCTCTTCCTCTCCATGATTTCTTGTCTTAATTACATACAGGGTTTTTCTTTTCAACTTACATAAGGAGAGAAAAAGTTCCCTCTCAGGAGCTCCAAGTTTTAATGGTGTTGCACTTCAGATTTGGGGATGGTTTTGAGAAGAATTAAGAACAGTCATGAAATCCCTGATTTGAGAAAATTTTCAGAGTTTCCGAGTTTGTTTTTGTAAGACACAAATTTAGGTCCTTTCCATTTTCACACAACCTCCCTTAAAGGCATGGGGAATTTTTCTTTGGGGTGGGGGTGTGGTGTGGTGGTGGTGTTTTACCAGTTGTTTCCACTTTGCTATAACAACAGGACACAATGAAGAAAACCTGCCTTCTGGCCTTGCCTTTTTTTGAAAAAACACATTCATGTTTTGCTCTCAAAAATACAATTTATCAAGAGAGTGTTCATTAATATCTGAACTATTCGTATTTTGCAGCAATTTTCAACTGAAAATTAGTCTATTGTGTTTTGCTGCCAAAAGGTTAGCAAAAAAAATTTCAGAGTATACATAAAAGCAAATAGTTTCTGATTATCTCCTCATAAAGAAGAGGAAATTGCACCATATCAACTTCCTTTATAAAGAACTGTTCAGCGATCTAAAAGATTTAACATTATTATTAATATTATTATTAATGAGACAGATTTTTATTATTTTAAAATGAGGAGAATTTTAAATATTTGAGAATTGCTGAAAGCAACTAAACAAACAACCTAACTTTTAGCCTAGCAAAACAAATGTGACTGTGGTAAATATAGAGGTACCTGAAAATGTGTCAATATGCCAGAATTGCAAGAGGAAACACCAATAATATAAACACCAATAAAAGAAAGCAGTAGAAGCCTTCCGGTTTGGAAAATATTCAGTGGGTGTTTCTTAATATTAAAAGTTTCAAAAGCAATAATTTTTTTTTTCTTTGCGTTGTATTTGTGTATTTAGGACCTTTTCATCATATTAAGAATTTCCCTACTTTGCATCACAAAAATGCTTAACTCTCTTCTGTATAAAACACAATGTGGAACTCTGATGAGTTTTTGTGATTGTGTGAAGAAAATTTTGAGAACAGAATTCAAGGGCAGCTGAATCTGAAATCCAAATGCTGTGAGCTTTGTCTCAGATATGTTAAAAAGTACCTCTGGGTGAAACAGTACTGTGTTTGTCCTTGAAGCATCATGTCTGGCTGTGTTCTTACAGGATCTCTAAATACAGGAAGAGAATACTGTGGTGGCCAGCCAAAAATGGCCCTCAGTGCAAGGGACAAATTGAAAATCTCAGGAAAATGCTTCATGCTGAATAAAAAAACAACAAAAAAAAGGTGTAGAGAGTAGACATATTTGCAGAAAAGAATATCTACCAAAAAAAGGCAGACAGCTTTCTTCGGGTCACTTTTTTAACATTTTTCTTATCCAATATGAAATGGCTTGTAATTTTGAAAATGCTTTTTGCCATCAAAGAATTGTTGAGAAGTTTTGTTGTCAAATGACCATCAAAACATTTCAGCCATCTAGAAAGAAATAAATACTTCCATATTTTTAATATAATTTCCCCTTCTATTGGAACTGAAAATATTCACAGATGTTTACCTGAAATCTGCCATTTCTGGGAGATTAGATTAGGATTTCATTTTACTGTTTGTGAAAAAATGTGATCAAACCCTGGTCTTTAGCCTTGCATTTCAAAAAGTAGTTGCAGTATGTCTTCTGTCCTCTGAACCAGAATCATATCAAAGCAAAGGAAAGCAAAAATTACTGAATTTGCTACTTACAAATTTCTAAGATTAAATAAAGGCTATTTACTGAAAACAAGAACAAAACATATTCAGGAATAAATAAATGAACAGTGTTTCCCTCATTTGTAAGATGCAACTAAAAGGGACTGAACTGTGACTGAAACTACTGCACTGTGTGTTTCTGAGGTAAATATCATTGCTTCTGTTAGAATTTTCTTAGCACTTTATTCACAGTTTGATATCTGTGAGTACAATACATGTTTAATTACCTGTAGAGGCTGACAATCACTGACAGTCAACCAGTGCAATGTCATTGGATGGTTTGTTTTTTTTCCACATTGCAAATGCATCAGTATTTCAATTAAATCTACTGGGAAAAGAACTGCCAGGTAAATTTTTGCAAATGTGTTCTTGTTTTTGTATACTCTGTTCTAGTAAATAAATGGTATGAAATTCTGCCTGCTGATGCTCAACCCTTCTTATAATCACAAAATCATATTTTTTCCTGAATTTTAGGCCTTTCTGAAGCCTCATAAAAAGTGTCAATGGCAAACTTGCAGCCTGTGCTTGCAAGTGTGACACCAAACTTACACCAAATCTTAGAAAATGTTAGTAAAAATACTGCACCTTTAATAGCAAAATTGGCAATTGCTAGCAGCTAATTTTCTTTGCCAAAAATTAACTGCAATACAGCTGAAAAACATGGCATATATTCACAACAATATATTGTAATTGGAAATACAGTCTGAGGAAGGAATATCTAGATAATGTTGAAAATCCCCACATTTTTGCACAACCTTTGTAATTGCCTATTATCCTAAATGTATCTGACTGCTGCATTTCCATTAAATCAGGCATTTAAAAAATCTGATTTAATAGCAGAAATATGTCTTGAAATTTAAATAGAAATAACCTGATCCTCTTTGTAAGTAAACTTTTTTAGATAATTTGTTAGCAACTGCACGTTAGCAACTGTAAATAAAAATAACCTAACTATATTTGTTTGCACATTCTACAAGGAGCTGGATATTCATACTAAAATTTTAAAATTAATTAGAAATCAGATGTAGTACATCACAGCTTCTTCAAATGTAGAAGTTGACTACATTCCATTATGGCATTAAGTATTTATATACATAATTTTATAATATGAGCAAACAAGGCCAAAAGAATCCTGCTATAAACATAACTTCTGATGAACTCTGGGCTCTCATATCAATTTCTTCTCTTTTTGTGTTTAACCCCAGTGACTCTATTTTGATTAGCAAGATGAGTTTTTTGAATGAAATCTCAAGTTACAGCTTGTATGTGTGAGGCAGTGGTTGAAGTTCAGTTCTCCTAATGGTTCATTCCAAGGAAAAATTTAGGATCCTCTCATTTGGCATAAAAAGTTTAAAATCTTTGTGTTTTCCTATAATGAAGAATTTACAGTTTTAACTAAGTAGGAGAAAGTAATTTATGAACATCTGATGGAGAAAAGACATTCGGACCCTTATTAGTATCCCCAGAAACACACTACTGTGCCCAAGGGAACTACAAAAAATGCATGCCTCACTTAATAAAGCTCCTGATTAAGTACTGTGAATAAAATTACGTATGCATGCAGTTTCTCTTTGAGCTGCTTTTGAAAATCCATGAGATTTCCTACCAATGGCCAGACGAAGTTTACATTGTGTATGTTTTAGATAAAGAAGCTCTGATTTAAGATGTATATATAGCATTGTTTGTGTCTTTGTTTTAAAAAGAAGTGAATTTGGAAAGAAGGCTGAATCACGGAACAAAGATGAGTAATTACTGTTGGTTTTATACTGCTTCTTACAAGTGACATCACCCTTTTCCACTGAGCCTGCAGAAAGCATATTTCTCCTTCCACTGTAAAAATGAAAGTGGTGTCTCAGATGCTAGGGAAACCTGTTCTAAATATATCCTGTCAGAACAGTGCATATTAGTTTTAGGTGTGGGTGCATGTGTTTCTTTTCCTCCTAACATTCTTTGTAGCTTTTCTACAAGACTGATGTAGAAATTCCTAAGTGTTTACAGCACTTTGTTTTATGGCAATATTTTCTAACTAGGATCTTTCTACACCTAATTAATTAATGTCTATGAAAAGAAACATTCCATAGGCCAACAGACTACTAAGAAGTAGTTTGGATAGACTTACAAGTAAAAAGTAAGTAGATCTACTCTTGATGTACATTTGAAGCAGAGCAGTCACTGAGATCCATTTGATATTGTGAAATTTTGAAACCAATATCTACTAAGTTGAGCTTAGGAAAGAAGATGTCTCTGTCTCAACATTCTCTGCAAGAAAAACATAATGATTTGACCAAGTCAACCTAAGAGCTTTCTGGCAGCAATCTTTGATTTTTCCATGTCAAGTTTGGCTTCTTGAAGCACAAGAGAGTACTCCATCTGTAAGTAGATGTAAATTTTACCCCAAAATGAACAATTTAGAATGACTCATCTTCCTAATAAGTATTTTCCTGGGGGTTGGTGGTATTGGTAGGGAGAGGAAGGAAGAAGAGAGATGGGACTAAGATAGGAAATCAAATTGTTAATTAGATTATCATTCTTGCGGATAGCTAGAAACTGGAAGCAAACAACAGCCTTAAGTGTGACTACTTTGAAGTAATTTACTTGTCTTTAGTGTATTTGTTAAAGGTTGCAGGAATCTCCAGGGCACAGCTCTTCTCTTTTTTTTTTTTTTTTTAAAGTCAAGCTCAGTTTAGGGACTTAGCTAATATGAGAGGATTTAATCTATTTGTCTTTTTCATAAACTGAGTACCATTGCATTCTGAGAGCAATGTCAGTGATGCATGATGCTTGAATTAAAAGTCAGTTTGGCTGTGACCATATGTCTCAGACCAGACATGTAGTGATATAAGTCTCCCATTCACTTGTACAGTAAAAGAAGATATCTATATAGACATAAATGACAGATTAATGTTAAAATGTGAGCTGATTATTCTGGTCATTACTGTCAAATTTTTAATTTCTATGGTGAGAGGAAAGATGCTAGACTCAATTCCAAACTTTTATACCAGTAAAGCCTATTTGTGAAATTTCAACTGTCTGGATTTAGTGAGAGAACTATCTCTAGGTACACTTTAGTTATTTAGTATTTACTTCTACCAAGACTATGTTCTCAAACACATCACAGTTTTCATGTAGATTTCCAACCAGATTAAAGGTTTTCTCTTTGAGTACTTGAAGGAGGGAAGAGGTTAATTTATTCCTTCCTGAGAAAGAGTGTCCTGCATGATTTAAGACACAGATCCCTAGGAGATGTACTCCTTGGATTCAGAGGCATAACTTTCTTCTTTTTGACAGGAGAAGGCTCAAACACACTCATTCAGCTCTGCAGTGTTTTCTTACCCGAAGTTGCTTTCCCAGCAGTCTGAGAGGGGCAAGAAGAGGTGGAACTCTCTGAAGCCTGAGGAGAAGGTGCTCAAACTTCCCACTCTACTTCCCACTCTCCAGGAATGCCAACTATAGCAGACCTGGTTCTGCAGCCCAGATTTGTGTGACCTTTCAGGTGTGACTTCTGCAGCTGGTGATGTGAAAACACCTTTAAATCATCCTGGAATTCAGGTTATGCTCAGAGAACAAAGCAGAAAGGAGGCCTTTGAAAACTTCCTACTCCACCTTTTTTAACCCTTTTAATTGGGTGAAATGAGAAAGTATGAATTTATCCTTGATTAGTAGCCTTGGATACTTCTCTGGCAAATAAAATGATTCTAAAGTTGTACTGATGACTACACCCACAAATAGTAGGTACTGCACCAGCATAAGAATGAAAGGCTTTCACGCCTTCACACTGGAAATGAAAGCAAACTTGAAGGAAAGACTAGGGGTTATTTGCCCTAGTTTGTCTCAGTCTACCAATAAATTTACATAAAACACCTTCCCTGAAAATCCTTGTATTCACTAGACTGTCCAGTTTTTAGCTTTCTTATTTACTTCACATTTCAGAGAGAGAGACTCGTTTCCACATGGTACACTGACACAGCTCCTCTGTGTAAATACAGAGCCTTCACCTGAGCCTGCACAAATGTGTCCACCTGCGGCTGTTGTCACTCTGCAGCACTGTGGGAAAGAGTGTACAAGCACTTACTGACCACTGTATCCTGGTTTGTAGAGATGTTTAGAGTCAGAAGGTAGTATCTTAATCTGATGATGAATGATAGCTCAGTAAGAAAAGGCAGAGACATTTCTGCCTAAGCACAAGGGCCGACATACTATCCGTAAGTCCTATTATGTTTTGTTCCCAATGACACCTGCCCAGCACCATCAATATTAACCTAGTCCTAATTTTACATTGTCTTTAATATATCTCAGCTATTATAGGGGTGCTCAGGTACAGTTGTACAGCTTCAGACATATAATGAAATGCTATTTTTTAATTTTTGAGTAATGTAAAGACAAAGTGGAAAGCACAGTTTTGGTGGCTTTGTTTAAACAACCATAGAAGAAGATAGAAAGGAATGGTGATCCCTGATTATAAAAAGCTTTGGAAAACTTTGAATCATCTTCCTCTGACCTAATAATTATTATAAAAAGGGATTGCAGAGTTATTATTTCTATAAAAATGTTATGTCAGTATGACTCACAAAGAGTAAGATTCAGGAGGAAGAAGGCTCTGAGTATACAATTGTTGCAGCCTTGCCTTGAATGGTGTAGTACGGCATGTAAAAATACATACATACAAATAAGTTAAGACACTATAACACACATCTTTTAATTCCAAAATTAAACACTCCAAAATACATGGGAGGTTCTCACAATGAATGCCTCCCTCCTAATTTTCCTATTTCTTATATTTCTTAGCAATTTGGGATATAGGTATTAGGGATGAAAACAGCAGGACATGAGAACAGGAAAGAACAGTAGTCTCTATTTATGTATTGCAAAATACTTTCATATATGAAAATAAACAACAAAATTAATTCACCCTTCAAAGCTTTATGGAAAAACACAAATCAGGAAAAAATATTATGCTTTGGTATTGCTCTTTTAAACCTGCGTGAAGTTCCCTCTGAGACAATGAGAATTTTCAATTTCTCATCATAATGATACTTTAATGCTTGGGACTTCAAATAAGGACTATGTTTCCAGTACTGGCTATTGATAATGTACAGTCTGTGCCCAAAATCACAGGTGGACATAAATGACCACTATAAACCCCTGTTTCTATTCCTCTTTGAAAGAAAAAATTAGTTTTATGGTCATCAGTCATCAACCCTACAACAAAAACTCAATGCAAGTCTTAACGTTGTGATTAATTTTTCCAGTCAGATCAAGAAAGAAATAAATCTGCAATTAAATGTGTGAAAATACTGAATTGTGTTCCTTGGAATAATTAGACTTCTTCTGCAGGAACTTCTAGAAGAAAAAAAATTCAATGTAACATCAATGTCTGGCCGAATAAAAGTAGTTATTTTCCATTTAAAAGTCAGGATCTTTCTGTGGGTGGTTGAATATATATGGAAAAGAAAATATATGGGCAAGTGTTTTGAGAACTTTTCAAACTCTAGATTTTTTAATTTATTTCTTTGGGGACCGAATATAGTGCTCAAAGTTTCTTAGCCATTTGGAAGTTGATTCTTAAATGTTTTATTCTTTTCTCATTTGTATATGTTAGCAGTTCCACTGTTGTTGTTTGGTGCTAGGTATGCGGCACATAATGCGTTTCCAGCTCTGTTCAGCATGCTGCAAAGGTTATTGTTAAAAAGCCAACATTGATCCACTGTAATTGAATCTCAGATAATATAGCCACTGGATCAATGCTTGACATTTTAGTGACAGCCATAGAACTCTAGCACAGGGAAATATGTTGCAAAGCCCTGTTCTCCAAATGTGTCTCATACACTACAGTACTTACCTTTAGATAACAAAGATTTTTTTTTTATTCAATTATGTACAGACCTTTAGAAGTATTAATGCTGCATTCAAGAGTGACACAGTTTTACCACAGACCTTTAGAAGTATTAATGCTACATGCAAGAGTGACACAGTTTTACCACTGCTCAGAACATCTATGGTCCACCTAAGTATGTTACTAAGAAATATTTTTGGAGAGAAAACAATTTCATGGTTTCAACGGTGTTTATGCATGTTGGTTGACAGCTGGCTGAACATGAGCCAGCAGTGCCCAAGATAGCCAAGAAGGCCAATGGCAGTGTGGCCTGTATCAGCAACAGTGTGGCCAGCAAGATGAGGGCAGGGATTGTTCCCCTGTACTTGGCACTGGTGAGGCCACACCTTGAGTGCTGTGCCCAGTTTCGAGTCCCTCACAACAAGAAAGACACTGAGGTGCTGAAACTTGTCCAGAGAAGGGCAATGGAGATGGTGAAGGGGCTGGAGCACAAGTGTTACGAGGAGCAGCTGAGGGAGCTAGGGTTGGAGAAAAGGAAGCTCAAGGGAAAAATTCTCTTTACAACTACCTGCTTCAAATCCTTTAATTCTTCTACTCTGGTTATATTTTAAAGGGTACTGACTGATTTTACAGATGTTAATAATTCTGTGTAATTTATAAGCAAAACACCTAAACCAGGTGATTAAATCTCATGTATCAGTGTATATTTACAGGTGAAGAATGGTCAGTTGAAGAAAAACAATCTTTCACTAGAACATAAGATAGCAACTATGCCAGTGGCAAAGAAAGAAACCTAAGATTTGATAGTTCAGTGACAGGATAAGAAGTGACAAGAACTCATATATTCCAAGTGTTTATTAAACATCTTAGTTCTAACAAAATGCCAGTCTTAGTCAATGTTATGTTCTAGTGACTGGGAAAATGAAGAAGCAAATCAAAAACTTTAGTTATCCATTCAGTTGTACCTGCATAGCATCTAATTTCATTCGTACTATCCCTTTATCACAACAAGCAAAGAAACAAATAAGCAAAAACAGCCAACAAGAACCATCAAATAATAGGGGTAATACCCTGTAAGTATTTGATATTTGTGATTGTGCTACTCCTTCCAATTAAACCACCAGTCTTAAAACACTGAAGCACTGCAGACTACATGAACTCTGGTCCTAAAGAACTCCAGTGACTATTTCTCCGATTTCCTGTGGATGAATTTTCAGTTCTGGTAGTTGAAATAATGATACTGTTGTTATGATCCCCCAGTTAACAGACCCCACAAGACATGGGAACTTATATTGTCATCTGCCTTATTTTGTCAGAATGGATTACAAAATATTCTTCAAGGCTCAACTACTATGTAGGCTAGAAAGCAGAATGTAAAACATTTGTGTCTTTTTAGAACTCAACACTTGTACCCACTAAGGGGCAGAACTAAAATAAAACTAAAATAAAGGCTTAAAATGTAACATCTGCCTCCCTCTACTACTGAAACTACACTATCTGATGAGATATGACACTAATGTCTGCTAATATTGACTGAGGAGCAATTTCCAGTAACAATAATAGATTCATCTTGACAACATGTTATTCAATGCCAAAAACATGCCCTTGGCTCTGTCTGGAGGGATCTTTCTGCTGTTTTGGGAAAACAGCACCAGAGAGAGAGAGGCAGGGTTAGAGTGGGTGTAAATGTGTTTAGCAGGCTGATCCGGATGTTCTGCCTTGTTAATTTCCCATTGCTTCAACAGACTGGAACAGTTAGTCTCATGTGATGTGGAAAATCCCTGTGCTGTGCACACAACATCCATTAAACATAGAGGAAAACTGGACATAGCAATGCAAGTGTGGTCCCCACGTGTGCTGAATAGAAGGGAATAACCTCTCCCCTGAAACTACAGTCTTCCTAAACCCACTTGGAATGTGGCTGGTCTTCTTTGTCTAAGTCACTCCTAACTCACATGCAGCCTGTTCTTCATGAACAACCCTCTGCCCATTTCTGCACAGCTGCTTTATAGCAACTTTCCTGTTGCTTGTTGCCTGTTGCATACACCTCATGTACAGGACTATGAATTTGCTTTTTATGGACTTTTTGTGTCTCTTGTAAGCCCATGACTCCGGTCTCTCGAGGTATCTCAGTAGCTGCTGTGCACTCCAGTGCATTAACAACTGCCGACAATTCATGGACATGCTGATGGTACATCCATCTCATCACCAAGATGAGTAAAAAAGATGATAAACACTCTCAGTTCCAGTACTGACCCCTGAGGAATGCCAATAGTAATGAGCTACCAGCTGGTAGGGGAAGTAGCTGGCACAACAAATGGAAAATCAATCCATAATTCCTTGTAAAACAGGGATTGTGCCAATAGAAATCTCTTGAAGTTCAAGAAGGAGAAGTGGAAAATTGTGTGTTCAGGGTAACCCTCTGCACTGCTGTGGGCTGAGAACCAACTGGCTGAGTATCAGCCCTGCTGTGAAAGAATGTGGGGCTGATGATGGACATAGGGTTAAATATCAATCAACATAGCAGTCTTGTCTGAGTGAAGGAAACCACACACTAGACTATGAGGGGACTTTGCGTGATATAGGGACGTTAGGGGACTGTATGGAACCACTATGGACTATATGCCTGTAACACATAGGGACAGCACGGCAGGCAGACCAGAGGAAAATAACTTCACTCAGCATCACTAATGCCAAACCTGAAATACCGTGCCTACTTTTGGCTCTCCACCTCAGTAGGGATGTGGAGATATGGAGGGATTAGTTCAAAAAAC
This sequence comes from Certhia americana, assembly GCA_018697195.1. Classification (NCBI taxonomy): domain Eukaryota; kingdom Metazoa; phylum Chordata; class Aves; order Passeriformes; family Certhiidae; genus Certhia; species Certhia americana. The sequence continues at coordinate 21,799,661 of CM031861.1, read as the reverse complement.
AAGAAGCCCAACTATTCTCACTAAAGCAAGTATAAAGAGGAGCAAAAGCCACTTATCATTTATGCATGATTAAATAGATGCTAGGGGAAAAGAAGTAATCAGGAAGCTGGATTGCAAGGGGAGAAACTACCCAGAGATGATGTGTAATTTCCATCTTTGAGATTTTCAAGACCCTGATTGAAACAAAGTCATTGCTAACCTGATCTGGAGCTTTCCATGAATAGCTGGAGTATAAAACCTCTGAGAGGTCACCTTGAAACAGAATTTTTGCAAGTATCTAATTTTCATAATTAAGGAAATATGAAAATATACTTTCCTTCTTTGTGTTCATTACCATAAACTCAGCAAATCATAGGGTTCTAATGGGACTTTCTTGATCTCATACTAGCCTTGGAATTTTGTAGGGTGCTGTGGTTTAACTTCAGATGGCAGCTGAGTGGCTGAGACAGCCACTCTCACTGATAGACACACACAAAGTAATTACAACCCTGGTGGGATGGGGAGGATGATCAAAAAGAAGGTAAAACCAGTGGGTTTTGATGAGAACTGTTTAATAATGGAAATGGAATAGTTACATAATGGACACCCCTGAATGATGACTGAAATCTTTTTGAGTTGTACTTACTCAGGGATAGAGATCAAGTGGCTACCTCTTGTTCTGCTTCATCCTCCTTTTCTCCTGATGGTTCTGCTTCATCCCCATCTGCTAAACAAGCTGGTTTTCATGGTCATTTTTTCTTGTGTATTAGGGCAATTGATACTGGCATGGGTTGGTTCTCTTGTTCAGTGCAGTACCTGTCACCAGGGCTGGAGTAGCCACAGTGTCTGTTGCAGGACATGCAGTAACTGCAGTGTCTGTCACTGTTTTTTCAGATAACAGAGACCTTTTCCCCTTGAGGGTATTGAACAGTATAGAAAAATGCTTGGTGGGCATAGGTCAGGTCCCAGCAACTTGCAGTGTCTCTTTGGAATTGCCAGTGTGACAGCATATTTTTTCCAAATATTTTACTATTTTTTTCAGATTCTGGACCTCTTCAGGGGTAGAGTTCAAAAAACTGAAGACATCCAGCCCTAGGCACTTGCTTATTCTATTCCTTGCACATTACCACTCATAGTTACTCACCCTAGGGCAGATCTCTAGGTCATATTCTTAAATAGTTGTTAAACCTTAGAAAAGCTCTGGAACTCATTCAGCAAAGCATCTTAGTTCCTAGAAATAGGCTCATGTTGGTTTCAATCACTCAATGATATTAAAAAATTTCCAAGTTCTCAAACGGTTCTTCCCCTTTACCACTAAACTTGTGGGAAAGGGAAGACATGGTAAAATGTCTCCTCCATAGGCTCTGAGGATAAAACTTTAAAAGTGTAATTATTAATAATTTCAGATTGATGACTCCCAAGTATGGAGATTATAACAATGCTGAGTACAAATACCAGACTGGTTTCATTACCAACAGTTCTATCCTATCATAAGCCAGTGTTATAAAATACAGCAGCATGATAACCTTAGCCCTGTTACCATGGGTGGTACATTCCAACAGGGACAATGCACAGCAAATAAGAAATAAGAAAATTAATAAGAAAATTAACTCTATCCCAGCCTAAACTAGGGCAAGACTGCACCAGCCTTCAGGAAATTGTCAAAATGGTCGAGGCAATATCTGCTTCTTAGGAGCATAAGGAAAAGGCAGACTTCTTTGCTCATTTCATCTAATCCTTGTTATCATAGGCAACCATGTAGTGACTATATTTGACAGATTTGCTGCTTTTATGATCTGAAGATACTACACTGAAATTCTCACAGGTGCAATATTGAGGTCTTCAGGATCACTGGGACAAGAGAACAGTTCACAGAAAGTAATACTCTGTTCTTAAGATTCTGCCTGCCTCCTAAATCTGATGGATTTGCTTTTTGTTCCGTCTCAGATAGAAAGTGTTCTAATTAAAGACTTTTGGGATAGTTTTATTTGGTTAATTCATTGTGAGTTTGGTTTCAAACAGAGGTTTCCCAGAAAAACAGATTCCTTTTGCAATTATACAGTGGCTATTTGTTCCTTTGCTTTCTAAAGAGATGTTTCAATATCTTGTAAAGTCATTAATTCTTCCAACATCTTCAGGCATCTCTGAAAAAAAATTCTCATAAGTTAATGTCTTAGGCTAGACCTAAATATAGCAATATACCCAGATTCAAAAAAAATCTCAGAACTTAGAATACAGATCTTAGTCCTGATTTGACCTTCACAAATGACTTCTTCATTTTAGTATTCAGCAGGAGTCCCCGTAGTGAATACCATGTACTTGGAGACCATTTAAGTACTATATTTCGTCTGCGGTTCCGTGTTTTGATATCTCATTTTACATGAAAATCTAATAATTTAGTTAAATGACTTAGTTCTACAAAGTAGTTCAATGTAAAAAGTTCATCTTTATACAAACTTAATGGGGTTTGTACTGCAGGAATCAAAGCACATGTGCTACCTACCATGCAGCAAAACAACAATTCCAGTTTCTCATTTATTAGAAAACAGAAGGCAACATAAAATTTGAGTTTTGTATGACACTTAGATTTTCCAGTGACAGATAAAATAAGAAAACAGAAAGACAAAAAAGATTTTTCTGCTAATAATTCCAGAGCCACTTTTGTCATAGGATATTTGGTTTAAGCTCAAAACAAAACAGGTAGAGAGGGAGGAATTTTTGCAAAATAAAATAAAAATAATATGCAGTTTTCTCTCTAAACTCTTGATGTTCGTGCACTCTCCCAAACTGTGAAAATACCTGAGGAAAAAATTCTTTCAAAATGCAGGTAAAGAATCTCAAGAGAGTGACTAGTCACTTCTGCTGTGCCCTTCAGATACTTGTTACAGATAGGTGATTAGTAGGTAGAATACAAGGCTAATAAAACCTGTGTTATTTGTTCTGCAGTGCAGTTCTTTCTGGGGCATGTTTTCTTAGAAGATTGATTAGTCTATTTATTGTGCAAACTTGAAAAATGCAAAATGATTAGACACAGCATTTTTTTAAAATCCCGTTCTTTACATCAGCAGCGCTGTAGTCCTTCCGGTATTGCCTATGCTAGTGTGAAAGTTGAAGTTCAGCCATCAGCATGGAAAAATATCTTGAAGCGCAATTTGACTGCATTATAATGAGGTCTGGGAAAAAAAAAAAATTGAAGTTTTCTGTCTTCACAGTGACTCACCAAGTTTACAAGGAAAGTTTTTGGTGAGGGGAAAAAAAGGTTGCTTAATGCACAGAATATTGCTATGTAGATAAACTACAATGTCCTTTGCTCCCCAGCCTGCTCAAACTGAAGAGAATGAAAAAATTTTCTGTATCTGTAAACTATCTGAGACTGAAATTTCTCTGAAGTAATTACTTAAAATGGGAGGTGCAGGAGTACTTATGTTGATGTAATCTGGAGTTCTGTTTTCCCTTCACATCTAAGGGTCAGCTGACTATACTGGGTTTTGACTTTTTTTAAAAAGTAGGACTCCTATATGACCATATTTGTGACAGCAGCTAGCAAAGATCTGGTTACAGCTATTTGGTATCCAGACTAATAATCAAACAAATGCCCTCCTACCTCGAAACTAGATTAAAATTCTCAGCAATTGCCTTGGAAATCCTACCAACACTGGTGATTTAGGATCAGCAGTTGGTCAACAGAGAGATGAATAAACTGCTTTTCTCCCTTTTGATTCTTTTTTGGGCTACTTGGGAAATGAATTCTTAAAAATGCCATAAGGACAATCTGCCTTCCAGACCTGTCACTCCCCTCAAGACAGAAATTTCAGTATTAACAATACCTCTGAAGCAGAGTCGAGAAGCAAACTATAGGGAAAATGTACTACTTGTACTTTCACTAGTATGTTTTCTACCTACAGCCTAAGTATGGGGGAAATAAGAAATAAATCCTTTGCTCAAACCTAGAAGACAGAGGAGTTGTGACCTGAAATGTGCCCTAAAATTTATTGGAATTGTTATGTCTGAGCATCTAAGATTTAATGAAATGATTTAATGAAAGAGAAATACTGGGCCCTGTACAACATCCAGCTTTTCAGAGGACTTGTGTGTGTCTATATCAGGAGCGAAAGGGCACAGTCCAGAGGATTCCTTTCACAGATTTCTCAATAAAAGCTTGTTGAAAGATGTACAAGCTTATTAGATCTATTCTGCTCCATCATCTCTCAGGACAGAGAGGTGAATCTTTCACACATATTTGTAGTAATAAGTGTAGCAGAGAGGACTAGGAGTATTAATTTTGATCTAAAGTCATGAAGATGTCTGACAGTAAGCAGTAGCATAGTCTGGCACTCTTCAGCACCTCTTTCCAGCTCCATTCAATTTAATGGGTCCTGCTGATCAAATTATTCCCATAATGATACAGAGAAAGATGAGGAAGTGCCATAACATGACTGAATCTGATCCCACTTGAAGACAGACCAATGCCGTAAGCACACAAATAGAGCTTTAATAATTTCTGATGGCTCAAGGCTGTGAACCACTTAACAGTGGTGAAGACAAGAGGGCCAATGTCCTGTGCCCTGGTCCCATTCATTTATACAGAATAGAAATACATTGGCATTGTAATTCAATGCCTGTTCAGGGGACCCAAAAATTTGACATCCAATTCTGTGAGAATTTTAGAGGGCAGGAGTATAGACTATTAAGTGCACAAGAAAGATAATGAGCTCCATGATGCTTTCAGCTGTGCCACTCCCTTTTTGCATTCTCTGACCTTACACAAATCATTTTAACTTTCTCCATTGATGTTCAGCTTTTCACAGGTACAGTGAGAACCTTGTAAGAACACAGCTACAGTCAAGTATACAGCATTTTACTCATGAAAAAAGATTCAAATCTTCCTTTCAGAGATGAATAATAACTCAATTTCTGACAGTAAACCAGGCAAAATCCTTTGAAAATACAGTTTGATAGGAATTTACATCTTGCTTGATGATTCATTTGAGAGATGAAAGCTATTTTTTTATTATAGGAAAAAATGAACTTAAAAGACAAAACTACTGAAAAATAAACCCTAAAAGCCTCAGTTCATGCTTTCCTTTTCTTGAGCTCTAGAAAATAAATATTCTGAACACTCGTTTTATCAGGGCCTCTTAAATGGAATAATTTAAGGGAAAAACAAACAGCAATTGTATGATTGTAAAGAGAAATTAGCATTTTGCTCAAAAGGAATAGCAATTAGCAATGATGACATTGTGATTTATACTAATTGAGATTAAGTCAGACAAAATGGCAACATTAGTAATCATTTGAAGTACTGTATTACTCATTATACTGTGCTTTGTAAACATCTCTCTTGAAATTAAAAAGTAATTGGTAGCATTTAGTAATTTAATTCACTGTAATTAGGATTTTAGGGAAACTACAACACTGCTGCTGGAAGCCTTTAAGGTTTTGAATTGAAGAAATGGTGAGGTTTTTAAAATCAGCTTTTAGTGGTGGCTCATTTTCTGTGGTCCACAGAGGGAAATGATATTATTGGAAGTAATATGAAGGTATTCATCAGAGATGACTTGGAATGGACGTATTTATCAATCTTAATCTAGTGCTGTGAACTCACTGGCTTAGAGAGAGATGTTAGTAGGGTTACAGGGCCACATCTAGATCTCAATTTAAAGTCAGTCTTGACAATGAATAAGTAAAATTGTTACTTTCAGGGGGACCTGTGTCCAGTGCAAAAGAAGTTGTCATCTAAGCAGAACATGTGGCATAAAATTGTCCTTATATAGGATCCAGTAGAAGGAGACACTTGGGCCATTTATCCACCAAGTGCTTTAGACAAGCTAGCATTCATGTCTGCAGAGTGTCTGCAGAATTACCCTTCTCAATGAGAAAAATACATTAGTAGAAAATACAGTGTATTTGACACCCTCTAGTGTGAGTAGTCAGGTGGCTCAAGGAAGGTGTGAAGTCCTTACCCTACCTAATATATCCCATGAATCTTCATAGGGCTTCCTGTAGGATGTGCTTAAAGACAATATGTTAAGGGGCTGAGAAAACAAATTGTGAAATTCTAACACACAAACCCAGCCTCAACTGTACACAAAAGAAAGGGGGATAACACAGAAAGACTGGTCACCAGCAATGGCTGCAGCACTGCAGGAATGATGCTTGAGGAATCCAAATCAGGAGCTTGAAACTCCAGTGCTGCATGTCCAGCTCAGTCCTTTTGGTTTAAGGAGACAAAGGTGTGTTTTTTTCTCAGTCTTTCCTGATGGGGCTATTTCAGTGATGCTAAATAATTTACCATTTACCAGGGTACAAAATTGACTCACTCCTGAGTCATACAAGAGGGAATGCGAGTTCAGGATTTGCAAACTGAGAATTTAACAGGTCTCATTATGGTGACTGAATACCTGAACAACCAAGATGTTGTTTAACAGGGTTGGCCTTCTTTCTGTCCCACTAAATATTATATAAGTTGCTAAATCTGTTTCTCTTAAAATTACAAAATATATAATCTGAGTCAAAATGGTAACCAGCTATACTAAAAGCATACTGTCATCTCAATGTATATTAAATCATATTATTATTATTAAAACTGATTATAGGATTGTAGAAAGAAAAAAGTTCTGAAAATCTAGTTCTGATTGTCCTCATAGGAGTGTTCAAAATGGCTCAAAATCAAGATTCATTTCCACTGTATTCATTACAAAATAATCACAATAAGGAAACTGCAATGGTTTCTGTTTTCTGGTTTTAAATTAATAAAAACAGTGCTTGAGACATGAGTTTAAAGTATACTTACTATATTTATGTTTACTTAGTGAAGCACTGTAATTTCTTGTAAATATGCCAAAAAGAAAAAAAAATCATGGTGAATGTCTCTGATGCAAGTAAAAGAAAAATTACTACCAAAAAAAGTATTTTATTTTTCTCACAGATAGACTGCAGTAAGAGAACAGCAGAACAGCATAAGACGGGGTAGAGGAAGAAGGTGATTGCCTGTCAAGCTGAAGTGTGTTTATTTTAACACAACTTCTAAATGTAAAAAAATGAATTTTATCAGAAGATTCTTATAATATTTGAATCTGTACAGCCAAAGTAGTGTCAAGCTCAGAAAATAATTTATTCTAAGAATTGATATTAATTTATTTCTTTACCAACTAGATTGTTTTCATTTTCAAAAAGTCATCTGCAAGTGATCTACTACTAGTGATCTACTTTTCACTACCCTTTGATAGGCTTTAGTTCATTTCCTTTGGTCAAGTCTTCATTGATTTGTTCCATCTCTCAGACTCAATGCCTCCTTCATGCAATATTTGCCTCATTTTCCTTCTTAGAAGGAAAATTTCTTCAGTGTATCTTTAGACAGGGGACAGAATGGAAGAAAAAGGGTCTAATTTGTGGAGCTCCTACTGCCATCACAACCTTGTTCTGTTTATGCTTTAGATGTAAGCCCTTTTTACACTTATTATCTCTTTATTGCTTATTTGCAGTATTTTATTTTTTTAAATCCACATTATGCTGTAGTTTGGTTCCACAGTCTGAAATCTGGTCTTGGATGTTTTATCATCCGTTTACAATGTCATTTGGGCAGAAGCAGGTTCTCAATAATAGTTGGTCCAACATTTTAATTATATCAAATGAAAAGTGAAGAAAGAAACTGTACTCTGACATCTATTTTTCTGCCTGTGTCTGATCCCTGCAGAAGCCATATGACCTGGCATATATTAGCAAAAATAGGTGTCCCTGCTATCTTCTGGGATTATTTTGGTTATTTTGGCTTTAAGGCATGAAAAAAATGTCCCTCTTTCAAGGGATATTCTTCCATTTGTGGAATATGCCTACCTGATTTTGCTGTCACTGGAAGAGGGGAGAGAAGTTGACCTAGAGTGTTTTATATGTGCCTGCAGGATTCTGTAGGAAGCAGGATTGCAGCCCAGGGTACTGTAAATGTGCATATTTAAACAGGTTTCTGAACTAATTTATGCTGTTAGAGTCTCCTTTTATCACTGCATTTTCCTGGTGAAAGGACTATTAGGAATTTTTTAATCCCCACAGACATGACACAGCTTGAGTGGGCTGACTACATATTAAACTTACATAAACAGTTTTGTCCAGATTTTGATATTGTTGTATTACACCTAAAAACAGAGACTGAATTATGCATACCATTCACTCTATTTATTATTTAGATTTCCTTTCTGTGTTATCAAATTAATTTTTGACCTTCCAATTCCTTAGATGCTTAGTTTTTACCTTTTCATTTTCTCCATGTGTTCAGTTCCTATCCATCACCTAAATCTACTAGATGGAACACAAACTTTGCAATTTGAAATCATGCTACCCCACCCACCATGTTTAAGTACTTTCAGAATCAGATAAAATTAATCAATCTGCTTTCTCAGTATAAAAGAACTGTTGATATTGTTTCTGATTCTCCTGAAAGATTGTTGTTCCCAAAGAGAGTTACATAATCTATAGATGTTGCTCTTATGGACAGTAAATAAACAATCCCACACCACACAGTTGTAACCAGCTTTGGAAAGGCAATTCACTCAGTGACAGCTGAAATCTTCTGTTATTGAGTGCCTTGCCCATCTGTGAAAATGTGCAGATTGGTAGCTGGAGGGTTTTGTATAGAAACATAGTGCCAGGAAGACGGAAGCTTTACGATCCATTAGGGCCATTCCACAGGATAAAGAATTTGGTAGTCAACGTATTGATAGTGCATTGGAATTAATGAAAACTGACATGGCACCTGAATTGACATCGTTTGTTCCTGTAATCACTAGTGATTCTACTGTCCAGCTTGCTCTACTACTTCCTGAAGCTCCATTAAAAAAACTTCCTTCCTTCTGTACAGGTGGTTTCTTTTCTCTTTTTCCATCCTCTGCTAAAGATAATAATCATTGCCAACTTACTATGTAAATAATGAATATAAAGGAGGATGGGCCCCAGCTCGATCAGGGCTTTAATTATCTTTAAATCTAACTATCTGTTTCCTCCACAAGAACAGAACTTTTATAACTGTCACCACGCCAATTAACCGAGGGTTCAACTCTCCTCTAGTGCTTGTGGGTAAAAGTGCCAAACCCATTTAGCATCTGCCAAATATGCACAAACACACAGAGAACAAATAAGTACTCTGGTCAGTGATACTGGAATATTGGGAATTCACTTAAGAAGATGCAGATCATGGCATAATATGAGGTTCTGAGGGTTTGGGAATCTCTCTTTAACAACGAGATGTTTCTGTTATTTTCAAAAAGAAATTAATAGCTGATACATGTTGATAGTTTTGTGAGGGGTATTAATGTCCCCATTGCATTCCACTACTTTTATATGTATTTCCTCTTTTTTAGGGAAAGTTCTTTATTTTACATTTGCCTCCCTTTAAGTAAGAAGAGCTGGATACATCTCCTAAGTCAGGAGCATTTCTAGGTCAGCTTTGCTTTACTTCTGTCAAGGAAAAAATTGTGCCATCTGTATTTCACTCTGTACACTTGTCTCGTTTGGTTTGTTGTGAACAAGGCTCCCCTGGCAACAACTGCTAGAAGACAGGGTGGGATTCTTCCTGTGTAAATTTACAAAAGTCAACCCTCTCTTGAAAAAGGAGCTCTAAATACTCCTTGAGAAGGATATATGTGTGACAGGATTTGGCTTTCTAAGCAAAAATAAGGGAGTCGGATGGATTTGAGAAATACTCCATCCCAAGTCCTAAACTACTATTCTAAGATTGTAGTTATTTCTTTAGAACAGCCAACTTCATGAGACTTCCATTATATTAAACTTTTTTGTTGCTACCTTTAAAATTTATTGTTAGTCTACTGAACACAGCATAATTACTCTGCAATTACAGTGATAAAAATTGTAAACCAGGCAATTAACCTTATGACTACAGAAGTGTATATTCAGAACAAGTAGCAAAACATGTTAGTTCAAAATAATGACACTGCCATGTACTGAGTATGAAACTCATGAGATGATGATGAATTCACTTCTGTAGTTAACCTCACTGTTACATGAATTAGCTGCAATTACCAATTTAAAATCATCCATTATATAATTGCATCACAGTTCAAGAAAAATAATATCTCATATCAGACACACTCATGCAACTTGATTTATCTAGTGAAGCCAAATAATCTCATTTGTAGAAACAGAAAAAGAATCCCCTTTCTGAGAATATTTTAAGATCTTGCCACAGTTTTGAAGACTACACGTCAATCTTTTTATCCTAAAATTTCAGTGCAGATAAATAAGTGGACAATGTGTACTATTTCCATAATAAGACCATTAGCTCTAATCTCAGTGTGGTGACTGTTGGTTCAGTGAATGCAGAGTAGATCTCTACTTTGATTTCTGAAGGACAGGTGGCTTAGCCAAAGCTCTGCCTTGGTTTGGCTGCCTGACATGGAAACATCTCAGAGAAATTAATGAATTTTCTCTTCTTCCATTCACAAAAATTCAAAGCAGAAAGGATGTATGTGTGTTGAAATTCCAGATGGATAGCAGTACAAAAAGCGTCAGCTACTGAACCCTGGCTAAACTATGTGAATCAGGAGATAACAATTTTATTATTTCTGTATTAATTTCCTCTATTATTTTATGCCAAAAACAACATGAAAGAGCTGAAAGAATTTCTCCCTTGTCAGAGAAATTAGATCTTGAAGCTTACAGTTAAATATGAGCCCCTTTGCACAGCGCAAAGTTGAAGAAGTAACAGTACAAAAGTGTCAAGAGGTTCAGCAAGAAATCTGGCCTACCATTGCAGAGTAATTTTCTGTTATTATCTCTAAACTCTATGTGATTCTTTGATTTAAAAAATCTATCTACTGCTTGAGTAGAACTATCAATATTAAAACACCACAACTGCAGCTGTTGGCATTTCTCTCCCTGCTCCCAGATCAAAATGTCATGTATTAGGGAACTAGGTTTGTTTTGTTAGTCATAATTAGAAACATAAACTGCAAACATGTAATTCTACTTTGTCTAAGTTCCTATATTAGTTTTAATTTCTCAATTCCTAGATTGAAGTATTCATGCAGTTACTACATGCTGTTGCACAGTTTCATCCTTCACTCTATTAGTAGCTCCTTTCTAGACATGAGTAAAACTTTATTGTTCTAAAATAAAACACAACACCAAATAATCTTAATTGGTAGAACTCAAACTATTTTTCAAAAGAACTGTCCTGTTTTTCTCTTGAGGAAACAGAGACACAGACTTGTGAATTGCAAGAATTTTCAAGAATTGTAATAAATAACAAGGCAGAGAAGTCCTCTCTCTTGAGCTGAAGGGCAATGCTAATTTTAGTGTTCTTTTTAAAGATATAATACAAAATACTCTTTTCAAAAGTAGGAGTACATATATACAATTTAGTCAAGATAAAATATTTAAGAAAAATAGAACCTTGCCAAGTCCTGAATCCTCCACCTCTAGCCTGTGGTCAATGATTGTAGCAAAATGTAAAGACAGTTACTCATTTTGCATCAAGTACTCTGTGCTTGTGACAGTGAAATTTTTTTCAAAGTGGTTTAATCCCTAATAATCTAGGAACCTGAAGGAAATGAATTATTAATGTTGTTTTTAATGTTGTTTCTTTTATTCACAGTTAGAATCTGAGCAGAAAGAATCTCCTGTTTCTCACAGACAACTCCTCAATCTTATAATTAGACTTTTTCTTCTAATCTGTACAATCACAAAACAGGTCACTGAAAACAACCTTTAATGAAGGTATTTAGTCTCTTATTGTTATAGATTTCCACCAGGTCTTTTAAAATATGTAAATAAAAAAACCCCATTAATCCATTATACAATAAATAACTGGTAATGGGAGAAAGTCTATGAGGATTAAGTGCAGATAAAATCAAGAAGTGGTAAATTTGAAAAATATAACAGTTATCATGAGGTATACATAGTTGCCTGGATATTCAAATTAATAGGAAAAAAATTAGGAATTTTAGTGGGGAAATTCTGAGAAGATAAAATGGAAACGTAGGTCACAAATCTTTAAGCTGCATAGTTGATTAAAATAATACTGTGGAAATTATGTCAGAGGGAGCACAGTCCCAGAAACAAACTGTTAAGAAATAGTAAGCAACTACTGTATTGCAAGGCAAAGATTTAAAAAAATAAATGTAAAGAGGAAACCTTTCCAGGATTCTGTGGATTTCAGTTGCATGTAAAGTCAGAAAATGTATAGCATTTATTTACCTCTTCTCCTGTTTTCCCTGGAATTAAAAAGGCAACTTCAGAGAGTTCTCTGATGGACAACTCCTTAGAAGTCCAGTAGGAAGCTGAGGAAAAGGTTAGAATAAGATAACAAGTTATTTTCATGTCTTTATTAAAGTGCTATGATAAAAAGATGCAGATACTGAATAGAAGCTCTTCAAAGAATGAAGGACTACCAAACAGTAGTAAATCACTGGGAAAAAAATAAAAACTGTTCGTAAAAAAATATTTTCTATAGAAAATATGACAGCTGGAAAGCACCAAATCTTGCTGTCTTCTCCTTAATGCTGAATAACTTTCTTAAGTCTGAAATTTAGTTGTTTGGAAGTTGTTTTTTTCCATCCATCCAGAAGAGACTGCCCTAGCCCTCTCCCTGGAGTCCCACTTGGTCACTTTTACTTTGTCACCTTTGATTTATCACCTGCTAAAATGGAGGAAGAATGGAATGCAGCTCTTGAGGCCAGAATCAATATATGTTTCATGCTGAGAGGCAATAGAGGAAAACTTTGGGGACCAAATGTCACCAAAAATGTTTGTGTTGGAATTGTTTACATATTGCAAAGTACATTTGCATTGTGACAATGGGGTTTTGCTAAATGCATTTAAAACTGTAGTGAAAGTTTGTAAAATATAGCAAAACAATTCTTAAAATCAGGGAGATTTTAAGAAATCTGTAATATAGAAGGAAGGTATTGTATAGGTATTTTTAGAAAATATTTTCTGGTGCTTTATTTATATCTGTAGTTAACCTATGAGAAACCACAGATGTATTTTTGATGAAAGCTTTATAGGACTTACTGTGGTAAAAGCACAGCAAAAGTACAAAGTTTAAAATCTTTTCACTGATTTCTCTCCCAATGCTTGCAATGCCATGCCTTTTCTAAGTCAACACCTCATGGACTCTCCATTGGTAACAACATCAAGATTTAGTGTTCTTACCTCTACTATGCATTCTACTCCAATTAAGTCTTCTCTCATCTTTATACTTCAAAAAATAGAAGGCAATGTATCATTTAATCTTCTTTCTTCAGTGAGAATTCTTTTATGCAATTCCATCTACAGAGTTCCCACATTACCCTAGGCTTTCCCTTACCTTTTACACTTTGAAAACATTTTGTAAAAACTATCCCTTTTGATCATGTTGGAATCAGACTGGAGAATGGTTCCAGTTTTCTGCCAGCTACATGGACTTTTTATTACTTAATTTTCTTTTCCATCCAATTCTTTACATATGAAATGAAATAAAGCCATTCCAGTTTTGTCCTTTTTCTTCTCTTCTTTTTCTGTAGGTTACCACCACTGCAATTATTTCCAAATATTTCAGAAGAGTGGTCTCTATATCTCTGCCAATAGTTCTGGGCATACTAGAAGTGCTTATACATTAATAAAAAGGAAATAGAATTCCAATCTTCTTAGGAAACTGAGAATATATATATATATATGTTTTAATCCTTCTCCAGAGAGATAGGAAGAAACTAGGGTTGAACTAAGCATCATTAAAGTCTCAGGGGATTTATTTGCCAGAATGTATCCATGTTTGGGTGCATATATACACATATGGATGACTCCCATACATTTCTACACAGATGCAGTTTTTGAAGTGGAATAGAAATCTGTATGGTAGTGGCTAAAGCACAAGAGACTTCTCAGACAAATTGCTATTTGAAGTCCTGATGGAGGTGAAGCACTAGGATGTACATGCATAGAAGAACTCAAGAGGAAGCTACAAGTAACAGTTTGTATTAGCTTTTCTGTGTGATATCCTATGGCATTTGACAGGAACAGAGAGAGATCAAGATATTCCAAGGTGAGAGGACAAATTGAAGCAGGGAACAAAATCAAGTTGCAAAGCATCTTTTTAGCCCTGTAACTGTATTTCTAGTTCTCAATAGAAAAGCATCTTAGTGGGCTGAATATCGTCTCTATCACAAAACCTGTGATACTTGCACTCTCGTCTACTGCATGGATGAAAAAAAAGAAAGAAAAAAAGAGAGTTTTTACATACAAGCAGCATAAAGCATAGGCATTTTAAATTCTAGAATAGAACTTACAAAGAATTTTAACAAAACAAGCCATAAAAGGTACTATCTCTATTATTCAAAAGCTCTATTCTAAGAAACCTCCTTAACATTAAAGACTTTATAAGCAAGACCTTTAAGTGCTCAGATTAACCATTCTAAAGCTCAATGTGTTGCAAGAAATATTCTCATCTTCTGATATACTCGTATTTCAAAGGCCATTCCACAATATTAGTTCTCAATCAACTAGATATACTGTCTGTTGTAGACTAAAGGACAATTTTAAAGTATACAATAAACCAACAGTTAGTAGAAATCTAATCTTAAATCATAACCTGCTTTGCGTGGTTAATGAGCAACTCTTTGTTTAAGATTCTTGAAAATAAATCATGTTTTTCAGTAGTATTTACTTCTCAATCCAACCCCCAAAATGGGCTCAAATTTCAGTTCTGTATTTTCAGATTTGAAAAATAACTTTCACTCATTCCAAGAAATTATGCTAAAAATAAATTTTACCTAATGAATTTACATTTTACTTTGAAATTGAACATGATAAATGTATGAAAAGTCTCAAAATCAGAGAATCCTAGAATTGCTTGGCTTAGAAGGGAGCTTAAAGATCATCTAGTTATAACCCTCCAGCTGGGGGCACCTTTCACTAGACCAGGTTGCTCAGAGCTATGTTCAGCCTGGCCTTGAACATGGACAGTGATGGGGTATTCACAACTCTGGGAAAACTGTTCCAGTGCCTCACCTTCCTCACAGTAAAGGATTTCTCCCTAAAATCTAATCTAAACCTGTCCTCTTTCAGTTTGAGACCACTACCCCCTGTAACTCCATGTTGTTTTAGAATGTCCCTCTGCATCTTTCCTGTAGGCTCCCTTCTGGTACTGAGGTACCACAGTTTTGATAATTTCAACTAGTTCTCATCTTCCATATATACAAAATAGACAAGTTTTAATGCATTACTTTTATTCTGTGACTTAATTAATTAAAATCTACCAGGATCACCAAAACTCCTTAAATTTTATGGTTCTGAGCTTGATACATTGTGTTGAAAATACCTAGCCTTCCCAGTATTTAAGTCAAAATACCTTAAATGTATGTGGTTTATTCTTGCTTCATTCATATGTTTCTGTCTAACCAAAGTACGGCTAAACAAATCATGTCTCCAGCTAAGGTGAGATATTGCTGACAACATTTAGAATCTGTGACCAGGTTGATTTATATATTCTCTTATCTTTCAAGATATAAGAAAAAGCTAATTCCTTTGACACTATTAATAACATATAAATACTTGAGCATTGTTTCTAACTTGAACATAAAGTCTGTATTGAGTAATAATCTAATGCACACTTACAAAGTTAAATTTCCTTCCTCATCCAAAGGCCCCAAAAAACACTCAAATAGAATTATTCTTCATTCTCAGATAAATTTATATAGATTATTTATCCAGAATGACAAAACTAATCTGCTGAACCAATTCTGTGTGACTTTTTACTCATTTGTTTCTCTTAATTCTGATGCTTTACTTCAGTGATAAGATTTTGAAAAATAATTGTTCATAGAGATTTCATTGTATCTGGATTTGAATTGTACACAGGATTTGAAGTTTAAATAGTCTAAACATCTTTAAAGATATAAGGTTTCTAATTGTGGTTTCCAATTGGCAGCTCCAATATCTACCCATATCCTTTGTCCTCTTCCTCAAAATTAGAAAAATATATATCTTTTTAATTTAAGGATAATATCTTAATTATTAGGGATAATATCTGAATTTTTAATATTCTACAAAACCAGGAAACTTGCAAGAAATAATATATTAATTTCCTGTAAAAATTTAGTGGTTTGAGTCACACTCTTGAAAATTAAAAATCTTTTTTTGTCCCACAGCCTTTCGATGTTTTTTTAATGTTTTCATTGTGAAATTTTTAATTTTTTTTTTTTTTTTTACCAAAGTAGGTAATTTTCAACCAGTTGAAAAAACAGATTCTACTAGTGAAACAATTCCTTTATAAGAAATTTATCAGGCTAAATAAGAACAGGCTATTCTCCAGGTCTTTTACCCCACAATTTACAGGTGAATTACACTGAATTATCAAAATAATTCCAAGGAAAATGTAATAAGGGCATTGATATTCAACATCTTTCATCTTTGACTACAGTTCTACACCCAGGAGCTGCTGCATTGATCTCTAAACTCATACAATTAAAACAAAACCTTTCAGTATAAAACCTCTTCAGTGATAGTCTGCCTCTCTTGAGGAGATTTCCACAGGACCAAAAAGACATGAACACACCAAAACAAACACAAATAATTGAAATCTATACTTAAAAAAAATAAAAAAAAAACCAAAAAAACACTCACAGGGCTCCTTTCATTAAATTTGAGCTTGTCACTTATGACTGGTCTAATGATACATTCTTAAGAGATGGGATATTGTCATTGGTCAGGGCAAACCTCCAATTCTACCTTTCCTTTGCTTTCACTTGGCATTCATATTCTCTTCAGTGCCTTTACCATATATTGACATGAGTTTTAAATATGTTAATTCATCTCAATTAATAAAATCATTGTTTATACAGGTCATGTGTTTTGCTTCTCCATGTGATATTCAGACACCTGAAATACAGTCCTCAAATAAAATTGATTTATTTCTGAAAATGGTGGTATATAATCTAAACCAAATTTTAATTTCTACCCAGATTAAATATAGCACTGAAATTCAATGAGAGGTTATTAAAAGTTTTGGTCATCATTTTGACAACTTCTGGGAAAGAAGACATTCTAGTCAGGCTGATGGTTTTAACATTGGTTCTAATATATTTTTACCCAAACTGATAAAAGGGTTGAAAAATGTTTAGCTACATTCTGTAGTTTGAATCAAAATATGCTCTTCCAAAAAATCTGAAGATAATTTTAGAAAGTTGTCTGTTGAAGTTCAAAATCCAGAGTTGGGAGTCTCTACATCAAAATAAGCAGATCATCTGCTGTCTAAAGGTATTTTAGAAGATATAACTAATGAAGGAATAATCAATCTCAGCTAGGCCATAGCTAAATGAACCAGTATTGCATACTTTAGTCAACATCTACTATTGTTCTTGTGACCTGCTTCATGGAATAATTGCTGAATTATTGGTCCTGTTAATCTGGAGCAATGTTTCCTCCCCACTCATGGCTAACCTTTTCTAAAACAAATTTCCTATATCTACACTGCATAGCACTTGGAGCATCGCCAGCTGGGAACATATTCCATAATCTGCTGTGCCTACTTAATGCAAGTACCCTTCAGCATGGCACACTGACCATCTGTCTGCCCTCACGTGCCACATTCCTGCACCAGCAAATTCTGGAAACAGCCATAAGAAGCCAAACTCTTTTCCGAGCCTCTGGAGATGACGGGCTGCATCTGCAGCTGCCCCTGCTGCATTCCCAGCATGATAAGTGTTATCAGCCTGTCAGGTCTGCCACTGCAGATGCTTGTGGGTCTGTAACCAAGGTCAGTCTTGGGATAGGCTATCAACGATCAAAAAATACCTTTGAGGAAGAAAAGACGAATGGAATTGTTGGTTATGTGTGGAGTCTCACAAAGTTGCATTGTGGCTGAGGGAGCCCAAACTGGGACACAGGCCCATGGAGTAGAAGGATCGCTTCACTGGACCTGGTTTTCTTTGCTGCCGGGCTGCGCTGCTGACTCACATATGGTTTGCTGCTTTCTGGGACACTTGTGTCCTTTTCTTCAGAACTGTTTTGAACAGATAGTTCCCAAATGCCCGGCTGTGCAGGTTATTTTTCACTGAGTGTTGCACCACCTGCCTCCCTCACGCCTCACGTTTTGCACGCAGACACTGCTCCCACACAATGTGCTGGTGGCGGCCAGCAGCAGCTCGCCTTCTGGGCCTAGTGCCTCCACACTCGGCCACTTCCTGAGGGGCTGCAGCTGTGGGCAGCGTGGAGGAGCCTCAGGAGGGAACCTCCCACAGTACCAAGGGACTCCAGTAATGGATATGTGAATCCCTCGGGAGCCACTCTCATACCAGGTAGAGATTGAGGTGAGAGAGCTGGGGAGGTCAGGCTGCTGCCGGGGGCTTGTGAGGGACAGCTGGTCCCAGCTCTGACCCTCATGGACTGGCCTGATATGAGCAGCCTGTGGGTTGTCCACCTGGGATTGCTTCCAGCTACCCTGTGAGCCTGTCACTCCACTGCTGCGACAGGCAGGAGCTCCTGACCTGCTGAGGAAACAGTGTACAAGAGCAGCAGCACCCTTTTTCCTGGTGCATATACTTGAGGATTCTGAGAGGGAGTAGGGGTGAATGTTTGTCACTCCTGGCAATGACATTTTGACAAGTCATTTATTTACTTCACTTGTAGCTGCTATTAGAAATGGTGATTATTCCCTTGCTGGATCTGACCAGTTTGAATTTTATACATCCAGTACAGCAAAGCATTTAATTTTTCAGTAAAAATGTCTATGCACTCACTGGTCTTGTGTATGCTTATTGTTAAGTATCTTACAGAGACAGGGACAGCAGCTATTTTAATTTGATTGGGGTTTTGTAGATTGGTTTGGGATTTTTTGGACATTGCATACTTTCACTTTGCTGGCAGAATTCCAATTCCAATTCCAATTAAGTTCTCACCTCTGGCGCTGCTTGCTTGAATGTTCAATCATCACCATCTCAAGAACAAAGTGAAAGGACTGTTGAAGTGACCTGACTTAGTCTGAGGACTTGTCAGCAGCTGAAAGGGACACCTGTTCTCTCAGCTCTTGGTCACTAACAGTGTCAAAGGCTAAAAATATTTATGAAATAACTATCTGGTTTTCGTATACAGATAGTTTTTGGATACAAATTTTTCATTTAACCTTATTATGTTCTGCAAATTATGTTCTGCATTATATTCTCTCGCAGAGTTTTCAAGGTAGTTTCTGTGACACTAATGATCAAATACTATGAGTGACAGCCTATTACAAACTTTAATATATTCAGGGCATGTGGCATATACAGTCACTTACTATATATATATCATTCCCTTTCTTTGAAGAACATCATGTGACCCTCATTTCAGAACTAGACTTTTTCTATATTAGTAAACACAATTAGTTAGCTTATAAAATCTTGCAAGTGAGTAGGCTGGGGATGCACAAAGATCTGTGAGGAGATACAGCCAGCATAGCTAACCCCAGCTGACCACAGGGTTATTCCTGATCATATGATTTGACATCCAGCAATAAAAGCCAGGGATAAGAAGGAGAAAGTAAGAGACTTTTGGAGTTTTTGCTTTTCTCTTTACCAGTAACCATTGCACATGGTTGTAACTCTGCTTTCTTTGGAAATGGTTAAACATCTCTTTGCTGATGAGACTTAGGGAATGAACCCCTTATTTTGCTTTCCCTTTTTGTGTAACTTTTGCTTTGCCTATTGCAGTGTCTTTATCTCAACACACCAGGTGTTTTTATGTTTACCCTTATGCTTCACTTTTCCACTGAAGGGAGGAGCAAGTGACTCTGTGGGGCTTAGCTAACTCCTGGACTTCCATAACAGAAGTTATTTTAAAAGGAGTACAGCAGCTTAACATCTCAATAAACAGTGAAATCAATACAGGATTGGATCTGAACATACTGAAGCAAGTTCTTCCTAAAAATGATCAGTAGTGAAATACTCAATATTAACATATAAATGGTCATTCTTATGTTTCAAAGTTAACAAGCAATGAAATGAATGAAAGAGTTTAGCTGCCTTGCAGAAAATGCAGTAGGCTAGCAGCAGAATTCCAATTTTTAATAAAATCTTATTAAAGTAATATATCTACTATGCATTATGCTGTTCTTGAAAACAGAAAAACTATCAACATACTTGTTATGTTCTGAACAATTATTCTTACTGAGAATCATGAATACTGTGATTAGATTTCTTGTCAATAACTAAAAAAATATGCAGGTTATCTACATCTTAAAAATGGAGATCTTTTTTTCATGTCACTGCCTCTCATCAGTTTGGTTAAACAATAAGATTGGACTTCATGGGTTTGCAGTTTGCCTGTCTTTACAGTATTAACTAAGAATTTTTTTTCCATTTTTTACAATGTCTCTGACTCAGGTTATCTTCATTGGAATTCCTGCCAGGATTTCTTCATAAAATACTCCATAACAAGAAAATTTCAAAATTAAGTGTTCTTTGGGGACCTCATAGTCTCCAAGCCCTCATTAAATTGCCATTTATACAATATGCTTCCTAACCACCAGGGTCACTTTGCTGTGAAGGTACATCACAAAGGGAAAGTAGTAAATCTCAGTGAATATTTCACAACCCTCTCTGGCAATTAAAGTTTTAAATGGCATCTTCTCTGCATAGCCAATAAAATGAGAATCAGAAGGCAACTGCAGGATAGCCTGGATAAAATGAGCCCACTGCTGTCTCATAATATTTCACATTGAGAAAAAGAACATACACTAAACTGAAAGACAATATACATTGTTATGGCACCTCACTGTGCAGCAACAAAAACTTCTGTGGAGCTCTACTGACTCATAGGGCAAAATATTTGCTGGAGCTAATTTCAAATACACTGAATATCTTTATCATCTAAGCATTTAGAGAACGAAAATCCATTTTCTTTCTCTCTGAGAAATGCAGTCTGTTGCCAAGGATCCGCTCTCTAGCTGTGAAAGGCCTTCATTGAATTCAGTCTGGACAATCTCTTCAGTGCTTCCCTTTTCCATTAAATTGGGAACAGGATTATATGGTATTTCCAGCCAATTTTAGAAGTTTTCCATCCACTGATCATGCTAACACTTTTTGCAGGAATATCATAAATGAGTGAGGCTAGACTTGCAGAAGCTGGGGCATTGAATGTTTTTTGGAAAAGTACTTTTGCTCCTTGTATTTTGGATGCTTAAAAATGCTACAGAGAATTGTGTCAATTCACCTCTGTTTAGTGCAGAAACCAGCATGTCTAAAAATGTACCCAAGAATTTTATTTCTAGCTACTTCTCAAATACTAGATAATTCTCCTATTGTCTGTATGCACCCTAGAGATATTTTTAATTATATTTTGAAAAATGGGGAAACTAGGGAAGAAATTCTGGAAATGGTTCAATGAAAGTAGAAAACAAGGCACTGTCACATATATGTCGATGAATATATAAAAGATGCACATATATGAACTTTATTACACAAAAACGGTAAAGTCATAGATGAACTTTAAGCTGTTAGCAATGACCCTCTACTTGTTACTTATCCCTGGTATAATATTTAAAATTTTGTATGTAGGGTCATTTACTAGTGCCTGTCACTGAATATTATCTTGTTACAACTGTAGTCCATATGAATTAGTAAAAACCAGTTATTTACCAGGTGAGAACTTGAGGAAGTCAAGAAGTTCAAAATTTTCTTTTTATAATATAAAGTTAGAAAAATAAGTAAACAAGTAAGGCTGCTTCAGAGTTACCTGCTTGTGTCTTGACATTCTTAGTGGAAATTAAATCAAAGATCACTGATCTAGAAACATAAAAAATGTAAAGAATTATTAAATATTCTGAAGAGATATTCTCTTAGATAGCCCATTTAAAAATTGTGCATCTCCAAAAATATACTTAAACAAACCCATTAAATCATCAAAGCATGTTAATTTTAAAATGCTCAATTAAAATTTGTGTTTCATCAATTATTTTTCATAGTGATCTTGTGTTCCAGAGGTTCTCAGCCTTCTTTAAAATTTCATTTAATTGTGTAATAAGGGGTCACTTTTTGGCATGGAAAAAAAAAATCCCCAACGCTATCATGGTTATGAAATAGCCAATAAAGCTCCATAATTTTTAAGCACAGATAATGAATCTTGAGTTTTCCCATCTTTACTGTTGTAGGAAGCTCCATCATGGATGTGAAGAAGAGGAATAAGATGCTGTGTGGTGTTGCTGAGCAGATAGAAGTTACTCAAGACTTGAATGATGGAAAAGTAAGTCCTATAGAAACTTACAGTTGGCAGAAACTTGTTGTGAGGTAAAAATGAAACAACTTTCTCATATGACTCTACAATACACTGCATTCTAGTACTACACATTGCAGACATGATTTATTGCATATGGAGGTTGTGGATGCTCCATCCCTAGAAATGTTTAAGGCCAGGCTGGATGAAGCTCTGAGTAACCTGGTCTAGGGAAAGGTGGCCATGGAAAGGGTTTGGAACTAGATTTTTAAAGTCCCTTTCAACACAGGCCATTCTATGATTCTGTGTTTCTATGATATGTACTCCTAGCAGCGATGATTTTGCCATATTTTTGAAAAAGCAATCAAGCACTTACACTAAAAATCAAGAAACAATGTAATGAAGTTATGTTTTTCATTCAGTCTTTATGATTTCAAGCACCTGGGACTTTAAGTCCTATGAAAAACCACTTTAGATTCAGCGTACTCTAGGCAAAGGGAAAGGAAACACAAATTCAGATAAAAGATATTCTAGTTTTTACAGTTTTGTTGCAGAGGATTAATGACACCTATTTGTAAGTGTAACACACATCTAGGTATCTTTGAAAACCAGAGATAACACAAGAGACCCACTTGAACTTACTGTGTGTTTTGAACTGCAGTGCAAAGACAGGCTGCAGAGAATAGATGTGTGCTGTGTGGATAGGAGTGATAGAGGTGATAGAGGTGATAGAGTGATAGAGGCTTAAGTGTAATGAAAAATGATATTTCTCTGTAGCCTTTTTGTTCATACAGTAAATCTTGCAGAGTGTGTTGAAAAACACTGTTCCAAAAATCTTGAAACTAAGAAAAAATAAAAATGCTCAAACTGGCAGAATATTTCACAGTAGAGATAATGAAGGTTTTCTTTTAAAATTATGCTTCATACAGTGAAGATTCCCTCATCTGCATACTAAGTCCTGCAGACTCTGAACTGTCAACACTTGCTGAACTAACAGACACAAGGAACACAGGAGATGAATTTCAATGCAGTAGTCAAACCACAGTAATTCAGCACTCTTTACTTGCAAAATTATTTCAACTGTTTTGACCCTTCATTATTGAAAAACTTATTACATTTCTAGTTGAAAAAAAAAAGAATAAAAAGAAGAAACTTGGTAAAAATCAGGAAATTTAATTTTTTTTTCCATCTTAACCCCAACAGCATAACATTCAAAGGAATATGCAAACCAAGTGGAAGGCTGACATACATGCAGGGGCTATTCCTCAGTTGTGTTCCTTTGTGCTTTTTCTTTATGCCTTCCCTCTGACTACATGGATGCTCCACAGCAAAGTACAAGTTAATTAAAGGCTAATCAAATGCTTCTAGGGCAGGCCTTCCTCTTTCCAGCAGCCTGCTGGTGTGATGTATGAGAGGATAATAAATCTGCTAAGGAACAGAATTTCTTGGAAAGAATGCAGTTGAGTTTGTTCTGATGATGTTGCATTGACCAGTTATTGACAATTAGAGATTAACTTTCATATAAATAACCTAGGTTAATTCTTGTGCACTGGACTTTTACAATAACCTCTTCATGTTCATGATTCAACAGGCTGAGTTTTTAGAGCTTAGGGAAAGATGTCAGAAAAGACTCCCAGGGAATACTTTAGCTCTCCTTTAGTTGTCTTTGTATTGAATATGACAAAAACTTTCTGGAAAAAAGGACCTCCACTTTGATAGTGAAAACTCACATTTATTCTGACACTATAGTGTCTTGTGCTTTTGCAATATCCCAAGATTTATTGGTTTATTTTAACTGTTACACCAGGAAATAGTTTTCAACTCTATTTTCTTCTTTTCTTTTTTTCTTTTTCTTTTTTCACCTCTTCACCTTTGAAAAGCAAGACTCTAGAAATTGCTCTACCTCTCCGTTCCCCTGTGGCAGCTACAATGATAAATTCACTTATCTAAGTTTCATTACCATCATGGTTATGACTGTGTTAAAAACAGTGTCCAGTCTCACAGCCTGACACTTGGGAATCATAAATGTACCATCTCCAAGGAGAAAGCAAAGGCTATCATTGTCATTTAGTGTGACATTAAGTTAGCTGAAGTTGCTCCTGTGTGAAAATGTTATCTTTCGGGAATACCCAGGAACAGTTGGAGAGAGAGAGGGAAGAATTTCTTTGCAAAATGGTTAATCACTACTGCTTATGCTTGCCTCTGAGCATTTGAACACATAATTTGGTAATTAGCAGATTTAATTGCTTTCTGACACTGAGGATTAAGTAGCCTGCCCTGCTCTCCACTCCCAGAGCCATTAATGTGCCTGTTGCCAAGGTCAATTGAGTTCATTTCAAAACTATTTCTCATCTATTTCCCTCTTATGAAGTGAGTATGCCAGGATGCCTAAGAACAGAGCACAGGCCCCATTTTCTCTCTACTCTCTACAGCAGACAACTTCAAGATAATCATACCCAATTCTTTTACTTTAGAAGCTATTATTTATATTAAGATATCAGCCAACAAAGTTTACAAAATTTTCAGTGTTCAATACCTTTTTTCTGACACAGTGGTAATAATAATAATAATAATAATAATAATAATAATAATAATAATAATAATTACAGGAAGCATGACAACATCACTTAATTATAGAATCAGAATGTAGAATTCAGCTGCAGTGCTAAATCTTATGACCTTGTGTGGATTGTTTAACTTTTCTTTAGTTTCTCAAGTCAGGTGCAATTATTTTAGCTTCTATTTACCCTATTATTTATAAGGATTTGCATGTTGTTTTCATTAGTCCTGAAGATGCTAGGAGCTGAAAGAAAAATGCTGGGCTTTTGTATGCTTTTTGTGATTCTTTGTGAATTAAATTCAGTTTAATTATTGAAATTAAATTCCTTATTGCAGTGATTACACTCACATGTATGCCCATGTGCCATGCCTTTCCTATTACCTGACACGCACACTGGAGTTTAATACTCACTAAGTTCCTTACATAATGAATGCCAATATGATGTCAAATTATGCTATTACAAGGACCATTATTCTTACCATGAAACATATGGAGATACTATCAAAACACAAAGCTTTATTTATTTATTGAAATAAATGCTTTCCACTGGAACAAGACAGCAAGATTTTTTTAATATAACTCTCCAAAACCCAGCTGGATTTTGCACTAGGGAAAACTGCAAAGTGTTTGTTATATCAGTGAATCATTTGAAGTGGCATGACCAAAAGAAAAACCAAGGAAAATATTCTTTGATCACTGACTGAAAGGTAAAATTTGATCAATTAATTTTTAAAATTCTTTTTTCAAATATGGAGAAGAGATTGCACTCTGGGCTTTTTAAGGAAGGCTGTGGATGGTGAAAATTTAGATAGATTTGGAAAGCAAACAAATTAGTAGAAGAATTAAACATCTTGAAGTTCTAAATACAAAATCTTCACCTCTAGTTGCTAAAGTCCTCAAATGATACACTGCTGGATTCTAGAAGAATATTCAATGTGTTTCTTCTCTTCCTTTAATTTTTATCCTCTTTCCAGAATACTGTAGATTATTTTGTTCAAAGAATTCTGATTTAAATAGGCCCGAATATTTTCTTGCAAATTACTTGGAAAGGAATATGAATTTTAAGATGATTAAATTTGCTCATGACACTTCCATAATAATATAAATGAGGACCATTGTCACAGAATGATATACTTGATAAAACTCAGTGGGTAATGAAATTTAAAAAATATATTTAGTGTAGATAAATATCAAATATTATCAAACAAAAGTAAGACTTACTTTCAAAAGTAAAATGATGGTTTCAGAGTTGGCCATTACCTCTCAGGAGTGAGATTACGGGGTTATGAATCAGCTCTGTAAAACCATCCATTCAGTATGCAGCAATTGTGAAAAAGCAGTAAAACATTAGAAATCATTAGTAAAGAAATAGATAACAAAACACAGTTTAACAACTTCTTGGATAGTGAGTGTATAACATCGGAAATAAAACGTTTATTGACTTGTTATTATACCATCATGGAGGACAGGACACATAATCAGATGATGCATTGCTTTTTCCCAGTGCTTCCCCATATTTGTGATGTTATCTTTGGATATTCAGATTAATTCACACGCAGAATTATTTAGATTAACTTCAAAGAGCAATCAGGAAAAGCGTAAACACAAGTCACCATTGTAGTTATTAATGTAATCAAGAAATACTGAACCTTTAAATAGCCAATAGAAATGTTGGCTGTGTGCAGGCTGTCTAATTAATGTTACTTTGACCTTAAATTCATCAGTCTTATGCCAGACTAGGCCCTCTGACAATATAATGCAACAGTTCTCTGTTTGAAACTTTTGGAACAGATGATTTCAGGTGTTTTAAGTACCTGACTGATTCTTGTGACTGTCCATGTTGGCACAAATGTTGAAAAAATTTTTTATTAGAGCAACCACCCCTGCAAAACATTGCCCTCATGATAGGAACAGCAGCATGTGGCCAGTGCTGCACCAGTGAAGATGAAGGCTGCTAGCTAGATTTTGCCTCACAGGTTCCTTGAGCTTGCATTTTGACAGCTTTTTACCAGTGCCCAGGCTTTTCTAACTTAAACCCAGTTTTCAAGCTCGTCCTACAGTGGGAATAATCAGATAAATAAAGACTTTTGAGCAAGCTTGACTGAAAGTTAACCTCAAGAATGTGCAAAGCCACATTCTTTATTATCAGTAACAAGATTGCTTTTACTTTGATGAACTCATGGTTTAAACCATAGATACAAACCTGGAATTATAGCCCAAAGAAGCACTTGATCATTAATAATGGAAGATTTTACCTGTCACTTTAGACACTGTCAGACATAAGGTCTGTTTCTGGATATTCTTATCTGAGAAATATTAAGACACACTCCTTCTCTACCCCAACCACCCACAGGTGTTGTCTTTAAGAGGAAAGAATAAGAATGCTGGAAGAAAAATACCATGCAGAGCATTAGGAGATTCAGCTGATGCCAGCAAACAATAGTTTCTTTGGTTCCAACACTTATTTCATACACTAACATATTTAGGGATGTTGATTTTGTGAAGAAATGGATGCCTTTGATTTTAACAACCATTTTTGTTTTAATCTCAAAATTTATAATAGCCCAAGGACCCAATCAAAACATTTCAATTTCTTACATGCAATTTGCTTTATAATTTCTCCATTATTATTCTGATTACTGCTCTCATCCTACTAGCTTCTTCACCTTGAGCTAATGTGACATAGCAGTGCTACGGGAAATCAATGTGACAAAAATGTCTCATGGTACCACAACAATATTGATTTAGGTACAAAGGATAAATATCAGATAATACCATGGATAAAGAGATTGAAAGAAAGAAAATTCATGTGTTTTCGGGTGTCCAATTAGTCATTTGCAAAACTGGGCGTAGTCTGTGTGGCATGAAAAGGCTTGTTTACGGAGTGCATGTAAGCTGAATAAAGCTTTCTTCCAGCATAATTAGAGTAGTCTTGCATCTGAACCTGGCTTCATACTTCAGCCTTGACAAATATAATCAAAGGTATATTTCAGACCAAATGACATCATGCTCAGTATATAAAGTGTGGAGAAGAAGGAAGAAGAGGCAATGCTTTGAGTATGGTGATTGTCTTCCCAAACCTACCTATCCTTTAGGACTATTGTTCATACCATCATCTATATCTAGGGTTTTGAGGGACACAGAGCACATAAAGACAGAAGTATATGGTGGTTTAGTAGTATCTTTGAAGAGGTGACCTAAACTTTGTAAGGTCAGCTGGTTAGTTGTACATATAACTGGATCGAGTCTTTCATTCTTTTACCTTGTGTTTCCTACTTTACTTTGTGTTTGTGGTTTTTCTGGAAAGTGTTTACAACTTCATCTATGTATTTGCCTGAGTATTTGAGAGAGAGGCAATCTGAGTAAATATGAAAAAACCTAGAGAATGTGTCTGAAATTAGATTGATTTTCATGTACCCACTTCCTAAATGAAAAAATTTAATACCCGTATCAGTAGTTAAGAATGAAATTTTCTCCATTTTGCCATGTAAAATTCCTTTTCATGGTCAGAAATAAGATTTGTCCGAACTTGACTTGAAGTTTCCGTAATTCCTTTTTTAATATTGTTGAAAGTAAGTTTATATGGATATTATTTGTTAAATATTATGTTGTAGATGGCCACAGTGAACTGGAAGGGAAAATTCTCTCTCCTATTGCTCTACAGCATTTTGCCAACATTTCTACGGTTCAACTGATTTTTTGCACAGTAATGTAAGAAATGTTCTTAATTTCTTAATACTATATATATATATATATATAAAATTATTATTATTATTATTATTATATATGTAATAATATTATGTATTTGTCAACAATATAGTTGGATAAGATAGAATTCCATGCTAACATAAACTATACTGGACATATAATAAACCTTCAGTACTTTAAATTTGAATAGTTAGATTTAACTAGCAACTAATTTCTATAGGTCTGCAGATAATACAAGTAGCAGAAGTTTATATTGCTTGGACTGATAAATATAATATAAACATATGAGAGGTAACATGTTGCATTTTTATGCACAAAGCAAAAGGAGTGTTTCCTTTCCTGAAGTACCATTTTCTGACAAATTCATTTTTAGAATAATATTTAGAAAAGACATCAGTCTTTTAAAATGCTGCCATATTTATTATTATTCATTGGTTTGGTGGATTGTCATTCCCTTTTACTCTTTTCTCTCACCTTTATTTAGAAGGCTATTCATTTATTTTTCCTGTTGGAATGTAGAGAGAATGAATTTACATAGTTCATCTTTTAGTGCAATAGGATCCTTCCCCATGACTAGAAAAGAGCTTTTCTCAGCAGGTTTTGACTTTCAAAATTAATTTTAGATAAAGTTTGAACAGCAGTGAAAGTTCTTGGACAATTCTGATTTTAAAAAAGTAAAGAAAGGTGTATCCAATAATTAGAATGTTTTGGATTGTTCTTTTTTACAATTAATGACATCCCTTGTCTCTTGTGACAGGTGTTTATAATACAGGCAGGCAAAGAATGAAAATAATGAAAGGAAGCAGTGGGGAAAAACAAACCACCACCCCCTCCATAAATATTCTGTTTGGACAAAATAGGCAGAGAAATTTAAAGATGCCATTTGTTTTCCTTTCTTCAAATGAGACAGAGATAAGGAGAATTACAGTAAGACAAGAATCTCTACCAGCTTAGCTTTAGAAAAAATATTATTCATATCTTGTTGATATGAATAAATCATATCTTTGCTGTCTGCAAATTAAGGTTGGCTATGTAATGCAAATTTTTTTTTTTTTTTAAACCCCTCTATTTCAAAAAAAGTACTCTATTTGGACAGATATCCTGATCCAGTTCAATGTCTTGTCTGGAAAAAAAGAAAAAGACATGGAAGAAAGGTAAGGAATAAAATATGGTTGATGGATTGTTATCTTAACTTTCCAGTATTCCTATGGTACTATAATATTGCAACTTTTTTTTTTTCTTCCTTTAGTAACATCTCTTTTTATTATGTAGGTAATTTCCTAATTAGTGTAATGCTCTTCTCTAAATATTGTAATCCATTTAAAAACACACCACAAAAAAATTTTCTCCCAAGGTGCACTTCATCCCACTTCAGATAAATGACTTGGTTATCAGTTTTTCTCTCAGGTTTCCCAGCTTTATTTTCAGCATTTAATATAAATAAGTAACCTTAGCATGTTCTCAGGAGTTAAGCTATCAAAAACGTTCCTTTTTATTATCTTAGTGGCGTATGCTGCCTTTAGGTCACCAGAAAATGAAGAATCAAACAAGAGTATTAGAGATTTTCTTACTACAGGAGAATTCAAGCACCCCAGAGTGCAGCCTACTTAGAGCCAAGACTGAGACTGGGTTCAGAAATGACAGAGATGGGGAGGGAATATTTCCATAATATGTGCTCTATCAAAATCCTACCTTGTAGACAGCCTCTGAATGACTATATATCTGCAACAAAATTATAACAAACCTTTTGTCTGTTCTAACATGCAAAATTGGTTCCTGCAGGTCTAGGCCTGCAAGAATTTGAGCTATACAAATATAATCTGATGTACTGAATATGTTTCAGTACATATAGTCATAATTTTGTTACTGTGAACATGACAACAGTGAATGTTCTTTATGGACATTGAGCATTCTCTTTTTGCCAAGAATATTTGGAGAGCAAAAATTCCTTCCTTGACATTCTTGTATTTTGATACTCTGGCTTGCCACATCTTAAATAATTGCTTGTGTGTTTTGAGAACAGTGTGCATGCCTTTTCACAAATCACAGGGAGCATTAAAACTTTAAGCTGTCACCTTAGAAACTCTCCGATGGGTTTTTAATCAGGGTAATTGTCAACACACAGAACCCATCCAAAGAACTATGGCACCATAGTGCTTTAAAATAGAGAGAGTGGAAAACTCTCAGTCAGGAATTTAGCTGTAAAGGCTTCTTAACCAATGCACTGGTTCAGATAGGCAGGACTTGATCCACCAAAAGCAAAGTTACACCAAATGTAATCATTAAACATTTCCCAGTAAAAAAACAAAACAACAACCCAAAGAGTATGTGATAGCCACTCTAAGTAGTGTTACATCTGAGCTACTTGCATCTTTAGTCCCATTAAAAAGTTAAAAGATTAGTTGTAATGTTACATGATAAATTGGGAAATAGAAAAATCAAGAGAATACTGATATTTTTTCTCATGTTAATCCACTTGTCTGACCTTCCTAGCACAGAAATAGCAGCTTTTTCCCCCAGCATCCCAGATTCAAAAGTGGATTAGAGACAAAGCAGCAGAGTTAAGAACTCAAAGCTTCAAAACAGAGCATTTATCATCTAAACATCCCTGTGACCTTGCTCCTCTCAGAATGCAAGTCTGTTTGTTACATATCTCAGATATTAACACAGAATGTATACTTTACTCAAAATCAGCAGTGTGACCAGTATGAAAACAATATCTGTTATCAGGGACCAAAAGGTAGAGGGTTTTTTATATTTTCTAGTGAAATATTAGGCTAAAATTCACATGTCAGGATTAACTCAGAGGTGTGACCCCGTGTCTCAGCAGACACCAAATCTGTAGGAAAGTTTTCTCTGATAAGTAGCTGTCTTAAGAGATAAACAAAGAAAAAAGCTGGAATGGCAGAGCATCTTCAGATAGGTTTCTATCAGATATTAGATATTCAAATAGAAATCAGGATAAAGGGATAATATTAATGTCATCAACAATTAAATTTTCTCATTGAATACCTACACGGCTGATGGGATGAAAAAGATTGCTTTTCTGAAGCACAAGAAATCAAACCTTTCCAATTATTTGAAGTGTCCACTAATTCCTGCTGCTTATTTGAGTGTTTCTTCTCTGGCAGGTAACTAAATGCTTTTAGAACTACATCTGCTGTACAGAAGAACTGTTTTTTTTTGCCTCTGACAAAAGTGACAATCTCTTAGCTTTCTACCAATTGTCAAATGCAAAGGCAATGGAATGTAAGAGCTATCTGTTGTCAATGAAAGGTACTTTGTAAAGAGCCGAGAACATGTAACATCTAGGTTAGGAGCCTTGACAAATAATTTTACTACATCTCTGAATGTAAGTACTTCTCTCTCTCGTGGATTCTTAGTTTACTGAGAGTAGGAGAATTATGGAGGGAAATCGATGTATGAAAGTAAAGAGCCTCCCTACACAGGATTCTACTCAGCAGGAGATGACAATTTCATATTGGTATCTAGT
The DNA here is from genome assembly GCA_018697195.1 of Certhia americana. Taxonomy (NCBI): domain Eukaryota; kingdom Metazoa; phylum Chordata; class Aves; order Passeriformes; family Certhiidae; genus Certhia; species Certhia americana. The sequence continues at coordinate 21,767,751 of CM031861.1, read as the reverse complement.
ATCATATATAACTTGTAAGCTGTCTGCATAAAGGACATATTTTTTTAGTGTGTGTGCAGCATTAATGAATATTAATCAAGAAAAAACAACAAGTGTGGACGAGTTAAGAGCTTCAAAATGAATAGAGAATTGCCTGAACTAAAACCTAATGTACATCCCTTATTTTCAGAAAGTTTCTTTCTCAAGATTTTACTTGAGAAGATATCAGTATGTGTACTTGATCTTATTTTTCATATCATATGTTCTTGTATGTCAGCACAGAATCTTCTGGCATGGATCAACATTTTTTTACATTCTGAACTGCTTGAGGACACACACAAAGACATCACACAGCTGCCTGATGTAAATGCTACTGCTAATGTCGTGGTACTTGCGTAGCTGGAGACAGAGTTTGACAGTAATAGACTGGATGATAAACATTAATGTTTCCACTCTGATTTGTGATGCTGAAGGTGTTAAGATCTTCTGGGGCCTGTACTATGTCTTAAGAGTCTAGAATGTCTGTGTACGAGGCATACACATTGTCTGGTGTCATAAGACGATTCTGACTTTAGGAACTTGCCAGTAATACCAATATGAACAGGAATCAAAAAGAGATGAGTGGAGGTTAGCAGAGTAAAACCACTGGCCTTCACATTATGCCTGAGGGAGCTGTTCAAGTGTTTTGATTAGTCCCTTGGGTATGTCCAGAAGAATTAGAGAAATCCATTTCATGTCTCCATTGTATTCAAAAGTTATGCAGTCATTTTAGGTAACATTTTCCTCTGCAATCATTCATGAGATGACATGAATAAGATGGGTCAAAAGCATTTACAACACCAGTAAAATAGAAAAGCCTCCTTTTTCACGTGTGTTTGGGCACTATGTAGCAATATCTAATTTGCCCAATTTCCAATGCTTGAGCTAAATAGCACAATTTAAAGGTAAAATTCCTGCAGTGGAATCTGGGATTTCTTGAACTAGAAATTGCCATAACACAAAGGTAATGAAATACATTCTTCAGAACTATCCAAGCTAAAATAGCACCATTGTCACAGATATTTTCCAAAAATGTGAGCAAACTGACAGAGGCAAGTATTTTTTCCAACTCTTCTCTGTAGTTAGAACAGGTTCATGGCTTAGGTAAGAGGGAAAGTATCTGTGAAAGTACAAAGTAACACTTTCAGCATGATTAGCCCTGCTTATCAAGCAGGCTTCTTCTCACTACATGCCTCCCATCAAATGCCTTTTAGCATTTTCGCTACAGAAGAATTTCTTTTTTGGCAGGCTTTCTCCATTTTCTTGTCTGTGCCAGCTGGCTCTAGTACCCATGTGGATTGGACAGTATGAACAGCCAGTACTTCCACATCTTCCTTTTGTAGGAGATCTGTCTGTGGAATGTCTCCAGGGTGATTTTATTCTGCTAGAAGTCCAACATATACCGTAAAAGAATGTAGGAGAAAAGCAGCCATATGATGAGTGAGCTGCATAATTCAAACTTTGAAAATCTGTTCAAGAAATCTGTGGGTCTTGGTCTAAGCCACACAGTCTACAGAGTGATGACTTAACACCAGGTGATGAGTAAATCTCTGTATCTGCAGCTCTTCAGCTACCTCTATAGGAGGTTAATGGCAGAACAATAATCCAACTCCTAGCATAAAGGGAACTGTCCCTTTGATGATTATTTCAGGCATAAAGAGATTTCTGTCCCATTGCATGGATCAGTCTGATTAGTATGTTTTTATATTAGCTGTTTTTAATAAAAAGGTTGATGGGGAAATTCAAAATTGCTTTCCCCCTTATTATTTATACTCTATCATAGGCTATAAACATTCAGTAGTTTCCCTGTCTAGGAATGCATTTCCCCTTCCCTTTTTCCTCTCTTTGTAATACAAATCTCTCCATATAAAATATTCCAATGTGTCGTGATTTGAATGACAGGTGTTTGCTAAGGAAGGCAAGAGCGTCCCTTGGAATGGAGAATTTAAACTCCCTCCCTCCTGATTATGACAATTTTTTGAATTAAGTGGCTCTCAGGCAAAGATATGAGAATAGGAATAACAGTTCTTTATTAGGGAAACTAAAATAAACTATAAAACAAAAACACATGCAGTAAGACAAAGAAATAAATAACAAAACCCACTGACAGAGTCAGGGTCAGGGTTTTGGTGGCAGTCCCATTAAATGGTGGCTGCAGTCCCAGTGGCAGATGTGGCTCTGTTGAAGTGATGCTCCTGTAGAAAGAGTGGAGTTCTTGTGCTGAAGGTCCAGTGGTGATAGATGGGCCTGGTCTTCCTCTGAGAATCCAGTGGAAAAAGCTGGCTTGGTGTACCAAGTCCCAGATTTCTGTGGGAATTCACCAGTCTCCTGGCAATTTATCAAGTAAATTATTGATTCAAAGACACTTAAAGCTTGTTAAAGAAAATGTTAAATTTGCCAATTTATTGTCTTTGGGTGGTTGAAATTTTAAGTACAAATAATCAAAGTCTCCCAATCTCAGCACATGGCAAGACTCACAATGCATCCTGTGAAAGTCAATATAGTCTATAATTTGCCTAGAGCATCTCAAATAAACATCCAGTTGGTAGAGCTGGTAGTAGCCAGGCTCTAAAACTGGAAACTTCCTCCTTCACAGGTAGAAAATCATTGATATCTGAGCAAATGCCCAACCTATTCCCTGAGCTTCAGCAGGGAATGCTGTGCTTTTTAGAAGGCTGATGTTGTATGGTAACATCTGAATAAGAATTATATATATACATATGCATAAGAAAAGACTTTATCTGGGGAACCAAATCCTCTATTTTAGTTATGTCTGGTTGGCAGTTCTGACCAAACTCTTACAGTAGCAGACCTCTTGACTATATTTCACTGAATGTAACAACCACATATGTCTTATCCTCTTGCCAAGATTTTCCTGTGGTGTGGAGTGCAAAAGGGTAAATAAGAACCCCTTTAAAAAAAGATGATGTCCTTAATAAACAGGATTGGAAAACACCATGTCTTACTTCCATATGTCCAAGTGGCTCTATAAATGTAGGATATTGCAAATAGACTAGAGAAATTGTAATGTGTATTCCATAGCCTACCTTCCTTATATTAAGGTAAATCACTGTAATTATTGCTCTGCATAGCACTTAGTTCCTGAAGCTTTTCCCCCATTAGGAATAGATTGGAAATACAGAACAAGAACCATAGCCAAGGAGAGAAACTGAAGAACAATTTCATTTTCTACAGTGTGCTAAAACAGGAAGATCCTTATTGTGGTCTCTCGAAACCATCAGCTTTTCTCTTTCTTTTTTCTGCTTCACCTTTCCCTTTTCCCCTCTCACATTTCTATCCCTCATGGGAGGAAAAAAACACAGTTGTTCCTCCAAAATGATTGCAATCTCTGTATTGTCTCAGATAAGTTACTAACAGCAGGTGAAAAGAGAAGTGTTGTAAAATGACTTGCCCATGTTTTATAAAATAAAATTTGTCAGTGAAGTATGTACTTAGAGTCTGCTCTGGGGATTTTTTCCCACCTGTTCTGTTTCCTCTCTCTCCCACTTGTAGAAAACAAGTGCTTACCAAATGTGCTTTCAGGACTCCCACTCTTGTCTATCAAAACATTAGAAGGAAGAGAGAATATTCTTGGGCAAGAACTCTGGTCTTGCTCTTTGTTATTCCCCTCTGTGCCCCTGACAGCTGGAGATAAAAATAGATCAAAACAAAAAGGCTGACTAAATGCTCTTCCATGGCTCAGCCATATCAGGAGGTCTCTCAGTATCTCCAGTAAGAGCAAAATCCAGTCTTTGGCAGGGCATTTTGGGGTCTGTACCTTCTTCTTCATTGCTATATGAATTTTGGCTTACTGAGCAAATGAAAGTAAACACTTCCAGGATAGCCAGGATATCTCTGTCCTATGCTCTAACAATTCAAAAAACTGTCAGCTAAATCTTCTAGTCTGATTTAATTCAGAACTTCTAGGTGAAGCGGATACAATGAGTTGAGTAGACCAAACATATCCTTTTCCCATTAAAAGTAAATGTTTACAAGAATCAAAGATTATTATCCTTACTTTAGCAACATATAGACTTGATAGAGGAGGAGATAGAATAATTTGACTGAACACTGGCTAAGTAAGACAAGTCAGGATTATCTGACATGAAGATCAGTGCTTCCTCTAATTTTGGTTTATAAGAAAGAAACAGGAAAAAAGGAACATGAACGTGGTAAGAAGCTTCTTAGAAACTTATATTATTGAGTCTTTGGGTAGTTGATGTTTTCTACACCTGCTTTGGTTTTAATAATTATTATTTTTTGTATTTAATTTTCTTTTTACTTCTCAACCATCATAACTTTTGTGCAGAGAGTTTTACCCCAATTGTGATTCTTTGTTCCTTTTTTCACTAAAACGATAGCAAACCTGAAATATAAATTGAGAAAATGGCATCCTTCAGTAGTTGGTATCAATTATTGAGAATTATATTCTATAAACAAACATGTTTGTATTTTTCTGCACTACACTTACATCTCCTAGACTTCTGATTTTTGTAGTTGTACATTTAAGAACTTTGTATGCTCAGAAGCATGGCAGTTCTTTCCCAGTGTGCACAATAACATTCCAGAAATATTCAAATCATCTGTTTGACAAAAAGAAGAGAAGAAACATAAAAAGAAGAGGAAAATTTCTATTCCTCTTGTTGGAGTGGTTGGCAAAAGACTTTTCTTCAAAAAAACCCCACAACTTTATCTTTTACTGAAAGCTACCTTAAACATAATTGTATTGTCTTAACATCTAAAAATATTATATAATCACACAGTCTGCATTAGGTCTCCTGTACCATTACCTGTGTTCTCATTTACAAATGGTTTTCAGAGTGTTGGAATAAAAATAATGAGTGAGAATTAGAATAGCTGCAGTTTGATTACAGGGAGAATTATTAACATGAAGGCTATCAAAGACAGAGGTTTGGATATGAGCTTCCATACAAATAGTACTGAAAGTTCTGAAATCTTTCTTTTCTTGCTATTGCCTTGAAGACAGTTTGTGTCTGATGAAAAAATATATATGTAAGCCTTAATATAGTAATCACTATGAGAGAGTTGTACATTTTTAATCCTTTAAAGACATCATTTTAATATTATCTATCCTCTATGAAAATTTGCTGCTCATTAAATATTCCCTGGAAAAATAAAAATAAGAATTACATTTGTTAAAACATTTTAACAACAGTAATATAACCAGAATGGTTTTCATTCCTAGAATTAGTAATACATCCTCTTTCTGCAGGCCCATTTCACTCTTAAATATTAGAAAGATAAATTCCCAAGGATGGAGTACAAACATTCTGGAAAAGGTCAGTGGGAGCAGAACCAAAAGTAAAGCTACAAGGGAGGAACCATGGGTTATATTTCTCTCTGATTTCTTCTGTAAGAGAAATATGTTGTGAAACATCGCTTGAAGAAAATGTATTCTGCATGCCAAAGAGCTAAACCACCAAGATAAATCAACCCCTCTCTCCAGACTGCAGAATATTGGAAAGATGAAATAAAAGAACATAACAGAGTGGTCAAAATCAAGGGTATACCATTAATTCCATTCTCTTCCCTTTCCCTCGTCTTACTATATGTGTGTGTGTAGGTCTGTGCGTGCATGCACATGCACACTTAGCCTGACTAGTTTAGTTTAGTTACGTAAAATGGAGCTCTCCTAACAAAATCCTCTGTTTCATAATTGTGGTGTAAATCTGATTAGTACATATTTTTAGGCTTATAAACTTTATGTCTCAGCAATTTTTGTAGCCTGAAACTTCACAGGGTAACTTTCATTCAAGAAAGATTTTTATTTTGTCATATTGTTCTTGTATTCTGATACCCTGTCAAAAGGGTTCCTATTTTAATTTGTCTAAAACTGTTTATTATTTTGTGTAAGGCTGATGCGATATTTGTTCCTCCCTCTCATTAGAGATAATGATAACAAAAAAGCAGTAGTTTTTCCTTTGTCTGGTCAGTGACTGACATATTTTTTATTGAATTATTCATCTGCCCCCTACTTTTAAAATTGCTTTCTCATAGATTTTCATTCCAAGCAGACTAACACTGTTAAGAACTTCTTAGGTGTTCTATCAGTTAAAGATGTTCCCTGTTTACAGTCTTGAAGAAGCTCTAACAAGCTTTTATACTCACAGTCATTACTGTGTGCCCTGAATATGCAAATGCAGCAAACCTGTTATTCCTCTCTTAACATTTCCTTCAGGATCTGTACTGTGAGTTAACACTTGGTTATATTAGTGAAGCCAAGGAAATGATATGTTTACCACTGTAGCTCAGGAAGTGTATGGTTAAGTGTCAGTTATTAGCTTGGCCATAAACCTCCTTTGCAACATCAAAAAAATGGCATTTATCACCTTAGGAGAAGGCTAATTAAGCTAGAGGACTTTGTTTAAATTCCCAAATAGCTTGCAGTGCATGAAGGTCCCTTGTGCATAATCCATTCTGATTCAAAATGCTACAGGAAAACAAGAGCAAGACAGAGACAGAACTGGAGGAGCAAAGGGGCCATGGATTAAAGGCGCATACATTATTCAAACATTTCTCTGGCTTCAGTGGAGAATTGAATTAAATGTTTTTGAGCTCTCACTATCAGGATATGAATATATGAAACTAAGTTCTTCCTTCCTGGAGAGGCAAGAGTGTCTTATTAGAATGGTAGCCAGCCATAATGAGTGAGTTATATAAGTACTGGACTTAAATGAATACCAACATGAGCTTGTTCTTCTTATAACTTGATACATAAACAAGTTGGGACCATAAAAAGCCACTTTTTGTTTTTGAACCTTTTCATTCAGGTTTCTGAAAATCATGGCCCTGTTCTGTAGGTATGCATCTATATGAGTAGTTATGGCTCATAGCTTTCAGCAGTGACTGTAGCCATTCCTATATGAAGCCACAATTGCAGCTGCAATGAGCCCTACAAAGACATACTTGTGGATTTGAAAAAGAAAGTTGCAGTCTCAGAGTGAACACAGGAGCCCCATAGCAGTAAGAGGAATCAGAACCCATTCTGGGCCTGGCACCCAGAGAGGACAAGTGGTACCACAGATTTTACATCAAGTAATTGCATATAGAGAGATAACTGGGCATTAAAAATCATGTTGATAACTCTATACATTATAATTAGTTCACTAAAAAAGGCAGGCTAACTCTTTTACTTGAAGTAGACCACCAGATTTTTAAAGAGATAGAAATAACTTGGTTTCTGACAAGATGTGGGAAAAAATTGAGCTACCACCTATTTGAAGGGTTTTGGAGCAATTCTATACACAATCAAAAGTCAAGAAAATGCAGATTTATTTATAACAGCAAGAAGGAAATAATTCATGTGATCCTATTCTGATAGCAAAATAATTACTTCAGTTGGGAAGGATACATGTGCATACAGATGTGTACATGTACATGTATATGTATGATATATATTATATAAGTGTTGAATACTTGTCTGCTTCAGATTTTTCCAGCTTATGAGCTACTTTATTCATTAATAGATTATGCACTAATGCCAGAGTGGTTTCCCTGTCTTGCAGATGAATTGGCTAGCTCTCTGTATGTGTTATTCTATATGGATTTTGACCTTTTATCAGTTTACTTGTTGAGGAGAATCCCAGCTTTGCATCTGCTCATATCTTTGCCCTTTATCCATGGAGTTACGTGTATTTTCATCTTTCTTTACACAAAATTTAATTAGTTTATTCTAACAAAGTAATGTTTATTGATTTTTTTTCCTTATGTTTTGATTGTGCTGAGACAAATATCTTCTCTGCTTGACTGTTACTTGCATGTAAACTTAAATACCAATTACTTTTCGTATATTCCCTTCCTTTGTTCTTAAGAGTGATTGAGAACAAAATCTGTCTTCTTTAAAAATGTATAATTATTCAGTTGGCCTTAGTTAGAATTCATGTTGGTGAATTCTAACTAAAGCACTAATTATTTGTTTAAAAAATTATTCTGTTGTCTTTAAAAGAATTTCAAACATGCTTGCTTGTGTTAGGGTCTTATGAAAAATGAGCCCTCTGGAATATCGGTCAGATCATTTTCAGTGCTTACAAATAAAGAAGCTGAATAACATTAGTTTACATTCAGAAATGTGCAGTCTCTTAGACTAGGTTAGAACAAAAGTTGTTGGATTCTTTATGCTTCGAGGCAATGTGTAAATATTTCTGTTAATGCAGTGATTCAACTGTAATGAGCATTCTGTAAGAACATACTGAGGACAAGGGCGAAAAGGAAAAACAGGCAGAAATTTCCTGCTCTTTGAGAAAACAAGACAATCTGGAGATAAGAGAAATTAGAGGAAAAAAAGTAAAGAAAAAGGATAGAAATGAATTCTAGCATTTAGTAAGGCAGTGGAGTTTCCCATATGTTGAAATAACTTTCAAATGCTTTCAAATACAAGTCTAGGTTTCTAGGCTGGGAATCCTTTCACTACTATTCCCTTTGCCCTCCTATTAGAGCCATTATTCTTCCTTGTAAGAAAGATAAAGTTCCTTAAGAGCAGCTGGAACTGTGGCTGAAAATGAGTGCTTTTCTGATATCTTTTGAGATAACAGCAACACTTCACTATACTTTGTTCTGAGTTACAAAAAGGTAACTTCTGGTGGTGAGATTTACAGTAGCTAGCAATTTAGCTTGGTGGAAGTAAGTCAGCAGACAAAAAAAGGTGTTGAGGCCCCTACAGCAGCATGACTGATAGTCTGGGATTCTTACTTGGGACTAGATCTATTCTTTTCACTGGATCAGTTATCTTCACTTGCAGAAGGGTTGACACTATCCGAAACACAAGTCTGGTTGCAGTCCTTCTGTCCCTGGGAAGGGCTGGAGAATATGGTGCACACACAAGACAGAGAATCTTGTTTCTCTCTCTCCCAAAAGAATCCACCTCACATGTATTAGAATTTCTCTGCAGAGACCGACAAAAGACAAACTGGGTTGAGTGAGAGTTTTATTTCAAAAACATACTATCACTACACTAAGACACTATCTGTTCTGTCTCTGAATATCAAAGTTATGACTTTTTGCTGAAATAATAACTGAAATAAGGGGCTGATAATGGCAAACAAATTTTACAGAAATATTTTCTCATTTTGACAATGTTTTTCCAGCTTTTGCGCTGTTGCAGATATAGGAGAAAATGAATTGCAAGCTGGTTGAAGAAATCCTCTCCATAACTTTCTGTGAATAATTTGTGAAAGAAACCAATTCCAAGTTTTAGTCTTCTGGAGAAAACTAAGAACATTACTAGGTTCTGTTTGGATGCCCATACCATAGAGGCAGGGTTAATAATGGGGATAATTCTTTTTATACTGAGCCATAAAGTATCAACTCTAAGAGCAATTTTGTTGGGATAGTTTTCAAAAACCTTTGACTGCTGTTTCTTCTGAAGAATTATATTCTATTTTAGCTCACCTGCAATTTAACACATAAGTGCTATGAGTAATGAGCTGTAACATGCTTTCTTTACCATTATGTGTGTCCAGAGACATTATTGTTATCAAAAATTTCTCTCTACTGAGTATTACCCCTACCATAAGGGAAAAGATGAGAATTTTGTTTGGTCACTGTAACTTCTTCTGAGAAAAGTCATTTTTCTTGGTTTTTTTTGGTTTTGGTTTTTTTTTTTTTTTTTTCATTTGGATTGGAAATAAAACATATGTCTTCAGTTATTCGTAATAGTCCATAGTATAGCATATATAAACCAAAACCACAGTAATGCTCTTCCAAAATGGAAAGGTCTTTATCTCAAATTACTTCTCAAGGCTTTCGGGAGAAAATATATAGCCAGTTGGAGCTACATATTAAGACATTTCTATTTGTCCTTCAACTACTTCATCTTGGTAATACTGAAGATCCTCTGACTGAATAAAATATTACATTAGCAAATTGAGCTATTGGCTTGTTATGAGCTCAGGTTGGTCTATTATGATTCTAGTATAGGAGAAGGAATCAGATGGGTATTAAGTTTATTAATCATGCTACAGATTTACAAAATATCTCAGAAAGATACTTTTAAAAAGTTCATTTGACTTCTTGCAAAGATGAAAACTTCTCTATTAAAAAAAAAAAAAAAAAAAAAAAGAGTTTACTTTAAAATGCCACATAAGTAAGTGGATGAATACAAAGTGAGATGCTGCAAATGGTGCAGGATGGCACCACTGCACTCCCTGGTGATATCACACTACTGGTATTCTCTTCTCTTACCACAGGACAGAGGAGGGGAAGGCACAACTGTATTATCTTAGCTGTAGTGATATATTAAGCCTGACATGCTGCCAAACCCCATGTGTATTAATAAGTTTCTCCTACTGATCCCCAATGGCACTCAGATGGGTTCATTGGTAGATTGTGGTAGACATTTAAATGTTTGAGCTGGGCAATTTGAGATGAACTGTCATGATTCATTATCCCTATTGAGGGAACAGTGCCAGGAAATATCTGGCTGATGACTTGAGAGACACCTAGTAAGCAGAATAAAACCCCAACTCACACAGCAAATCCCGCAGCACTGCTGAGGGGTCTAAACCCAATGACCAATACAACACACTGCCACTTGTAATAAGCCAGGAATTAAAAGCTGTTGTTATTAGGGACTTAAACTCAAAGGTTGGCAAACAATATGCTCCCAAATCACAGTCTATCACCAACTGACAGCTACTGCCTGCCCCTTGCCTGCTGGGTGTATCTGGGTGTGTGTAAATGCAGATTGGAAGACAATGAATTACTGGTTACAGGAATAAACAGCTCCTGATTTCTTTTAAAATGCAGAGTTTCTTAAATATCCCTGCCTCCTTTTAAGGAGCTGATTGTTGACAGCATTGCAGAGCTGTGCCATTTTGCAGTACTAAATAAAAACTTTTGACTAAAAGAGTCAAAGTGACAAAGGGAAGACTGACTGATTGCTTTCGAATGCAGCCTATATTCTGCCTTCTTATGGTTTCTAAGGAGAACTCAATTGCTTTGCCTTCTATTCTTTCTCAGGTAATACACAGAATCTTCAGTGCAGTGATAATAAATCTTTATACAAATTTCTAGAGGTTTTACTGTCCAGAAGGCTTTCATAGAATGTCGTGGCTCTATATTTTAAAAAACCCTGAACAAACCCCAAAAAGTTCTTTGGCAGAACAAGAAGAATGCTTAAATTTTGGGGGACAAGAATCATATTTGATTTACAACCTAATATAAGGAGAAACAGATACACACATCTACCCTACTAAAATATGATTTTTCTTTATGAAGGAATGTCTTTTAAGAGATAATTTTTGTTCCAACGTTGCTGGATAATCAAAGGCCTCAGGTTTCTTCACCTGCCATTGTAATTGCAGATGTGTTTATATATTTTTGTGAATAAATGGATGAAGCATTTTTACTGTTCTTCTAAAGGTCTGTAATAAACTATGTTTTGGCACCAGGACTGAACTTACTAGCTAAAGGTTAAGCTTTATAGGTTTACAGTTCCAGCCATATTTGCAGCGCCACTTTGGTCTCTTTTCACTGCTGCTTAGGCTTGCCAGCCATTGTGGATTGCTGTCTGACATTTTTCAAAGACTATAAAATAAGTTGTGTTTCTTCAAAAGCTATTTTCCTAAATCTCTTATCTGCCATTTGTCCTCTTATCTGTATGCATTTATTAAAGATGTGTCAGTATGAAAGGTCTAGAGATGTGATTATTTAACCTTTTTGGTGGAAGAAAAAACAGCTAAAAATACCTGAAGAGCAAATCAAATGAAGCATTCTTTCATATTTGGATGAATACCTACGTCGTTAGAGAAAATGAATTTTGTGACCTTTCCTACTACTATCCTTTGTTGTGCAGCATTCAGTATGAATGGTGGTTTTTGCTTTGAAGGCACATTCAGTAAATCAGCATTAGGGTACCCAGCTGCCTGGGAGCCATGGTGCAGAAAAAAACGAGGACAATAACAGTCAGGAATGAAATGCCTTTGCAAAGCTACTATGGACAAAGGTATAATTATGCTATATTATGATTCTTTCATGCATCTCCTAGTCTATAAGTGCAAATACACCCATTTGTCTTGTATGGATAGTGCTTTGGTTTGAAAAAGCTCTAAGGAATCCTCTCTTCTATCATTTCTTCTTGTGGCACAGTGATTTGATCTGTTTATAGACAGTATGATTTGGCTAAATTGAAATCTATAGCCAAAATAAAGCTCTTTGGGGCCTGAATTGGTATTTAATATCTTTCAGTGTAGCAAAAACAAGGAGGGTTTAATTAAGACTCTATAGTGATGTGTGTTAAAAAAAATGTGGTAAAGAAAAATTTCAATTTTCTATATTGTAAAAAATATATGATCTGTTGAAATGCAAAATGGATAAATACATATCTTTATAAATAGTTGAAGTTTTAAATGTGGGTTTTTTTAATGAGTTGATAGGTTCAAATATTATCTTGTCCATTTATTATCATATTCTTTGTTTTTTTGTGGTTTTTCATGCAAGAAATGAGCATGCATTAGGACACATTTTTTAGGGAATGTTTTTTAGTACTGATTCTTTGAATATCAGCATAGTCTAAAGGAGAGATGATTGCCTTTTATCTGGGAAGATACCCAAAGAGCAAAATGTGTACCAAAAGTAGTATGTCTCAAAGTCAAACTCCTCAAAGCAGAAAAAGCTTGACTCTGAGACGTGCTATTTCTTGATGTATTTAATACAACAGCAGATGAGATGCTAGGTGCTGCATTAAAATTTGTGTTTGATAAAACTGGTTATCTACTGTTTAGTATCTCCTCTGTGGGTACCGAAACTTATATATGTTATCAATTAGTGATATAAATAGTAGGGAAATAAAAAGGACAGAAAGAATTTCCTTTGAATTATTCTATAGAATCATGGGAAATTTTAGGTTGAATTTCCATGTGTTTAGGTTCCTCCATATTTGTGATTAGATGCAACAATAATTTATTACATGTCTGTGAAATTTTACATACCCCAGAAATAAAAAGATCAATAAAATAAAATCAATCATGTTCCTTTATATCTGCAGTCAGGAATGTGAAGCAGATTTCAGCCTGATCATCAATTTAAATCAGCTCAGATCAGAAAGAATCAGAAAGGTGCCCCTGGATGATTGCTTCAGGGCAGGATTTGATAGTTTTGAAAAACAGTTTCTAAGAAAAATATGTTTGACTTTCAGACCACACTAGAGAAACTAAATAACTGATTGTTACCCACTTTAGCATTGTCAGATAAAAGACTGGGGAGGGAAACAGCTTATTAAAATCAAGTAATCCTATACATAACCTGCAGAGATCCTACTTTTAGACTGTGGTACTTCCTAAGTAGCTACTTAGGACAAAAGCTCGTACTGATTCTGGATTTTGTACAGAGAATCCATTGTTTTGGACTGTCAGTTCAGAAGCATAAGAAACTATGTTAAGAATTTACAATTTTAGCTGTAGGTAGAAGCTGAAATGCTCCCTTTGGTACAACTGCATTCTTAGAAAATAATTTAAACAAATTAAAAAATTTAAATTTAATTCAAATTTAAAAAAAATTAGAGTCTGTTCCTCATTTATAGGAAAGTTTAGTGAATGTGATTGGGTTCATTTAGAGTCCAGTTTTAGATACATTGTGACTAGGTAAAGTTTTATCATGTCTATTGTGCAGAAAATAAAGAGTTCATGATCAGACTGGATAGGAGTGTTCAAGAAAAAAAAGAATAGGTTTTATTGTTCCCTAAATTAATGGAGTAAAAATTGGAAAAGAGTTCTGACAAGATGAAGGTCTTCCTGTTTTATTCTCTTTCACCTACATGTGCAAAATATGAATTCATGCATATCCACAAAGAGATTAGCTGTGGGGGTCAAATGTACTTAGACCGACCATCCTCATCAATCCAGACATCCATTCCATCCAGCCATCCATCCATCCATCCATCCAAAATCTGCAACTGCTCTTATTTTCTGTAATTCAATTTTGTGTAGTCAATGCTTTACTGTTTCATAACACAGTCATTCAGACTGGGCCACCACTCCTCCATTCTGAGGGTCTTGTTATGTTATACAGAAGTGGCTGGTACAGAAAATACATCATAGATTATAAAAGAAGGCAAGATTTTTATCAACAAATGCAACAAGGTGTTTGTTACTTTGCAAGCAAATAAAATATGTCATGCATCTTTTTCTCGTTCTTTTCTCTTTCTCACTTTCTGATCACCATTTTTGTGAGTAGAGGAAAAAGTTATCTCTAAACAGCCAACTAATTCAGTTTTGATTTGCATGTAAACTTTTCTGATTTAATTTAAATCAATAGTTGTTTACCAGAGGGCTGATTAAGCATTACAAAATTGATTTTTAAAACAAAATTATGTTTGACATAATTTGAAGGTTTCTGACTGTCAGTTATTTTGTGGGGTGCCCTACCTAGCCATAAAATTGTTTAATCAAGATTCTTTACCATGGTTGATTCCCTCTGTCAGAGGATTTAAATCACATGTCCAGACTATGCAATAGTATAGCTTTCGGCTGAAAGATGCAAATGTGTTTAATAAAACCAATTCAAATCCTTTTTGTAGGCCTCAGGATTACTAAAAGCAAGACAAATCCTCCTCTTAAATGATACCTTAAGATATCAAGCTTTCTGTTACAATATTATGATTAGTATATAAAATTCCATTTCATTCAATAATGAGTCTAGCTAATGTAGGTTCTAGCCATGGTTAGAAGCACACAGAACAACTCAGATCTGTCATTGTTTTCTTGTTCCTTTGCTTGTAACATTAGCAGAGTTGTTTCTTTATATGCAGTAACAATTATTGGTGGTTTTAGGGCACAAGTATTTGGTTCCTGTTGCTGTTAATGAAATTCCAGGTGGCCACAAAGTGCTGCAGAGTGACAGCTGTAATGTCCTTGGTGGCCACAGGTTTGTTAGGATGAAAAATAGTCAGAAATAGGACACTTAGTGAAAAGAGTCCTTTTTTTTCTCTTAAAAAAATACTAGACTTAGACACAACTCTTATTTACAATGTCAAGAAAAAAAAGGATGGGATATTTAAAAATAGATTACTATCATTTTGAAGATCCACTGACAGCTATTTTAGTTGATTCAAAATAAATATTTTTCTTTTAAATCAACAGAAAGTAAAAAAAAAAACCTTAGACGTCCTATGTGTGAAAAGTTTTCAAATTTTACACTGTTGTGTAATAAGTTTTCCTTTGGCAACATTTATTTATCAAAATAATGGTTAAGGTTGTAATCACTAGGTGTTGTGTAAAAATGTATTTAGCCCACATAGCAAAGTTATATACTAATAAAAATTTAGGAATGTATTCCTGATTTTTCTCACTGAAGAGCCATATTCATAAAGGAAGTCCCCTTCAATTTTCCCTGTCATATTGCACAAATTTTAAAAAGAATCTCTGCAATTACTGTTTTCCAGTAGATGAAACAGCAAGAGTTGCCAAACACTTTCTAGGTTTTAGTAGAAACAATCACAAAGTCTCTGGTAAAGTCTGAAAAAGGTGTTTTCAAAGTCAGAAGATACCTACTCCAGTTGCCAGGCTGTGCTGTTTGCTATTTTTTAACCTTATGCTCAGTCTCTTGTGACAAAAGAATTGAATGGCCAGCTGTATTGTCTAAATGCTACCTAAAGGTGTTTCTATGCTTACAGTATAAACAGTGATACCATTACTCATGCCTAATAGTATCTATGTCAAGAGCTGCACTGTAAGACTGAAGAAGCAATACAAAATCCTGTCTTGTATCACCTTGACACTCCCAGGTCATCCTAAACTCTCATTCAATCTTCCTTTCTTAACCCAGTGAAGAATACCAGATACCCTCATGCTCAGAAATTAATCTGCCTCCCTCTCAGGTGCTTCTATCTCTGAAAGAAGCTCTGTAGTTCTCAAGGTTTGATAGTTTCCACCAATTTCAAACCAGGAAGGAGCAAGTTATAGCATGGTAATCTTTTAATTCTTGCATTTGTGTTTCTATTTGCAATCACACTGAGTGAAATTCTCTCTCTCTCATTCAACATCTATATACTGTAAATTATGTTTAAATACCAAAGTGTTATTTAATGTAGCCAGAGGGAAAAAAATAAAAAGATAACTCAATACTGCCCTGAGTTCAGGGTTATTCTTTGAGCGATGCCACAAGATTCACACAGACATGACTAGTTTTTATAATCCCCTTAGGCAGTGCTGAAACTATAAACATGATGGGAATGAAATCTCACCATGTGTATCTAACAGCCCCAAAGAGAGTAACTAGAATTGGTGCTGACACAGCATTTGGCTTGTGTTAAAGGTTTAGCATACTACACAAATCCCTGTGGCTTTTAGATCATTAGAAGAGGCTTTAGTCCCAAAATACATGCCAGTGAGGTATCTACTGGTGCCATAAATAAGCTTGCAAACTGAGATGCTTTGCCCTGTTTGGACAGGGCAAATAACCCTAGGAAAATACAGGTGTATGCGTATGCCTAAGTCTTATTCAGACAGTAAAGGCAAAGCATGGAACAATGATATGTATATTAAAGTAATATTAAAAAGTGGATCAAAATCTAGAAAATTTTCATAGTTAACTATATTGTTGATTAGAATTAACTAATCAATTGATTACTAATTAAATATCAAAATATTATAATATATAAAGATATGTTAATGCATGACGATGTCAGGTAGTGATTGTTAGATAGATATGTGTGTGTATATATATTTTTGTACATACCCATATGTATATATCTGTGCGAATATTGCTTAAATTTTATTAGACATATTTACTTTAACACACAGTGTGTCCCATACAGAGCTTTGCTTTCCTCCCTGCTCCCTGATGTAGGAATGGAAAAATGCCACTTAAATGAAAAGTTACTGAAGGATTCAACCAAGAATAAGAAAATCAGACCCTGAAAAATAGATTTATTCATATATCAGAACTTCTCTCTCTTTTTCTTTTTATTTAAAGATTCTAGTTTAAGAAACACTTTGTTACAAGTGAAAGATATTCTGTGAATAGAACAGTTTTCAGAAAATACAGATTAAAAAATATTAAACTTATTCTAAGAATTATTTTCAGAAAGATCATTTCTTCTTGAAAATATTTCCACTGAACAATTTTGACTGGATTTTCTTTCTTGTTTGGATGTACACTACATGAAGAATTGCTTTTTTTCTTCAGTGAAGTTTGCTTACCTGCTAGGAAACCTCATTCATTTGAAAAATGCCCAACAAAATTTGTCACTCAAACATTGTAATTACAAGGAAAGCAATTTATACACTAACAGACAGACTTCAAAAGGTTTGCCAGATTTAATACTAGCATTTCTTACTTTTCTGGTTTCCTATATGAGGATTTTTTTATTTCAGCCTTTCCTGTGAAAAATGTCTCCTATTTTTGACATTTTACATTGCTTTCAGTTTGTTTACTTGCTATTTTATCTTTGCTATGAAATTTTGTTACTTGGGTTGCTTGAGCATTCAAGTAATAAGCCTCCCACCGTTTTTCTTTTAATGACTTCTACAATTCATGGGTTTAGGCAATATCAACCATGTCTCAGTTAACTATAAAAGTGAGTTCTTACTCATCTCTGCTCCTTTTGTTTAATAGTAAAAGTCTATATTCAATGCAGCCCTAAATCATGAGTTCATAGGGTTTGACCCTAAAGTTAATCAGTTTCCTTGCTAGCCATACCAGCAAATTCCTGTCAGATTGAATTATCAGTAGATTGAAGGTGAGCTGGTGTTATTACTTTATATTATCATGTGTGCTGCTTAGTGTTACTTAGTCTCCAACTGTTCCCCAGGGTTCAGTACATCCCACCTGACTCAATTTGTATGTTTCTTGATAGCCATGAAATGTTCTTAAGGATTAGTAATTAAAGTTTGTTTCAATATTACTGATAATCTATATAAACAAAAGATATGATAACTCAGAGAATGAGTGTACAATTGTGTACCTAATTTAAATGCTTTAAGATAAAGCTAAGAAGAATTCAATAGAAGTGTTTATGAAAATTACCTAACACATATGTAATTTCCTATTGTACATGTACAATGACCCTATTCACATGTACAACTACATCTATTTTTCAGAAAAGGTATATAGCATTATTAATATTTGTGACCATACCAAAAATGCCTGAAAACAGTGCTTGTGGAGATCTGATGTACCTTCCCCCTTTCCCATGAAGATTTACCTACTGAGATCCTATACGTGATCAGCGTCTCTGGTGGTAAAAAGTGTTTAGAAAGATAGCTGGCTGACTGTGAATTTCCTGAAAATGAAGGGATCCTGGGGGAAGTGTAAAGAGTCTGCTGCTTCCAGTACAGCACATACCAGCTCATGAACCAAAATATAAAGGTTACAATTTGGGTAGAGGCAAGGGTGAGAATTTCAGAGAAGAAATTCCTGTGTCACAGTACTGAGAGCATCTAAAGTGTCCTAACTTTCAGCTGAGACAGGCCATCTTTCAGAATCAGCCTCCTCTCTATTCGGTGTAGATACTCATTATGCATCTTGACCATTCTGAGGACTGAATAGGGCCTGTTTAAAGTCTTATTTCTGTTTAATTGCTGTCAATATTTATTAAACCTCATTGCAAAAACAGAGCAGAGCAGGGAAATCAGCCTCATCAGTGACAACATGAATTAAATAGAAAGAGACAGTAGCCAGCTTTATGCTATATTTCTCATTGAAGACTAGGTTTTAATTTAAATGCTGCTGAACAATTTGGATGATCTCTAAAACAATGGTAACATAGCTGCTGAAAATTAAAATATGTTTGACAATTTCGTTTTTTTTATTATATTACCCTAATTTTAACCTCATAGATCAGCTTCTACCCCTTCCCTCTGAGAGCTTGTGGAATCAGATCGTACTGATAAAAAGACAAAATGGCCATTTAAGAGAAGAATGAGAATTTTTTCTGCAAAACATTTCTGCTGTCATTGTCTACTGACTGTAGTCACAGGCTTATGCTTTTGGGAAGCAATGCTCTGCCTCCAGAGGTCTTATCTCAGGAAACCACAAGAACCAAAATTGATCTATGTGACTTTTTTCCTTTTTGCCTCTGCACACTAACACTGAGGGCTTCTATCTTATCTTCCTCCTTTCTAAGACTATTCCCTTGAGCAAGTTTTATCTTAGATGATTCTTCTGTAAAAATACTATGATGTACCATTAATGAAACAGCTGTTATTTCCTTAAGTTCTCTCAGCTCATGCTGCTTCATTCCACATCAACTGATTCACAGTGACATATGGAGAGGGACAGCTGTGGTCTTTAAAAATTCCTTCTTTTGAATCCAGTACTGCTGACAGTTTCAACTGTTTCAACTGTCACTTTTTTCAACCACCTGTTTTCAACAGTTCAAAATTTCATTGTGTTGCTACAATTTCAAATTTCCAGTGGTATTAAAATATTTCTTCTTGAAATTTTTTAACCGTTCTGGTCATTTTGCTCTAAAATTCTGTATGTGTTAAAGTAGCTCCTCTTTTGGAAAGCTCTTGAGTTCGTTAAACTTTTCAAGTGTCATTAACTGATAAACTTTTGCTAGAGATCTGTTAACAACAAATCCTCTGTGACAGCAAATATACTGCTGAAAAAGTCCTGTTCTATCTCTCAACAGTATTCTCAATTATGTCCATGAAACAGTAAAAGTCAATTGTATTTTCCGGGGAAACCGAGATGAGAAACCTTAAGAGACTTTTTCAAGGACAAAAAAATGTGTCTGTCCTAATTTTAGGACTAGAAATAAACATGCATATCTTAGTTCTCTGAAATGAACCTTAGTTATAGTCCATCTGTTCTTAGAAAACCATGGTGAGAACGTTTGAACTCAAACAGTAAATTTATGATTAAGTCTCAGCTAAGATCCACATCCAGACGTTTTGGAAATTTTATTGCAAATTTTGGTGTATAGGAAGAAAGGAAAATGCATGTATTTTGGATCATAAAGGAAGTTTATAAATCTAGAAGCTAGAGAAGAGCAGGTTTGATTTTTTTATTTGATATTTTGGATGCACATTGCAATCACAGGGAGAAAACTGAAGTAGAATTGGATGAGGTGATTACAGAAAGCTATTTATTTATCTATTAGAGATAAATTGTCCAAAGACAGGGATGGAGAGAACTTTAGGATATCATGCAGTTCACCCATCTTGAACAATGCAAAACAGATTAAACTGCAGTACATAATGAACAGTTAAGTTTATTCTTAAAGGTAGTTAGCAAAGGAAATTTCACATCCTTTCTAGTCTGTCTTGCAAAGTTTTCGTACTACTGCTTCATTGGAATCAAAAATAAGGAAGTAAAGGGCTTTTGAGAATGGAGGAGAGGGATTCTTTCCATATCACTATGTCAGTTAAATTTCATGTATAATCACTAAGGAAAGCTATCCTTCTTGTGTCTTAATTAAATAACCCTTAAGGATGAAGCACCATGAGGGACAAGGTCATGGCGAAAACTGTAATTATTTCCTAGAGCTATTGATTTTATGCTAATGATTTTAAATGATGCATATAACTTGCATCTAATAATCTTACCTCGAATGGCAGGTGCTATTTTGGGCTTTCTGTATCATTTGGAAGAGGGCTTCTTTAGACATATTTCATCCTGTGTGTCTACAATGATTACTGCAAAGGTTGGTGTGTGGGAGAGGCAGCTCAATATCATATCAAAGAAAAAGTTTTTACTTTATGTTAGGGCAGCTAAAATTGGAGAGGATGGAGTGAAGAGAAACTAAAAGAAGTGTAAAGAAAGGGCTAATGAGTAAAACAAGCCAGAACAGGATGTCTCTGCCTCCCCACTGAGTATGAAAGGGTTTTGAAATCAAGATTCCTGTGGACGAAACAGTTTCTCCTAGAAAATTCTCAAGACAAGAGTTCATCCCTGAGGTATCATATATCAGGATTCCTTTCTTCTTTGTGAATCTTCTAAAGGCTTAGACATGGAAAAAGTATGTTTATCTAAATATTACAGTATATTTTATCTTCTTGACGTTTATCTTCATGACTTAAAAACTTATCAGCTGTGCATACATTCTCAAAAATTGTGTATTTCACAGATTTTAAGGTTCCTGAAGAAGGCAGGAAATCTGTGTGTTGTGAATGCATTGATTTCGTATCCCTCAGTCTTTCCAGTTATCCATAATTTAGATGAGCACCATGCTGATATTATAAATTATTTTACACTCATTGTTTATCAGGAAAAACTATAAATCTGGGGGATTCTGCATTAGTGAAGCTACTTTTTTTCAGAGAAGAGGTCCAAAATATTCCCTGGAAGTGTTCATGTTATTATCATTCGTGTACATCACAGATCACAACTAGATTTTCCTATTATCTAAATTTCCATATTAAACTGCTATTTTCATGTTATCTTTTAATGTGCCCAGGCAATAACTACGTATGTGGAATCTTCTGTAAGGAAGAAAAACCCCAACAGTAAAAGAAACACATAAAACAAAGAGATCTTAATTTCACATTTACCAACATGCACCAAAACATTACAGGATGAGCAGCCTAACAATATTTAACGATTAACTCACTGTCTTGGCTAACTGAGGAGGTTCCAGCTGTCTGCAAATCTGACACTCATCTACAAGCAGGGCTGGAAGGAGGATCCAGGGAACTCCAGGCCTGTCAGCCTCACCTTGGTGCCCAGGAAGGTTAAGGAACAGATTATCTTTGGCGTCATCACTTGGCGCAGGCAGAACAACCAGGGGATAAGGCCCAGCCAGCATGGATTTATGAAAGGAGGGTCCTGCTTGACCAGCCTGACCTCCTTCATGACAAAGATCCAGAAAACACAGGTTATTACCATATTTACAGTAGACATTCT
Organism: Certhia americana; assembly: GCA_018697195.1. Taxonomy (NCBI): domain Eukaryota; kingdom Metazoa; phylum Chordata; class Aves; order Passeriformes; family Certhiidae; genus Certhia; species Certhia americana. Next base: position 21,745,929 of record CM031861.1, on the reverse strand, counting down.
GTCTTCCTTAGCAGTGGGTGAAAGAATTAGCTAGACCAATTGAGTGGAACTTTCTCACTTTCTGAGTGATTTGACTTGGCTACAACACAGATGGAACAGGCTGGCAAGCAGTAACAAGGACAAATTTTGTTCAGTTGCAGCTCATGTTGGGCCCATTAGAAGGACTAATATAGACTTTGGTCATTGTATCTGTCAATCTCATACTTTCTACTGGTTCATAAGTCAAAAGAAAGAAAGGAAGTAAAAGCAGGTAAAAAGAAAAAAAAAACATTTTAGAAAATATTGAGAATGGGAGAAGAAAGCATTTGAAATAGTGAGAATAATTTCAATCCACTGATTACTTACCTTGCAGGGTTTTAATCACAAGATGATCTTCACATACAGATGTTACAGCTCAAAATTTTTTTAGTATCATTTGGGCTTTACTTGTTTTTTTCTTTCCTACATTGCCTATATTTCAGTATCTGTGTGTCTCTCTTTAATCATATAGCACTTAGTGTCTCCTCTGCCTTTCTCATTAATCATCACCTCTGATTATTAGAGGCACCAGGTCTCCCTGTGATTTGCCCTTTGTGGCCAGCTACTTTTAATTTGGTCTGCAGCAGCTGCAAAACTGTTAGAGGTGTATTACAGAGCAAAATGATGCTTGGCAAATAGGTCTAGAGGTGTATTATTTTTTGTGATTTAAAAAAATAATTTTATTACTATTATTTGTTAAAACTATGGGATGCACTAAGATTTCCAATTTGGGAAATAATTTAGAGATATTACCATTCCACTCTGATTAAATCTGCTAACAGAACGAAAAAAAAGTATCCAAACCCAAAAGATTTTATATTAAACTTTAAAAACTGATGATCGAAAATCCAACAGGCTGAATTGCAATTCTAGACACGTATTAGATACCTTTTATGATAATTTATTTACACAAGTAATACTGCTGCAGTGTTTATGTGAATAAGTGTTAATCAAGGAGTAAAAAATGTTTTGAAAGAAACTGTTCATAAACAATCATGAGGCTTTCATTACTAGATTAGATTGCTACTAATCTTTGTTGTATAGTGTCTCTGCTAAAGCCCAAAAAGATAATCTTAGGAAGCAACACGGTGAGAATAACATATTAGTTCTCATGGAAGTTTAGCCATTTCTAGTATATAGCTGTTATTTAGTATCTTAAATAGAATGGCAATGCTGCATTGTAATTTCAGACAAGGACAGAAACTGCAGAGAAATTTCCTTTAGTTCTACTCCTGTTTTTTCTGAATGTCCTGCATTAGTAAATATAGGTGTAGTAAAATGCATGTAGTGAAGAAAAGTGCTGATCACCTTCACTAAGCATGAGTGGATAGTCAATGATTCTTTATTTCATTGTAAACTTGCATCCCACGTAGACCTGCATCATCCCCATAAGGATTAATTCAACATTGAAAGAAGGAGATAAGAATTAATTTAGTACTGAAAGAATACAATTTTAAATGATAGATCTTCACTCATGCTTCCTACAGCTTTGCTTGGAAGCAAACACCACCACCCTTCTTTGGCTTTAAAAGTGTTGGACTCCCTTTTTTACTTCACAAGTGCAATTCCTAGCACACATGCACACAGAGTCTTCCTTTCTATGTTGAAAGAAGGTACAGAAATGAAGATGCTGAAATAATTTCTATTCAGTGTTTCATAGATATTTCTGTGGCATTGTATTTTCTAAGGCCAAACCTGAAGGTCTTCTAACCACCACTACTACAACTAGTGAGTGAAACACTTCCAGTTCTTTCCTTTCTTTCACTGAAAATTATCTTTGATCCATCCTTTCTAATTCTTGTTATCCATTACCACTACTAGTCGAGGGAATGACTGGCCTTCTCTCAGAAACAGCAGTTATATGTCAAGGCATAATGACAATTGATTCCAAAGATCAACAGTCAGCAGTGGAGGGAATGCAGAACCAGCAATAATAGATAAGGTTGCAGGATGAAGCCAAGATGCAGTAAAATGATTTTCTACCATGTTTTCTGGGAGGTGGTTCTAATAGAACCCGTGATAATTCACTGTTAGTGTGCTTGAGAAAAAAATGTCTCATCTTTGCCTACACAATGCATGCCTGAAGCTGTAATTCTGAATAGAATTTAAAATAAATTCTGAGTAATTTTAAGTGAAATAAGCAGTGTCTTAGAAGGAAAGTCAATAACATCATGTGTCACTTGTGTTAAATTTTTATCAAACTTCACAAAAAACACTGCAAATGGGATCAAATAATGATCTGATAATCTGATTTCCTCTTACCAAGGAAAAAAAATGTCTGCCAGATAGGAGACAAGAGTAAATCTGTGGCTATTACAATCTAAAGTAAGATAACACTTTCAGTAAGAGGATATTAACATTCATCAGTTGATGGTAGCAGATCATGTAGGTTCTTGGGCACTCAATAAACCTCAAAGACCCTGAGAAACTATGAAATAACCTTGTATACATGATAGGAGATATTGATCTCTTTATTAGAAATAGTACAAGCAACAATTTTAATACAGATTATATAAAGATTTTAAAAATCTGAAGGGTACTGAGAACATTTTCCACACCTACAGAACATTACAATTGTGACTTCTTATGTATATAGGATGACGTTTTTCAATTCTTTCCTAATGGTGCCAAACTGATGACCTTGAAAACTCCGAGCTCTAAGCACTCCCTTGCTGAACACCACAGAACAGACAGAATTACTGAAGGCTTCATTTGAACTGCAGTGCCATTTGTCTGAACTTTCAGCCTCCAGGGATCTGCTCTAAGTAGCAGTGGTGCACATTCATAAGGATGTCACTTTTGGTAGCAATTTTTCTGAGAATGCCTGAGGAACTAGTTCATTTCATGTAAACTACTAAAAAGATCTCTGACAGATCTTTTCAAAAGATCTCTGACTACTTTTATGGATTTGAATGTATTAGCAGAGGCAGAGTCATGTTACCTAGAAGGACATCACATTGCACAGAATATAGATTACTCCTCTCTAAAAATTGCCAATACATTCTTGTAATATATAACCAATTGAATAATTTTTGAGTATTCAAGGCAGGACACTGATTCAACTGAAGAATTCTCAGTGCACTAAAGTATATGAATTTTTAAAAGAATTCTGTCAAGAAATGTAACCACCAAAATTCTGACTCATGTTAAAAAATAAATGAAGATGTGGGCCATTGCTCACAAAATCCATTATAAATTGAAATGCTTCCCACTTTGCTTGAACCATGAATAAAAGCAGGGAGATTTTTAACTTCCTGCTTCACTTTGAATCAAATTTTAGTAGTCTTACAAACTTGTCTGAAAGTGAAACAGAATATATGTAGTGTATTTGGCCAGCTCCATCTCACTGAACATCTAATTTACTCATTCTGGCGTGATATAAATAATAAAAATTGAATAACCTTTTTTAAGCTATTTTTCTTTCAAGAAATATTTTTTTCAGCGCTTTTTTTAACACATCAGATCTTCTAATGATAAAATAAGTCTAATTTAAATCAAAAACTTGAACTAGATATTTCTGCTTTACCTAAAATATTGTTTTTCATATTTGTCATGGGTTTTTCAGTAGAATTGATACAAAACTCGAGTTATTCAGTGAGATTCAAGATACCAATTGAGTCTAACAGAGAAGAGATAATTTAGGCTTTTCCTGTAACTAAAATTTCAAGCAGATATAATACAGATTTTGTTTTTGAAAGTAAAAGCTCAGTGGACATATTTAAGATACTCCAGCATTAACTTTCCACACTGCTGATAGCACTGGAAAAGGGTTGCTGATATGATTTAGAAACACCACATCTTAAACACACAGATTATGGTTTGGTCAAACTGAAGGGATTTAGTGTATTTAGGGATTAATCTAAAGTAGAACACTTTTTTACTCCATTCAGTTAAGTATGATTTCCCCTTCATATACCCATGCTGACTGCATAAAAATTAAATTGACTAAATTTAATTTTTGATCCAGCTGGCCTACTGACCATATTTCCAGCGGGAATTACCAGGAGAAACAGTCAATATTTTGATGACTCACAAACAAATACACAGCTGAAGAACTTTTCAAAAGGTATTTATTCTTAATATCTTCATTTTTTTCCTGATCAGGAAGCCTCTAGCCTATACTCGCTACAATTCTATCCACATTTTCCTGCCAGTTGATCTTGATCTGCAAAGTCTCTGTAAAGCAGTAAAATCTTGAGCTATCTAGCTTCTTAAAAAATCCAGGCTTGATTTATTTCCTTATTTGGATTTCTCCCTTCATTATTCCAGCATTTTTGTTTATTAATGTGGTAGCTGACAGAACATTAATATCTCACACTAGGGGATAGATTTGTTGATAATGAAAGGATCAATGGACTGAGGGTGCAGGCTGGTTGAGGTGTCAAACCTTTTTCATAATGCTGATATTCCTCTGAAAACTGAAACTCTAAAGTCAAAAGTACAGAGAGATACATCAAAGAATTTTAATTGCAGTCAGATTGGTAATAGAATTGCCCTCTCCTGGGTATTCTTAAAAGCTGAATACACTTTTTTCAAAGTCAGCAGCTGCACTTCAGTTGTTTCACCAAATCAATTAGGAGGTTCAGTGGAGTGTGGCTTAACATCTTTCAGAAGAGCACTAGTATACCAACACTTGTCTAGCATAAGAAGCCACTTTGGTTAAGAAATGGTAACATATTTAAGCACTGAATCATCACAACGTGCAAATGAAAAATGGAGCATTAATGCAGATGTGTAGAGTCTAAAGAAGTCTAATTCTCCATTAAAAGTGGCTTGTTAACATAACACTTATTGATTTTACAAGAGGCAAAACTTGAAGCACAACCAGATCAGCTTTTCTTGAAGAGTCAGTTTACATGTCTAAGAAAGAGAGATATCTAGTGTGCACTGGGAACAAAATAAGCAACAATAAACAAGTTGATAACAGAATGCATTAATAAATTAAGAACTTGTTCTATGAAAACTAGATAAATTATAGGAAAAAGATTGTAAGCACCTTGGAGAACATTCTCTTTCCTCACTGTCAGAAGGCAGGCCGTATATCACTCCTGAGATATCTTCTTCTACTTGTTATTTGAAGCCTGTCATGGTCTGCAAGCAGGCTACACTAGTGCTCACTATCCATACCACTGGAACATCTATCACCAACACAGTCATGTCGACTCTCTATGTACAGTCACCTCACACTCATATTCCATTTCTCTCATCACAGATTCAGCTACTGTACCTACATTTATTTTCAATGACCTTTGTTTCCTCCCCATATCTACTTTTTTCTTAAAATCTGTTATGCAGAATTAGTCAGAACTCTTGGAAAGGACAGGTTTACAAGGACAGAGAGGGTTCAAATCATTGTTTCTTACATGTAACATATTATATCTCTTTGTAAACTTCCTGGTAGGATTACTGGACTTTGTAATATCATAATATTATTTAGTGATCTTCCTGGAAGAGAAAGATATAATCAGAAATCGGACTTTTTTCAGTGCTGTATGCTCTGTGTGACAGGCTTTTCTACATGCTGTGTCCCAGTTAGGAGTCTGGGACTCTTTCCCTGTGCTGACTTGGTTCCTTGATTGTAAATCACTTATAGGCAATAACATGTGGTAACATAGTCAATAGACATGATTGTGGTTGCTGTTAGCTACCAAAGGCTGGGATAGTAAATACATGTGACAGGAAGGAATGTAAGTACTCAGAACAGATTAACTGAAACATAAATTAAGGAGGCAGTACAAATGAAAATACTATATTGAGGAAAGAACTAGGAGCTCATTTAACAGTAGCTGATTTTAAGGATGCTTTGTGTAAAACATAGAAATAAAGAAATAAGAAAGAGGAAGGTTATCCAGTGACCAGATGGGGCATGAAGCATAGTGGGGGAAAACCATGATCAAGTTAAAATTGTGACAAGAAAGCTGCATTCCACTTCTGTCAGAACCTCACAGATGACACTGTTGCTGGGCTTTTTTCCTTAAGATATTTGAACTGGAAGTCAATCATTGACTGCAGCCAGTTTACTACTTACTCTTCTTAAAAACAATAAGCTACAAATTATATGTTGATTTGAATTTCACTCAGTGTCTTGTCCAATTACGTAGCTAACTTTTTTACCATTTCCTTACCCCGGATCTAGTACTGGCTATAACAATATGAAGAAATTATAATATCAGTTTGAAAATATATTATTTTAAAAAATAAAATCACATTTTTCCCTTTCTTTCTTGAGCTAGATCATTACCCTGGATCATAAAAAGAAAACTAGGATACTTCTTTGATCACTTTATTGCAAAGTCTGCCTTAAAGACTTCTGACAGAAATGTGAAATTTGTCAACACTTGTGTTCATCTTTGCAGCAACTTATTGCTGCTGCTCATCTTGGCATTTTTAATGTTATCATGTTCCAAACATCCCAGAGATTAACAGTAAAGGTGATTTTCTAAATACAGAGGTTTAATAATTCTTTCCTTGATTTTCTGCTGCAGCCCACTGAGAATGACAAGTCATTGACAGAGAAGATTCTTGCAAGTAGAAACTTCTCCTCCTGTTAAATCTTTCTCATGACTCAGTCTAGACACAATATTTTAGATCTTTTCCATGAGCAGTGTGGATAAAATGGGGATTGAGTCAAAGAGAACAGCAGTGCTAAGTCCATGCACTTTTGCAATGATGAGTATTTATTCATCTGTCAATGTAAAGTGCTGCTTTAATGGTTGTCCTCTGTCTTCTCTGAGGCTGCAGCAGGAGAAGGATGGAATGGATGGAATGGATGGAATGAGTTCATAGTCTGGGCATAGTCTATTTAGACTAAATAAATGTAAACAGTGGGAGGCAGATGAGGGATGTATTTGCCTAAATAAAAATTATAGTAGGACCAATTTTTATGGCATCAAACTGTACTTTAGGAAAAAAAGTGATAATTTTTTTTTTATTTCTTTGTAGTGGATTAGCCTTGGCTGGATGCCTGACACCAAGACACTCCCTCACTCCCCCTCAATAGGAGGGAGAAGAAAATAAGAAAAAGCTAATTGTTCATGATAGGGACAGTGAGATCAATTACCACTTGTCCAGGTTAAACAGACTTGATTTGTGGAAAATCATTTCAATTTATTGACATTTTAAAATATAGCAGGATAGTGAGAAAAAAAAGATAAAACTAAACCCACTCTTTTCCCTTCCTTTCCCTAGGCTCTACTTCATTCCTTTATTCCCAAATCTTCTATTCCTCAAGCCCCAAGAGGCACAGTGGCATGGGGAATAGGGGCTAGAGTTAGTTCATAACACTCTGCTGTTCTTTCTTCCATGTGCTCTTCCCTCCCACAGGATGCCATTCTTCACCAACTGCTACAGTGTGGATCTTCCTTCAAGAAACTGCACTGGCATGAGTCCTTCCCATGAAGTACTCTTTTGCAGCAATGCCCTGTTCCAGCATGGATGTTCTCTAGGGCAGAGAGCTCTGTGGGCTCCTCTCCATGAGCTGCAGCTGATTCAAGAAACCTGTTTTGATGTGGGCTTCAGCATCATTCCATCCTCAGCAGGGTCTTCTCCACAGGCTGCAAAGGAATCACTGCTCTAGCACCTGAAGCACCTTTTCCTTCTCCTTCACTGACTTACTGTCTGCAGGGCTGTTTCTCTCATATTTTTCCCACTCCCTTCTCCCACAACTGCTGGGCAGCATTTTTTACCCCTTCTTAGATATCGTATTGCTGAGGTGCCACCAGCATCACTGACAGGCTCAGCTTTGGAGCTGAACTAACCCTGACTGACACACAGAAAGCGCTGAAGCCACCCTGGCAGCCCCACTGCACCCCTCCTACCAAAGCCTTGCCACATAAATCAAATATAATCTTGAAAAAGTTCTTATACTTCAGTTCTTACTGAATTTATATTAAAACTTCTTCTCTGCTTTTTAAGATATTTATGGAACTAGGAAGAAGATGTCCATATGCTAACCAAGAAGAAACAAGTTACTTTCACCATGACACAGGGACTACAAGGGAACATGACTTATTTTCCTGATGACTGTGGATAAATTGCTGTGGCACTTAAACCTTTTTATTTAAAACACTTCTCAAATTGTATTGCTATCTATACTCTGCTTATAAGAACCATTTCAAGTAAAAAATTGCAAAAATCAATTGCTACAAGCAAAATTCCTACTTATTTAATATTTTTCCACTTGAGATATGGACAACACAAGCAATAAATGAAGGCCTTTCAATTAATTCTATTGCTTAGGGTTTTTTCCTTTTCAAAAAGTACTTAATTGAACCTTTTTTGATCCCTTTTTCCTTACATTTGCTTCAAAAGGATAAAAAAATACAAACCAAATGCTACTGGGTTCTTCATTTCTTCTGCCTGAATGATATAATCACTGTGTGCCACCCCAAGGTTTAAGAAAGCAGATGCAGCAGTTTCCATACATGCTTGTACAGCTCTGAACCAGGAGGCAACAAACAGTGTTGACAGGACAGGTCAAATCTATGAAACATGTAAAATTTACCCTTGAGCATTGCAGCTGAATATAGAAAGAACTTACGTATTTGACAGTTATTTTTAAAGACCCCTGAAATGTGAGTTTTGCTACCTTTGAAAGAAGATAAAAAGCACAGACAGACAGACACATGCACAAAATTATTTTTTTTTCCCTCCACTGGACCTCTAAAACTGACACCATGTTTTGCAAAACATCAGTGGAACAACTGTTTGTGTGAATAATATTGATAGAGAAAATGTCTGCCAAGGTTGTTAAAGAAGCGTATGTCAGAGTTAAGAGATGAATCATTCCAGTTCCCTAAGACAAGCGATTCTAAAGAAATTCACCATGTTCCACATAGCACATGTTCTGTGAGTTTATGCAAGATTGCTGTCAAGGGAAACTGTGAATGTGCAGGTCTATAACATCAGTTGTTTCTTATGCAAATTGAGGACAACACATCCCAGCAGTGCATGCCAAAGTAAGGACTCAGGCAGAGATGGAGTTTTGCAGACTTTACCTGAGCTCCACTGACCATGGCTTTTGAGCTCCCATGACATAGCATCTCCCTGTTGGCATCCCATAGGACATGATTTTGCGATCTTGTTATTTGCCATGCTAAACATATATTTTCATTTGCTTAATATCAAAAGCTGCTTGTGCATTAATGTTGTGTGGTTTTCTAACCATGCTGGGAAAATTCAGCCAACTGAAAAATTTTAGGCACTGTTTTTTTGCATAGGTTCACAAGTCTCTCCCAGGCACTCACTGCGTTTGTATGCTTCTGTTCCTTTCGTAAGTGAATTACTGAAAACCTCCAATACTGAGAGAATTAATTCTTACAATGTCAGAATAAACACAATGAAGGAAATCCTTGAGAAGAATTGTAAGCTGTAATTTTTTTCTAAGGTTCCTCCTGTACTAAGTATTTTGCAAAATAAACAGAGACCAGGCTCTTGCCCTAAGGAACCCTGTATGTTTTACAGTCTTAACAAGAAATGAGAAAAGGATAGAATCAGCACATTTAAATCCTATTTTGCCTTCAGCCCTACTGTTTACTTAGTTAATTAAGTCAGTTTTATTTGAAGAAAATAAAAACATTATACCAGGTTGTTTTTTTTTTTATCCTTAGCTAAGCTGCAAACTCATAAGTATTTTAGGAATATGTATATGACAATAGCCTCCAGATATGAAGGCTGTTAACAAGCTGACATGGAACACTTCTGCTTCTACATGATACAAGTGGAAGCACTGCAGTGGGACTGCAAGAATAGGGATACATTTGGGAAAAATATGTTACAGAAGATGTAAGTATGACCAAGAAAAAAGCACTAAAATGACAGTTAAGCCAACTGAGACATTCTCTGAATTAATTAAGGATTTTATTATGGTGAAGATAGAAACCCTATATGAAGCTGTCCTACTTGAAGTATCATAGCAAATAAGAATGTGTTAAAAAAACCCAGTGTGTACTATAAATTTTCACGACGATCATGCTGGGTTAATCTTAAATACAGACATATTGTAAAAGGGCATTTTTAAATGCCCTTCTCTATTAGAGAATTGAGTATGTGAAAATGCCTTTCTCCAGAAAATCATGTCTATACCCTGAATTTAATCTCACCTATTTTCTTTTGCATCAGAAGTATATTTTCAATAATATCTACACAGGTTAACAATTAGAGATTTTTTTATAAATTCTATATTATTTTCATCTAAGGAAAAACTCAACAGAACTGTAGACTGAAATATAGCTGGAGTCATTAAGGTTCTATTTATATGACTATAAGAATCAAAAAAAACGTATGAACTTATTGTTTGAAAAACATGAAGAGATGATTGAAGTTGCTTAATTTCCAGGTATTCTGTGGAGAAAATCTTAACTACTACAAAGCAACTAGTTTTACATGACAAAATGAGCAATCATCTCATTTCATGTGCCATGGAACCAGAGAAGTGCCATATTTAGGCTGACTCTTAAGCTATGGGAATTCTTTGAAAGGTACATTAGATAAGGACCTACACAGAAAGATCCATTCCCCTTGTGTATCTGGATAGTTTCCAGGGGTTAATTTCTATGGAATTATTATTAGATGTTTCAACAGAAGCTGAATCTGCACTATGTTTAAGAGCTGTTGAGAGAACTATCCTCAGTAAATTTCTCTAATCCTGTCTTCAGCTCACATAGGTTTCTGGACCCTAGGAACCTGGGGTAGTGAGTTCCACTGATTAATATCACACAAGAAAGTACTTTTCTGCCTTTTCAGTAGAGCAGTTTCCTGACAATTTCCCAGACAGCCCTCTACTTCCTGTGCTGTTGTTTTATTTTCTGCTTTCCTTTTATGATTTGTAGACATCTAGGACATGGTCCATTCTATCTGTCTCATTTTCAAATTGGAGAGCTTTATTTAGTTATTCATTGTATGGTAGCTCTTTCCTATCACAGTTATTCCTATTATCCTCACCTCTGTCATCTTTGATTTTACAATAGTTTTTGAGATGACATGCCGGAACTGAATGAATACTCAGCATATGGAAAAATGAATACTCAGCATGTGTAAAAACATATCTAGTCCAATGTTCTGCTTGTTAGAGCTTTCTTCCTGAAAATACTGTAATTTGAAAAATCAGAGCATGGCATTTTTTCAGAATAAAAGCTAGATATAAACTGATGTTACATTTGGTCACTTATTTTAAAACTAGCCACATTTCTAGCCACATGGGATTTTAAAAAGCAAGGACTTACCATTGCAAAAATTTATCCTTTCTTCATTTCCTGAGTTTTGCAAATAGCTTATGGACTTTGTGATGTGCTGTGATGTAATTGATATGTTAAGTGTGAAGCCTAATGACAATATAAGTAAAATAAAATTGCTATACTGCTCAAAATGTGTCATTTTAGTGGAAATACTGTTATGCTTTGGTATATAATGTGAAAGAGGATGTACACAAATCAATACTTCCTATTCCCCAGGATCCATTATAAGCATAAGATTTTAAAAGGCTCTATTCCAGTGTTTCATATTCAATTTAAAATGTCTGTTTAAGTAATTACGTGATTTATTTTTGAT
>CM031861.1:21061997-21134335 GCA_018697195.1 Certhia americana | reverse complement strand
GCTGTGGAATGTAAGACCGGATAATCGGTGGGAATAATTGAGGATAGGAATGGATAATATGCTTTTGCAAAGTCCATCGAGGCCTGATCTGAGACTTTTATAAAGCCGTACCAGATGTTGACTTTATTTGATTCAAGATTTGCAATGTGGAAAAAATGGGCACTGCATATTTCCGTGTTCGAGGACGGGGCAGGAAGGGAAAAATTTACAAGCAGAGTTCAATGTACCTGAAATTGAAGAGGGTTTATTAAGCTGAGCACCACTGCTCCCGTTGGTTTATGTTTGTGCCATTTTCTATCAGTTTGCTTCATTATGCTTGTGTGGATACTTTTGCATGAATACGGTTTTGACAGATTTGGAAAACTGGAGTATTGAGCTGGAACTGATGGTATTTTTCACATCTTGGTAATCAGTGTAACAGGAAGCAAATGTTCCTGGTAGAGATGTGGTAACTATTCCCTTTTTACTCTTCAGAGGGAAGAGAACTAGTTTTAGATTGAACATAATTTCCAAAATGTCTTCTTTTTAAAGGAGAGAAAATGATTTTTGTGTCTTTGTCATGTTTAAAGCTTCAGTTTCTTTTCACAAATATGTTCAAATATTTTTCTTCCCTGTTTCTATCTGTTAAAGTTGGATCGTCCAGTTTGAACCACCAACATTGTACTATATGACCAATCACAATAAAACATAATCTATTAATGTATAGGTTTTAATTGCTTTTAGCTGTATTTATTTTTGGAAAATTTTTGAAAATGTCATTATTAGCAGAAAAATACATCACTAATTTATGAACAATTTGCAGATAAGGAAACAACTGATATTTTTAACCTCTTTGCTTTTTTACTAGTAGACTACATTGTTGCAATAGCACTCAATGGAAACATTTTGCTCTTTAATCTCTAATGGCTCTACACAGATTGTTGGGGTTTTTTTCGGTTTTCAATAGCAATTTGGGGATTTTCCCCTGTTCTTTTGCAGGTAACAGTGCATACCACCTTCCATCAATGCAAGCTTCAACTGTTTCTGCTCAGTATGTTGCAGGGAATACTATTAGCTGAGTTTCAGTCCCTGCTTGTCAATCTCTACCTTCTATTCACCTCAAGAGTAAGAATGACATGCGACTTTGCACATATACTGTAAAATAAATCATGTTCTTCATTAGTATAAGACAAATCATATTCAAATCCTCCTGAAAGAAGTTTGTCAGCTACAAAGCAGGAATCTTTCAAAATCCTTTTTTTGAACTCAGGAAATAAGCTTTTTCCCCTGTGTGACACCAGCAAATGATGTCACTTTCTTTCGCCATACCTTGAGGGTACAAAGGGCAGTACATAGATTAAATAAGGGGGTCAGTATTTTATGTTATTAATATAATTGAAATTTTCTGTATTTGGAAACTCTCTGATGTGGGAAATGAATTGTGGCTAGGAAGCATCCGCATGAACTAGTGAGTAGGAGCATCCTGTAATTCCTTTCATGTAACAGAATTATGAAATTGTTTGGATCAGAACAGATTTTAAGGGTCATTTAGTGCCAGACGCTTGTCTTCCACGCTTTGTTTCTGAAGAAGGTTTACATAAATTCACTCCTAATTAATGACTGAAAACTCTATAAAATGGTATTAAGTAGGTAAAAGATTCATAAAATTTTGATAGAAGCAACATATGTACCAGCAGAGGAATAGAAAATAGGAATAATTCACATAAATAATAACAATAACAATACTACTAATAGTAGAGAATTTAGATTTCATTTGGGAAAAAAAATAATGAGTTTAGCTCTTTCCAAAAATAATGACTTGTGTCTTACTGTGATCAAAATAAGACTCTGGAACTCAAAATTGCTTTCTGAATTTTTCTGTGGCTCTAGATCTTTTATGACTGTCACCTTCCTTTTTTGTAGAGATAAAGATCCTTGCAGACTCTTTTGATGGTAGTACATTCTGGTATGGCAAAATTCCTTATAATTATTGCTAAGCTGGAGTTACATTAGATATGCTAGTAGGGAAGGTGAATATAAAATTATCACCTTAAAATTATCATTTCAATAGAACTCAGTAGCAATCATCCAATTGCTTTGTCAACAACACGAGCTGTTTTTCCACCTAAGATGAAGATTGTTTTTCTCTCTGGCCCACTCTCTGTTTCATTTCAACCATAATGAATTTCGGACTTGATGAAGTGGGCACTAATTTATTTATTTTTCTGTATTTAAAATGCTAGGCAACACTATCAAATGTTCTTCAATCTCTTTTCTTTGTTTGTGAATATCACACTGTGTTATACAAACACAGCAGGGATGAAAGCTAAAACAAATGCATATTTGTGTCTACAGCACAAAAATGTGTATTTATAGATGAACAAACCAGGTCAAATCTTTCACAGTTAAAAAAAAAAAAAAAGAAATTAAACAACCATTTGTCAGATGAATATCTGGAGACCATTATTACGAGTCAATAGAACTGATCTTAAAATGGGGGAAATATTGTCAGGGACAAATATTTTTAATGACATTTTGTGTTTATAAGCACACACAGACACTCACATTAAAAAGACACCAGTCTGGTTTTCACACTGCACTGCTGCTCTGAAATGAATCACTCAGAGCTTTGTATTAGTTAAGCTGAGCAAGACAAATAATCTGGAAGATTGGTTTAACACATATTAACTCGTTTATTGATTAGATGTGCAAAAACATTTCCAGTCAATAGTGTATGAGTGAATATTTTTGCTGCATCAGATCACAGAGGAAATTATTTTAGATTTTATATCTTAGAATTTAGAATGTATATCTTATCTGAACTGGTTTTGGAGAGATAGCCATGCAGAATTACCTAATCCCCATCTGCTTAACTCAAATGCAGAAGTATAAAAATATTAGCATACCAGGCATCAACTATTCTTTGGTTTGTTTCCATCTGGCATTCTTGAAAGAAGAAAAAGAAGTGCAGTATATATAGAAAGTACAGACTTTATACAGGAGAATAATCCCTACTCAGGGTTTAACTAAGCTAAAAGATCAGGAAAAAATGTAGTTACGACCTTGGCCACAAATAATCACTGTTTATGGAGGGTCAGCCAATTCTGAAGTCTAAAAAAAGTTCTATTCTGCTAAGCATGATAAATAAAATAGAGCTCTGAAATAGCAGAATATGTCAAAAACTGAAGGACTGAAAGCTAGTAAGTGCACCTTTTCAAACCATCAAGGAAACACCAGTGGCTTGTTTTACTTCACAGTGATTCATCAGTCAGAGGTGAGATTTAACTTCATATTTACTGCTAGTAAAGATTTTTGTATGCAGACACCTTTCTTTAAAGAACATTCTAGTATTTTCTCTTTGTAGCCTGAGTTGAAAGTCTTACGTGGGCATAGCACATTATGATTTCCAGTTCTATTGATTTTACTCTTGTTACTTAACATGTAACTACCCAGAGCTCACACACATTTCTACTAACAGCTTGCAAATGATTCAGATTCATAAATAACAGATCTAATGCTATTTCACACATCCTAGGTTATCCAAGACTCCGGGAGCAGGCAGATAAGGCCTTGAATCTACAAGAAACTTGTGCTCTTCTGGAATGGCAACTCAGGGCTAGACGTAGTAACAGAGTACAACCTCTCTTTTGGCTGTTGAATGTTACCCTGTTAGTGATACTTATTAAAAATAGCAGGAACTGGGTAACTGTTTGTTCTTTTTTGCTTATTTAT
The DNA here is from genome assembly GCA_018697195.1 of Certhia americana. Lineage (NCBI taxonomy): Eukaryota > Metazoa > Chordata > Aves > Passeriformes > Certhiidae > Certhia > Certhia americana. The sequence goes on along the minus strand of CM031861.1, from coordinate 21,130,624 downwards.
ATTCTTTACTGTGATCATGGTAGCATATGTTACTATGTTTAATCTTTCTTTAATAAATCTTCCTTTACTACAGCTCTTTTCATCCTTTTGCAATCTATAAAAATATAGCTGCTTTGAGAACAATTACTAAAGCCTGGTTATAACTTCAATGAGATTTTCTTACTTACTGCCATAATGAATTGATAGAAAATATTCAAATATAAACCAAATTTTGATCAGTTACTGGCCTAAGCCTGAAGTAAAATGTGTGTACTTGAAATGAGGAGCTGAGTGTTGGAATAATACTATTGATTGTTTTCAAAAGGTTTCTTGCAATTCCCCTTGATGAGTTAGTCATTCAAGCAAAGATTATACTTTCATATTGATAATTTTCTTGTTCTCGTCTTCCTGCTAATGCTTCATTTCCTTTGTAATGACCTTTTTCCAAACCATCCTTAGCATTTTTCAGTAGTCCATGTATAGAAAACAAAGGCATTTTACATCTCTTTTCTTCTAAGGGAGGAGGGAGGAAGGAAAGATTATTTCTCTTTTTGGTGTACTCTTTTGGGAAGGAAGGATGGATCTTTCCTTTTGGTATACTCTTTTGGGAGAATAAGTGCATGGCAAGTGAGGTTTTTCCAGTGTAAATGTGGTAGATTTAGTACCTAATTATAGCCCCTGAAATTTTGGATGGGGCTGCTTGCAACTTTTTCTTCCATATGCCTTGAAAAAGTTAATTTTCTCTGGCTGAATTTCCTTTGCTAGCTGCTTTGACACAGTTCAATTTTCTTCATTCTGTAAAAACCCTATTCTAATTATTTTTATAAAAATGCATGAAAACCTTCTTTTTTTTTTTTTTTTTTTTTTTTTTTTTTTTTTTTTTTTTTTTTTTTCTATTGTCTATTTACATGCCCTTTGAACTTATTTTTACATGCCCCTTGAACTTATTAAAAGCAGACTTCTCACAAAAGTAGTGAGAAAACAGACATGTAAATCTGTGATTCTGGTACTCTACAGTAGGTTTATTTTCAGAGAGTTTGACTTAACATTTAAAAACATATGTAATTGTGATCATAGATTGTAAGGGGAAGAAACACCACATGCTCAAGTTTTGCTATAATAATCATGCTCTGTGAAAAATGAACATACGTATGGAAACTCATTTTCAATAAGCAACTACTTAGTTTTGGATTATATTTGGAATTTATTTGTATTACAATAACTCAGAGGAGTACAAATTGAGATATTTGCTGCTAACTACAAATTTACATTACTCTGTGAAATGTCAGAAGGGAAGGAACTAAGAAAATTGTTTGTAGTTACCCCACAAATAAAAAAGAGATCCCAGATCTCTGTTTACTTCTAGTAACTTTCTTCTTCCTGTTTATTGAATAATTTTGCTCATTTTTTATTCTATGGATATTTTCACTGTTCATGAGTTGCTCTATAAATGTTATTCTTTTAGCCAGCAGGTTATTTTTTAATAATTCCTATCATTCTGTTGTTGCTCTTATTTTATTTCATTGGACACCGATATACTACCCAACATATATATTTTTACTGCCTGTTACAGTGTTGAAGAGATTTTTTTTAATATAGTCTTTTCCTACTATTGAATTGGGAGTAATCTTTTTTTTTATGCCTAAGTATATGTAAACACCAAGATTAAAAAATGCTTCTGGAATCCTACAAGTTTACAATAACCTAAACTTTATGTATGTTGTTCTGTTATTAAGAAATTGAGTGGAAGTTAGATGATCTGGTTTCAGATTTATGTTCACAGATCCCCATCATGTCCTATAAGAACAGAACATAGCTAAAGACTTAATCAGAAAAAAATGGAATGAAGTGATTAAGGTACATTGAGATATCTTAAGACACATTGATTTATTGTGTTTTGGGCTTCAGTTTGATCCAGAAGTGAATGCAAGCTCTTCCATCTGAATTCAGGACTGGAAATTGTGGTACACAAACCCCACATCTCCACCATGTGACTGCAGGCTATGAATACCTGGCAGTCATTTCTTTACCATATAATTTGAGAGAGCCTGTTAAGCTCTTCAGGGCACATGTTTGACCATCTCTTCTCTCTCTCTTTATTTTTTTTTTTTTTATTTTTTTTTTCTTCCTTCTTTTCAATTGGAGTAGGTTGCTGTGTTGATAAGGGCATAAAGTATTTGCAAAATGCTGGTTGAATAGAACTGGCAGGAGAATAAGTATTTTCTTAATGTAGCATAGGGATATTTTCTGTGGCATCCTCAATTTTGCACTTATAATGAGTTTAAAAACAAAACCAAAAAGCAAACCAACAAACACTGAGGAAATTGTCTTTTCCATGTAAAACTGATGGCTGGCTCAGGGAAGGAGAGTGCATAACTTGTTTCAAACTACTTATAACAAACAGTTCCATCCAGACCTTCCAGATTGTCCTGCTTTGAGTCACAGACACAGTAGATCAGCTTTAATCTCCGTTTCCCTCTAGAGCTCAGTTGATACTGGAACTGTTGGTGACCCAGAGCAGTAGCACAAACTGTCTTCATGTTAGGTAAAAGCTGCGAGCTGCATGAGCGCAGTAACCTTACATAGGCACCTAGGATTCTAGAGTGAAAAAAATTATCAATGAATCAAACCCACAGGGAGGGCAAGAAATACCAGTGCCTATTAAATCAGTAGCTTCCTGCAGAGACTAAACTTTTGTCTAAGAGAGACTGAGATTGACTTAGTTCCCAAGCAAAATCAAGGAGGCAGGTACTTCTTTGCAAAACCAAGGATTGTGTCCACACTGAGTGTGGTTTCACTGAGACACTGAAATGACAGGTTTGGAATCCACTGTTAGAAGGAAGGAACAAACAGCTCTTTGTTTCTGTATCCTCCTTATAGACATGCTCCTAAATAAATATATAAATGAAAACTCTCTAGAATTAGTATAGACTAAGGAAGCTCTGTGGAGGTTGCTAGGTAGCCAAGGCCAAAGGAATAGAGAGCAGGCAGGTCTTTGAAAAACAGAATCAGTGACTTATGGGTTATCTGAAGTCATGATTTACTCAATTGTCTTTTGTCATAAACAAGACAGTAGGATTTTTTTTTTCTTTAGCAAATGAACAATGTTTTTAAAAGATTTGAAGAAAAAAAGACCTGTTTTATATCTCATACCTATGTATGTTTTGAAGTTATGAAATTTTATGCTTGATTGATTTCTAATCTTTGCTTATTACTGATACAGAAATTTGATGCAGTATATAGAGGCTATAAGATGAAAATTATTTATCAAGTTAATTATTTTTAAAATTTTTTTCCAATTTTAATTTTTACCATGGTGTGCATATAAGACTCTAGAAGAAGAAAGTTTCCAATGCCAGAAGGAATGCTTTGCCCTCAGTAGGTGTACAAAGGCATGTTTCACTGTCACTAATAACAGGAAAAGGCCTGATTTCTACCACCTTGCCCTGTAGGATATGTGATGAAGCTACCCATTACAGAAACACAGAAGCAACCACCCCCATCCTATTATGCAAAAATAGGATTTCTAACAGGCAAAGGAAGATTGTCATCTTCAAGATTAGGTGATCACATTATTGACTAATTGCTGCCTTTGAAATCTCTGTTTATATTTGTGCCTTAAGAGTCTTCTGGAAATTAACTGCTGTACCTCCAGCAGTTCTGTCATACCTACATTGAGGGGGCACTGTAATCCTACAAATCCCCTCCCTTCTCAGATTGTGTATGACAGCTCTAAATTATTGTTTAGTCTACCTGAGTTATTCTCTCACAATGTCTTCCATTTATGTCTAGAGAAGATTGAATTGCTGCATCACAGTTTCTCAATCTGTGTTTCTTCTTCTCAATCTGTGTTTCACAGGGTGGATGCTGTGGGGGGGTCCAGGCAGCTCTGTGGAACAGTCTCCAATGGGCTAGTAGGATGAGAAGGACCAGGGGTAGTTTGGGAAACGAGGAGAAACATCACATCCCGAGACGGTAAAGCTACTGAAAAGGTAATTCCTGTTAGGATATTGCTATGAAAGTCAGCTTTTCAGGTTCCATGGATATACTGGAATGCATGGCAGAAAACTGCTAGGGAAGGGAAGCACAAACCTGTGTTGCTGTCTGACTGTTCATACAGCATTTCCTGAATATCTTTCCTGAGCTTCCTAAACTGTGCTGAGTTTCAATTCGCATCCTTGCATGAGAGAGAATTTGGATCTGTATCTTACAGGGGTTTTCTTGTTTTCCTGTGAACCTGTTAGAGAATACAAATCACATACAAATTAACAGTAACTTTCCAAGAAATTCCTTACAGGAATTAAAACCCTGAAAATGCCATCTTATAAACCCTATAATAATTTAACAGAATAAAATGTTCTTTCAAAGGGAGAGCTAATCGTTGAATTTTTAAAAGTATATCATCTTGCTTTATTGGGTTCTTTTAATCTCCTTAGCTACTGTGCCTGTGGAGGCTCTCTTCCCACCCTGAAGCCTTAACTATGGATATTTTTGTTCCTAGCATTTCAGAAGTCCAAGAGAATGTATAAACTAAAAATCTGTCGTTCTTCAGAGTAACTGTAATGTTTCCTCCTTCATGTTAAAAGGTAGAGTTGAGCCATGAAGCATCAAATAATTTTCAGCTGTCCTGAAAGCCCAGCTATATGGTGTATTTTTGAGCCCAGGTAACTTATCATATGTCCATGCTATACACACATTTCTTGGTTCTCAGCTAAAATTAAGTTTGCTGAACAAACAGATTTTGTTCACTCATCCTAAACCAATCATTTCCCATGGTACATTTAGAAATATCTGACAGGCTGCCTTGCTTCTTTCCTTTATTAATGTGCCTTAATGTATGCAGAGTGCAGGAAAAATAACAATGGAAAATCACACTGGTAGAAAATAAAATGAGATTTTTGATGCAAAAGTTTTCATAAGGATCTATTCCCACATCTCATGAGACACTAAAAAAACATAAAATATCATTTAATGGGGAAATATTTTTTCTTTGCTCACTATAGATGTTTTGGCTGGTTGAATACTAAGTTAGGCTTTCAAATGTGTCTGGAAAATACCTTCTTTTTTGTTGCTGATGAGCTCCCTCCAGCTCCCTGACATTCATTCATTAAAGCAGTTCAGAGAATCCACTGCTACAATTCATGAATTTGTGACAGAAGAAAGATTTGGTACAGGAAAGGGAGAGGTTGCCTCCTGCATTTATACATGTAGTGATAGTTTTCAGCTTGTGATCTGCTTTTCAACAATCTTCCACTCAAACTTGTTGCTAATCAATTCAACCTAGCTTCTCCAGACCTAATTTGGTTTTCTATTATCTAGCAGAAATGAGTTTCTGTGGCTTTTATTAGTGAGGGCCCAGTAGTCTTTACAAAAACATTGCAGCAATTTGTCTTAAGTACTTTACTGTAAATGAAAGACAGGAATAACTTGCTCTTGGTTGGAACTAGTCTGAGATCCAGAGTGTCCAGCATCAATCCTTTTCTGGGTTTCAGGTGTCTTCTTGGTTGCATTTTTCTACCTGCAATGCGGGCAGACTTTCATGGAACTTCTGTAATGTTCCTTTGTTGATGCTTTAGAGACAATCCTTTCTTGAAGGGGAGAAAGGATCTTTGCCCAATAGTTAACAGGTGTCATTAAAAGAGCTTTAAACTAGATTTGAAAGGAGAAAGGGATAAAACCAGCCTCACTAGGGAAAGGCAAGGCAATGTTTGTGGGATGGTGCGCTGGCAGGTCCTTCAGTCTGCTCAATGATGTGCTGAGTACACCTGAGCACATTTGAAAAGGCTTTATACTAATATACACAACATGAGCAGTGTAGTGGGGTTGACTCTGGCCAGATGCCAGGCACCCACTAAAGCTGCTCTGTCAATTCCCTCCACAACTGGATAGGAGAGAGAAAATATAAAGAACATTTAATGGGCTGAGTTAAGGACCAGGAGTGATCACTCCCCAAGTACCATAATGGGCAAAACATGAACTTAACACTAACCAAATCAGAGCAGGATAATGAGAGGTAAAATAAATCTTAAAACACCCTCCCCCATCTCTCCCTTATTCCCAGCTCTACCTCCCCCCATCCAGCAGTGCCAGGAGACAGGGAATGGGGGTTATGATCAGTTTATCTCAAGTTTGTTTCTGTCACTGCTCAGGGAGAGGAGTCATTCTCCTGCTCCAGCATGGGGTCCCTCTCAAGGGAGATGGTTCTCTATGAACTTCTCCGTTGTGAGTCCCATCCCACAGGTGACAGTTTTCCACAAAATTCTGCAATTTGAGTCACAAGAACAAGTGCAGCATTCTCCACTGGGGACAGGTCAGTGTGGTTGTACAAATCAGAGGAAGAGTCTGGAAAGTAGCCCTGCAGAATGAGATCAGAGCAATTGTAAATTGAATATGCAGTGCTCTGGTAACCAAAAGAGCCAGCTGTGTCCTGGGGTACATCAGATGCAGCATTGCTGGTTGGTTGAAGGAGATTATTGTCCCACTCTACACTGCAGCCCTACCTTGAGTACTGAGTACAGTTTTGGGGGCCTCAAAAGAAGTACTAATAGACACCTATTAGACTGTCCACACAGGCAGCCACATGGTGAAAGGTCTTGAGAGCAAGACTTATGAGGAGCATCTAAAGTCACTTGGTTTGCTCAACTCTCAGAAGAGAAGACTGGGGTGACCACATTGCAGCCTAGAACTTCCTCAGGGAGGCAGCAAAGGAAAGTGCATCTTCTCATCTCCCTAGTGGTCAGCAACTAGAAAAGATGAAATGGAGTAAAGCTGCACCAGGGGAACTTCAGATTGGAGGTTACTCACTCACTGAGTGGTTGGTCACTGGCACAGGCTTCCCCAGGGAAATGGTCATGGTCCTAAGTCCAAGAGAGTTCAAGGAACATCTGGATGATGCTTTTAGTCACATGATTTAATTTTAGGTACTCCTGTGAGAAACAGGGAGTTGGACTTGATGATCCTTTCAACTTTAGTTATTCTATGGTTCTATGAATCCAACCTCAATGACATAGAGAATCATTTGGATTTCAGGCTTTACACTGGGAAAAGGAGTTACAATCCCTCAATACAAATATGGAGAGAAATTGAAATTAGAGGGGATGACATTGTGATAGCTTCATCTGCAAATATTAAGTGTAATTTGAACTTCTCCACTCTTAAGACTTCCTGAGAAAGAGGAAGCCTAATGGATTGATGTTTCAGTCTCTGATTCCCTGCTTAAATTGTGTTTCATGTGAACTATTCTTGAAATGCCATTTTGACTGAAGGTAGGGAAAGATAACAGTGCTGTTTTAATATAACTTGAAAACTTGATGGTAAAAGGTAATTTATATTTTCAGTAAGAGGTTTTCATCTCCATTGGACTCTAGTGATATTGATCTGATATCAGTACCAAGTATTCTGACCAGATTCTGCTTCTGGTGTGAATGACAAATATTTCACAATGTCCTAGTAAATAGAGCTCTTTCTGTGTGTTTCTTTGGCTGGTCAGTTTGCAAGTGGCTGCATTTTGCTGGTCTGTTTGACAAATATTTTCTTTTGGTACATTTTAAGATGAATGATTCTGAGTTTTTAATCTCTGAGCCCCTTTGAGGGTATTTATAGTAAAATCATAGTAGTCAATGCAGGGTTTGGTTTTTTTTCTGTTTTCTAACATCTGAGAAACCAGTTGTCTTCCACAATTTGTGGAAAAGTCCAAACCTTTCAAATTAAGTGAAGTGTACACATCTTCAGAATTAATTATGTTCTTAAACATAATAAAAATCTCCATTTAAAAATGTGACATGCCCCAGAGTTTGAAACAGAACAGAAAAAATTAGATACTCAAAACAAAAGTTCTTTACACCTAACAAATTCCACAGCCATGTTTAGAACATGCTTGTCTCTTGAATGCCTGTGTGAGCAAAACTAGCTCTACACAGATGGAGATTAATAAGATTACAGTCACAAATTGCAAGCATGCAAAACTGGCAGAGCCCCTTGCTAGCAGGCAAGACAACACCAGGAGATCCCGAGGGTTTTGTCTTAGAAGAAAGAACCCTTAGACAGAACCAAAGTCAATAACCTTTAAGAGTCAAATAGAGGCAGGACAAGTCAGCAGCAATTCCTTCAATATTTCACAAGAAGACTAAAGACTGTGACATATCAAGGATAGACCATCGAATCTCTGAAATGATCTGAGAAATCAAATATGAAAGAGATGAGCTACCAGACCGTGAATATCTTTCATATTCTTTTTGTTTAAACTTACTGTGTGAAATTCTTCTTTCATTAACAAATGGTTGAAAAGCTGGTCCCCTTAGTGTGTCAGAATGCCAAAGATTCAGTCTCAATTTACTACTTTCTTTTCCTCACCTCTGTAGGGTTGGGCTTTGTTCATCTGCCATTTTTTTCTTTTTTTTTTTCTCTGTTATTATATTTCTAATTGTGCTCGTCTTAATTTGATAAATTATGAATTCCCTTTTCATTTCTCAAGTTCTGTTATGATAGATAGCAGAAAACTGGTCATCTGGTAGTGAAGGAGAACAGTTTGTAGTATTTACTCTTTGTAAGACTGGATGTTCAAGTACCTTCCTCTGAATATTGTGGTTCCTGTACTGTTCCAGAATTATGTCCTGCAATTTTAAACATTTCTTTAGTGGAAATTTTGCTTTGACTACAGTAGGATAAAACTGGATATGGAAGAGTCGATCTGAATATCAAATAGAATTTTTTTTTTCCCCTTATTCCCTTGACATATTGGGGATTTGGAAAACATTAGCTGTTGATTTGGCAACATAAAATTGATAGATAACAAAAAATCCAAACTAGCTCCAAACTACTTTAAACTTTTGCTTGCAAAAGAGAACATATTGAAGCAGGGTGAAGGGGAATGAAAGAATTTACTCTCAAATGTATCAAGTAGATAATTTCTTCTTGAGCTGACATTTGCATCTGCTGTAGAAGGTAGATCTTGGGAGAAATTGTTAACATACTAGAAATCAGATAACATCTTTTTTTTATAACTAGTGTCTGATGTAATATTTATCATGAAGTTATTGAAATCTGAAAGATTGAAGAACTGAAGATTGAACAGTCTGGATTAGGAACTATGACTATTAACAAAGCAAATGAATACAGCAGCAAGGTGTTTGACTTCAGCTAGAACTTCCCAGGATGTTTAAATCCATACCAAAGTAGCTGGAGATGGAAGTTATTCTTATGGAACCTCATAAAGTGAGAGGAAAGGACAGAATTCATGTCTATATGGCCTTTGAGCAAGAGCACATTGAAAGAAATGTGCATGAGGGTTGTTAATGAAACATACTTATAAGCATAGATTAAATTGGTGTTTTATGGTGGGTTTGGGGGTTTATTTTTACCTCACAATGCTCTGTTTCTTTGCTTTACATAAAGCCTTAATCTCAAATTTTGCTAGTTATAAATGTTTTTGATGTAAGCTTGTCTTGTGTTGGGGAGCAAGATGCATGACAGCAAGACAGTAGGGCTGTCTGCAAGTCTAGAGGTAAAAGGTCAGAAGAATATGTATGCAGTGGAAAAGGAGCTGCACCTCGAGACACGAGTGCTGAGAGCACTTCCTACTGCTCTGTTGAGCATCTTTATGGTAACTGTGAATGCCAAGTATCAGCCTTTAGGAAGGAATTCCCTCTGGCAGAACAGTTCTCTGTTCCTCCTGCTTAGAAGCAGATGGCAAAGAGGAAGCCCACATCACCAGGCAGACCTGGGTATTCTGTGCCTCTGTAGGCTGAAGATTGCTTTCATCCAGTAAATCATTGTTCTTTCAGTCATACAGATATTTGAAGTGACTTAGAAAAACATGAAAATTCTTTTGAGGGTAATCTCTGCACTTTTTATATAAAACAAATGAGCAGTACAAACAAGGCTGAATTTATACAACATGGAACATAGCAGCTAACAGAACTAATCTGTGAATATATGTCTGATATATTACAGCATTTTTTTATATTGACCAAGTTGATTATTATACTTTGCAATAATATTATTTCTAATAGTTTTCTAATATTGTTATGTAATGGCAGTGCTCTTGCTATGTTATGAAAAGAGCTATTTGAACACAAAATAAAAGAGAGGTTTATATCATTCAGCTGCTGCAATGAGGGAAGCAATACATTTAATCCCCTTGATTTGCAGCTATTGACTTCTATTTCTTTTAAAACTTTTTTACTGGGCTGAATACAAGAGCATTTGACTTCAGAGTCATTCACTCTTTTAGATACATGAAGTTACATGCTGTACATAATGAGCTTCTGATGAATACAGAAAAATACACTACATCAGAACAAAAATGACAGCACACTGGTTAATTTATTTAATAATCAAGTAGCACAGACATGCTCAACTTCTCTGAATATTGCATTCAAAAATGTGATTTTATAGCAAAATTTCGTGTTTAGAAGTAGAATATGTGAAAATGAGTAGGTAATTTATCTTTGCAACTTCTGTTTGATCATTACTCCAGTTTTACAAAGAAGATGCAGAGATTCAGCATTAAAAAAGTTGGGGGTAGAACCTCTTCCCTACTGTCTTTGATCTGGAAATCTGGGCCATTTTCCCCACAGAAAGCTCCAATTAATCTATTTGAATTTATTATTGCATATCTTTATAACTCTTTGAGAATCTGAGATACTACAATTGAAAATTACCTTAAAATGTCTAAACTGAGAAAAGCTGTCTTAATTATGGACATTGTACAGAGAGGGGCAGGGATGGTCCTGTCTCCAGTCCCATACACTGCCTTAAAAATAAAGTAACACTTTTTATAGCAAAGGATTAATAGCTAAGCTAGAAAATACTGTTCAGTTGCATATGTATCTCTATTTAGTTTTGCTAGGAATACTAAAATTTTGGCACCATGAAGACCACTATGTTTTGATTTATAAGCAAGAGATCTTCCTATTTCTCCTGCTCTGATCTTTTCTAAGCATTGCAACTAGATGCTGAGTTCCACAATAATTATTAATGTTGGCAAGTGTCCACTAGTGGCAAATCTGGGAGCCACCATAATCCATTCCTTTACTGCAGATAAAAGTTAAATTTAAAATTACCAGTATGAAGAAAAAGGGCTCTATAAATAGAAATTGCCATTTGATACTGAACTGCTGTACATTTAAAAATGTAGGGGGAAAAAAAAAAAAAAAAAGTGACACAGTCCAAAAAGCAAAAAGTGAAATATGAGGCTTGCATACTGAATTGGATTGATCTGGGTTAGCGATAACAAATTCCAACTGAATATAAACTTTGTGCATCCTGGATGGCTGCAGAGTGAAATCAGTGATCATTCACTTGCTTGTATCAAAGTTCTTATTTACCTAATTAGCAGCAAAAGAGTAGAAAATATATGCTGGTTCAGGTATTTGTGCAAAGCAATGACCCCTTTGCAGTGCCTCTGCTATGTCAGAGTCAGGTGATCAGAGAGTGCTAGCTCCTGTATCTCTTGAGCAGCAGATCGAGATCAAATGCTGGTTTACATCTTTTTTTAACTCCATGTTTGTGGTTTCCTCGCTATTTTCTTCTGTAACACTCCCAGGCTTTTTTCCTTCTGATGGTTCTGTTCAGACAAAATGCTACTAGAGCTGTGTTTCTGATTACTTTTCCACTGTCCCAGTATAACAGGCTGATGAGATTCAAATAACAGCTGAAGCCTAATAAGAAAATCTGAATAACCATTGATGCAATTTTTAATCTTTTTTTTTTTTTTTTTTTTTTTTGCTTGATTAAAAAACCACAATGTGAATAAGGTTTTATAAAGTGAAAAGAAAAATCAGATTTTCATGGGATTTAATCTGATGTGAGAGAAATGTAAAGCTAATCTTCTATTTAGGAGTGCTGTTCTTGAATTTATTGGCATGCATCTTCTGTTCCACTTTGCTAAATGTATTCTTCAGATTCCTTCATCTATGGATATGGAATATTAGACATTACTTGTCTTACTTGACAAAGTTTCATATATTCCTGAGCCAAGTGTGAACAGAGAATTTTCTATAGTAGAGTCTAATGTAGAATTTGGTGAGAATTTTGGAGTTAAAGCTGTAAGCTATGCTGTCTACAGAATGAAATAACAAGGAGGTTTTGTTTCATCAAACTTAGAACTGACTTCCTTACAAAAGTATTCTAGGTTCTCATAGGATATCATATTATTCATCCCTCTACTTTTAAATTATTAATATAACCAAGGAAGGAGTAAAAATTAATTTAGGGATCACTCAGATGAGTTTTCTTTTATTATAATGAAGGATATTGCTTCCATTTTTAGTCCCAGGAACAGATTTCAGCATGTTTTCCAGGCATTTGTTACTTTTGATCTCTGAAGTCATCACAGAACAAACAAGAGAATTGGAAAAAGTGAACATTTTCAGAAAAAAAATGGGCTATGGCAAACATAACATGATCAGAAACCTCTTAATTCTGATGGAAAGACACTCTCTGACTTTCAAGAGGAATGCTGAAGTGTTGTTAAATATAATGTAATATAATATAATATAATATAATATAATATAATATAATATAATATAATATAATATAATATAATATAATATAATATAATATAATGTATATTGCCTTCCCATTCAGGTATATGAAGATATGTACACAATTAATTTTTTGTTTATTTTGCTTTTATGCTAGCTTGGACAGAAAATTCTTGAGTGTTGATTAAATTCTATGGATCGTGATGATTTACACATTATTACAGATGAAGCAGAAACTTCAGCAGTGTTGTGAACAAGTGAAATTAAATATAGGATGGGCTAATTTAGAATGCAGAAGAGCTGGGATTTTGCTAAATAGTCAAGTTTTATTTGGAAAAAAAAGTATTAAATTATATCAGTTCAGAGGGAAGTTAGTGTGTTTAAGAGATATGGAAGTTGAGATACGGTGCTTAGAACCAGACCTGCCATGCTGTCATTTCAAAGACATAGCAGTTTTTATCTCCAATGAACTGCAGATGAAAAGGACAAATTCAGTCTCTTACTATACATTATGTTCTTCCCTTGAAAAGGCTCCACATTCCCTAGTCATGCCTGTGAGTTTAGTGCATGTAAGGAATTATATTTAACTGGATACATAGACAACTATGTTGATTCTTACCCTTCTCTCTCCATATCTTTATTAACTATTTTGAGTATTAAAATGAAACTAAAATTATGAGGTTTTTAAACCTTTTAATGGTAAGTTAATTTGGAACTTCCTAGCTTTATTATTTTATTCAAATTTTGATCATTTTTTTAATGATTTTTGCTGTGTTACTCCTATGACAATTGCAATAAAATTGTTCATGCACAATCCATTAACACTTTTGCTTTTTGCTTTCTTAATTTTCTGAACCAGAAATTTGTCATACTTCACCTCCTTTGTTTCCTCTCTTCAAAAGGAATGTAAGGATTTATGTAAGGATTGCTGTGGTAGAAAATCCTTTTTATTTCCAGAAAAATATGGAAGGGATAGAATGGTTACACTGCATACATCAATATAAATATTATTATATTATCCTCAAGTGCATGATCATGCTTTAGTTATTCCTTCCCTTACATTCGCCATCCATTCAGACCTTGTCTCATTCATTGCAGAGGATACCTTGAAAAAGGAACTCTAAAGACATTTTTGGATATTTTTTTGAATGCTTGTCTTTGCAATTGAAAGAATTTTGTGAGTTTATTTTTTGGGGTTTTCTGTTTCTTTTTTTTTTTTTTTTTTTTTTTTTTTTTTTTTTGTTTTTTTTTTTTTTTTTTTGTTTTGTTTGTTTTTTTTTTTTTTTTTTGTTTTGGTTGGTTGGTTTTGTTTTCTCTTTAAAGCACATTGCTTGTGTTTCAGCTATAATATAAATTTCCTTGCTAATTTTAGGAATTTAAAATTCTTTCAGTGCATACTCAGAACTCCCAGTATAAACAGCTGGAGATCTACACACGGAGGGCAAGCAGACTATTAAGTTGAGCTCCGCAGTGCATCTGAAAAAGGAGGGTTCTTCCCTAGACCTGATTTTTTCCTCTGACAGTAGGTAGTACAAAAAGATGGGATGTCAAGGACTAAATATTCCAGATGCTCTACTTGTGCTGCTATTTGCATATTTTACACTCCGTCAGTTTCTCTCCAAAAGAAAGAGGTACACATTTGCAATATGACATTTGGTTTAACTTGGTATTGTTTATATAAGCTAAAAGGAAAATTGATTACCTTTCCCATTTTTTCTTCCTGCAACTCTGAAGAGATGTTTTTGGTCTCCTTTGATGTACTATTACTCTGCATTTAATCAATGCTTCTGTATTCGCTTTGTTTTGTAGTGCTATCCTTGCAATCTTCAAGAGACTAATCATGTTTAGTTCTTTTAAAAACCCCATGGAAAACACATGGAAAACAATTCTGCCATCATCTCATTGATTTTGTCTGCATTAAAATGATGATTTTTTTATTTCTTATGTTGCTGACTCACCCTGTCCTTCTCTACTCCAGATATGTACAGCGGTTTCTGTACACCTTCTGTAATTCTGTCTCCCAGACTGGTGTTCTAGTTAGTAATTAGTCCTTGTCCTTGTGTCCTCAAGCTCTGTTTCCACTCCATCCTGATAGAGTAGTACATTTTCCTTAAGTTTATTCTGTCCCTGTTGTTTGCCCCCATGACTGTTAATGGGGTTGCATGATGAAATAGATCTATTTTTATGGTATTCTGCCTTTACAGGAAGGCTTGTTATTAACCTGAGAGTTATAACCCGCTTTCCCAGAGATCTCTGCAGTGAGTAGAATTGCACCAGCACAACCAAATGCATGTTCAGGAGATGGAAACCTGGCTGGGGACACAGGAGGCAGGATCTTCCAGAAAAAGACAGTTGACAAGAGAAATGGCTGTGGAACAATGGTCTATTCACTTGCCATTTCTCCTTAGATTTTTACTTTATTGATTACATTTAGCTAACTTTCTGAGAGTTAAAGACCCTCTCAGCTCATCTATTTTGGTGTGATCTTCACTAATCAGTATTAACAAATCCCCCCAGGACAGGGGAGTGAAAAACAACCGTGCTTATTGATGTCTTCATTTTGGAGGAGCTGAACTGTTTCCAACAATTAAAGGTAATTTGAGTTTTCTGGGAAGTGTAAAAATTGGAGTAAGTAATAATAGTGTCTCTTATTTCACAGCCCTGCAGGGACTGAGCTGTTGCTCACTGATAGCTCTCTTTTTTAACCTCTGTGTGACCTCCAAGGGATTTATGACTCACAGTCAGAGAAAACAGTACTAATCTAGTGCCCTACTTAGTCTCAGATGTCACCTTTCTGTGAATAAAATGTGTCATCTGCTCTTCTCTTGTGCCTCTGCTCCTTTGGAACACCATCGGGAGAAATGGAACACGGAGTATTGGTGTTAGTAGGAGATTTATGGCAGGTGAAGCCATGCGTGCGTAGAACTTGTTAAGCAGTTTAAATTAACAAGGCACAAGTAGGTAGAAGCCAAGGATGTGGGATCCGATCGGACAGAACCTCAGGACAAAGAATGACAAGTGATGACATAATGGTGCCTTCTTACCTAGTTTTTGCTCTTAGCTATCTTTACAGTCTGTTTTACTGACAGAGACACGTGTTTCATAAAATTGTGCTAAACCTGTGTTGCTATGGGAGGAGCTGGCTCCTGTTCCACTGTAAGGATTTTGGCTTGTCAGGAATTTTATATTTGGGGAGGATGAGGTAAGGTGCTGAAAACTGTTGGGCTTGGTTTCCAATCTAGAGTTTGGGAGTGTATTACTTACAAAAAATGGGTATTCTTCCCCATCAGTAGACAAAAAAGACTGCAGTTTCTTCCTCTCTTTTTTCTTTTTTGTTGTTTGATTGGTTTGCTTTGCTTTGTTTTTACTTATATTGCCCACTGAGGGATAAAGACTTAAAAGCATGCTTAATTTTTTTCTCAACATCTTTTTGGAGCTGATCCCAATCTGGCTTCATCTCAAATGTTCTTGCTGTTATTGCTTATCAAATTAAATTATGAGTAAATTTTAAGCTCTTTCTGGTGCTGCAAGGCATCCCTCAATATCAGAGTGTGGTCTTGGTATCATGTAATAAAATTAGGTATATTCACTGATTTATTTTCAAGTTTATAGCAGGGTAAATTTTGATACTTACCTGATATGACTATAATTTGAAATTAGTTCAATTATGCAATATTTGCCTTCTCCATTCTAAAGAATACAAGGGATTCTTCATTTCTTATGTTTTATTTCCTGGTTTCTTTTCTGTCATTGTGTTCATTCATATAATATGTTTACATAACAAATGAATTTGACAATTTTGGCTACTACAATCCATATGATATGAAAAGTGTTCCAATATAACTTGGAGGGAACAGGACAGAAGCCCAAGAAGATCAGACAGAATATTTAAACCTTAGACCAAAGTCAGCTCCTGCAGGTTATTATAGTGCTCCAACACATCCTTCATTTTTAGACAACAGTTCATGTGCCTTTCCATTAAATACCTGTTTTTTATGAGCCCCAGAGCATTCCCAGAAGTTTTGTTGTACCACTTCAAGTAATAACTGATACTGTGAGGGTCTAAGTACTTTTATGTTCTGTTTCAAGTTGTGGGGCTTTCTGGTGACCAGTGCTTTCCAAAATTCAGATCTCTAAGTGCTGCAGTCCATAACTTTCATGTCTGAAGGCTCAGATATTTGTCATATTATAAATTCAAGAGGAAGAACTAGCTGCATTTTGAAATCAAGATTATAGAAAATTATTTTCAAATAATCTCTGCAAATGCATTTCATTCTCTCTGGTTATAGTGCCTATTACACTCTGAGCTCAGAAAATACCTGGACATGAATATAATTGAAAAGTTAATCAGTAGTGCTGCCTTACTTATGACACTCACATGCAAAAAGCTGGCTGTTGGGGAGCTAGAGCCTCCGAGATGAATGAAGAAAAAAATGAGAGGTAGCATTTAAAAATACTGTGATTTACTTTTTTTTTTTTTTCTTTTGGATGAAACAAGAAAAACTAATATAGAAAGTTTGATTTGATGTTGGTGTCTTAGTTATAGCTTGCTTTAATGCATGTCTTCAAAAAGTGTGGTGTTTTGAAGACGAACTATGACCAGACTCATGTGGACAATAAACAACAAGTGATCAATGGTTAAAAACTAGAATCGAAAAGAATGGGAAAGATGGTGAGAAGAAGAAAGCAAGATAGGCATCTATATCGTTTGTTAGAGCTCTGTGGTAATCAAGTTTTCAAGGTTTGGAAGTTTAAAATTTTATCTGCTTTCTTAAGTGATATATGCAGTGTGGGAGATGCAATTACATTGCTGCAAGCAAAGCTGCAGCAGAAATATATGCTATAGATAAGTATTTAAAATGACAGTGGTGCGTGCTTAGAAGAAACCTGACAAGTTGTGAAAATTGGAACTGTTATCGCAGTATCACTTCTTCCATGATATTCTGGCAACTATGTTAAAAGGAAACAGGAATAATCTTAATGAAACATGATCTGTTCTCTAGTCCAAACTCATAAACCAAATCTGACTGGCTGTTGCACCAGCTGCATTTTTTAATCCAGTGTAGTGGATTGCAGCACTTGTTCTGAAACCCCTCATGACTGTGACCTGTGCCATCTTTTTACCTGCCTGTTTTGCATTTCAGTTATCTCCACCTCAGTCTACCGCTTGTGATCAGGTGGGTATCTAGCAAATGTCTACTATGCAAATAACAGTTCACTTTAGACTGTTTCAGGTGATAACTGCATCACATTTCACAGGTAAAACTTATTTTCCATGTTTTCCAGGCTCGGTATGCTCATTGGTTCTCACTGAGTTTTGGTCCTGTATTGCACTTACTTTTAAATCTGTGATGGTCAAAACCCTCTTTCATGGGTAGAATATATATTTTTTCTTACTATCTTATTCAGAAAAGAAAGGTGAATTCTCAGCCCATAGTCTTCAAGGGAACTGATGGGCCCAATTTGATCTTTTATCACTGTTTTGTATTTACACTCTTGGGTATGTCACTTAAGCTGCCTAAATTTTATGGTATTTAAGATGAATACCATAATACTTAATTCACTGGATTATTGTGATCTAATTAATGAATCCTTTGAAAAAACCCTTTGAAACTACCATTTATAAGGTGCTTTATAAATATCCAATAGCCATAGCAATAAATTTGATTTCCTGTGTTTCAGCCCATATTATATGGATCTGGGAATGCTTCTTTATTTTACTCTCTCCAGATACTGAGCTTTCTTTTGTGGGTCATAACTAAGCTCTTTCACTTCTCAGATCCACCTCTAAGTAATGATTGCTTCTTGTGCATAGATGTATCATAGAGAATTTTAAGGATTTATTATTCATAGTCCATATGAACCACTGGAGTCCTTCATTCTAAAATAAAGCTCTTGAAAAATGTAGATCATTTTCCTTTCAACCTCGTCTGCAGTTTAGAAGCATGCAGTGAAAATGTGCTGTTTACAGGTGAGGGATATATCCTGCACTGAACATGCAGAGTATTATTAATACTGCTTGCTACCATAAAATATTACCCCACAGCATTGCAGGTGGAGTCTCACCAGAGCAGAGCAGAGGGGTGGAATCCCCTCCCTTGCCCTGTTGACCATACTGTTTTGGATGCAGCCCAGGATATGTTTGGCATTCTGGGATGCAAGCACACGTTGACGAATCTTGTTCAGCTTTTCATCCACCAGTACCCTCAGCCCTTCTCAGCAGGGCTGCTCTCAATATTTTCATCCTCCAGCATGTATTCACACTAGGGGTTGCCCTGATCCAGGTGCAGGAGCTTCCACTTGGCCTTGTGAAACTTCATGAGATTCACATGGAAGCACTTCTGCAGCAAATTGTCCATTTCAATTACCTTTCTATATTAAAATCTACTCCAGTTTCATATGTGAAAAAAATCTTATGTCACAGTGTAAGTACATCTCAAATGTAAGTAAAAATGTGGCTGTATTAAGTACTTTTACAATCAGGCCCAAGAATGGCATCCTCATCCTGTGTTAGAGCAAAGTACTGCATTTTATTTATATCTTATTTAGATGTTTAGATCACTTTATTTCCAAATTATTCCTCTAGCAAGTTCATGAGAATGAAGAACTAGGACAATTTAACAGCTGAAGTGGCTTTTCAGAAAATTGCCAAGTTATTGGCATCACTAACAATTTGCCTGGCACTGTTATATCTAATCCAAGATGACTAACTTCATTAAAGCTGAAATATTAGCTGTAGGAGGGCAGACAACTGATGCTATAGTTCTTTAACCAATTATTGCTTAATCACTTCTATTTATTGGTCGAGAAATGATTAAATAATAATTATCTATACAAATGTAGTTGACACCAATTTATTTGAGTTTATAAAACCAAAAGAACAGAATAAGCAGAGCTGTTGTAATATGCCTGAGAGCAATATTAGCATTACTTGAGTTTAGGGAATAAAATGGGGAAAATATTAATAGTCTTTAAGATAATAACACCTGTAATACTATAGTAAGAATTATTCCGCATGTCTTTCACACGCCTTTACAAATATTGGAAATACAGCATCTGCAAACTTTAATTATACCCTCACTGCTCCACTGAGAGTTAACATTTTTAACCCTGGTGAAATGAAAAGTCATGTAGCAGGTTTGGTTTTTTAATAGAATTTTGAACTGCCTCCTAATTTTGGAAAAAAAACCCCAGAACAACCAGAACATAGTCTTTTTTTTGTATTTATATTTAATTTGCAATAGTGCCTCAGGCATTTTAAACATTTACTTATGTAACCATATAAAACACTGAGATAAGTTTATAACATGATCAAAATAAGTATGAATTCATGAAGTCTAAAATTTAGGAAGCATTTTATAACTGATGAGGATAAATTCTAAAATCTAGCTTTTCATCCTTTATCATTATAGTCTCAACTAATGAATTGCTACTTGATGGTGTAATTGAGTTTTATAGTAGGAATATAGTAGGAATTGTTTCTGACATGGGGCTCATATGATTGTTTCACATGCTATTGTTGCCTTTGTTGTTGGAGGGTTAATGTGATATTAAATTTTTGAATATTTTTCTCAGGTTCTTGTAATTTAGGAAGCTATCAGTCAAAGAATAAACAAATGGTTAATTTTATTGTATCAAGGTGCTGATTTCTGAAAGTGCTTATATAACATCTCTAAAAGGTACTAATGTCTGGGCTTAGGCAAAGACATCTGTTTTCAAAATTCTGACACTGGTTAATTCTGTGAAAGCCATAGGGATTGACAGACAGTAGAGATACTAGAGTTTGAACCTTGATCTTTTGCGTTTCTTTCTTCTAATACCTCTACATTAAATACAAAGGAAATTTTTAAATGGAAAAATACTGTTGAAGAGGCGATGGATATTAAAAAAAACAGGGAACATGAGGAAACACTGTGCAATTGGTGGTTCTGCTCTGGTTTTATTATTCTCTATATTTAAATATTAATAGAGTCGGTGCTACTTAACCAAAGTCATTCGTATCATCTCTCTAGCTGACATGGAATCAAGGCAGAATGAACTTCAGCTCTCTAAATGAGCAGGAGATAACAATGCAGCATGACACAGAAATGATTGAATTTGCCAGCAGTGTTTGTGCAATGCTTGCTAATTTACAAGGGCATTTTCAAGTGATTCAGTGGCTGGGATTCCTTGGGGGCAGTTCTCTTGGGCACTGAAACTGAATCAACATTTAAATGGTTTTACTTTTGGAGTAGCTTAGAAAAATCATAAGTAAATAGATTTTTTTCATAATTAATACAGCAACTGCAAATCATGCAAGGATCATTTGCTTTTTGAAAGGAAACTGTTCTCATTTGGCTGAGCATTTTGCACTGTATTTGTTAAAACTGTGAAGAAATGTAAAATGCAGGTTGTTGGAATAAGACAAGTCCAAGTACTCACTGATCTGGATTAATCAATTCCCTGTTTAGTAAATAATGAATCTGCTGTAGAGGAAATAAATCTAGCTGTAAGTCAGAGATCTGAATTCTCCCTGTTTTGACACTGATGTGCCTGTGCCAAGGCATTCCACCCTTCCCTGCTTGAGGTCCACTGGCTAGAAACAGGAGAGGCAATGACCCCTTTCAAAAGAACATCCAAGTAAATAATTTTGAATTCACAATATGTTATTTCCATCCCTTAAGTGTTCCCTCCAACCTCCAGGAGCTCCTATTGTTATTTTTCTTTGTAACATCCCCAATATGTTTTAAAGTATGACTATTAATGTTCTGCTGCGGTGCCCACCTTTCTGTAGCAGAGTGTAAGGAGGATTGCCTTTCTCCTGTAAATGTACTTTTTCTGTGTACTTGCAGGCTGCTAAACATTTACCATGTTGGTGCAATAAATACCTGTGCTCACTTCAATGCTGTAAAATGTAATAAAGTCAGAATTTAAGGACTAGATGTCTCTTTTCATAGCAGAAGGAGGGTAACATTTTGGAAAAGACAAAGTGCAAGCTTTGTTGGCTTTAATAAAACTGCTCAGACTTCATCTTTGCTAGTTGCTACCCATGGGTCTATATTAACTCTTTAAGAAAAAAAAAATTAAAAAACTCACTCTATATATGATAATATTTTAAATAGCATATTTATGGAGTACTTGATGATTAAATTTTTTTTCTCTTACAAAATATCTGGAAGGAAAGTTATAAAATTCAATTCTAGAAGCCTCTAGGGAGACAAAAACCCCCGAATGGCAGTCCTTTGTAATCAAAGTGAGAAAAAAATTTTTTTTCTCTTTGACTTCTTTCTAATGAACTCTTGAGATTTTAAACATTGCAGAAGAGGTTCTTGTAACAATCCAAGTTGTTGATTGCCTACAGAAGCACACTAGAGAATTCAAAAAACCAGAGATATTTCCTCTGTTGCATATATAGCAAAAGATTAGAAAGTTAAACCATTGCCCTTGCTAAAGAAGTAATTCAGATTCTAGGATGGGAAGACTTGCTTGACTCTTAATGTTGGTATTATTGCCTATTTTACATGCCCTTCCAATTCCTTGAATTTTCCTTGACTGCCCTTATTGTGAAAAAAATACAATTTCTCACAGGGTCCTTTGGCTGAATCTGCATCAGGCCCCTCAGCTTCTGCCAGTCTAAATACTTTAAAACTTTACAGGTTTACCTTATGAAGCTGCTTCCCAAATCTGTTTCCTTGACACCATCTAGTAGTGAAATATCTTGTACTAAACTTCTGAAATGGCAGGCAACTTTTGTCTCTGAACTAATACTTCTTTTTGCTAGGCTATTACCTAGTGAAAAGCTGCAAGATTTTAATTTTGTTTTAAGCTTTTTTGCACATACTCATTAAGATATGGGTTTTGGGTTTGGGTGATTGGTTTGGGGGTTTTTGGTTGCTTTTTAATTGCAGTTAGACAAAACTAGTTGGTTCATCTCCTTGTACAAACAACTCAAAGGTAAAATTAAAAAACTCAAAGGACTGCCAGGACTTGAGTAACACTGATGATTAATGGCCTGCTGCCTCTGAAAACTAAAAGTCAGATATGAAATTTCTTTTATAACAAAACTGGAATTTCATAGTTCATATATATGTTCAAACATATTACTATATGTTCATGCTTTCTTCCTGACATACACATGAATTTTCCATCAAAATTTTTGTTGATTGCTAAACTGCTTTCAATTAAAAAGTTTATGTTTTAATTTCTGTTGCTGTAACAGCCTTTGGAACTTACGAAATGATGCTGGATTTGACAGGAAAATCAGATACAGTGGCTAGAAATACCCACAATGATTGAGATTCAAATCAGAGTACATCAGTCAACTTTGGGGATCTAATAGTAAAAATATTGAACTAATCTCAGAAGGAAGGTGGTTTAAAGCCATCTGATGCTTCCCAGGAACAATTACAATGTGTGCAAATATGATTACAGGTAGAGCTCCTGAAGTCTGGCTTGGATGCAAAATCTGTGTAAAAACATAGGCTTACAATTTTTCTTTTTTCTTCTATCCTTACCTCCTATTCTCTTCACACTAAAGTGAATTTCATTGGATCTTTACTTTAGAACCTACTTTTATTTATTTCAGATTTATAAAACCATATTATCTATTTCTGGTTTTGGCTTTAGAAGCTCAGTGTGAGAACCATTATACTTGGACTTATGGAAACTCTTCCTTATAAATTATAACTGGAGATCTCTAACCAGGCACATGGCTGCAAATGTCCTCTTTGTCAGTAGATATTTCTCTCTGTTGGAGGTTATTGCTATGTATCTTACACAGTAGTGAGAAGTTTGTGGATATGTGGCAGCAGTGTGTGATCATAATTACTGGCTAATTTCTTCCATTTTGAAGATGCCACTCTGTAAAATAATGGGGAAACTGTGCTGGCTTCAGGGCATTCTATACTGCATCAGTGTACAACTGGTCACTAACCAGGAGTGACACCAGGCAGAGCCATGCTTTAGAGTTTTTATCCACATCATTAAACAACTGGAGTTCTGCCCACAAGTTCAAACAGAGGACTGATGCTGGAGAGCTTGGGTCATAGATGTGCTCTTGACTTTTTTCATGGGATTATACAAATAATCTTGCCTCTGTGTTCACTTTTAAGGTCAATTTTGATCAGGTAAGATTCTTTTAGTATTGCTACCATGATTTGCACTTCCAGATGTTACTGCAATAAATGCAATACCTGTGGTGAAAAAAATCATAGTTCACCTTGTCATGAGAAACATTGAGTGTGAAGCATACATTAACTTTGATTGAATAGATTAGCCTTCAGCCAGTAAGACCTACCTGTTATTCAGATAGATCTAAGAATATATTTCATCTGTCTCCAACCCATGTTATCAATCTAGACTGATAAATCTTTTCTCAATGGATACAGTTGCTATTTTTTCTTACAGCAGGAAAAAGTGCAGAGAACAGTTTTCCCCGATCTCCTTTTCGGTTTAGATGAATCATTGCCATTAGCAGATTTATAGAGATTAGTCATCTATTAGTTTTTATTTTCAGAATGGGGATAGGCCTTAATGAAAAAGAAAACACTACTGCTTCTAGAATTAAGGGGGACAATAAGGCAGTTTGTAAATCTCATTGCAGCTAATTACTTTTAAGTAATAGAAACGAGGTGTTTATTGAACACAGGAGATATAGCAGATCTATATGTCTGGCTTTGACTGGAACTATGAAGAAGACCATTCACTTAGGTAATTCAGCCCAGATTTTGCACTAGCCTTAAATATGCTGAGTCAAGATTGTAGGAGCTGAGCAAGTTTGTCAAGAGTAGTCACATGAAGTAGAGCTTTTTGCTAAGAGTTAGGCACTCCCAAACCACACTCTTACATACACACAGCCAATTCTCTCGGCTTGGCTCGTTGGAAAATCTGAGCTTTAATGTAATTAAGCAGCATAGTGAGCTCCATTCACCTTGATGGTACGAGTCTCACACACCTTGCTGACAGTTTCACTGTGTTGCTGCATTATGACTCTACTTTGATTAGGCCCAGATACATTTAATTAGCAGGTTGTTTGATCAATTAGATAATGAACCCTAAAGTCACCTTCTTGTTTAAATGTGCTTTGAACAACAATTTTAATCTTAGTGGCAGATCCTTGAGAAAGAAAAGAGGAGAAACCGATGTAATTAAGATATGAGTGCACAAAAATGTCTATGTGACTGGAGCATGAAACTAAAAATACATCGAACTCTAAAACATAGAAGACATTGAGTTCAATGAATGTAAACTCCAGGGTTTTCAATTGAGTTATCATTTGATTATGTCTGTGATGAGTAGGAGAAAAATATTTGAAAGTGTCTTTGCTCCCACTTCATTGATTTCTCTTATACCAGTTAGGCTAGTAGTGAGTCAAAACTTAATGAAGTTTAGTGGTTATGCAGCACTCATAAAATACTTCTCAGTTTGCAATGAATAGTAGTAGGCAAAAAAAAAACCAAAAATGAGAAAAAAACCCAACCGAAACAAAAAAAAAAAAAATTTCTAGAAAACACTTACTAGCAAAATTCTGGCACAATGCGATGGAAAGCGATGGAAATTCCCTTCAGACAAACAAAATTGCCTCAACTACGTTGAATATGTGGAATTTGGAATAAGGATGGATCAAGGTTCATCTTGACTTGTGAGATTATGAGCAGGCCACATTACGTCATGCAATAAAAATAAATGCTAGGGGGAAAAAAGTGAGTTATTTTCAGCGATTGACTTCTCTCAGTATCTTTAAGCTTTGCTTTGCTTCTGTATTTGTGCTTTGCAATTTCCTTCATCTGGAAGATGTTCTACCGTATTGAATATTGGGGTATAAGTAAACAATTAGTATTTAATGCAAAATAAGTTGCAGTGGCAATTAACATGTCAATTCCTTAATAGCTACAGTGACCATATCAAGGATTCAAAAACTGATCAAATTCTACTGCTGGCACTGAAATTTTGGCCAAATACATAAACAAGGTACAAAGCATGTTTGTTTTTTTTTTTTTTTTTAACCCATTCAAAGTCATGTAGGAATTAGAAACAATCTAGAGGATGTGGGCATGAGAAACAAGTATTTGTGTGCATACAAATGTGTGCACATGTTGGAATATATGTCTATAGCATTCTTGCATCAAATATTTCTGTTTATTGTGTTTTTCTTGTCATGAGTGTTAACTTTGAAGCCCACTTAGTAGGGAAATTCACTGTTTGCTATTCATCTAATTTTACTATGTAGCATTGGCAGTATGTAAGCTGTTCAAAACTAGGAAACTGAAGTAGTTTTGTCTGCATTCCTGGTAAATAGTCAGGAATCCTGTTATTATTTAGGCATTTTATTTGTACTGTGGTAGAGAGTGGTGTATTGTCTAGTAGAGTTCCACTGGACATACTTGATAGAATTTTTCTTTCAGACTTCTAGCCCATCTGTAGAATTGTTTATTATTTTGCTCTGCTATTGGAAAACACCTCTGCTGACTCAAAAATTTACACAGTGCTTGAATTAAGAGAGATATCTTGAATTTTGTGGTTCTTATTTTTTTTTTTTTTTCAATATTGGACTTAAGAAAAAGAAATTATAAATGTAGCTATCTGGTACTGGCATCATTGAAACATCCCACTCCAAAGGTAGATATCAATCCAATAAGAACAAGGTTAGTTCTGTTCTCCTTGCTCCAACTGCCATCATCAATGCTAAGACTTAAGCGATTTTTGTTTTCTTGAACAGTGCTCTCACTTTGTGGGATATGTTCCACATTTTCTTTTTTGTGCTCTAGTCACACACATATTTCATATTTAAATCCCAAATTCTTGCAGAAAAAACAAAGTGGTTAAACCTCTAACAAAATCCATTTAGTGTTTGTTCTTTCCATTTTCTATTTTCTTCTCATATAAATGTCCTACCCCCTTTTTTATTTCTGTAGGAGGTCTCTCAGGAAAATTATTCCTTTGAAACATCTGATCAACCTATTTTTTTCTAATGCATGATATTTCTGATATTTTGATATTCCGGTTTCCAACTACTTAACAGGAACACAAGAATGGTCCTTCCAAGTCAGATTAAAAGCCCATGTATTTCAGTATATTTTTCTTGTAGTAGCACACAGTAAATATATAAGAAAGATTATATGAAAAGAACAAAGACATGGTGATGATGGTAATAATATCATACTCTTGATAGTTTGTCATTCTGCTAGCTTTTCTCCTCAGTTTTTGATGCAAGATCACCTGGCTAACTGCTTTTATCATGATGAATGCCTCAACACAAGGCTGGTGATACTGGCCCAGGTATTCATTTTCTATAAGGAATATATGAACATGCCAAAGACCTAGAACTTGTCAACTGATTATACTTCCTCTCTAGCTAGGTATTTGTCAGTCTCCAACTCCAACTCTCTTTAGTTCAGATTAATTTCTGAACCTAAAGTAGATTTATATTTAATAATTTATACTGGTTTACTCTTCCAAAAATTTGCCTAGCACACAGTTCTGGATAAGTATGTGCTTTCTGAAAAAAAAAAAAAAAATTACTGTGTCCTGATGCATATACTTTATATTTTCTGATGCTAGTATAAAGACATGCAGGAAAAACCTGGACACAATACTCCAGGTGAGGCCTCACCAAGGCTGAGTAGAGGGGCAGGATCCCCTCTTCCAGCCTGCTGGCAATGCTCTTCATAATGTGCCTCTGGATCCCATTGGCTTTCTTGCCCACTGCTGGCTCATAGATAGCTTGTTTTCCACCAGGACCCCCAGGTCCTTCTCCACAGAGTTGCTTTCCAAGAGCTCAGCCCCCAGCCTGTGCTGGTGCAGGGGTTAACCACTGTTACATCACAATCCTCCTCTGCACAGCTGTTTTCCTGCATTACAGAATGCATTTATCTGAATGGTCCTTGCAATCCTCTGACCATCCTGTTCATAAATGTGCCTATCCCTTTCTGCAGTAAAGTGGTATGATGGATGATGAAATTCATTACCACAAAACAAATAATAAGAGGAAAAAAAAATAATTACAGATTAAACTTCACAAATTCCATGTGTGCTAGGAAGTCTAAGATACTGTTTCAAGCAAACTAAAGTGAGAAAAATAACTAAAACATCAAGATTCCTGAGCTGCTCTGGAAACCTGCATTCCTTCTTGCATAAGCTTAGGTGCAAAGGTGGCCAACAAAAATTTTGGAGAATCAGCTTAAGCCAGATTTACAAAACTTTAAGGGAACAAGCTCCAGGAACACCATGTCCCTCACTCTGCAGCAGGCACAGAAGTAGTCTCAGATAACATCTTTAAACAGGGCTGACACATTTTCTGGACTTCCCACTCCACTGGAAGCTCTGACAAATTTGTTTTATTGCCAAGGATTTTGTGAAAAAAAAAAATTGTAAAATTCCTGACCAGTCTTATTATTCGGCCCACTAAGCATAAAATCAAATCTAGGAGGTGATCATTAACTCTTAGGGAATTCTGGCTTTATTTTATTAAAAACAGGGAAAAAACCCAGTGGCTATTTACGCATTGACTGTAGCAATTTCTGCAGCAAATTCCAATATACGAGTGTGGCCACTAGTCATGTTAAAGAGCAGAAAGTATCATGTCTGACTGCAGGATGGTACGATAATTTGACACTTTTAAATAATTCTTCATTATAAATCGTAAGAATTGTCAATGGCAGCACAATGACTCACCAAAGCAGGTAACTCATTATCATGACCTAAATAGAAAAGAAGTAGAAATGGCTCTGTTAAAAAGAAAAGAAAAAGGCATCCTGAGGAAGGACAAACATCATCAGGTGAGTTTGAGGAGGTCCATATAGAAACATACATATTTTTAAATGTTAAGCTAATTTATTACTTTTTATGCAATAATAAAGTGTAATCACAGGACATACATGAATTTTGCACTCTGCCTTGTGTATAGAGAATCCTGGGAAACATGCCTGCTCACACAGTGTTACTAATAATAGCATAAATTATTAAAGCAGGCAGAATTTTTATGGCTAATGCATGTGTTCTTTGCACTCTGCACTTTCTTCAGTGTGGACGATGAACAAACACCAACAAGGTTTTATTTCTGCAGTTCATATGCCGACATAATGCTGTTGTTTATGATCATAGCTCTGCAGGAAAATGTTAAAATATAAGGAAAAAAAGGTGGAAAAGAGGCAAATAATGTATTTAAATTAATTTTTTGGTTGACAGTACATTCCTGTAATAATTGTTTCTTTAATAGAAAATATAAATAACTAAAGAATGCACATTTAAATATGTGTGAAATGGCTTTGATAATCTCATTATTGGGAATGACATTGTTCAAAATCTTTCTAATAAACAAAAATTAATTTTTGTATGTAGGGAAAAAACGATATTTTAGACAGATCTTAAACTTTAGAAATATCTATGAAAACAAGTAACTAAAAAAATGCTTTGTCTTTGAGCTGAAAAGACAGGGAACTATGAGATGATATAAAAAATAATTTTGTCAATAATTTCTGTACCTTGTTACATTTTTGAATGCTTAAATCTTATTTGTAACCACCATCAAAAAAACAGCTTTAAACTACATTTTGAGCATGCTATATTCAGGCACTTGAATTTGCTTTCCAAGAGTCAACTTCAAAACAACTAATAGCATAGAATTTGGGAAGGGGGTATTTATTTTAATGAAATCAAGCTGGCTGGGGTAAGTGTAAATTGGTAGAAATGCTAGGTAAGTTGGAAAATATAGAGAGTGACTTT
This sequence comes from Certhia americana, assembly GCA_018697195.1. Classification (NCBI taxonomy): domain Eukaryota; kingdom Metazoa; phylum Chordata; class Aves; order Passeriformes; family Certhiidae; genus Certhia; species Certhia americana. The sequence continues at coordinate 21,101,459 of CM031861.1, read as the reverse complement.
GACAGCTGTGGTCTAAAGAATTTTATGACAGTTTTCTGCATTTCTTCTATATTATATTTTGCTGAATATTTCTAATTCTTTTTAAAGGATATTGCTGATGCAAATGAAGTTGCAATGCATTCACTCATGTTTCATCCTTATGCATATACATACTTCATTTTAAGTGTGGTGCAGAAGGAAATGCCATAGATTTATTTTTGAACTGTGGTCACGGGAGCTTTTATTGCTTCTTTATGTGAAAAGCTTTTTGTCAACAACTTTGGAACATGCCTTGTCCTCTAATTACTCTTTCTGCAAAAATTGTCCATGCTCAGAGTTTCTCTGACTGCCTTTTTCCTCATTACTCTCTGCCCACTTTTAGAGTATGAATAGCTATCAGTACGTGATTTTTCTTTCATATCCTGCCAAGGGAGGTCTCTACTGTGCACAGCAATGTGTTGGTGAATTAAAAGAATCCTTCTCTGCAGGAAGCAATAACACTAGAAATGATTTAAACAAAACCTAAAATGTCACCTTAGACTAATGAAATTCCTTCATCAAGCAACACAGAGTTGACACTTCTGTGAGATCCTTTAAAACTCAGATTAAGAACAGAAAATTAAACTTGAAATGACAGGAAACAAAACCAGCTCTGTTTCCCCTGGAAATAGTTGAGAACAGTATGTTGATTATTCTCAGACAAGCTGATTTCACAAGCAGTGACCCTAACTCAGCATAAAGAATAGCTAACAACATGGCTTTAGATGGCAGGCAATGTTATCTGTTCGTCATTTAAAAAATTAAATGGCCGTCTGTCTTGGAGCTGGCCCATCTGTAGCTTCACTCATATGTCCCCTCATATGCAGGGAGACAGTTGAGGAACTGCCTTACAGGCTCAACCTAGAAATTATTTTCTTCCATTTTTCCCATCCCTGAGAGTGGGCAGTACAAGTGCTGTAGTGGAAAATATAGAATTCCTTGACAGATGGCAGTTATAAAATATCCTGTGTGTAACAGAGTTTTCTTTTAAATTCATCTCAATAAATTTATCAATGTGTGCTCTGAATTGCAGGGCTTTATAGCTCTTTTATTCAAAAAGAGTGAAGTTGTGGGTTTAGACCTCTTGAGATATTTGCAATACCAATAAATAGCCTTGACCCCCACATTTAAGTCTAGACAAGCGTCTACCCTGGTGATACTGCTTGGTGAATAGCAGAGACCAGCTGCTTTTTTGGGGAGGGCATCAGTGTTTAGAGAGGTTCCTTGATTTTAGTGGAGCGCAGATGTGAGCACAGCACTGGGGAACTGTTTCTGTGAGCTGCAGCTTTCCTGAATAAGGACTTCTACGTGTCCTATAGGGACATTCTGGTATCACTTCAAAACACCACATTTGTCTGCACAAAACTGCAAAATAAAAAGCCACTCATAACATTTAGGCTGATTCCTGATGTTGAAATCTTCAGCTTCTTTTAGGATCAATTAGAAATGGGAACTTAGATAGTCGCTGCACACACCACCATTTCCTTCTCAGCTGCTCAGCTGCGTGTGAGAGTTTAGATGTAATTTTGCCTTGGGCACAGAGCCAGTCCCTGCAACTGAAAGAAGTGATAGTTCAGGGCTGCTCTTTTACGTCTTTTCATCACTGCTGAGTGTTGTTTTACTTTCCTCATTTCAGAAAGAAACCCATCATCCAGTGTGTGGGCTGTCAGCAGCTCCCTCGCGCTCTCAGTTTCTGCTGCAGTACAGCCCGATGGGGACTGCTGGCCATCCACGATGTTTCCGCACCCCGGCTGCTCTGCCCACAGCTTTCCAGCCTCCTTTGCCTGCAGTGTGTGCCCATAAATCCCCCCTGCAGACTCGGCACTGTGCGCAGTGTGACCGCCACGGCAGCAGCCGCAGTTATCTAGAGAGATGTCTGCTTCCTGCAGGGAGAGATTTTACCATATTGGATCAGGTCACACAACCATGACACCCAGCATCTTGCTTTAAGCAATGACCAGTACCTGATGTTTCAAATGAAGCTGAAAGCACCTAACAATGTAGCTGGAGAATTGTGCATGACAGAAGGGAAGCATTTATTTTACTGGCTCTGGGTGCCTGTGGAATTTAAAACCCAGCTATTTCCATAATAAACCATAAAGCCATGACTCCCTTCTGTGTCTGGAGCTGGACTTAGGAATACTTTAGCAATAATGACAAGTTGTCTTTAATTGGTCTGGGAAAAACCATAGTGAGAGCCAGAGATGACATCTGCAGCACAGACTTGGTGAAAAAGGTATTTTTTAGCTACCTGAATTTACAGGCAAGTTGGAATTTTCCTGGCCAAACTAACAAAACCATTGACTGACATGCTGCTAAATCTAGCACACTGTGCTGTTAACACTGGTTCATTGTATTTTATTTCTGATTGCAGGCTGCTGGTATGGAACACTGTGTTCAGATAAAGTTCCTCTGAAGCACCAATGTGAAATAGGGGAACCCTGATAACTGTACAAATTAATATACCTTTTATGGGTTATAAAAGCACAGTCTGTCCACAGCTGTTTTTAGAAACTGATAGTGGTTTTCCTGTTCAAGTGATCAGGTAATTTTTAAAACCTCTGACCTTTGCTGATTTTTATTGGCTGTGATAATTTTGATGCTGATAATGATAATAAAATTAAAATGTTCTGTTTAACATAATATGATTTTCAAGGTTTCAGAAGGACTAAAACCATTGGTGACAAAGTTCTAGATTAAATCATTGATAATGCAGAGTTTTAGGAGGTCATCTTAGTGCGTGCTGAATCCCAGCTGCAGTGAGCTGTACATTTCTGTTATGCTGCTAGATGTGTTTTCAAATGAGACACCTAATCCAGCACCTATAGTATTTTATAAGAATAAGGGTACCAATTACACCATAAGAACTGTTTTTTTTAAAAGAAACAGGTCTTCAACAAAGGAAGATTTCCCAAGTTAATCCATCTTAGAAAAGTTGGGTGAATTTTAGACAAAGACCCTTTTCTCTGTTGATAGACTTGTTTCCCTATGCTGTTAAGTCCAAAAGATAAACTAGAACTGAAAGTTTAATGTAATTAAAACACTTAGCTATCAACCTTTTTTTAAAAAAATGTGAGGTTTTTAGTCACATACAAACATATATCTGCCAATTAAACAAAACACATTTGAAGGAGATTTTGAGTAATTCTGGGGACTGGAATGTAATGCTCTTATGTTTGTGTCTGGCCCAACACAGACACCACTAATTAAGAGAATGCTCTTTTGGTTCACTGTGCAGAGATTAACTTCATTTCAGTGAAAGCAAAATCTTGGGTCCTGATTTAAAAATAGGTATTGCAGACATTCCGCAGAGGAAAGCTCTTTGAAATGTCTCCTTGGGTACATGCAGTTCCCTTCATTTGTGCTTAGTAGTAGAGCATAATTAGATTTCAAATTAATGGATCACATGACTATCCTCAAACAAGGCTAGTCTAGGGTGAGTCAGTAGGCAAGTGAGTTAATTTCCTCTTTTGAGACCTTAATTCCAGTCCCTATCTCTTTTTAAGTACGTGTCTCTATGAAATACATAGGTTTTGGTATGTTTATATATTCACCTCTCAACTAACAACAGAATAGACAGTCAGCTGGGCTAACATCTTCGACAGGATGAAACAGCACTTGTAAATGTCATGATTTATCTGGAACCCCACACTGCAAACAAGTATCTGAGGAACTGGTCTCAGCAGCTTTAAGGCATGATTATTCTATGAAATAGAAAATGGTAACGAAGGCACTCATCTTCCCATTTCATTACCTCTCCCCAGAAGCAATTCAGTTTCATTTGCATGGCACAATATTCAGGTTGTCGAATCCTAGTCTCTCAGGACTGTCTCAAAGGACCTGGTAATGGTTTCAGATCCTTTGCATAAACATCCACTACATACTATAATTCTGCACTTTCTCCGCTCCATTGTTTTTTTTCATTTCTATCTGGAGTGCACACACTAGTAAAAGGAGTGGATGACCATAAATTAGGGGTAGAGAACATCACAACGTGACTTTCTTTCTAGCTTAGAAATAGATGATCTGTATATTACTCAACTGAACCCAACAGAACAAGGCTTCTAAAACTCCAGGAAAATTACTACAAGTAATGCAAAAACAGGCTGCAAAGAGTAGCTCTGGCTCAGATCCTCAAAATTAGGTAGATACCTTACTCCTACTTTAGGAATTAAAGATTTGATTATCATGAAGCATGCTGGCTTCAGTCCTTTAAATCTCCATTTATTTGTGCTTATCTCTAAACGACTCACAAGAAAATACATATGAGTGAGAGTGGATGTGGCATTTAACAGGCATGAAAACAATAGAGATCTTCTAAAAATTAAACAGGACTTCATTTCTTTTCTTCTTAAAACATGGAGTGTAATGAACCTCTCGTGGGAAGAAAGTATTTTTTCTAATTATTTTACTGGGAGCACTGTTTCCTCCCTAGAATCAAACTAAAATTGTTTCTTTTAGTTAGTGGTTGGGGGTTATCTTGTAGGGTGGAAAAAACTCTCTTGTAAAGTCTGCAGAAATTAAATTCTTTAGATTTTTATCCCCAGGCTCGGCAAAAAGTGTTTGTTGTTCAGTAAGTTCTGTTGGCAGTAGTTTTGGACAAAGGGAGGAGATGAAGTAAAATAAAATTTAAAAAAAAAAATTATAAAAGAAAGTTTATTAAGAAGATATGTTTTCTATTTTTTTTCTCACAAGTCGTGTTTTTTGCATTATTTACCTATTTACCATTTAAGTTATGCCAGATGTTCAGAGGACTAATTGATCATTAATCAATTATTCTATTTTATTTATAATTACAAAAGACTATTTTTCATGTTTAGTTTGCCGGTGTGCAACCTTTTCAGTTGGTTTTTCACACCACATGAGTCAGTGGCACTAATGAGCCAGATATGGTGGTAGTAATTACCTGAAATGAGCTTGATTCCCCCCCACCAACCTTGATTTTTTTTTTTTTTTTTTTTTTTTTTCTTTTTTTTTTTTTTTTTTAATCTGACCCTTTATTGAGAAAGATTCTATAACTCTATGATCTTGAATCAGGAAGCTACTCTGCTGAGTTTCAAGATCAAATCAGCTTTAGCTCAGACTGAGTAATGACCACAATAGCAACTTTTAGCAGCATGATGTAAATTTATAATTCTCAGTATTGCAGCATAAAAGTTCTCCTACATGTACTACAGGAATTTTCCCATTAGCTGTGGCACAGGACATAGTTTTCTTCAATGAGAGTTGCAACTAATGGCAAATGTCACATTCACCACTCAACGTTACTGCAAATGAACAAGGGGCAGGGTAAAAAATCCCTACACTGCTTACAAAAGCCATGTTTTAATTCTGTTTTTCTATAAAAGGTTTGAGATTAACTTGTGATGAATGAACTTTCAAATACATCAGGTATCCGAGAGCATGTGTAGGCAAGGAAGTATAAGGGGGGGGGAAATCCCTGAAAGACTGGCTTGTTTGGACAAATGCTACTTTCATTTCTAGCAAATCTAGGGTTCTCCCCTATGGAGTATGAATATTTTTTTCCTTATATCAACACTTTGAGTGATAGTTTAAAGTATATTAATGTTACACTTGTAAATGCATTTTGGACAATAAACTACAGGTCTTAAACTAGAGAACAATTTTTGAAGTTCATTCTCTTGGCAAAGCCTTTTTGCATTTTCCAGATTTTGCAGCCAGCTGTTTAAGTAAAGAAAAATAGTAGCCCACACTTGTGAGTAAGAAAGGAATCAGCTTCAAAGATTATAGATTATGGGTACTTTTTTATAATGTATAGTAGTGATAGTTTTTTTTTTTTTTTTTTTTTTTTTTTTTTTTTCCTAACTCAACTGAAGTGTTGTGAGGCCTCAGTAAGATCAAACATTCAAAATAATGGAAGGCTATTACCTTCTCCAATTGTTAACTCATGTTTAAGATAAATCTGTAACTTAAAACAGAGTGGTGATATTTCTGCATATTGCATAAGAGAATGTGATAGTCTAAAGGTATGACATTTGCCTGAAGGAACAAAAGGGAAACAGCAATATCATAGAAACATTCCAACTTCTCTTCTGAAGTCCTCTTAATCATTTCATTGGTCAATGGCACAGGACTTACCCTTGAGTGAGGTGACTGGTCAAATAGGGGAGAACAAGTGATTAGTTTAGTTTCTGCAGTTCAAAATCACTGATTATTTAGTACCAGTTAATGAAAGTATATCTAAGGTGGATTTATATCATGAAAATAACATTGTTTACGCTAAAAAAGAAATCTTAAACTTGGGACTTTTGGTTCTGAATTTGTTTGTTAATTTTGGCATGGCTTTGGAAAATCATAATTCATCAGAAGAGGAGTGAAAATAGAATTTAAATTTAAGTATTTATAATCCAAACCTTTTAAAGTCTTCATTCCAAAGGAAAGATTCTCATGCATATCAAATACTGAATTCCTCATAACCTAGGAGCCTCCCCTTGTTTATTCCTTTTGACAGAAATCCAATTGTCATTGTAAAGGACAGAGACACAAATTGTTGTAAAGGATCTTTATGACCTTGCTGTTGATTAAGTGGAAATATTTTTGAGAAATACTGCATTAAATATAATTTCCCTAAGAATATAATGAACTACTCTTCATTCTTACTTCATTAACAATGAACAAAGAGAGATGGTATCCTTTGTTGTTGTTGCTGTTGCTTTTCTTAAGTGTATGTACTTTGGCCTGCAGTTACCTGCACCAGTACTTGGATAAATATGTTGGATCAGGAGTTTGAGAAACTATTTAAATGGATGCAGTGAGTCAGAGCCTGTGCCAGTGAAGCTGCACTGATTTATACGAGCTGTGGTTCTTGCCTGTGAATTTTATTTTTGACAGTAACCACTATTACAGCACAGTCAGGACTTTCTACAGGCATTCTTCATGACACAGAGCAGTGGCTCAGCATCCATAACTAATTTGGTGTTGAATGAAGTGATTGCTATGCACTGAATTGATATTGAAACTTCCCATTGAGAGAACATTCCAAAAATAGCAAAATTCAGCATGTGTTCAGAAAAAAAGGACCTTTTCCTCAGGAGCGTATAAAGTCAGGTCATTTTAGTTGTAGTATGAAGCATGGATCTTTGAATTTTATTCATGCTTTTGATGATTGTGCCACTATATAATGGGCAGAATGACATGGCCAAGGATCACTGGATTGAAAATAGAATTGGTCATTATACCTTTTGGTCTATAAGGAAGGTGAAGCAGAGCCCAGTTCAAAATCCTTGAATCAACAGTCTGAAAATCAGAATTTCACGAGGACAGCAGTAGCTCTGTACCAACTTCCAGGTATACTGTCTGCTGGTTTTACATTGTCTGTTCATATTGTTCAGCAATAATAAAATTATTCCTCTCATTTCCTAGTATGTTCTTACTTTGCCTTTTAGCAAAAATTGGGAGATAAGAATATAACATCAAAGAGCAATTGAATATGGTCTAGTAAGTACATTTCTCACTCTTAAGTATGGCTTGTTAAATTTCATTTTGAGAAATGAAGCTCTATTTAGTATAAATATGGGATCCTGGTGAGAAGAAAAGCACCCCAAATCATTAAAAGAAAAATATCTTTACTTTTTGCTGCTATATAATTTTGAACCTACTTAGCAATTTGTACTTCACTTAAGGAAAAAAAGAAATTGCTGACAACTTGGACACCAGACTGCAGGTAAATTAAATTTTAAAAGAAAGATTTAGTATTCTTTAAGAAGAAATTAATTTTGTCAGTTCTTAGAAGATCTTTAATTAAATTGAAAGGTGCCTTACTATGCTACTTTAATACATTAAGGAGAAACTATTAAGCTATTTTGCTGACATCAGTGTACTGAAGTCTTGCTGGGATGTTTTGTGGAGCTGCAGAAAATGTTTTCTCTTTAAACAGCTGTAAAATATTCTGAATATTATGAAGATTTTAATATGCTTTTGTTCTCCTCTTGTGGTTACCTAGAGAGTGGACTTTAAATCCCGGTATTTGCCACTGAACATTAATGTGTTACCTGTGTTAAGTAAGAAATACTGCTCAGGGCAGTCTGGACAGCAGATACTGAATGTTAATAGATCCCACCAAATGATAGTTATTCTCTGAGGAAGAGGTAATATAATTCATGGCTGTTTCCCAAGTAGTCTCTCACACCCTTCTCACTCAGGACAAATGCCAGGGAAAAGACATTGTCTGGAACATGCTTCTGCAAATACTGATAGATTATCAGCATGCTTAGCTTACTGTTGACTAAAGGATGTAGGGTACCAGTCTCTTCACATCGAGTATCTAGCTTTCTCTCTCCTAAAAAGGATCCAGTGCATCTGCTGAACAAAATAGAAAGTAGCAAGAAGCTATTTCGTCAAATTCGTAGAAGCAGATTGTTCTCCCAATCTAATTCTACAGCAGTGCTCTAGTGCTGTTCTGACAGAAATAACTGTTCTTTAACATGATAGAGGTGAATGAGAAATCCACTCCACTTGGAGTTGAATCCTTTTCTAAATGTATTTTCCAAAACAATAAGGAAGTTTATCCTAATTGCTTTATGTTAAATTTGAGCATAGATACATAGCCCACATTTCTAAAGTTTGCCTTTGATTTCAGTTGAGGACAGCAGCCTTCAGTATTTCTTAATAGAATATATATATTCATAGATATATGTATACACAGATGGATGGATGGATAAATGGATGGATGGATGTTTTTAGTAAAGGATTTAGAACTCAGGGAAACACCTAGATAAAAGTCAATGTATAACTCTAAGCTATTTCCATATATTAGTCAATGTAAAATCTCTTAAATTCCATGTACATCTGACAACATTGTAAAGGAGGAGATAAGAACAGCTCTTTCCTTGATGTGGATTATATCTGCTGTTTTTGTTCCCTATTTTTGATTGCAACCCTACAATTTATTGCGCTAAGGAAGAAAAAGGAGAAAAAGAATGGAAATAATTCATTATTCAGAAAAAGGAAAGTTTATTTCCTGAGAAATAAAACTAGGTCCACTATTAAGGTATGATTACTGTACTTTCAGCATTCAGCAATCAGAATTCTTTATTACATAGTTAAAACTGTTATTTTTTTCTTTACCATTCTAAGCCTATTTTATAAAAACTCTATTTTCATAGCAATTAGCTGTCTGAACCTCTTGATATTCATAAACCCATGAAATTATAGAATGGGTTGGGTTGGGTGGGATCTAAAAGTCAAACCCCCTCTGCCATGGGGAGAGACATCCACTAGACCAAGTTACTCAGAGCCCATCCAGACTGGCCATGAACAACTCCAGGGATGGAGCATCCACCGCTTTTCTGGGCAACCTATGCCAGTGCCTCACAGTAAAGAATTTCTTCCTAATATCTGATCTACATCTGCCATTTTTCGTTTTAAAGCCATTTTCTCATGTTATTACTGAATGGCCTTGCAAAAAGCCCCTCTCTGGCTTTCTTGTATGCCCCATTTAGGTATTGGAAGGCCACTCTGAGGTCTCCCAAGAAAGTTTATTTTTCAAGAATGGATAAGTCTAGTTTAGAGGGTACCAAGAATCACAAACTTTAACTGGAATAAAAATCATCTGGTTTCATTGACTTGAATGAAACAACTCAAGTTTATCCCATTTGGGAAATTGGACTAAGTTTAGACAATTTCCTAGAATTACAGAGAAAAATGTTGACTTTGTTCTACTGAAAAGGAAAAAGTATAAAGAGCAGCCACAGGAAAGTGTTATGTATATCACTTTCTTTTCCCTATATAATTTTTTTCCATCATCCCCTCCCAGCTAGTTATAGCTTAGATTTAGATCTATGGCTGCAGTGTTAGAGGAAATTCTTAAAGCTGTGCATGTTCCTTATCTCTGATACACAGCAGCTGTCCTGTCTTCCATGAAATCCTTCTGAGATTTAGATGCCAGTTCAGAAATCAGGTCTAGTGAAGGAAATCTCTGTGCTTCTATGTGAAGTATGTGAGACAGAACTCTCTGAAGTCTTTGCTGGTTCTAGTTGCTGTGATTACATTTTGTCACTTTCTGAGGTTTCTTAAGTATTGAACATATGAACAGCAATATGAATAAAGAAATTAAGATGCTTTTCTGAAGATGCTTGAACCCAAAGTTTTAAAACCATTCTTGCAGATCAAAGGCAGACAATGACAGACGATTACTTGTTAATAGCTGCCATTAGGCATTCTTGCGCAAGTGGATATATCTAGAAATAAGCAAAGAGCTGTATTTGCCTATAGGCAGATAGCAAAATCCATTCTACAGTTAATTGTGCAATCTTCCAGTCTAAAAAGCCCACTATGTGATGCAGGTCTGCAAGGCATCGCAGTGTCAGGGATATAAATGCTGTGTATCATTGATTTTTAAATGCAAATTAGCACTTAAATTTATCATTGCTTTTAGTAGCTCACAACCACAGGAACTGGTGTGAAATAATCTGATGAGAGAGTGCCTGATGATGCCAAAAGTCTTCAGATACTTCAAGGGGGGACTGTATTATCCATGTCGACTATAAATGCTCACATGGGCGCCTGTGAAAGACACCTTGGAAATAATTCATGTCCTTGTCTTCATGCATCTTTCTGGAGTAGGAAGTATACACAAGAATCCAGAAAATAATTTTAAGAGAACTAGACATATTAGCAATTTTGTCTTTCAATTGCATTTTTTAATGTGCTCAGGCTAGAGCAACAGTTAGAATTCAAAAATTCAGAAAGTATTTTCTTGATTAAAACAAATAAGTGACTTTTTAAAAATAGTGCTGAGGTATGTTTAGGTGTATTAGGTACAGCTATGCATGTAGAAATGCATGAGTTTGAATGAAAGATTCACTGGCTATGTTATGTTTTATTTTTAACTATTGACCAGATCATGTGTTGCATATAGTAACTTTGTATCTTTCAATGTACAGAATGCAATAACCTAAATTCAGTACTTGGGTCTTTATCAGTACAGTTCTCCTTTTCTGGAAGCTATTTGTTACCATAAGGTATGACAGCTGCTCTAAATCAGCTGCATGAATATATTGACATTTTAAAATATTATATTACTGGGTTTTTTATAGCCAACTTTATATATAGGAACTTTTTTTTAGGTGTCTCAGTTACTATTGTTTTTCCTTTTATGTTTTGTGCCAGTTTTAATTAAATGAAAATTACATTTCCATCTCCCTGAAAACTTGAAAACTATCCTAAAAGAATGTCATCAAAACCCTAGTGCTTACATCAGCAATAATCTGCAATTGGCACTATATAGCAAATTCTTATTGACATACAACATGGAGTCCTGACTCCCCTGAAACCAAATGCAAAACTATTTTTTTCCTACTCTGTAGGAGTAAATTTTTACCTATGATTTTCTCTCATGGAACTAGTTAAAAATGCAAGTGTGTGGTGAGCTCATGAACATAGAATACTGTATCAGCATTTAAGAGTCTGAACAGCTGAACAAGCAGGCAGCACTGCTGATACTGGGCATTAGAGCCTGTTGGCAACCTGAAGCAGATGTAAAGCACCACACTGAAAATTATCATCCTCTAAAGTACCATAAGCTAGCTTTCCTGGATCTGATATGAATTTCACATTGGTGAAATAATATTTTGGATCTGGCCAGTGATTTTGACAAGCAGGTTATAAGAAGCCTATATAGAGAAATATTCTATTAAATAAAAGTGTATTCATCAATTTTAAAACCATGTCTATTATTTTTCTCTATAAGATTTCCTGTAGTATAAAGTTCCAGAGATAACATCTATTCTATCTTTATAATTTATGATACTTGGACTTATATGTTGTCTGGACATAAAGCGAATAACTCATATAATTTGCCACATTGTCTCACAAATTCTTTTAAAGTCTTGGATTTTCACTATGCTGCATTCAAAGATCTCTTTGTTGATCATAACTTGCTAGGCAGATCTATATTATCAATTCTTGAATCAGATGATATATTGTGAAAAGATAGGCACTATGTCTTGGATACCTCAAGAAAACATTTTGGTATGGATGATATGGTATTTTGCTAGTGTCATAATTCAGCACATATAGAAACACAATGCTCCAATATTAAGTTAGTCCAGAACTAATTTAACCTTTGAATAAAATTAAAACTGGTTAAAATAAAAATACTTATTTTATTTTGCTATGTTAAAGTGGTTGACACAGTTATAAAAGTGGACCTAGTTCTGCCTCTTTATTTTTGCTTCCAGTGCCTGACTAAGCTAAGCTAGCTAAAGGGGAAGGATGTTTATTCCCTGTTAAGGTAAAATCCAAATGTTGTCTTATATGCGCATGTCACCCTATGATTATGCTTTATACAAAAAAACTATTGGGGGTTAATGAACTAATTATTGGAATCTAGAAATTAAAACTTTAGTAATTAGTAACTTGAGAGTGAACACGGTTTTGAAACACTTTCAACAGTACTGTAATACATGAAACATCATCAGTCCTTTACCAGGTCGGAAATATATGTTTGTTAAAGAATTGACACTTGAGAGAATATAGCTAATGAAAATGAGATTTGTAGAGTTGATAGCTGTCTGACCTCATGCCAGGGAAGGTCACAGAGCAGATTTCCTTGAGTGCTATCACACAGCACGTACAGGGCAACCAGGGGATCAGGCCCAGCCAGGATGGCTTTAAGAGAGGCAGGTCTTGCTTCACTAACCTGATCTTCTGTGACAAGGTGACCTGCCTAGTGGATGTGGGAAGAGCTGTGGATGTTGTCCTTCTGGAATTTAGTAAAACCTTTGGCACTGCCTTCTGCAGAATTTTCCTGGAGAAACTAGCTTCCCATGGTGTGGACAGGTAAACACTTCATTGGGTAAAACTTGGCTGGAAGGCTGGGCATGGAGAGTGATGCGGAATGGAGTTAAATCCAATTGGTCTTCCCTTTCCTTCTTCAGCTACTGAGGCTAGTTCCTTGAAGGTGAGCTGTTGTTCTTTTTTCAAGGTCTTTACATCTCCTTAGTTGGATGAATTATAATGAATGTCACATTTTGCTGGTTATACAATCCTATGGAAGGAATTTTATTTCAGCTTTTATCATTGCAGCAATTTTATCATTAACATTGTTGGAAGGATTGGACTGCATCTCAAGTGGTCCAGACTGACGTCTGTGCTTTGTTCTCTGGTTAGAAGAGATGTCCAATGAGTTTCAAGTAGGAATAGCATTATGAATGGCAGTTTCAAACTCTGAAAGTATTTCTTCTGATTTGCCATCTATAGTGTCAACTATTGCAACAGATACTTGGTAATACATGCATTGAATCTGGCCAGTGTGGAGTGTGAAGTTCATGTTTGCAAAGTGTCTTATATACACATGCTAAATTTTGGCAGCTGATTTAATCCATTATTGCCTCAGTTTCTTTAGCTGTAAATGAGAATAATATTACCTGACTTTTTTTTCCTAGAGACCTTGTGAGGGTGTGTTTATGTTTGACATCTAATTATGGCAATCCAGTGAATGATGGATTGATGCCAAAAACTACCGTTGTGTGCGAAGGGCCCTGGGGTCACTGCATTCATGCAATTCCCAATGACTGAACTCTCAGGTCAAAGTTTGTTGTTCAGATCCAGGAAAATACTTGTAAGTTGTTGTTGTAGTCCCCCTGAGTCACCACATAGTTTCACTCATAATTTTATTTCACTAGCTGCCTCTTAAATTGAATTGTAACATTCTCCCACTTGTAATATTTAAAGGTGTACAAATGCTGTGTGCAAGAGCACCTGTGACCTGTTCATTGCCCAGCAGTGATAGAGCTGGTAATAATGTGCTTGCTATTCTGGCTGTACTGCACTTTGGTAACACCTAGGGTTTAATTGAAATACACCCTGACATTGGTTTTGTTCATGAAGCATAGAATGGACATAATTACTATGAATCTACTGAGGGATATTATGGCAAAATGTCGTATTGCTAATTTTAGCTCCTTACTCTCTTTGGGGGGGGGAAAAATAAATCACAGATTTCAGTAAAAACAACATGCTGCAGTTTCATAGAAGTCCTAAAACAAGTAATTTTCCAAAAAATTAACTTCTTATATTTCTCTGTACCTATTTTTTCACTCAAAGCGCTATCACAGTAGGATAATTGCATTGCCCCTAACAGTTTCATATTCCTTCATAATTAAATAAACAGCTTGTAAATTGCAGACCACAAAGTGTCTGTGTTTCACTGTTACCTTAAGGGGTTTCCATAGTTACAAGGACAAGAAGTTTAACCATCATTTGCCAGACTCGAGGCTATTTGCAGCCTTAACTTTTTAACTCATGTCTCTTTTTCTCTTTGTTGCTTTGTTTATTAACAGAATGAGAGAGTAATTTGGACTCAGTTAGCCACTACAAATGCAATGATGCAAAATGGACTCTGGTGCTTTAGTGAGTTGTTAGCTGGGTATGTTTTTCCCAGAAGGTATTTTGAAATAATACATACTAACAATATTGCCTACAGTTATCAAGGTTATGAAATACCTACCAAGCACTTCTCCAACTCAGCAACAAATAATTCAGCACTTAAAAAAGGAAAACAGGAAAGCACCATTCTTGACACATTATCATGGCATAGAAGTATTTAGTCAGGTACCTATTTTAAATCATACTCAAAAAAATATTGATGCAGGTTTTCAATGTCTTCTTTAATATAATTTCCTTTCATACCTCCTCTGTTTTACAGAATACAAAGTGCATTTGGAAAAACTGCAGCTGTTATGGTACAAACTCGATCTTTTCATGCGGCTGAAATGGACAATTTTCTGATTTGCTAATATCAAAGTAATCTTCAAATCTTTTAAAATTACTTCAGATTTTACCAGAGTATCTCTGTTGCCAAGTTGTAGAGGAGTATGTAAAACTGCTAATGTGTTACATGTTCATCAAACTAAAATATTTTTGTCTTCTTGTCTGTGTTATCTGCTGAGGTCAAGAGCTCAACAAGGCTCAGAGGATGATGTGTATGGGTGACAAGCATATTCAGCATTAGGACATTCAGTAGACAAGTGCAAATATTGTAATTTGGGAAATTATGTTTTGGACTTGAAAAACTAGATTCCAATTCTCTAAGGTTTAGATTCCAATTTTCTACAGTTAGGAAGAGACTCTCTTAAGTGCATATATATATATATACTGTAATTGTTCTTTGGTTTTTTGCTACTTTCTCTTCATTATACTGGCCACATTCACATATGCATTCTTTGGTTGTTCTTACATGACATTTCCCACACCTGTTTTTATCATTTGTGACTAGCGAGAAAATTCTGGAAGTAATCAGGGCTAATACCTTGGATTCCATGAACCTTGCATATCTTTGCCTTTCCATTGTTGAAAAGAAACAAGCTTTAATACTACATATACTTAAAGTGAAGTTTTTTACCTACCAGTTTGAAATGTTCTCGTACATTTTTAAAAAGGATGTTAATTTACAATTTCATATTGCCATGTATAAAAATTGATAATATTCTACTGGACCAAAACTAGTTTGTTTGAAATAAAGTATCACTGTACTATGTTTATATATATGTTGTTAAATCACTGCTAAAGTAAAAAAAAAACAAAAAAACACTATAGTATTTAAAAAAATGACCCCAGTATGACAGGATTAAAACCTGCACTGTTTTGAACAAATGTTCTAAAACAGCATATAATTTTTTTATTAAGGGTTGTTTTTATGCTAATTTTGTTGTAGTTCTCAGATACCTTCCTAACATGGATCTGTGATTTTAGTTTGATAATAAATGAAAAAAAAAATTAAGAAAGCATAGCTATAGAAATAGTGCAGTTTAATTATTGTTCACTGAGGTATTTCCATAAGAGATGGAAATCATGAAGATACTTGTAAGACTTTCCCTTATGTCATTGTTGGCACATGAGAAGCCGTGACAGACTTATGTAATTAAGAGAATTTTATTATCAGACTATTGTAAAATTTCTATTGTTCAGTTGCCTGTTTTCCCCTACATAAATATCTGTACAGAAGGAGATATGAGATGAAACAAACATCAAAATGAAAAAGAAAATGCATTTTATCAACTGAATTAGGGAAGTAAAATGGAACTTCAGTAACCCAGGGGGATTAGTGATGAGGTAGAAAACCTTTTTACCTTTATGTAATTGGTTTGAATCAAGCTCAAGTCAATACAGAACAAAAGTTCTTAATGTCTATAAGGGGTCTTGAGAAAATGAATCCAAATTAACTTTGAAAAGGGACTAGCTAAACTACATTACATCCTTTTATGGACACTCTTAATTGAAGTTACAGTGGCCTTGATTCAATTTAGCTTAAATTAAATTCTAAATAAGAATGTTCACACTAAGATTTAATGCAATAGAATTAACCCACTTAAAAGTTAATTCCAATTAAAATTCTAGAATGTTTCTGGGTGCACTAGAACCAAGCTGTATTGTGGTGGCTATGAAACAATTTTAGTTCATCGTGAATAGTTCACAGATTGCTCCTATTCATACCACTGTGAACAGTCTGAGAAGAGAAGTTAGGACTGTTTTGTCCTCATCACCCTTGGAATGACTCCCTGGGGTAATATCCAGGCAGAGGACAACAAAGAAGTCATATAATTCCTCTTAAGAAATCTAAGTTTGTCCTAAAGAAATATTCATTACATGTCATTTGATGTTTTCTATGATTTTTCTGTAAAATTAGTTTTACTGAGGATATAAACTGCGAATGATACTTAAGAGTAAATTTATAAATAAAGAGAAATACCAGACTGATTGAGATTCAAACACGGAAATGTCTTAATTTCCAGCTAAAATGCAAATATTTTTGCTTGGACCAATGTGTACTCAAATTCTCATTTTTAAAATGTTTATTTCATGTTCATTTCTTTTGTATGATGTTAAAGAGAAAATTTTAAACCTTAGGGAGAAATGAGAAGGGAAACATGAAATCATGCTGGAAAATGAGGTGGGTGAAATAAAGCTGTTTTCTGTATAACAAAATGAAAGACAAGAAGAAAAAGGCAGACTGGGTCAAACTCACCCTTGATTGAACTCCCCTGAAATCAATGGTGATTCAGGAGGATTGAATGTGTCCAATCACATTTGGGTCTTTCAGATCAGTGTCTTAGTGATTCAGCTGAGTCTTAAAAGGCTTGCAGGAGAGAACTGGGAAGTATCTATGGTACAGCAATATCCACTCTGCATCCTACACTTAAATCCTTCAAGGGGCCACAGGATTATGTCCCAGAGCAAAACAGTGAAACATGCAAAGCAGAGAATAATTTGCATTATGAGTATTTTGATTTGTCTGGTCTCACGAGTAATCAGTTTGCATTGCAGGGATGTCTATCTAGCCTGCTTTGGCCTCCACTGTATTTAACTAAAAAAAAAAAGCCCAAAAAACCAAACAACTACATAAAAACTGCTGGGCTTGGAAACCTCTCAGGTTTTTAGGCATCATTGCAATGGCTCCCCTAACTGTTGTTGAGACTTTTAAAGTCCTATAACAATAAGAAGGAAAACCTGATTTTTAAGAATATACCCAGTTCTATAGCCAGAGACATGGGGTTTCATTGTGAACTAATCTGTTTTTAAAAAGCCAAACACCTCTGTCAGGAGTCAATCCATGAAGAAATAAAAATAAGATGAGGAAGATATGAGATCTACTGTAAACCATTTCACTGATTTTGCATGATGATGCATTGTAGTTCTCTGTTAAGAGCATAGCATGTGTTCCTTTGTTAATGACAAAAAACATCCCATGGAAAAAGAGAATGGCATCATTGTGCTGTGGAGGGCAGGGAACAGCATGCAAACTGTTTGCACTGCTCTTGAACTGAGAGCTCAAGTCCTTGAGGGTTCAGCCAGGTGGAAAGGTATTTCCGGAGAGAAAAGGGGGGAGGTGAGGTGGGCAGGAGGTTATGGTGAGTGAATCCCTGGCAATGTGGTTCCATCAGCCCAGCCCTGCGCAGCCATATGGGGACACACACGTGAGGCTGCTGGAGCATTTGCAGAGCAGATGTTGGTAGAGGATTTCTGACCCTGGTGGAACTCCCTGCCCACAGTTCAGTCTCTGTTCTGGGACAAAGGTTAACCCTCCTGTATTGTGAGGAGCTATAGCATATTGTGTGCTGTGTCTCTACACTGAAATTCCCTTGGCTGCTTCTGTTGGCATTGCTGCCAAAAGGGGATCAGTCTCAGGCCCTTGGAGCATTCAGAGTTCCTGAAAAGAGAGTCAAAAGAGTTACTTCTACATAAGGTCATGTAGAAGTACTGGGATTTGAACCTATTTTTATTGCCGTAGTCCAAGCTCTGTTCCATATGGAAACTATTTTCAATTCTCTGGTGCTGATGCTACCAGAAGAGACTACCCAGCATAATTAGCTGCTTGGTGCACCTAGCTCCTCTTCACATGTTTGGAAATCTGCTGTTTAATTTACAACTATAGAGTGGCTTGTTTTCTGAAAAAATGCAGATAGCAGTGCAGAGGGTTTTTCTCACAGAAACATCTTGAAAGGATGTGAGATACAACATACATAATTGTGCTATACAGAGTGAAGCAAAGATGCATTTTCTGAAGGCATCCACATGTTTGTCAACTTGCAAAAAATTGAGAAAAGTGATTTGAATTCTTCTCATCCTGACATTTTCTGGGACATGGCTGAGGGAGAGTTTTTGTGATTGAACAATTTTTCAGCTGAGACTTAACTGTGATGTATTTGTAATGATGTCATTTTACTGTGATAGTGTAAACACCTGATACTTGATAAATTCTATCTATATATTCAGTGCAGTACATATAACAACACATCTCAATTTTTTCATGGCAGTTGTATAGCATGAACCAAAGTGTGCTAAATCATACTGTATCTTAAACCATATATTGGGATAAAGCCATGGCCTTTGCACTGCACAGTTCTGCTGCTGAGACAGTTATCCATAGACCCACAGACAAGGCAGAAAGCAAAGTATGAGTTGCCAACAGCAACTAAACTGACAGTGATCCAGCTAAGGGTCACTGGAGCTTGGGGAAATACCTTTGCCAGCTGCCATACCTCATTAGGCAAATCTTTGGAAATGGTGTGGAAGTTCTCTTTTGTTATCACAGTCCCCCATTACAGGAGAATCCTTCAGCAATCAGAGGGAGCATAGTCACTTTCTCCTGATAGTATAGCAAAGGGAGAACAAAGCTCATCAGGCCCAAGACTTAATTACCCAAAAAAAAAAAAAAAAAAGGTAGAGGTATTCTGGTACTCTTAAAAGGCCCATAAAGAAAGCATCTCTGCATCCACATTTGGTAGTTACATTTCAATAGGGCAACTACAACATCCTTCAAGTTGTCCCTAAGGAAAGTTGCACTGTGCACTGTGCATAGCTGCAGAGGTAGATTATCATTGTCATTCCCTTCATCTTCTGCACAAGATCTTAAGAGGGCGCTGCTTTTTGCTCAGAGGAAAATGTGTTGTACATTGAGAGTAACAAGAGCCATAGAGTAACAATAAGCTATAGAGAGGAGAATGTGCATATCAAATGTCAATTTCAGCAAAAATTTTTTTCTATTTCTGTGCAAATAGAAAACTAAATGAACAACTCTCCTTATATGTCTGGGAATGTCTCCATGGTCATAAAGAGAATATACATTACTGTGCTAAGAAAATAGATGATCTATGCTGTGGTAATTAGAGCAGTGTCACAGGCAGACTTAAGATCATGTTTGGAAACACATTTGATAATTTTACTGTGTCTGAAGAACTGACTGTGCAGTAAGGAAATTCTTAACATTTTTAACTAAATTTTTGGTCTATACAGCAGAGGGCACTAGTGGTATTGAATTGACCATTTTGGTTGTTATTTTGGCACTAGAAAAATGAAAAAAAATTACTTAGAAGACAAAAAAGTGTCAACAAAGACTAAAGAAGCTGGTTGATGGTCTGTGTTCCATGTGTGGGTTTGTAAAACTAAACCTTCATGCATCTCTAGCATAAATAGGTATTGAATAGCAAATGACTCTAGTACAGAGCTCCAGATGGATCTTTATGTAAAGCCCATTATAATATTTCCATAACACCCTTCAAGACTTTAAATTAGTTTTCCACTGTGATTTTGTGCTGGTTAGTTGTTTTTGGTTTTTTTCCCCAGGGTATTTCCAAGACATTTGTGATTTAAAATTACCCTGATATGAAATACTTGCACCAAGACTTCCTGAATATTTAAGCTCTGAGCTCTGGAAAACCACCAGTATAAAAGAAATTATCTTTTTACTACATTCTTCCTGTCATTATGAATCTTACTGCCATAAGTCAGCCTCATGCAAACCTCATTAGCTGGAAGTGAGGACTAGCAAGGTATTGCCTAATATATTCTCTGCTGGTCATGGTCACTTTTTTGGATCGTCACCTCCCCTGCACTTGAGCAATATCACATTTAGTGTGCCCTTTTCCTAAAAACTGCATTTTACTTCCTGTATTGCCAAAGAAGAGGGGGGAAAGTCAAGCAATATAAATAAATCAAAATTTAATCAAATGGTGACTGCAGAAGCTAAGATTTGCTCTCACTGCCTCCTGGAGAATGTTGCAGAGGGATGGCAGTATAGATATTCTGTACTTCTTTATCAAACAAGATATGGCTTAGGCACAGATCAAACATACCAATTCATGTGAAAACATATCTAGAACTCTGTATTAACATATCACAAAATGGTGATCTTGCCTTCAAAATTATAGACTCAGAGAAGCTTTCAATTAGTCAGTAACCAAACTTGTATTTGAAGTATGCACAGATTTGAATTTTACAGAATTGAATTGACATGATGGTGTCAGATTTCCCTGGAGGTCTCTGATAGATCATTGTACTGAGGCATATATTTGATTGAGACATCCCTAGCAGAGGACTAGGGAGAACAGTAAATGCAAAAGCCACAGGTAATTTTGACCTTCAGTACAAGAAAAAAAACTTCTTTGTGAGTGATTCATTGTTTCAGTCAATAACCAAAAAATAGGAAGGATATAGGGAATTTATCTTAAGAAGATAAAAGTGTTTTTTTTCAAGAATCTTTGTGCAGTTGAGACTTGAAAATATTTTGGTTTGGGTTAGCCAGCATTTACTGATCAGTCTCATATCTAGATAATTTCTTTGTTTTAATGATGTACTGTATTCAAGTAAAATGATTTCTTTTTTTCCCCATGGAGTGTATGTGTAGTGATGAAAAGGGAAGATTTGCTGGATGGAGAACTAGGTAAGGGAAATGTTGGGAGATACTGTCAGGTTCAAGTAGTTGGAACAGGAGGAAAGTGCCTTGAAGTGCTTGCAACATGGCTTGGGATCACCAGTTTTCTAGAAAAGAGCAGCTGAAGGGACTTGGTGCATATACAGTCTGATGTTGAGGGTGCTTGCTCTCCCATGGCCTTTCTGATTTCTCTGTACTTTTTTGTTCTACAAATGTTGTAGTTTTCCTGGTCCTTCAGGGAATCCAGGATACAGGACTGAGAGCAGACAGTCACAAAAAGAAATGTAGAGAAACTATATGACATCCTGCAAAGCTGGCCTTTAGTAGTGAATGGGTCTGAGAAGAAGATTCCTATACCTCTGCAAGCCCCATGTGCTGCCTGTGCCTCACCAGCCTTGTGCACAAGGATAACTGGCAGCTCTGAAGGCAGACATAGCAGGCTGAGCTCTCATCCCAGTTTCAGTGAAGACAAAAAACATTGCACCACTGCAATGGTAAAATAATTGGTTTGTTGTATTTCTGGGTCTGTTTTATTACTCGTTAATGGAATTTATTATTCAGTCCAAGTCCTTAGGGTATAAGTTTTAGAAGAATTTTGAAAACAACAAAGGAAAACCAAATTACTACACACAAAAAAATAATTTTAGAAGATGATAAAAATGCTAATACAATCACATTACCTATCACAGATGATGGTTAATTACTATTCAACAGCAAAATTCCTGGGTCACAGATGGGTCCTTAACTAAGGACCCTAAAATTGATATCAGGCTCTAATAGAATTCTTTTGGCCATAATAGCAGGTTTTTCTTCATAACAGTGTAAGAAAGATGGGAATTATGGTCTTTTCACTTCCTTTTTGGATAGTTTTACTATAGTTGGACTTTTGCAAGCAAACTTGATTAGTGATTATAGTGTTTCTCCATATATCCTGTTCAGCACATCTAAAGAGATAAATGATGTTGTGAGCCTGAAGTGAAAAGGAAGGTGTGTAGAGCAGCCACCCCTCATCTAGTCTAGTAGATTATCCTAAACCCATGAAGCTGATGCTCAGGAGTACAGTTGCTGGCATAGGGAAGGGATGGAGGGGTGGGAGCAGTAACATTTAACACTACAGCCACAGGGTTCTCCTGAGCCATGGGACAGAAGTGTAAGCTGAGGAGAGAGAAGTTGAGTGACTCACTCAAGGTTGCAAAACACATTAGTTTCATGAATCTTTCATAAGAATGATGCTTTATAAATAGCACATACAGAGAGATCAAACATAGAGATACAGCCCAGACTTTCTAGTTCCCTTCACAGTTTTTTAAGCATTATATTGGCTTTTTCTGCAGTAAATTATTAAAAATGAGATGAGAACACTTGCCAGCTCTGAACCCTTATAACAGGTTCTTTAAAAATGCAGAAATGAATTCTCAAAAACACATTGTCTGAATATATAATTAGACAAAAAAAAGGTCTTTCTTTAAATAAATTGCTGTGCGATGAAAGCTAATATATTTTTCTGGTTTGAGGTCCTTTTTTTTTTTTTTTAAGAAAGTCTCTTTTTTTACTCAAAATGAATCAATTTGTAGCCTGGAGTGGAAAACCATTGCCTTATGGTGTTTTGTTTTACTGAATATATATGTACTATCCATCTGGGTGCTCCAGGTTATAAATATGCTTTAAACTTGCTGCAATTTCTAAGACTTCACTTTTGGCTGATTTATAAGAAATTTCATTAATTTCAGCAACAGAGGAATCTTGAACTGAGCAGTTGATTGAAAATGAACTGGAGGCTGGGGAGTATAAAAACTTCCACACATGAATCAGTACTGAATTTCTTAAAATGGTAATGATCATTTGTAGTGTAAAGGACTTTTTTCCCTTTGGGGTAAGAATTTTTTGAGTTTTTTCAAGGTGCCAATGAAACTGCCAAACCTGCAGCTACAGGGATTTTTCAGCATTTAAATAAATGGCTATTCTTATTTATGTGTTCGGTACACATTTGGTAACGAGTGTTTCTCTGCTGCTGGTGCCAAACAAAAGAATTGAAGGGGACATAACATTAAATTGGATGATGCTTAACATGCTTCTTTATTTTATTTTTTTTTTCTAATTCTTATAGACAAGATCTTGCCCTGTCATCTGCATGACAATTTTAGAGACTCACTACTAGTTAAACTTTGATTCAGGAATCATATTTGTATAGACAAAGATTTTTACCCATACCAGACAGGAATCTCCACTTGATTTTCATATTATCTGTTGTCCTGCAATGTGTAAATAAGATTAACACCTTGAATACTCTGATAATTCCTAGCTTAGTAGATTCCTATGTTACTAATGTTTGCCTTTTGAGATGCTTTTCCTTTCTTTCAACCCTCCCCTGAGCTACATTTCTTTTAGGAAGTCATGGTGGTTGAACTTCTTATCTGCCATCCACCTACTTACATTGTATGTGCAGGAGAACTAATGTATGTCTATTTCTTATCTCCTTGCCAGTTGCACCTGATATATGTAACTGTACAGAAAAATAATGTTAGAAATGCTATACCTATTCTCACTATTGAATTTCAAGAAATTGGTAGAGTTAACTGAAAGGACTTGAGAAGCCTTTGCTGAGAGGGCACAATCATCTGAGACTAATTTAATATTCTCCTTTTCTTTTTTTTCTTTCTTTCAGACAATTCAAACTACAGAAGGACCAACACCAAATAAATTATGAATGTTGAACAAGATGACCTTACATCCACAGCAGATAATGATAGGTCCTAGGTTTAACAGGGCCCTATTTGACCCCCTGCTTGTGGTGCTGTTGGCTCTTCAGCTTCTTGTGGTGGCTGGTCTAGTGAGGGCTCAAACTTGCCCTTCCGTCTGCTCCTGCAGCAACCAGTTCAGTAAAGTGATTTGTGTACGGAAAAATCTTAGAGACGTGCCAGACGGCATCTCCACCAACACCCGGCTACTCAATCTCCATGAGAACCAGATCCAAATCATTAAAGTTAATAGCTTCAAGCATCTGAGGCACCTAGAAATCCTGCAGCTCAGCAGGAATCACATCAGAACAATTGAAATAGGGGCTTTCAATGGTCTGGCCAATCTCAACACTTTGGAACTCTTTGACAATCGTCTGACTACTATCCCAAATGGGGCTTTTGTTTACCTGTCAAAACTGAAGGAACTGTGGTTGAGAAACAACCCCATTGAGAGCATCCCTTCTTATGCGTTTAACAGAATCCCTTCTCTCCGGAGGTTGGATTTGGGGGAATTGAAAAGGCTTTCATACATCTCAGAAGGTGCCTTTGAAGGTCTGTCCAACCTGAGGTATTTGAACCTTGCCATGTGCAATCTTCGAGAGATTCCTAACCTTACTCCACTTGTAAAACTGGATGAGTTAGATCTTTCTGGGAATCACCTGACTGCCATCCGGCCAGGTTCTTTCCAAGGGTTAATGCATCTTCAGAAATTGTGGATGATACAGTCCCAGATTCAAGTGATAGAAAGGAATGCTTTTGACAACCTTCAGTCACTTGTAGAGATCAACCTGGCACACAACAATCTAACACTACTGCCTCATGACCTGTTCACACCGCTCCGCCTAGAAAGGATCCACTTGCATCACAATCCTTGGAACTGCAACTGCGATATCCTTTGGCTCAGCTGGTGGATTAAAGACAAGGCACCCTCCAATACTGCATGCTGTGCCCGTTGCCACACGCCTCCCAGTTTAAAAGGAAGGTACATTGGTGAGCTGGACCTGAATTACTTCACATGTTATGCTCCAGTCATAGTGGAGCCACCAGCAGACCTCAACGTCACAGAAGGCATGGCTGCAGAGATGAAATGCCGGGCATCGACCTCCCTGACCTCCGTGTCTTGGATTACTCCAAATGGATCTGTAATGACGCATGGGGCTTACAGAGTTCGGATTGCTGTGCTCAGTGATGGCACACTAAATTTTACAAAGGTAACTGTGCAAGACACGGGTTTGTACACATGCATGGTGAGTAACTCTGTTGGGAATACCACGGCTTCTGCCACGCTGAATGTGACTGCCCTGGATAACCCTGGTTACACGTACTTTTCAACCGTCACGGTAGAGACTGTGGAACCTTCTCAGGATGAGGCACAGACCACAGAGCAGGTTGGGCCCACACCAGTTACCAACTGGGAAACCATTAACATGACAACCTCACTCACTCCACAGAGCACAAGATCAACAGAAAAAACGTTCACCATTCCTGTGACGGACGCAAACAACGGGATCCCAGGAATAGATGAGGTTATGAAGACTACCAAAATCATAATTGGTTGTTTTGTGGCTATCACTCTCATGGCTGCTGTGATGCTGGTAATTTTCTACAAAATGAGGAAACAGCATCACCGGCAGAACCATCATGCTCCAACACGGACTGTAGAGATCATTAATGTGGATGATGAGCTTACAGGTGACACACCCATAGAGAGTCATTTGCCCATGCCAGCAATAGAGCATGAGCACTTAAATCACTATAACTCTTATAAATCTCCTTTCAACCACACAACAACAGTTAACACAATAAATTCAATACACAGTTCAGTGCATGAACCGTTATTGATCCGAATGAACTCGAAAGACAATGTTCAAGAGACTCAAATCTAAAACATTTATGACATTAAGGGGTGGGGTGGGGGGACAACAAAAGATGGTTTATAAAACAAATGACACAAATGACTGGGCTAAATCTACTGTTTCAAAAGTGTCTTTACAAAGAAAAAGAAATTTATTTATTAAAAATTCTATTGTGATCTAAAGCAGACAAAATTATGTGTATTCCTCAGAACCTGTTTTTGCTGCAGTTATTTACCCTCCTCCTTCCCGTTTTCCTGCCCAACCAACCCTGAGTCCCATTTGCCATATTTTTCATAGGAGATCTTGATTCCCTAAAATAACTGATCTAGGAAATTTTGTAAGAATTCTGTTACACTTTGGGAATTTTTATGGTGAATTCTAGTGGTGAGATTCGGTCTATTTTGTCACTTTCTCTTTTTTTCTTTTGTTTTCTCATGCCCATTTTGAAATTATTCAACAGAGAATGGAGTAATAACAGTAACTTTGCAAGTGAGAAAAACAAGTAAACCTTTTTTTTTCTCCATGTATTGATTTGCTCTGTATTTACCGAAAGCACCATTCTGTGAAAAAAATGGAAAAAAAAGTAAAAAAAAAAAAAAAAAAAAACCAAAAATTAATTTACTTGTGAAAGCCTATAAAACCCATGATCTTTTAAGCAATTCTAGAACCAGAATTTGTAGATCAAACACTAAACTAAGATTATAAATAAAATATTGGTTTCTTTCTGTACTTGGGTATAGCTCATTCTTAGTGTGGCTTTAAACATCAAAAGTTTGTTAAAATTCTTATGATTATCTGCTCCAATGGTCCAAAACACAATCACTTTAAATAGAATAATTAAACAATTTTTGGATCATTACTGAAGGATATCACAGTTTTCATTTTAGTTTATGAAAACAATATACTGGCAAACAAGGGTGTTTGATTTCCAATGCAAGATTAAGATCATTCCTTCTACTGGTGTTATCTCTATTATCTCACAGGATGCTTTTCACAATGCCAGAAAAGTTTTGCAAGGAGCTTGAGTTGTCGCTGAATTTTTTAGACAAAATTGAAAACGTCTTTTCTGGTTTTTATTATTTTTAACTGTCAATAAGAAAATTCATCTTTCTATCAAAGCTAATGGTTTCCAGTACAGTTGCTCTAGGACTTCTAGGCACAAATATGAAAGCAGCTCAGCCATAATAATACCGGTAATAAGAGCTGTATCCCTATGTGCAAAATCAAATCAAAATGCTATTCATGGAGTAAATCATAGGAAGAAATCTGAAGAAAAAAAAAAAAAAATAGAAAGAACAAAAGCAGACAAATCAGAAGACATTATAAGTTACTGCAATTTGCATGACAATTAAAATCCCTATAGAGTACCCAGTTTCCATTAATTTAAACACAGACTCATTTACCAATGGGAAATGCACACCATTTCCCTTTCTGTTTATATATATTCTCTGGATTTAGCTTATTGGTATAGGACGGGTGTATACTGTGCATGCTGAAAGCTAAAAGGAAGGTTTTCCATAAGAAAACCCACTTCAGGACAAGGTGTTCTTCCAAGCAAAAGTTCTGCCAAATTAAACTTCTTCATGCCTTGGCAGCTGAACAGAAGCATTTTAAGATGATTTAAATTAGGAAAAAAAAAAAAAAAAGGAATCTTATATATAATTTCTGAGCATCTTTTCACCTGTTTTCCTTCTTAACAACCCTTACTGAGGGTTTCTGGGTCTTGTGCCAGGTAAATAATATTCTTATAAAACCTGTTTGGATTTTTCTAGTATAGAACTGCATGCAGTATGAAGACTCTGCTGAAAAATATACTTCTGTAAGTTTAAGGTGGAATTTCAATATGTTGAGGAGGTAAATGTATGCACAGTTCTCAAGGTTGCAAGTGAATGTTGTAGTACGAAGGCCTGATTTAAAGAGGACACAGTGGAGATAGGTGACAATGAATCACACCCTGCAAGAAGTCTGATAAGTATAACACCGAATGAAACCCAAAGTTCTATAACAATCTCTAAGAAACGTTTGGCAAGGCATTATCCTTTGATGTGCTACATGAAAAATAATATCTACTCAAAGGGAATTTTAATAGAGGGCAAATATGGAACTGAATGTGAAATATTGAAGCTGTGATTCCTAGGTTTGCACATTTCTTCAAAGTGCAATAGAGTATTTTATTGGTGATTTCTTTTAAGCATTGTGATAGATTCTGTACAAAACTGCTACTACTACAGTAACTCATTCCTATGTATTCTTTGCCCATCTGGCTAGTAAGTGTCTGTCCATGGCCAATGCTAATCTGAAAATTGAAAAAGTTTCATTCGGGAAACCTAGATCTGGACTATTTAAATCTGTAATTAATTGGTATATGTTAATGAATTATGGCTACTCTAATCAAAACTTGTGAAAACAGTTATGGTGATCATGTTTTTTAAAACATGTAGTATTTTACTAACCCCTAAAGTAGGTTAATAGGAGGTTGATATGAAAACAGGTATGGTTATTGTCAAGTACAACACTGGATCAGTGACAATCTTTGATCCTTCTTTCAGTAGTACAAAATACTATCAGCGACTGTTTTAAACAATATATTTATTCTTATTGAGTGTTAATCCAGTTTTACTGGCTAATCAAAAAAATCAGATATTCCTGTTTGCTCATAATAAGCATAAAGGAAAAGCATTTGGGTGTGTTTGGTTGGGTAAGTATATATGTGTTACATGTCAATCAGATTAGTTATGAATTTCTCATCATGTTCTCTATCCTTCTTGGAACCACAGATATTATTTCTGATTCTTTCCTACTTCCACAAAATGCTCAGTACTTTTGCAGGTGAATTAAATGCCAGAGTTAGAGAAGATCACAGTCTGTATTATGAACTGAGCTCTGTAATAAATTGAAAGGAGTGCTGTGCTCTCTTGTTTTGATGCTCAAATCACATCCCAATGCCTCCCCGTACTGCTCCAGAGACAACAATGTTAAGAAAGAAGCCTCTATCTCCTGTATGACAGAGCATAACTGACAGAAAGTTTTAATGAAATTTTTCTTGCAGGTGATCACATTGTGTGTGATGTAAAACAATTGTGCAAAAAAATTATGTTCTCGATTATGATCTATCACTTTCTAGTGGGCTCATGAGAAATGATGAATTATTCTTCAGTTCATTTGATGGTGTTTGAAGATGTTTATCTGCTGTCCTGTACAAATAGAAACTGAAAAGCATTTTCTTTCGGGAATTTTCATCAAGTCTTGCGAATCTTACCATATGCAGAAATAAGATGCGAAAAGCAAACCAAGTGAGTTCCATTCAATTCATCACAGAAGATGGACATTTTATTTTCCTTCAAAAAGGGCTAAATGTATGAAAAGTAATAGAATAACTGTATTTTTTTGCTAAAATATTCTAACACATTAAAAATTATATTCAATCATTTCCAGATTCCCTGTCCCCGCTGATACAGGTCGATCACAGAATTAGATACATGACAAGTAAATTAATGTTGTACTTTGTTATACCAGCTTCTGAATCTTATGAACATGTTTCAAAACAGCTGTTACAAGCTTTTATATGTCAGATATGACTATTACCGTAGTCTTTTCAATGAGGAAAATGGAAAACTTCTTCAACTTTTCCACCCCTCTCTAAAGGTTATATCCCATTTTTACATGAGCTAAAGACATAATATTTGAAATTCTCAGTATATTTTTTTAAGTCCAGGAGGTGAAGGCCTAAGAACTGTTAGGAGCTACCTTGCAATTTCATTCCAACTGAAGTAAATGAAGAAATAATTTATCCTTATCTTCTAGATGAAATAAAAGCAGTTAGACTTTAGTGCCTGGGTTTCTGTTTTTCTTAGTAGAACTATTTAATTTGTCTTTTTCTCATCTGTGCAGATGTTGCCAAGAAAAATCTCATTTCTAAAATTTGATCTGCAGTTAGTCCAAAGGTAGTAGTGGAAATTTTATCACAGAGGTGATATTATATATTAGTATTATAAAAATCTAACACATGGAGCTGCCATTATTGAATTAGTAGAGGTTCATCAGTGGGACTTGGGGAAATTCTGGGAAACCTACCAGGTAAATCTGCAATTCCTGTTGGCCCTGCAACCTCATTTATGGTGGTGCCCTGTGAAACACCGTGGTTGTGTCTAGTCTGTGGCTGGAAGAGCACAACAGGGCACAAGAGATTTGGGTTGGGAATAACTTCATTGACTGCTCCCCACTTAAGAGCATATATGCAGAAGTAATCAGCATAACAGCTAATAGCTCAGGTTCAGACATGCAGTGTATGATTGGAAATGAGGAAATATTTATTTTTATTTGTTTATCACACTTAATCAAGTGTTGTAATCTTACAAGTAGGTTGTAAGGCTTAATGCACACTAAACAATGGAATACTTGAAGAATAAAAAAGTCATGGGTTTACAGTGTAAGTTTTGCACAAATGGCAAAATCATGCTTTGAAAAAATATGAATGCCGGTTTGATTGACTCTAGGATAGTTTTTTTCAGTATTAACTTTATTAAGATAAATGGCGTCTTTACTTTAATAGTTACATGCTATTTATTTCAATAAAAATAAACCATGATTTTTTTAGGTGAGAAATGTGTAAGGAAATACTTAGTTTAATTTGTCTTGGTTTTAATCCTTGCTCTCATATTTGGAACATGCACCCACATTGTCTGGTACTCAGAGTGCTCTCCAAAGGGCCAAAACAGTGAATTCTGGCTAATTTTCATAAGAGACAAATCTTTCATGTAGTGTGACTCCAGGGAGGTATGAGATTTTGTAATGAAGAGGAGATGATGAATTGATTACATCATCAGTTGATTTTATGGTCATTTGTAATATAAGAAAGAGAAAAATAGTTTGTCATTTTTTAAAACTTTGAAAAGAAAATATTTTGTTAAGATAGAAATTCTTAGCAGAAAAAAAAAATCCCAATAAGCCAGAAGAAACTAGAGTATTATTTGAGCTGAAAGGAGCAGTACGGTGTAATTTTTAAAGCAAGAAGTGATAGTTATATATCCCAGATAATGTTTACATGTTTTCTAACAGCATAATTTGCAAACTCAAAAATTAGTTAATTTTTTTGTGTATCATGCATCTTCTGCAAGGATTCTACTTGCTTTATCCATAGTTTTCTTCTTACATTTTGCAGTACATGTATGATAAAATCTGGGCCTTCAGCTCCGTAGGAAGTTCTCATACAGAGTGCAAAAGGAAATTCATTTAAATCATCCAAACTCCCCTTGGAAGTTCATGTCTGGTGCTCTCTGGGGCTTTCTTCAATCTGTCTGAAATGGCTTGTGCAGTGAGAGATTCCTTAGTTCCTTTGATTCTGTGCTATTATAACAATATATGAGAATATCTTAGTTTGGAGAAGTTTTTGCATGGATTATATTTTCATCAAATTTAAAATATAAATTGCAATTGTATTTTATTTTAGTAAAACATTTTGAAGTCTATTGATTTGAAAAAAAATTCTTCCGTTCCTTTCACAGTAGCTCAGTTAAATTCAACTAAATTAAAAAAAAAAAAGAAAAAAAAAAAAGAGAGAAACTGTCTTGGAATGTTCTTCATGCAGATGGGTCTGTTTATGTGTATTATTTTAAAAAAGTGAGTCTATATGTAAGATTAAAGGAATGAAAAAGAAATGTATAAAATGTATAAAAAAAAAAGAAAATAAGGGAGAATAAATGAGCCAAGAGAGAAGCTAGTAAAACAGAACTGGAGTTAGTGGACCAAAGAATTAATCCAACCCCTATAACTAATTTAATTCCATAAGATGTAATTCAATGTGATTCAATTTGCTCATTTAATTCCTCAAAAGGACAGTTAGTTGTCTAAAAAAGGAGGTGGAAAGCCGAGTTCTGTTTTTGACAGTCAGGCAGATTTTCCTTTCCCTTGCCCTCCTGGGCTTGCCACTTCTGTTGAGCTGTTCAGTTATCCTTTTCTGAAACTGCCTTCCTGAGGAACCCACCCATCCAGCCTGTGCTGAGTGAATTCCAGTGGTCCGTGAGACAAAGGGAGGTCAGTGTTGTGTTCCTAAACAGAGTCTCTGCAGTACTTGATGTTTAAATTCACAGTTTCCTAAACAACTCATTCCTATTTGATAACACAAAGTAGTTTCATAGATAATGTATACATTTTGAATATTCTATGTAAGATTAAGGTTGCTGATCATATGCCATGGGTTAGTTGACTATCTTTCACATTGGAAGAGTATCTTTTTCTTCTTTTCTCCTGTTAGAATATGTGTTTCCTTGTGATGAAGAAAGATCAAAACCAAGAATTTGATCAAATTATAAAGACTTGGAAAACTTATCAATGCCTTTGAATATTAAGATTATAAAAGGATTAAGAATTGTAAAAAATACACTTATTAAAAAACACAAAAAAATCAGTAAATAATAATGCTCTAAGATTTGTAGAAAACAAATGCCTAAAAAAAGTCATCATGACCTTAAGAGACTGAATAAGACAGAGGATTTGACTGCTACCATGTTTATTGCTTAAACTTCCATGACAGAGATTATTCTGTTCTCCTATTTTTATTTTTTTAAATAAATTCTATTTCCTATGTCAGAAGTGTTTCCATCAAGATGGACATGAGTAATTATTGTTGGAAATATTGTCCCCTCCTGTTTCTATCTGGAGAAACACTGGTTCTGGATGTTTATTTTTTCAGCTCCCTGCTGATTTCTGACACTCCTGTGGGGAAGCAATCAATTCTGTATTGCAAAAAGAAGCTTTTGTCCACCTAACACAACAATAAAATAATAAAAGGCTGAACCAAGCAATGAAGAATAAAATAAAATGCTGTGGTAATGGTGAGGGAAGTGTTCTAAGAAAATAAACATTAAAGGAGGAGAAAAAATATATTGAAAAGATGAAGGAAGTTGAAGACTGTGAAGCTATTCTTTCCTTCTCATTTTGTGCATTGTGTTCCCTGGTATAGCTGGATCACAGTTGAACCCACTGATGAATTCATTTTAAATACATCACATTGGAAACTCTTTTAGGGATTATTTTAAAAGTAATAAAAGCAATATTCCTCGAACTTGCGTAAGTCAAAAAACTTGCAGGGAATTAAGTTATGATGTTTTATTAGGGCACTTAAAGATTACTGTAACAAGAGATTTAAGTTGGAATTCTGAGAAATAAACTGCTCATAATAAACAAGTAGAAAATACCTTCCCCAAAGAAAAAGTAGAAATTTGCATTCTTGGAGAACCCATTGGCAATTTCTACATGTACGTATCATTTTAACATTAACTTCTCATTTTAAAATTGGATTTATAAAAAACAACCAGAAGAAAACACTTGAATGCATAGAATGGACAAAGATGGCAGTAATGAAATAATTCATATAGTAGAACTTTCCATTTTTGTCTTTTGAAATTATTTTCAGTAATACAGTATTTTTTCATTAGGAACTAAGAAGAGGCTTACTTTTTCCCCCTTTTATTTCCCCAAGTGGGGATAACATTTTAGGCTGTCTAATAAACCTAGTATTAGATTTTGGAAAAAATAAAAAAGGAAAATGCCTAGTGAAACACGTGGTAATTTTGTAGTGGCTTTTTGTTTCATTTTAAGTTGATTTTTCTTGCCTTTAAAAAATAATAGAAGGAAATTATAAAATAGAAAAATTGTCTCTATGATGAATTTTCAGAAGGCATAAGATATCCTTATTATTTTCATGCAAGATTTATGTGTCCCTACTGCTTTCTTAATTTCATTCTAATTTGCTTGCACAAAAGGGTAGGAAGCCCAAATAAGTCTCCCTTATAATTTTTTTCATGACTCTTTAGGTTATGAACATACTGTTTTCTTTCAATAATCAAATTAATATTAAATTGATTTAATTAGGTTTCAGATTAGAAGCCTTTTCCATTGTCTCTATTGCAGTTTGAACAGTTTCCTGTAACTTCACTTTTCTCTCAACATATTTTTTTAATTAAAAAGCTGAGTCTTTTTAATTAAGTATTTTCTCCATGATGCAGGATTGTAAGATGCTGTGTTTCTTCCCAAACTTCCTGGTAGTATCTGGTCTTATTCAGTACCCTCATGGCACTTTTTTGGTGGCATCACTCTCTGTCTCTAATTGAGAGTCAGTCTCTACAGTCACCAGGAATTTTTCCTCCTCATTAATTCAAAGTGTCAATAGGGAATGGAAATGCAGAGCAGTATGTCTGCTCAGCACTTGTTTCAAGGCTTAGCAGCACATCATAGTAAATTCAAACTTTCCAGGTTTCTGTGGCAATTGTGGTTTGGCTGCAGGATGTCAGCAGAACAGCCTGACTGGAATGAGGTAATTAATCTCTTGTGCATATCTTAACACAGGAAGATGTTACCTCTGAAGGGGAGAAGAATTATACTCTGTCTCTCCTAAAATGTGTTTTACAACCCAAGTGAAAAAAAAAGCTGGGTAGTTTTTTGTTTGTTTGTTTTGTTTTGAGGGGTTTTTTTTTTTGTTTTTTTCTTAGCAGTTTTTTATTTAAAATTTTGGAAATCTGTTGGAAGTTTAGATTACTTTGACCATATTTCATGCATGGTTGGTGGAGGTGCCACAAGACTATCATTTAGTTAATATCACTGAAGAATTGGATCAGCCTACTTCTAAATGGATTTTCCATGTGCTGATCACAGATAATTATAGGTCTTTTCTTAAATGCCTTTTAAGTACTGATAGCACAGCTATGGAAGCACATTGCTAGGAATGATGCCAAAATTTTACAGTTGTGCAAATTCATCACATCTAATCCACTGGTAGTGGTCTTTTGGTTTAGTTTAATTTTAAAGTTATGATGATCTGACATGTGTGCTATGCTGTTCAGTAGGGGAAATTATTTTGTTCTTTTAAAATGTTAATTAAGTCCTAAGAGGATTGGTGGGCTGCAAACCAAATCTTTCACATTGCTTTGCTGTGGCTGTGTTGCAGCTTTGATTTTAAGGGTGTACCAGAAGCACATGAGAAGTGTTCATCTCTTCCAAGCAGTCTTCTGCGATAAATGAAGTTCTCTGTCTGGGCATTTACTCTGAGGTATAAACTCTATCAGACACATACCAGACATATTTCAAATAGGCCACAGGATATTCATCATGGGGTAATAAGTATTGATACCTCTTGCTTCTGAGTTTGGCCTTGGGTTAAATTTCTATATCTTCATTTAAGTTTCCATCAAGTGCTCTATGTTAGTGCAGCTGCAAAGTGTTTGATAGCTGACAGCCTGTCTTTGCAGGGTAAGTTATGCAAAATTCAAAGTGTCATCACTATATGTCTGTTTAGATACAAACTGCTCTCTTTCCATCCCCTATGGAAAACTTCCAATAATCTTGTTTTTCTGCAATCCTAATTGACATGATTAATTCTTTTTATTCCATTTCATTTCTCAGGGTGTTTCCAAGGAATGGCACAAGTAATGGCAAGAAGAAAGAAGTTGGTGATTTTACGTCCAGAACATATGTACATCCAGATAATCATAGAATCACAGAGTACCTTGGGTTAGAAGGGAACTTAAAGATCATCTAGACTTCTTGATCATCTACTTCTATAGGTAGGGACAATGTTTGAGTAAAGTGAAAAGAAAAATATTCTACAAGAAATAGATCAGTTAAGACAAAAAAGATTAGAAGCAAATATAAATTCATTCATTCCTCAGTTGTAGACATGCACACACATGTATACACACACATGAATCTACTCTTTTGATGCTTTTAATCAGATCTGCTTCGGAAAGCAATGCAGATGCAGTGGAGACGTAGTGCACTTCTCTTTGTGTGGTTAGGCTGCCCACTGGGATCTGTGGCAGAGGAGGAAAATAAGACAAAGAGGCATTCATCAAAGGTAAAAGTTCAGGTTTGGACAGAGTCCCCCTATCCCTGAGTTAAGAGTTGACCCCATACACACAGTGCAGTGAGTCTGGAGGATCTGCTCTGTTACATCTGTGGTTCCTTATGTATAAACAGTGGAAAAGTACTGAAGTTTATGCATCTGAAAGTGGGAGAAACTGAACATCTCTTTCAGTAAGAATTCTAGTTTTGCCACTTGTCTTTGTAATCAATATATAAAATCTCTTCATTTCACTTTTTGTAGCAATTTCCCCATTTGAAAAAATGTTGGGAAACACAGACTCGAAAAGCAGAGTGAATGTTGGTTCATTACTGCTGTTTTTCTCTTTGGCTTTGGATTGGACTACTTTTTGTTTCTTTTGTCTTTCTCAAGCTTTAAATGCTAGTGTCTGAGAATTTCAAATGGAAGGGTCAATGAGTCACTGTTTCCAGGTAAAAGCAATACAGGGTTTTATGGTATTTAAAGGATACGGCATCATTTGTGCCTGTTGTGCACCTGTGCCA
Source organism: Certhia americana (assembly GCA_018697195.1). Classification (NCBI taxonomy): domain Eukaryota; kingdom Metazoa; phylum Chordata; class Aves; order Passeriformes; family Certhiidae; genus Certhia; species Certhia americana. The sequence goes on along the minus strand of CM031861.1, from coordinate 21,065,316 downwards.
GCACTGCCTAAAGCATTGACAGTACACTCATATGGAGTGAGATGGGAGCAAATAATGGAGCACCCCTGTTTCTCTTGTAGTTTTCTCAAACAATACCTTTGTAAGCAAGGGTAAAGCCATCAGCGATTCCATCCTCTAGGAAGAATATGAAGGGATGCAGGAAATGTGCAGGCACACATGCATGAAGCAATCAGAAGAGATGCAGAGATGGAGTGATGTACTTCATTTAGGAAAAGTTGTAGGAAATATTGTTATTCCTAATACAAAAAAGGCTCCTCTTGAATAAGTAAGCTTTTGCAGACTGTTATGGGTATTTTTTGCCCTTTAAGAGCACATTCAGGTTTATCTATTTTAATCTTATCTTAAATATGGACTGTGATGTGTTCCCTCTTCAAGAAAATTGATTCAGCTAAAGGGCAGAAAGTCTTTATGGAAAGGAAACAACACATTAAACTAGAACTTAACTGTGTCTTGTAAACAGAGTGGATATTCATGCTGATAGGGGTAAGGAGGAATTGCTGTCATTCATTTTGTCACTAAATCTTTCCATGGGAGCCTTTCAGGTAGCTTACAAATACCTGCTCACAATTTCTCTCCTCCTCAGGGGATGGAGGGAAGTTGCAATAAAGTCTGGGTTGTTTCCTCCCAATTTGAAGTGAATGTGGTGAACACCAGGGGCGTGGGGGGGGTTCCTCTGCTGGGGCTTTTTCCCAGGACATATTTGGTCACATTTTGGGAGGGGAGGCATTTGCAGCTTGTGGATGGGAGGAGAAACAAACTGCTGAGACCCTGCATGGATGTTGCACTGAGCTGTGCCCTTCTGTGATGGAAAAGCAGGTTTGCTCAGATCTCAGAGGTGTTGTGTCACAGAGTTTGCAGCTAGCAGTGAATTGAGTGAAGGGCACAGTGAGAGAGGGGAGGGATATTGGTTTGTAAATAATTCTAGTATCAGTTCTGTTTCCTTTTATCTGTTTAGGAAACAAATTATTTTGGTATAAAGAAAGATATTTAAAAGCCTCTGACTTTTGTATTTTAAATAATTTTTCAACGTCTTTGGGCTCAGTATGGGCTCAGAGCAAAACTGAAAAGAAACCATTTTTTTTTTTCCCAAAGTAGAATGGCTAAGTACAAAGCAGCAGTATAAACGCTGAAGAGTATGAATGATTATAAAAGTTGCTTGTATTTAAAATATTTTTTAAATCTTGGTTTAATAGTAAGTTATTATTAGCGGTAGAGTCACTGAGTAAATCTTGCATAATCATCACAGCTTAAACATTTTAAGTGTATTTCTTTACCGGATGATTAACTTTGTCTCATTATTACTACAATGCAACTACAAACAAAGTGTTCTAATATAAAGAAGATATAATGAGGCAAACTTATGCATGACAACAGTAAAATGATAAAAAATCTGGTGTGGATATGAGGGGAAAATTTGACTTATTTTCTTCTAATATTGTTCATTTCTGGGAACAGGGGAAAGGGAAGTTATATTCTGTAGCTCCTTATTTAACTAGCCAAAATTTTTTTAAAAAATCTAACCCAGAGAAAAATCTGGAGGATAGTAATGTTCTCCAAAGTTTTCCTGTTCTAAAAAAAAATTTCCCAAAGTGAAATGTAAAAGTTTATGGACACTGCCATTAAAAAAAAAAAAATTTAAACAGATGAATAGTCACTAACAAAGTATTTGCATCAGTGTTTCAGTTCCTAATTTAGGAAAAATGGGTTGTTGGGTTAAAAAATACTTTTTTTTGACATCATGAATGATTGTCTAGAAAAATATAAGAAAGTATTGTTTTGTTGTTATTGTCTATGTGAGTTAAGACAGAAATGTCAGTGACAAATGCGGGTTATTCTCTACTTTGTAGGACTTTCTTTTGCAGTGTTTTGTTTTTGAGATAAATGAAAGATTTCATGTGATTTTACAGAATATCTGAGAGGAATTATTTTCATTATAGTTATGGTTTTCTGTGGATTTTGCTCACTTAAGAACATTCAGATGTAATTTCTATTTTTTTTTATTATTATTTTTAATTAAAAAACCCTTTTAATGAAAAATTGTCCATGAAGGAGACTGAGCAGTTGTCAGTTGTCTGTGGTTACTGAACTGTGAGAAAAGGGGACTTCATTACAGCTATAAAATATGAGGAGAGAGCCTTATCTTGGAGCAAACCAGAGCGAATAGGTTGTAGAACAGTTTGAGAGCAAGTTGTGCAGCTGGTCTGATGCAAATGAGAGAGCTGTCAGGGCTGCAGGCCCTGGGCTACTGGGATAGGTGATCACATTTAGCACAAGTCTGATGTAATCACTCTGTTCATGCTGCTTTACTGCTTGGTGCTGGACATGAATTTGTACTTTAATAGAGTCACAGTTTAAGATTCATGACATGTAGCAATACTAAAGCTGTTCAGTGAATGTCTGAGGTCCTGCTTTTTTCCCCTCTCTTTGGTGGTTGCTAGTCCTGGATCACATTGGTTTTGCCTTCAAATGAAGCTCTGCATATCCCGAGGTGTAAATGATGCTGGGGGGAATGCTGAGAGGGCAGATCCTGTGGCTAAGGGAAAGACACAAACAGCAGGTCCTGGAATGGAGTGGGATGCACATCTTAGAAAGCTGGAAAATATGTTACTTCACAGAGAAAAGGCCTGCAGGAATTCAGATTTGATGGTTAAAAGGAAATCAGTAAAAGAGAAGGATGAGATCTGTCCCCTCTGCCTTCCTCTTATGGGTCTTATCTTCTAAAACACTCAATAGAATTGTGCTACCTGATATAATATTGATACTTCATTTAAAAGAGTCCAAATCAAAATCTTATCATCTGTTAACTGCTACAGTTGGCTCTGGCTTAAACTCTTCAAGAAGATGGAATCTTAACCAAAGAACCTCAAATACTTGGTAGATGAAGTTGCACATTCTAACTTGGTAACTGGTACTTGTGACATCAGTCAATTCAATTTGAATTCATTGCCTCAGGACTGGCTATGAAGGCTGTATAAATAAGTTTCATGCTATCAAGAACAGGCTCCTCTGAGTGTAATTATGACCTGTCTTCCAGCCTTTTCCAATGACTTTCTCATCTGTAGGATTTATTAACAGCTTTGCACAGTTTTCATAGTATCATAAGAAATTAACAAGATGTCCACAGCTCAAAGTCTTAGATTAAAAAAAAAATAAACAAAACAAAACAAAAAAATTATCTACCCAAAAGTACACCAAACCTGTGTGTGTGTGTATGTGAAAAGCAGACAGAAAACTCTGTGTGTGTGTCTGTTTGTGTGTGTGTGTGTGTGTGTGTGTGTGTGTGTGTGTGTGTGTGTGT
>CM031861.1:21026675-21061987 GCA_018697195.1 Certhia americana | reverse complement strand
TGTGTGTGTGTGTGTGTGTGTGTGTGTGTGTGTGTGTGTGTGTGTGTGTAAAGCGGAACACTGAAGTCTAAGGAATTTCTGTTATATCCAGAGAGCAGACAAGATGTTTGCAAAAACAATAAATGCTCTATATCTTCCCCCCATGCCCCCAGGTAATATTTATTTTGTGAAAGGATTTTCCCTTAAAAAGCGCAATGTACTCAGGGTTATGTAGCTAGGCCTTTTGAAATCAGAATCTGGGTGCTCAGGCAACCATGACCACACTTTAAATTGCTTGATTATTTGTCTATGGGGGATGACCATTTTATTGCCTGAAATAACACAATTATGTTGCATCCCTAAATGCAATGACTGTCAAAAAGAGTAGATAAAGAAATAGACTGAGCTAGTTTTGAGTATTTTTTGGAAAGTAATTATTTGAGGATATAAACAGGAATTATGAGGCAATACCCAAGAGACTGGAAATCTCACTTCTGAATAAACTGCATTTAAAATGTGTTCAATATTCTAAGATTATTAACTGTTTGTGCTGTAAGCCATGTAGACTATGAGTGATTAAGTTGCACCCATTTGCCAGTGAATCAATTCCACTGCAATGTGGAAGAGAGTAACTCACCTGTCAGAGAATGTTTGTAACCAAAAAGAATTGAATTTTGCTGTTCCTGAATTGTGTTGAAAAGAACCACTTTGACTTCTCATTGAAATTCTGTAAATTAAATCTGTACCTTTATTTGAATACATAAGAGTGTTATACCTTCTCTTTTATAATGGCTGTGCAATAGTTTCCAGCAATAAAATCAGGGTGACTTTCCAGTCCAGGTAGCAAAATGCATGCTTTATATATTGGAACTGGCTCTCCTTCATCTTTCTGAGTTTTCACTTTACTTCTCCTCCCTGTGCTACAAGTAGTTTGCAACTGAAATTTGAAGGAAAGTAATGCCAGACCAGGTCTGTGATGAGGGTTGTTCTGAAATTCCACAGGTGCTGTGTAGTCTACAGGAAGACTACCAGCAGTCAATATGGCATGTGAATATTATCTACAAAGAGTTTAGAAAAATTATTCTTCAAGGGCATAAAACGTATTTTATTGAAGTGTGGACTTTTCAAAGCCAAACTCTGAAAATTGCTTTGCAGAAAATAGATTACAGTTTGCTCTCTAAGAGTTTGATTTGTTAATTATAAAATTAGTAAATAAGAATTACAGAAGAGAGAGTGGGTCCACAGAGCCTACACTTTTGATCTTCAACAAAGATTCTGGTTCCTTAAGTTACTAGTGTTTGGGTATTCATTGTTTTGTTTTTTTTCCCATACATCCCACTCTCAAATCTCAGTTTTGCTAATATATATATATAAGAATATGTATATATATAAAAGAATATATATATATATATATGTATTCTTGTATATTTATATATGCCTTTGTGCATCTTTAGTTTCCTGAAGCTAAAATAGCTTGAAGTGTTTGTGATTAGAGCTTCCCAAATTAGAAAGTTGACTGCAGAGCACAGCATCCATATGTACGTAAGAAAGAGTATGACTTATTACACAGAGAAACAGCATAATATTGGGAAGTAACAAGGAAATAGAAGAGGAAACAGCAGCCAAATTAAAAAAAAAAAAAAATTCAAATTGAAAAAACCTGCTAGAATTGCTGCATTCAGGTGGTTAATATGGACAGATTGTTAACCCAAGTTTGAAAAAGAACTACGTTAAAATCTACTCAAGCAAAAATTTTTAAAGGTATGCAAGTTGTTAACTCCATTTTCTGCAATATGAAGTTTAATATGGGAGAGGGTAGATGGAATTCTGCAAAAGGTGATGAGATCCAGCAGCATGAAATCATGTCATGTGTCCCACTTCTTCCAGGAAGCAAGAAACTAAAACTTGAAGGTGCATAAAAGGCATATGGAAGCCAACAACCTCCAGAGGAGTGAGGTATCTTTTGCATAACTGATTAAAAACTGGAAGAGTGGTCTAAAAACATTATTTTTTGCTTTAACATAAGATTATTAGGAAGTTTGGCTTCATAATGAAGATAAATGATGGGTTGATTTTCAATGCCAATGTAAATTTGCCTCCCACAATACTGAGCTTATTATTTCAAAGTGATTTCTTTTTCAATTGTCAGTTTGTGAGCAAAATTATTAATATTAGAGTCTTTTAATGAAGAGTACTGCTCTAAAGAGCACTCACACAGATTTCATTACTTGTAATACATGTTTATTTGATTTGAGGTTGATGACTGAGCCTCTGTGGGAGGAGTATGTGAGTATTTGAACGTGAGTATATGGGTGTGTGAGGAACTACATTCATAAATGTCTCCAATGAAACTAGAGTCGTATCAACATTATTTTCTCTGACATGCAGCATGGGCACTGAATAACGTTTTTCTCTTAATAAGCTTATAAAGCTTTTGGGGCAAATCTGTAGTCCTTTATCATTAAGTGAGCTCAAACTTTTAAGTGTAAATGAAAAAAAAGAAATAAAAAAAAGTTTGGGTTTATTTATTTGTTCTTCTTGAAAGTATACTCTTGAGAGAAAGCAAGTACTTTCAAATATCATTAGAGAAGCAGTGAAATAGATGTAATATTTATATATCTAAATGGCCTGATGAGAGCTGAATCATGCTGAAGGATGTGCTAACCCTTTCATATATCATAAAGGAAAACATTAAGTCCCATGCAAAATTCATCCCATGTTGACTCTTCTAAAGCTTATCAGGAATTTTAGTGGTATACTTATTTTATTTGTTTTTAATTTGTTTTGGTTTAATTTCTTTGCTGTCAATGGAAAGCTGTTCTTCCTACAGTTTTTCAGTGGAGCAAACACCAGAAAAAAGTAAACAAAGGCATATGAAATTGTCTCCTAGGGTATTTGTTTTTGATGGCAAATTCAGCTACTTAAAGTCACTTTCACTGAGCTACAAATAAGTATACATCTTTGAACAGTCCATTGAACAATTTTCAAGCTTTTTTTATGAAGAGTTTTAAATCAAATACTATTAAAAAAAAATTTCTTCTTCACAATTCTATTAGTGAATGCCTTCAGTTTAAAGGAACATATTATTTGGGATTAACCCTCAATGTGAAATGCAAAATATTTTCTCTCGCATAAATTAATTTTCACAAAATGTACTTGAGGATGTAGCATTTTGCAAACTTGACTCTTAGCTGTAACAAGTACTATTGGCATTTTACTGGAACTTGCTGGAAGTTTATTGTTGACTGTAGTAGACTTTGACTATTTTATAGGTTTTCCAATTCTTTACCACACAAATAAAATGCTGCTCTCTTTTGATTAATGAACTTATTCTTTAAGGTTAATTCTGTTCTCTGAGAAGTACATAGTCATTTAAAAGCAGTTACTTTTTTTCTGTAATTTATGCTCAATTTACCACTTAAATATGTTCCAGTACTTAATCTTGAATTTCACCTCCTGAATATATCCAATTACATGGACATAACAGTGTTCATGCATAATCCATGATGTATAACTTAAATATAAAGATTAATACTTTTTTTCCAGAAATATGCTAAGTAACATACAGGTATAATGTTTTAAAGATAAAATTATGGGATAACATGGGATTTGTGCCCAAAGAGATGAAGGCTTTTTTTCAGCTGATCAATATGTAATATTTAGTGTCTTTTTGATCATATATTTTGTAAGTACCCTGAGTTGAGGTTTACAATCATTCACATTCATGAATTTTATGGAAACTAGAATCAGTGATATATTGTTTAGATCAGGTTTTCTTTGTTTGAAACAAAATTTTAAATGAAAACTCGAGTTATGATGAAATTACCACATTGCCACAGTGCTTCTCAGATCCTCTTGACAGATTTTTGTGGTTTCTGCTCTAGCACTAGAAACACCTGTGCTGGTGTGAGTCCCAAACACGAGAACAGTTTGTTACATACATGAATAATCCTTTCCATATTTGCATTGCTCTTCATATTGTCATTTGAGCAAAGCCCTCCCCTGAGGATCACTGGGGCTGTGTTTGATGCTTAGTGGTTGGTCTGTGCTGAGACAGGCAATACTAAAAGATGACCAAGTCTGCTCACAGTGAAGCAATGGGTACTGTGTCTTGGCACAATGACATTTCAAATGTTATGTTGTTGCTCTCTGTTTGATGTTTTGATGATGATACAGATTGCTGTGTGCAGATTTTAGAAAATCAGATTTAGATTTTGCAGGATCTGCACTTCAGGATCTAATCCAAATATCTCATGTGTGATTCCAGGTGAATTACTTGCCACTCTTCCTACTCTACATTTTTGTTTTAAATTTTGCTCTGTTCTTCTGTTTCTATGAAATAATAGATCATGGAGCATCATCAAAAGCTGGTTAACCATTCATGTCTATTATGAATGTCTATCCTTCAATTATATACCTCCAGGGTAAGAGAACTATGCATCAAAATCCCCTTGAAAATTGCAATCATCTCGACAGTGCATAGTTTATATTATTCCCAGACCAATATTTACTACTCAGGGTCATATCTGAAATATAGAGAAGCAATGAAAATTATATTCAAGGATGGGAGAAAATATAATGTGTGCGTGTGTGTATGTGAGGGGGAGTTGTATTTGGTTGATTGTTGGTTGTCTTAGGTAAACAGAGAATTCAAAGACACTGAAGACTTAAAAATAGTAGAGTCAATAATATCATACAATCTATAGCATATTTAAAATGCAATATATTGAAAAGTAAGTTTTTAAGCTAAATCACGTGTGATCAGATTTCCAGGGATTGAAAATATTTGCTATTTTCAGTTGTGTAAGAAAATTATTTTAGCTCCTTACAGTGATTTCAGCAGCTAGGAAGCAAGTATGTCATCCTGAGCAGAGGACTTGCAGAGCACTTGCTTATTGTTTGGCATCATTACAATTTACATGATACAAACAATGGAGAGGACTCATTATTTTTTCCCCATTTTCTGGTAATTTGCCACATTTTGAATGCTAGTTTGTGGCTTGGAAGAATTCTGTCACTGTTGGTCTTCTCAGGGAACAGAGAAAAAAGGTCTAATGGAGTCAAAGAGAATTTCTTCTAAAGAGATGTGATGTTAAAGTGATGAGATGTAGCAAAAGACAGGTGACTGAGTGAACAGTGTTATTTTATCATCTCTTAGAAAATCAGTGATTTGCAGGAAGCTGTCTAATTTCCATTATCATATGATTTGCTAATGTTTCTCTATTAAGGAGCAAGGTTGTAACCTAATAGTCTATTAGAAAATTTATCTTTTAAAGGAAATGTCTGAAGTAGATCATGGATGACTCAGGCAGACACAAGAGTCTCCAGGATTTCAAATGCTGTCAAATAGAAAGTTCAATGGCAAGTCTGTAGAAAGAAAGTCAGAAATTAGTTTTGAAGGGACTACTTCTGTGCTAAGGAAGACGGTAATGAACATGATACAAGTCCACTTTGTCCAATTGACTAATGGAATTGCTGCAAAAAATCCCTTTCTGTAGTTATAGAGAGATTAATAAACTCAGGCATTGCCATTATAACTCTGCGGCTGTACCATGAAGGCAAAAATATGCTGTAACCAGATTGGTTGTGGGATGTTGATGTACACATGTGCGTCTTTTTTTTTGTTGTCTAAATCTTCTAGAAGTGAAAAAACTACATACACATATATAATTTCTGTATTTCCACAATAATCTGAGATATGCTTACATGAAAGTAGGCAGAAGATATATATACAAACATATGCACTTATTTATATGTTGCTTCATCTGAAGTTTTAAAGCATGTTTGACTTATCAGTTATTGAATAGCACACTGTTCATAATGGCCTCTTGAAGTTCTGAGAAGGTACATCATGTTCAGATAGGGGATAATGCAATTTTTTAGCAGATGGTTACAGTTCATATCCCTGTGGAATATGTGAAAAAGGCACCATGGCTCTGTTCTGACAAAAAGACTGCCTTGGTGGCCAGCAATGGCACACAGACACAACCTCGAGATGTAATTTTACCAGCAGGGTCTGATGGCAGATTCTAATTTCTGTATTTGTTAGTTAACAAATTACTGAAGTTCAAGCCCAAATCCAAAAACCTGCTTTGGGCTGGCTTATGAAATCCTTCTGGTTACCTAGCAACAAGCAGGAAGGAAGTGGGGGAGCAGGAGGGCTCTGAGGCAATACATGGCAGCAGTAGTGTCAGCTCAGCAAAGCAGACGTTATATAGGTCGCTGCATTTATATAGGTATCTCTGCTAAATTAATGTAGTTACTGAAATGCAATAACTGTGAGTGTGACATGGTCTGGCAGTAACATCTCACATGAACCTGCCAGAGTGGCAGCTTCCATGCCCAATATATTCTCAGATCTTTGGAAGAAGAATAAAATATCAGTAGAAAAGGAGGATGGCAAAGCAGAACAGAACAGAGCATTAGACTGGAGATTAATTAGCTCTTATCAAATATGCAAGATTCTATTTTTTTCATGCCCTGTAAAGGTACTGTCTTGTACAGAGGAAAAAAATTTCCTTTTGCAGTTTCTGTCTGCACTAAAAATATCAAGTATACTTCCTAAGGATTTCAGTATTCATTCATCCATTGACATATTTTTAACTTCTGTGTCTGAAAGGGAAAAAACCCAAAAAAGCACAAACTAGTGTCTGAGTTGTTGTTTATGAAATTAATTCTGATGTTAGTATGCCCAACATTATTTTCCAATGTGAGTTTGAGAATATTGATGGAAAAACGGAGAGAGAAACAGTTATAGTAGAGATTGAGGAAACAACATATTAAACGTTCCTGTTCATAAATGCATTCAGTAAACATAGGATATTAAGGTTTCCTTGTAATATCTGCTTTGTATATCCCTTGTAAGGGTCTCAGGACAGGGGTCCTTCCTTACTATTGTTGTAGAGATCTGTAGCACAGAAGAATCCTATTCTCAATTAAGTAAAAAAATATAAAAATTCAGTGTTAGGAAGAATGTAATTGCTTTTATTTAAAAATATATGCTTAATATTTACAATGAAAAAAATACAAAATTCTATAAGTTCTAATTCTGAAAAATATATTAATTCATTGACATTGGTCTGAGATTTTCTTAAGATAAAATGCAAAGAAACTGAGTGAGTGTAGTCGTTATCCATAATCAGGAAAGAGCTAATTTCTCCATTGAATTTGGAGCGCCTTCAAGTGGGTGCAGGCTATTTGTTTGGGGGTGGTTTTTTTGTGGGTTGTTGTTTTGTTTGTTTTTTTTTTTTTTTTCTACAAACAAGGAAACAAACCTAGATTTCATTCTGAAAACCTGTGATGTTTCTGATACCATCTTTGCTTTCTGCAGAACATGTTGTTTTTCTCTTTTCTCATGTATTAAACTGCATGAGTGAAATTCCTCTTCTTCACTGCAGTAATGGATCCCACTGCTTAAACATTTACAACTTCATCACTATATCATGTTTGACGGTTATTATAAACTATTTAATGAGATGTCATAAACTACAGATACAAGTGATCCCCTCTAATCCTCCTCAGAACCATCCTCCTTAGCCCGCTGCTGTAAAACATTAAAAGCCTTCTTTGTTATGTGTTAATTGGTATTAATGGGGTTAATCTTTGCAAAGTAGAGATTATCTTGCTATAGTCAGACATTCTAGGGAGAACTTAATTAACTGAAGGCAAAAAAAAATATGGAAATATAGAAAGACTTGCATACTGATGCAGTTCCATAGTCACACATGTAGGGATGCATTGTTCATTTTCAGAAGCAGGTCTCAAAACCAGAGCTGCACAGTCATCATAGAATCAGATATTGGTTTGGGTTGGAAGGAACCTTAGAGGTCATTTAGTTCCAACCCCCCTGCCATGGGCAGGGACACTTTCCACTGCCCCAGCTTGCTCAAAGCCCCATCCAACCTGGCCTTGGACACTTCTCATCTAAATCTAGCATCTAATCTTTCAGTTCAATGCCATTCCCCCTTGTCCTATCACTGTATGTCCCTCTTTATTGAGAGTCCCTGCACCCCAGCAAAAGGGATATATTGAGTGGAACATTGATTTTTTTATTTATTTCATTTCACTATCTTCATAATTTCTTGAAATTTATGAGGTGAGATTTTCTATCTTACAAAAGGCAAAGATGGAAATTAAGCTGCATTATTTGTATGAATTATTCAGGTAGTCTTCTAGATAAATATGATCATAACAGAAGACACAGAAAAGTTTATCTTATCACAAGTGAAAATACAATTTAATTGAACACAAATAAATACAGAATAGGATTTGTTTTCAAATATAGGTATATTTGCTGGAGAGAGATAACATGGTCACAAAAGGAGAGGCAGTGATTGTAGAATATTGTCTAGTAAAAAACTGTTCCACATAGAATTGTGCTCTTTTTGAGGTCTTTTCCTGTACAATCTTCATAGTTTCAGTATTCATTCTCTGTTGGTTAATATTACTTGTCATCTTCATGTCATTATCATCTGCATTCTTTTTTATAAGATCTGCAGCTTCTGGTGACTGGAGTTTTAAAGGACATTTCTGTGGAAGTAAACTTTCACACTGTAGTCAACCTGATTGGATCTTTTTCCTTGAAGACTGAGTAAAATTTTCACATATATTTTATCATTTTCTGAAGCACTTTAATCTCAGAAGCTGTTTGAGAAGATAACTGAAGCTATCCCCATATTTTGGAAGGAATAGTGCTGTTTAACTATTCTGTATTGTGTTGCTGTTTGTTCATTAAGCCGTTTAAGGTCAGCATAAAGTTTCTACTCCTTCCCTAGAGCTAGGACTTAATTCCCCAGTGTGGAAACCTTAAAGTGGTTTTATCAGTTGACAGTAGCTTCTCACTGTTATGGAAAGAGCCCTCAGTTTGGTACTGATCCTCTTTTTTTTGTGAGCTTTCCTAAATTGTTAAGCTCCATTGTTTCTTGACAGCTAGAAGATTTTAAATCTCCATTTTAGCTTTGAATTTAACCAGACATGTACTTTAAAAAATTATTTTAATAGCCTGGATAACCAGTTTCCAGTGACTGATGAGTTCAGATTTCAGGTTCAAAAATCCTTTTTCATGATGCATAACAGTACTTCAAATCAAATAGAAAGAAATAACACTTAAAATAATTTTCCATCCATTATGTGCGATAATGATCCAGACATTCAAATTTGATTACTACAATAATGGCAAATTCTACTGATGCACTGTTCTACTAGTGCCAACATGTGAAACTACTATATATTTTCCTTCTTTCCATTTGAACATTTTGGCTATAGAAGGTTAAACATTCCTAAGTTAAACATACAGATAGTTAAATATTCCTCTGGATATGAGAGTTCAATGTGAACTGCTATTCTATAATTTTTAAGATTTTGAGAAAAAATGTAAAATATGTGTGTGAATGTTTGTAGCACTTATGCAGAGGGGTGCTGGGGAATTGATGGACTTACAAAACTGGTCCTATTCCTCAAGCCATTGTCTTGACCCATATGCAACTCCTACTGCAATGTCCTTTCTGTTGAAGCAAAATGCAGACTTTTTTATGCTTGATGCTTGAAAATTCTTTGAAAACACTTTGAAATCTTATTGATTTAAAAGAAGAAAATGTTAGATGGTTACATTATATATATGATAGACTTATGTACACAAAAAAATTAAAATAATTGTTATGGTTTTTAATACTGAGAAACTACAAAGTCCAAGGAGAGTAAGTACAAAAAGAATATATAATATGTATGTACATAACTGGTTCCATTAAGACAGAAAATGGCAACTCCTCCTACAGCAAATATATGTAGCAATTCTCATTTTGAAAACGCAGGGTGAAAATATGTTATAATACACCATTCCAATTTATATAGAGAACAGGATAATTTCAGTGTGAATAGAACTTCATATCCATCACTAAATTACAATATAGTGGGTACTACAGGAGATAATCTGAAATGAGTGTTTCATTTTTTAGGACTTTATAAAATATCAGCATTTGTAGAGTTAAACTTGCAACAAATATTTTTTTCCTATGAAGTACAAGATGCTGAGGATAATTTTTGTTTTTTTCCTGAAGTATTAAAAAGATTTTCCCCTGAACCCAATGTTATTGCTCTAGTAATTTCACCATATATTTTTCAGTTTGCATATTTAGAGATTCAACTGTCATAGCATCTTTGAATTAATGATGAAAAAAGCTGCATTTAGTACCCCCACACCACAATAAAAAAAAAACGCCAAACAAACAAAAAACCAAAACAAACCTCTAAAAGGCATTTTGCCCTTGAGGAATAATTGTCTTCCTATACTCATTTATATCACATGCTGGATTCTTTTTAAGCACAAACTTAATTTGCCACAATAAGCTGTTGTTTCTTTGCTTTTAATATATTAACAAAAATAATGGGCAAGTAGTGCTTTTTGAACTGTTATAGAAATGCCACACCACTCAGCCTAGAAACTTCTCTTGGCAGGGCTAATGGTAGATGCCTGGGAGAAATATCTTGTTGGAAAACACAAAAGTGAAATGGTAGCATAGAAATACACTTCCCCATGTTTATATTCTAAAATACTCCTAATCCGCAGCTTTGGCATTCCAGTACAAGAGGTTGCAACTGCATTGTATTAATTATCCTTGATGGCCCTTCTATGGATCTCTCTAGCCACTTTCTAAACACATTTGGGTTTTGTAACATCCTGTGGCAATGTGTTCCATAATTTAATTATGTATAGCATGGAAAAGTGCATCTGTTTATTTTATACCTGCTGCCTAGTGATTTCATCTAATACGTCCTAGGTTTTCTCTTATGTGGAAAAAATGAATAAACATGACAATTCCCTCTCTTCATGCCATCCATAATATCACTTTCTTTTTCATATGTCCTGTACATTGACCCTCCTTCAGACAGGAATTCCCTAGCTATTTTTTCTCTATTTTCAATCAGTGCCAGGCTTCAAATTATCATTCCTCTCTTGTATTTTCTAGGAATGTTTTTAAGAACTCTTCTAGATTTCCAGTATTTTTAAGATGAGGCAATGAAAAAAGATAATATATTCCAGGTGTGGCACTAACATCATTGGGATGATAGTGCTTCCTGTTCTCTCCGTATATTTCCTAGTAACTTTGAACATCTGTTTGCCTACCTGATTGCTTTTGAGCTTCATGCTTTGAGCTGATGATTTCAAGGAAATACCAGTGCTGATATCAAATTTCTTCTCCTGAATTGCAGCAGATCCTTTGGAGTCTACTGCTGTGTATATTTAGTTAGAGTAGTTCCTTTCCCATGTGGATAACTTTGCATACTACTTCTAGTTTATCTGTGCATATTCATAATTCAGGCTGACTACTGATTAATGTTAGTTTCTAAAAAGCAGCTGTGTGACCCCAAGGAGATGCATGCATTAAACCCCAGCAATTCATTTTGTGTAGGCTGCTGAACAGACATTAGATGAAAAAGACTCCTGCTCTGTTCACCTGGGCTAATTTCAAACCAGTGTCATAGGAGGGAAATGCTCTGTATCTTGTTAGAAGTCTCTGGAGTTTACTCAGTCAGATCCATTTGTGATTCAAAATTTATTTATCTTGAAACATGTGCTCTGCTCCTTATAGACCTGAAAAAAAATAAGAGATTTATGCATTTTCTCCCTGTGAGTTCTAAAGGATGGTAAATATTTTTTTTTAAAGCCACCAATCCTGCTAGCAAGAAACAAATCCATTTGTTATTTACAGATACCAAAGTGTCAAATGAAACTACTCATTTCTTACCACAACTTCATGTACAAATGTAAATTAGCATTAAAATAAAGCTTAATTTGATGATCCATTGATGAAACCCTGATGGCCATTGTCTGAGTGCCCTGGGTGTTATTCATGCTCCTAAACAAAACAGAGTAAGTCTTTGAAATTATTTTTTTTCTCTGAAACAAAGCAGTGCTATCTGACCTGAATTTATGAGTGTTGCTTATCAATGTTAGCATTAATTTTCTGAGACTAAACAAAGCTGCAAGAAGTAGCACACAATCACGTTCCCAAAGGTGTGTTGGCATGTTCTGCCACTTTCTATTATGTGCATTTAGCCTGCATTGCTTTAATTATAAAAAGTAGGATCAAAAAGCTTTAAAAATATATAAATCCAAAGAATTTATAAATTCAAAGCTATGTCTCAGAAAAATCTATTGCCACTATTTAACATGTAAGTACCTTTTAAAATACATTATGCATTTTCTCCTTTATCTGCTTTTAAAGCACTCATGTCAGAGTTCTGAAGTTCGTCTGCCCTAGTCACCATTCTTCAGAATACTGAGTTCACCCTGTAACAAAAATAACTCTGTTGCCTGCTTCTTGGTGTCAAATTATGTGTCCTGGTGGTAATCATTATTGAACCAGACATATCACAGCATCTAAATAATGTCTGTGGCAGGGAATGTTTGTGTTTCACTTCACAAATGTTATTGTGAAGAAGTAGAAAATGCCAAGAAACATAAACTGTGGTCTCAGACTACTGTTGTGACTGCCCAAAGCTTCTGAAATCACCACTGTGGGATGACTGTCCTCCAGCCGTAGCTGAAAGCTAGGAAGGACTATGCACAAGATGGGTCAATAAGATGGATAGCCAGACTTCCTCCAGACAGTAGGTGTAACCTTGATAGTGGTCAGCATTCTCACTGAAGCTAGTTAATGGAGGTTAGAGCTCACAATGAGACCAGAATTGATAATTTTATACCTATACTGCAGGTACATGGTAAAGATTAGATCAAGCAAGTAGTTCAGCCTTGCAGCCTCTTCAGTAAGCGATAGGTTGTCTTTTAATTATGAATGGTTTCTGTCCCAAAGAACAAAGGCTCCTTTGGGTGAATTCAGAGATTGTACTGTGAAGGGAATGGGCTTTTGATCTTCAGCATTTTTGATTGCTAAAAATCCTGTCCCTTTCTTTTCTCTCACAACTTCATTATTTTAATAAATTTGATATTATCTGCACTTATCTTAGATTAATAGGGTTTATTATACTAAACAGATTTGTAAATTGCATAAGGAAACTCATACAAAAGAAGGGGGAAACTTATTATGGAACAGCTACCTAGAGACATGAAAAGGTAAAATTTGTGTTTAAAATAAAGCCACAATGGTTTCTTTTATAATTTCAGATTGTAATCATTTTTATAGGTTGTAATCAACCATTTCCAAAGTAAATGCATCACACTGAGATAAATGGGAAGTAGGGAGAGTTAGTTCATTCCAAACCTTTATTTAATGACTGTTTCATAATTGATGGGGAAAAGTAGAATAAAGTGGGCACAGCCTAATACTTTTGAGAAGTGGCACCAGAACTTTTCTTTCTTGTTAATGTTTTAGCAAGATATGTGATTAATTAGCTAGCTCATTTTTACATGTACAGCCTTCACTGTGATGATAGAGGCAGTGGCACAGTGTAGCACAGAAGGACCAACTGGCAGTGGTAGCTGCTGCTGATATCCTATGGAGAGCTATGTTCTGAACAAACCCTTATTCTGCTTCTTGTGCTTCAAGAGTCTGTTAACTTAATTGGGCTCTAAGGTTTTACCATAATAACCCCTGTCTATCTGTGAGGGAATGAAGAGTTGGAAAAAAATGCTGGAATTCCTTTTATAGCTGGCATCTCTCAGTCAGTTATCACAGGGATACCAGCAGTGATAATTTGCACTATAATTTGTGTCTGCAAACTCATTCTGTATGAACACAGTGGCTTTAAAGTGCTTTGGTTTAGACAACACTATCAAAAACACTGCCTTTATCTGCTTGATCCCACTAATGAACAGTGTCCTTTTACTCAAGCTTCATGTGGCAAGAGACTAGTATTTGGCACTATATTTTCTGGCATTCATCAGAAATTGTTCTTAATAGGTGTTAAAACTAGGGGGCTGTAACAATCTGCCACTTTGCTACTCAGCTGTGTTTTATTGTGGCTGATGCATCAGTCCAATTTTATAAATCTTTTCTCCCCCAAAAACATGTCCTCAAATGTATGTACTGTTTTATAGATAGTAATACATAGATGCTAAAATAGGTGCCAAGTGGTCCATAAGTTGTTGTGGAAAGACCATGTCTACCTGCAATGCAGTTTGACAGACAGACAGACAGACAGACAGAGATTTGGGAGGTGAAAAGAACTGTTAATCAGTGACTTAGACTACACATATTCTTAGTTCAAGCTGAAATAAAGTAAAATATTGTGGCAAGTTCCTCAGCTGTCAATACAGATGTGTGTGTATACCAAAAGTATGTATTGCACCTAAATACTAAAAGTATATACACATATATGCATATATGAATCTGTATATGACAGTCTTTCCTGAGATAAGAACCATTCTCTGAAAAAAACCCCTTCCATGTTCTTTTTTTATATAAGCTTTTAATAAATTAGGTACAGTGCAAATAAACATCACAATCTGTTTGTGTAGGTACACATAAACAAAATGCTGGCATAATGATGATTAACCTTACTTTCACCCCAGATTTAAATTAAGTAAATGCTTTGTAAGGGAAAACCTGTCTCCTGGCTTGCCTGCTTTGTGGCTCCCTAGGAAGGGTCTGTTTTCTTCTGCAACTGTTAGGCAAAATGATATGGATCCTGATCTGTTTGAGTCAGTGGCATATTTAATCAATTCAGAGAAGGTCATACGAGTGTTTCTGTAGTACTAACAGTTATTGAAGTCACTCACTATTGATCCACAAAGCTTCTCTGGGGCTTGTGCTGTGGAGGAGAAAACACAGGGTTTTTTTCTTATATGGCGTGTTGAGGTCACAGAATGGTAGAATTGCTAATTTTGGAAAAGACCTCTAAGGTCATCGAGTTGAACTATTAACCCAGCAGTGCCATGCTCACTACTAAACCATGTCCCTAAGTGCCACATCTACATGTCTTTTAAGCATCTTTCCGAGAATTCCACCACTTCCCTGGGCAGCCTGTTCCACTGCATAGACGTCCTTCAGTGAAGCAATTTTTTATAATACACAATCTAGCCTTTCCCTGCCACAACAGTGGAGGCCATTTCCTCCAGGAAATGCTGTCAAAAGCTTTACTAAAGCCCAGGTAGACAACATCCACAGCCTTTCCCTCATCCACTAAAGGGGTCACCCTCTCATAAGAAGGAGGTTGCTCAAGCAGGACCTGTCTTTCACAAGCCTGCACTGGCTGGGCCTGATTCTCTGATTGTCCTTTGTATGCCATGTGATGGCACTCAGGATGATCTGCACCATGACTTTCCCTGGCACCAACATCAGACTGACAGGCTCATAGTTCTCTGGCTCCTCCTTCCAACTTCTCCTGTAAATGGGCATCACATTTTTTGACTTCCAGTCAATTGGGATCTCTCTGGTGAGCCCAGACTGCTGGTAAATGGTTGAAAGTGGTTTGGTGTGCTCTTTCCCCAGATCCCTCAGTACCTTTGGGTGGATTTCATCTGGCCCCATAGACTTGTGCACATCTAAGTGGAGCAGTAGGTTGCTGACCATTTTCTCCTGGATTATGGGTGTTTCATTCTGTTCCCTGTTTCTACCTTCTGTCCCTGCTGCCAGCTCAGGGGGCTGGGAACCTGAAGAGAAGTTTTGCCATTAAAAACTGAGACAAAGAAGGCATTAAGTACTTCAGCCTTTTCCTCATCCTTTGTCACTAGGTTTTTCCTTTTATCCAATAAAGGATGGAAATCCTCTCCTTTTGCTGCTGATGCATTCATTAAAAAAATATTAAAATTATTTTCCTTTGCTACAGCAGCCATATTAAATTATAGCTGGGCTTTGGTCCACCAAAACCTCATAGTATCCTTTTACTCTTCCTGAGTTGCCTACCCCTTTATCCAACTGTTATAAACCAGTTTTTTTGCCCTTGAGTTCTAGCCAAAGTTCTTTGTTAAGACAGGTTGGTCCTCTTGCCCACTGGCTCATCTTTTGGAGCATGTGGACAGCCTGCTCCTTTACCTTTAAAATATCCTTCTTGAAACAGGTCCAGCCTTCCTGGACTCTTTTGTCCTTCAAAATTGTCTCTCAAAGGACTCTCTCAGCCAGTCTCATAAACAGTGCAAGGTCTGCTGTCTGGAAAATGTCTATCATTTGATGATCACTGTGTCCAAGACGGCCTCCAGCTGTCACACCACCCAGCAGTCCTTCCCTGTTCACAAACAACAGGTCCAGTGGGACACCTTCCCCAATTGGTTCTCTCAACAGCTGTCAGCAAGTTGTCTGCTACACACTCCTGGAACTTCCTAGACTGCTTTCTCTCTGCTGTCTTGTACTTTAAGCAGACATTTGGTAAATTGAAGTCCCCCATGAGAACAAGGATTAGTGATTAGTTACATTTTTTCCCAGTTGCCTAGAGGATTTCATCTGTCTTTCCATCCTGGTTGGACAGTCTATAACAGACTCTCAGTGGGAAATCTGCCTTGTTGGCCTTTCCCCTGATTCTTATCCATAAACATTAAACCCTGTTTATAGCCACCCATTGCAGCACTCCAGTTGTGCATCCTGCTATGTTTCCAGTCCAAAGTTAACCCCATTTGTAATGCCACTGTGGATTCTGAGTCCTCAGTTTTGCTCTGCCAGCTTAGCCAGAGAGCCCTAATTGGATCACACAGAGTAGAGCCTTAACACAGTTTTATGTAGATTTAAAAAGAGTGATAAAAATATTCTACATTTTTGAACAATATTTGAGACAATGCAAATCACCATGATCTCTCGAGCTTCCTTTAAGATTAATAGTTCATTACTAAAAAATCTTTCTATACTTTGGCCTAAAATACTGTTGCTAAAAGAAGTGCTGAAACCATATGGAAAAAAGCACTATCATAAAATGTTTGTTCAAAAAAAACCAAGTCCACTCAAAATGTTGTCTGAGGCTGGACACTACATGCTGTACCAAGTTTGTTTAGTAAATTTTTTCTCAGTGATAATAAACATTTTAATTTAGGTACATTACTGTTCTGTTAAAAAGAATCTGTTTAACAACTGCACATATTACGTAAGATTAAACACATGCTAATACAGTTTCAGACCTATTACTTTTTAATCATAATCAGATTAGATTGTTCCCCAATGTGTGTTCCAACATGAGGTAATGCAGTTAGAAAAGACTAAAATTTATCAAGAGCAGTCTGCTTCCAAAAATCAAATACAGTTTCAGACCTTACAGGCAAAATATTTTCAGAACCAGCAGAGAAATACTGGTACTACTGTACAAATCACTAGTAAGAATGCATCCAGAGCAAGTGTCCATGGCTGCTAAATTCAAAGAAGAGCAGGTAAAGACAAGAGCAAATAAAATTATCAAGAGAAGAGAGAACCCATTATATGGACTAGAATGATGTGATGTCCAACCAAGTAAAGCTGAGAGGGGAGAGGATTTTTCACTCCTAATGTCTCACAAGATAAACATCAAAGATGAAGAAAACTGCTTAAGCTGAAGGGCAATTTAACCACTAAAATAAATGGAGATAAAGTGACTAGGAGTGAGTGAATTTATCCCATAAGGAGGTTGGAATGAGACTTTCTCTTGTTATATAGGTGACTTCAAGATTGAATTCAAATTATTTATGAATGAGAACTGAGAAGGAAGTCACCACTCAAAAGAGGCGCTGAAGAAAAATAACCACTTAAAAACTTTCAAGTTTTCATCCTTATGCTTTAGAGCATAAGGACATCATTGATGTTCACAGAATTTTCAAGAATTTTCCCTGTAAATATGTTTGCTTTTTTTCTTTTTCTATAAACATTTGTATGAGATTGCTTGCAGCCTCAAAGAGCCATAAAGTATTCAGGATTCATAAAGATTCTGAAAGCTATGTATAAGCTGGAAAACAAAATGATTGAACTTACATGTGTCATGTATTTTGACAATAAATTGCAGATGATATTAAACTTTTTTGGGACATAAACATATCCATCACATTATAAAGAAATTTAATTCAACCATGCTATCCATCTGAAACTCTCAGTAAAGGTAATAAAATATATCATAATAAAACGAGGGTGATGAACATATTCATAGTATCTCAGCTCTGCATGTAAATGGCATCAAATAAAAAGGAATTTATTTTTAATAACAGCTTCATAAATTTGATGTTGACTTCTCTAAAGTTGATCTTGGTGTTGAATTCTCTGGCGTTGATCTTAATTTATAACAGTATATTCAGGAGCAAAATGTGTTTCAGAGTCACTTATGTAAGTTTAATCCATCTTAGATCAGTGAAAAATTATGTAAAGTTCACTGAATTAAATGGCATTAGTTAATCAGGATTGTACTAATATAGATTTACTCAGACCTAGATGGGAGTTCAACTCAACCTATTTCTTTTTTCTACTGATTTTTAAAAGATCTAGTTTTTATAAGTTTTCATTATTGTTGGTGGTCAAATGCTTTTTTATTTTTTTTTAAATTTTTATTTTTATTTTATATGCAGTTGCTTGGGGGGGGTTGTTGTTGTTTTGATATCTTATTTATTTATTTATTTATTTATTTATTTATTTATTTATTTATTTATTATTTTTTTCTCTCTGGGAAACCTGCATTATAAGATTAAGCTTCTGAAAAATGAGACATCTAATAGCCATGGTTGGAGAGATCCTTTCTCACATTTATCTCACTTTTTTTGCCATAGATAGTTAAAGTACCTTCCAGGTTTCTTTGTCCTTTCATTTTTGATAGTATGTTAAGATCACTTGTGAAAATGTTATAACCTTATTTTGGTTATAGTAGGGCAGAATACAAGTTGGAATGACCAGTTAGCTGAAAATTAAAAAAATATCAGTTAGCAAAAGGATTAGGTATGATTTGCCCTGAAATGGTTAGGGAGTCTTTTATGGGTTGAATTATTTCCCACATGAAAGTTCTGAGGTCATAGTAATTAAAAAAAACCAAAACAAAACCAAAACCAAAACCAAAAACAAACAAATAATTGCATTTCATGTTTAGTGAATATTAAAAATATTTTGATCTTACAAACTGATATATTTCTTTAAAAAGTTGAGTAGTTTCTAATAGTTTCTTGTTGATTGTCAAGAACTTTATGCCTGTCAAATAAAAAGTAAACTCTGAACCTGTGTTCTCACATTCACTGATAAATTACAAAAAACAATCCAGCTTTATATTTCGTTGATTTTATACTAGTTATGCCTTTCTGAGGATTTTTTTTTTTTCTTTTCCATGCACATAAAGTGGGGGTAGAATAAAAAAAGAATTATTATTTTCACAGAATTATAGATGCTGTTCCTTGCAGGTATTAATTTTTACCTTGAGGGAAAGGTTTCTGTTTTGAAAGTGTCATGGACAAGGAAGAATCAAGGAAATACATTTCTCTATTTCATCTATAACTGCTAGAGTATACTCATAATTTCCATTTGTATTAATCTTTGCAGTTCCCAGCATTTTTTAAGGCTAAGCACTAAACTCATTAAATTTCTGGAGAGGCAAGATGAACAGTTTGCACTGCTGAATGAGAGGAAATAAAGTTCTTGAAGCACACAAAGGAAATGATAGCAATGATGCAGCCACAGTACACTTTAAGGTATCTGTTGTTTCTGAGTAAGAAAATACCTACTGACTGTGTTCTACTAATTTTTATTTACTTTGCTTATAAATAATGTCTTAGAAATACAAAAAACCCCACAGTCTTTAAAAATTTTAATTATATATATATATATAAGTAATATAGATAATATATATACTAATCATATTTTTTTTAAATTTTACATAAGTTGTAGTTTATGAATTTATTTTATTTATCAACTAATGTAAACAAAAAAAAAATAATTTAATGAATTTAAATTAAAAATATTTTTCCTTTACAGAGGAGCACTGATGTGGAAGTTATTATTCAGGGCAGAGAGTTTTCTAAAGTGTTTAGAAACTTTCTAAAGTTTCTAAATAGTGTTCTTCAGTTTCTGGCTTCAGAAGTTAGAGAAGAGCTAAACAGACTTTTCAGAGCTCCAAAATCCAAGTGCTTTCAAGCTGAAGGGGCAGCCAGAGATCATCCTATCAATGACCATTACTTATTATACACAGTTAAGCTGGAAGTTTAATAACAAGGTGCTGCCCATCAGAAGGTAGCATAGGTTCTTATTTGCAAGCAATGCTGTAACAAAACATCTTAAGTCACAATCCTGGAGAGATTACAAGTAGGTTGCACTCAATTGGAAAGAAATTAATTAAGAAGAGTCAAGCCTGGATTCATTTATTTTGCTTTAATAATCTGGCATCTCTACTTTTTTTACAGCTTTTTCCCTTCCAAAAATATTTTAAATGCCTATTATTTTAAATATACCTAATTACAATTTCTATGTTTATCACAAGCATATGTATCTCACAAAATATAAGAAAAACAGAACTACAGAAAATTAAAAAAAAATGTATTTCATACAAGAGTCCTAGTCATTTTATTCCTATTTTGCTTGTATATAGTTTCAAATTCTCCTCAACTTCCAAATAAAGTGAATGGAAAAAGCATTTTTCATTTTCGGTAAATAGAAACCAAGGATTTCTTTCCTGTGCTGAACCAGACCCAAGCTCTATTTGTGAGAGTGTGTGCATGTGTCATGTTAAAAAGAAATACAATATCATCCAATATCTAATGTTTCAGATGAAGCTGTAAGACTTCCATGTCCATTATTGTCTTTGTTTTTTGCATTTTGGAAGCATCCTAAATCAGAAATTATTCTGAAGTTGTTTTGTTTTTTTATTTTTTTCCTAAATTTTTGAAAGTTGATACTTATGGTTCAGGATATTATTGACTTTTTAAAAAACCACTTAACCTGTGTTATATTCTTGACAGAATATAAACTTTCCATTGTCAATGAGTAACAAAACTTATCCTGTGGTATTGAAATAAGAAAAATCTTGGTTGTTTTTATGGTGTTCTTCAACTTTGATTTCCCATTTTCTGCAGAGATGAGAACATATGACAATTTTCCAAACAGTGCTATAGTTAAGGTAAATGGTAGAAAAAACAACTTTCCAGTTTGTTTAGTTAAATATTCATACTGCACAAAATTATTCTGTTCAATTTTACAGTAAAATAAAAAGCACATATGATCTTAGACCACTTAAGCATTCTCTCATTGTGCTAATTTTGCCAATGCATGCTGATTTTAATCACCTGTTTGTGTATTGCACTGTATATAAAACTATGAACTACGCTCCTATAATTGTCTTTGACTTAAACTGCATGGTATATGCTTAAGGTAGAAAAAATATTTCTAGAAATAAATTAATACTAATGATAAATAATAAGACTACTAAATGTCACAAAATTATGTCAAGCCTGGTACAAAGTTTGCTGCAAGCACTAGTGGCTTATTAGAACTGCAGTTCAGTCGCTGTTGATTATGTCATTTATGAACTAGACCACAATAAGAACGGTAAAATAGAGAATTTACAGTACATTGGTGAGAAATCAGAATGTTTTAAGGTGTTCTACTAGGGATGCTTTGTTCACCACAGTTTCTCAAGTGTTGAAACTTGCAGAAATGTCCTTTGAAAAAACAAACTTGACTAGCTGTTGATTTTAAGTCATACTGTGGAATATTTTATAAAAGTCCTTTGCTAGGACTTTTTGGCAGAGATGCATATAAGTAAAGCTTTGATATAATGTATACGCTATTAATTCTGGTTCTTATTATAAGTTTTATCTCCAGGTTTGACTGCCTCAAGTGGATAACCACTCTTACTTCAGGTTGTGGGGCTAGACTGACATTTACATGAAATCCAGGTTTGTGTTTACTTTTTGTGTTATGCATCCTCCTATCTTTCATGTCATCAGGTGCAAATGAGAAGTACATGTAAGTTTCTGAAAAATACTCCATGAAAACGGTTTTATTTGTATCATGCAAAGGACCTGGGAGATTTAATACCAGCCTTGATGAGCACAAAGCAAAGGGACAAACTTAAAATATCAGTTCTAATTTGCAATTTAAAAACCATTGCCTGAAGTAAATTAAACTTCTAATGGCCCTGTAAATGAAGCTGTGGAAATCTTCAGGACTTAGGTTCTTCTTTATCCTCTTCCATCTGGGTACAATAAATTCCAATGTAACTTGCTTTCTGATATCCCCAAGTCTGTCTTCTTTCTACACCCTCTAGCAGTTTTCATTTTCTACTCCTACCCTTGAGTCCTTGAATTGTTCCAACAGTGTAACAATACTCTCATGGGCTGGTACCACTATACCATGACTATTACAGCTGCTGTTTGTTTTGACAAAGTCTGTTATTTGTTTCTGATTTTTGTTCATAAGTCACTCATCTTTTCCACTTTGTATGGGCAATTTTGGTGATAAAAGTCTAAAAAATGAGGAAGGTGTAATTTGAATACCTTTGGTAAGGTACTCAGTAAAAGTCAAAAGGTATTACATGACTGAAATTAGAAAAAGGGAAATATGTTTCAGATGCAGATCAGGGCTAGCAGACTTACAATGGTAAAACACTTACTTTGGTAATTATTTGAAATCTTTAAGTTGAGCAAAGTAGTATATCATGCTATGAAGCTACCTAGTCAGAAAAAAAAAATTGCATTTGGGAAAAATATATTCAAAAAACAATGGAACAATTTTGGGACAATATATGATTTTTCACTTGAGTTTGCAGTCTACAGAGAAGATGACAGACTGATATTTCAATGTAAGCTGCTGTAAGAATTTTTTTCCTTGAAAATCTTTTAGATGAGAAATACTCACAGAGGGGTATATGACTCTGTGACATCCAGCTAAATATTAAGTTGTCCCAGAGTTTGGTCACCTTCCTTTTCTCCAGTCTACTTTTTATTTTATTTTATTTTACTTTATTTTATTTTATTTTATTTTCCCATCAAAGACAGTGTTGCATCTCCTTAGTCATCCTTTCCTGTGTTCTGAAAGTCTGGTCACATGCCTGGGGCAGCTTTCACCACCTTATCAGACAAAGTAGAGCAATGGGAAAATGTCAGAGCCATTTATAAGTGATCACTGTCTTGGAAAGGGTGAGGAGGCACTGAGGGCTAAAAGCAGGGCTGACAGGAGTCAATGTGGTGCTGAGGATGACAATATAATCAAAAGACACAAAGCTGATGATACCGAGTACCACAGATAGCAAAATTATTTTCTTCCTCATATAAATAATGGTATTTTACAAAATTTTATTGTCTTGACTGCATAGCTCTCTTGAGTACTTCAGGGAATTATGAAGACTGCAGTTTACAATTTTTTTTTTCTCAAGAAAAATGAGCAACTAGCAAATTATAACTATTCAAGCAATAGAAAGCCCAAAACCAGTATTTTTTAAATTACATTGAAGACAACACAGTATGCTTACACAAAACCATATTGTTATTAAATCTGTAGGCACCATTCAAATCTCTGTATTAGCCCTGCACAGGAATGTGGTACAGCAACAGCTTCATATTTTGGGTATGTCAGTATGGCACAGTTATTGCATAGCTGGAAAGGAAGATGCAGGGGCTTTTTGATTTTCACTCATGTGCTTGGCCTCAGTCTGTGTTCCTATCAGAGTATATATGAAGTGACCTACTTAGCTTCAATCCTGTAGTAAGCTTTTCTTTTTCATAAGCATTATACCATTTTTTTCTTTTTGCTTTATGGTAAATTTTGGAACTTTGAAAATATCTGGCATGCTGGTAATCACTAGCAAGTCTGCATGGTTAATACATTATCCTTTCTTCCTCCTCTTTGACTTGTGGGGTTAGATTTCTATTGGTATCTTCAAAATTCAGTAGCTTTCAGATTTTTCTCTGGATTCAAATTATACCAATCCTTAGCCTCCTCTATTTATGAAGTTTTCAGCTGCAGCTCATGATAGCTTTGGGGAACCCATATTCATGATAATTTGATACATTGGGATACGTATATCTCCTTTAAATCCAGCCTTACAAGTAATTTATTAAAATAATTCATAATTAATTGAGTTTCTAATTTGCCTTTTGGTGAAACACACCTGAGTGCACAGCATTAAAGGTTTTATTGAAGTGTGGCCTGATTAACTGATTAATACATTTGCTTTTTACAAGAGCTTCTTACATATGTAAGCATAATTATATTCTATCATTTTGGGGGAAAAATGGAGTAATTGAGTCAGAGAAATGCTTTGGTCTTGCTATTTAATTAATTTCATGTTCTGTGAAAAGACCAGATTGACCGTTCTGCAGAATCAAGTTCTCTTCTTTTTATAACACTATTCAGCACTGAACTGACCCTTCAACTGGTACCCATACCACCCTTGTGCTTACCAGTGTGTGCTCCAATCTCAAATAGAATTAATGTAAAAGGATCAGTTTATTGCAGAATGCTGATTTGTCTTAAATTTAATTGTTTTAATTGTTCTTATTTTCTACTTCTTTTCTCTATCTTCCAAAGTCCTTTCTTGTGGCATAGGATTTGCCTTTCCACCATATCTCTGGAAACTTTGTCAACTCTTTCATTAGAATAAAGATGAGTTTGGAGTGCAGGAAGGTACCATTCAATCCTTGCAATGTATTTAACAGAGAAAAGACCATGATGGCTCTACCTTCTTTGTAGGAACGGAAAAACAAAATCTCTTTTAATAGGCATTTGCTAAGAAGGGAGATATATTTTTAGAAAAATTTTGAAAATGCATTCACTTATATATCTGGTGTGTGTTTCCTTGGAATCTTCCAAAATCTATACAGAAATAATCTGAGGATTTATAGGAATATTTTGTATATTGCTAGCGATAACTATTTGTAGGAGTGACAGATGTGTGTCCATATTCCTGCAATCTTTTACCCATAAAGAGAATGCTATTTGTCAAGCACCTGCAAGAAAATAAAATTAAGATTAGTTTCATCTGCTTTGCATGAACAAGAAAAAGTATTTCAAGCTGGCATGAAAATTGCAGGTTCTTTACTGAAAGAAGTATATCACTTCCTATACTGTAACACTTGAAATTAAGAAGAGACAAATGATAAAAAAATGATAAAAAATATGTTGTTCATTACCATAATGAAGGCTGACTGGGTTTGACAGGAAAAGCTTCATTGCCTGTGGAGCAACAAGCTGATATACAGCAAGCAACTAGTGCCAAAAAGCTTGTGAGGAAAATACAATTTCTTCTAATGAAACTGCTTATGTATACTTGTTCCTTACTTCCTGACATGAGCTGCAGTGTTGTGCATGTTGCTTTATCTCTGGCCTTTGCAAGTACTTAAGAGTAGACGCTTCTACATTTTGTGGCATGCCTTAGTTGTCTGGGGATTTTTTGTATTCAACTCTTAACACTGCATTTTGTCGTTGACTTGAAACACTTTCTGAAATTTTGAGACACATTGCATGTGGCTCCTTCACATTCTCTTTCCTTGCTAGGACTTTTTGGCAGTGATGCATATAAGTAAACCTGGTCCTGGTACTAAGGTTTCACAATTTCACCACTGATGGAGATCGGCATATCATCCCATCCCAGTTTAGAATTTTTCTGTTTTTCAGTGGTTATTTTTACATAGGTTAGGTCCATTTTGTTTATGCTGACTGCCGTTCAATGTGGACACAGAGTCAAGTGTCATTATAGTCACATTTCCTTGTTCTGAGTTCCTTGCCTGAGACTTACCTGAAACACTGTACGCAGTTAAGATGTCCTTCATTACAATAAACAGTGTATCTCCTAGGCTGGGGGGTATTCACAGCCTAAAACATTCACCTTGGAAAATAACCTTCCTTACTTCTCTACTGATTGAAGTTCTTGCTGACTAACTGCTATAGTGATTAAATCTCCACTACACAGTGCAAAATAATTCTTACCGAGAAAACAAGCCTGAGTACTCTGTTTCCTTGAGTGAAAGTTTTGGAGTTAAATGAGCAAGCAGCAGTTTAAACCCTATATTGTATTTACTTCTAAAATTATATCTTTCAATCATGACACTAAAGTCCTGGAAATGCCTTTGTAGCAGAAAATTGTGAGAGGGGATCCTTCAGCTGTTACTGTGATTCACTGCTGCCCTAAACCCTCCCTGTATTCGCAATGTCAGGACTCGTGTCCTTCACCTCTCCTGTGTATCACAAACAGCAGTAATTCTTATCTGTAGCTTTCTACTATTTCAGTGAATCATTTTGATCTCAGCCTGAGCAAGTTTCTAAAGTAACTTTCCTATACTCCCGAGGCAACTTTGTCAGAATATCTCAGTACCAATCTTCGACATTGCGGGGATCTGGATCTCTCTTGCACAGAAATGCAGACACTGAAAAAATTCTGTGGTGCTATTGAAACATGCAAAAGTGCCAAAGAAAATATGAACATTCTAAGGAATTTAAATGAACGTTATTCCTGTCCTTACATTTTCTTTTTGCTGTTGTTGGTTATGAGCTCTACGTCAAATCAACTCTCTTCTCATATCTGCCTCCTTTTGTAGGGTTCTGTATGGAGAGCTGACACTTTTTTGGAGTCAGCATAGCCAAAGTGGCATGCCAACCTCATCACTTTAAGTAATTTTGATATATGAAGTGAGATGGTAAGTAATGTTACAAAAAGAAAAGCCCAAGTACTTTAAAACTAAAATGCTCCCTCACACTCTTTTTTCACCCCCAAGATCAAATTAGTTCAGTACAGTTTTGGTTATAATAATCTGATTCCCAATGCTAGTGTGATTAAACTGGGTGCATTAAAGTAAGCAATGATAAATTAAAAGAACAGTAGAAATCTTAGTGGGTGGGAATAAATGAGTAATCCTAATTGGAAATGAAATATGCCCATTATTCTGTGCTATAAATGGACTTTTATATTATAAATTGAAGAGATAACTACTTGATGTGTGGTGCAGTGCCATATTAGAGAGAAATTCAGTGCAAGTATCTGTAGTAAAACCTTTTCTTAGTTCATTAAGGACAAACACAAGTTTCCAAAGTGCTTCAGTAGCATTTCTTTGCATGTGCAAAACTAAATGCAAGCAGTGACCTTTCTGTTAAACAATAAAAATTTTCATAATACTTTTAGAAAGTGCTTTGTAAATACTTTCCTTAAAAGTTGTTTTCCCATTGTATTAATTTTCATTTTTCTTCCCAGCACTTTTCAGACTAAATAACACAATCAGTACTCTTTTGAAATCCATACAAAATGACAGAAATCTGAAGGTAAAAAGTGATTACTTAAAGCCCAAAATATCTAAGAAAAATCTATGTCTTTCAGTTTAATAGTTCCACATGACCATACATGTCCATACAGAGTATATGAAGTATACTTCTCATAATTGATGTTTATGAGAACTTGTTCTTTATTCCAAAATAATATTCACTATTATCTTGCTTTGTTAGTAAAGTCTCTCAAGAAATTTCCTTTGCTTCTCAGTAGGAAGAGAAAAATAATCTGTGTGGGTTGGGTTGGATTTGATAACACAAAACCTCATTTAATCCTATTGAGTCAAAACTTTCCAATCCCTGTCAAATTTCAAGAGCCTGTTACATACTATTACAGTTGCAAACGAGCTCAAAGAAATGTTTGAGTCTGTCTACTCTGTCTGTCTGTTGCTGTGTCAAGAGCTACATAGATCCTACATTCAAAAAAGCAACTGCAAAATCTCTCCTTTCCTGGGACCTAAGTATTTCAGAACATTTTGTTTTCTAGAAGGAAGTCTAAGGTGTAATTTTTACTTCTACCACATATAACTTTGTTGACCTTAAATGTAATGGTAGTCTTAAAGAGTGTAAAACCAAAAACATTCTGTCACTACAATTATGAACAAAAATAACAAAATTAGTCCCAATTCTTGTCTCTGTAACCTAGATCTCAAAATTTATAAAAATGAGAGACTTTTGCTTTGAAACAAAGATTTGACCCATAGAACCAGAGGATCAGTGAAAGAAGTGATCATATAACTTCTACTCTAATTAGGCTGCAATGCAGCTATGAACCAACCTAGATAATTAACTGAACAAAGAATAACCATGTCAGCTCTGGGTGCTGACAGCTGGTACTCTGTGTTTGCCAACATGCCCTATTGTGTTAAATTTAGTTACACTGAATTTATTATCCTGCATATATTGTATTTGAATTAAAAGGTTTTTATTTTTCCATATAGGAGTGCTGTTCTTCATGCAGCTCAGCAATCTGAGGACTGAAGGTTATAGGGACAGAGAACTCACTAAGTTGGAAACTATGATCTAATAACTTTTTTCTGCTTTACACCTCTGACCCTCATTTTAAAAATTATTCACATGCGGGTGACTGCCAAATTCTTGCTGTCTGCTTTATACAACATTTACACTGATCCGAAACCTCACAGGATCTGAAGCAGCCACCTTATGAGCTCATATATCACATTTATAAGCATCTCTAGAGACAAGTAGTGCAGAGATACAGATAATGCAGAAAGATATTCCATAAACTGCAAAGTTTGAGGGCTTGTAGTCTTGAATTACAAGTGCAAAACAAGGTGTGTTCTGGCTCTTGCACGTGTTTTGCTTATGTCAGCCCAAGTTCACTGAAGCATAATTTATTTGCTTCTTTCCTGAATGATGACAAAATGAATCTATGAGTTAATCCCAAGAAAGTATGCAAAATTAGTAAGTGTCCTGCTTTAGAATCACTAACACTGGATCAACTTTTCTAGTTTGCCTAAGGAAGACTGAGTGTATTCTTACATTCAATATATGCTGTAAATCTTATTTATCATTTCCATTTTTTTTCTAGCACCAGAGTTAACATAATGAGAAAACAAGGCTTAGGGTGATCTTTATTCTGTTTGTTTTTCACTTAAGTAAATTACATCATTGTGTCCAGTGTGTGCCTTTTATAAATCTAAAATGAATAAATTTCTGCCACTCTCCAAGATTAGGCTAATATTAATGAAAACCTCAAAGTATGTTATTAATTTTTTCCCTGTTAAGTCTATAGATTTTTTTAATAGAAGAATTAAATTGGCTGCAAGTTGAGTGAATTTGAGTAAGTGAATTCCTACACAATCAAATTCAAAGCAAACCCAGTATTTAGTAGAATTTTAATGTATTTGCAATACTTAGGAGTAGATTCTCAGTAAAAATATACTAGGACCTGCTCTCTCTTAGGGATTTTTTGGAATTGGAAGGCAGCACAGTGCATGAAGAATTTAAGTGCCTCTGTATAAGCTAACACTAAACTACAACTTTAAGCAAGATGCTTATAACTGTATAATCGTATTCAGCTGTCCCTTTTCCTTGAGCCCCAGAGCTCAGGAATTTGTAAAAAAATGCTGCTCTGCTTCTGGTGTACATTTAGGAAACATTTATACCTACATACAAGATAATCTTCCCAGTTGTAGTTGGGGATGATGTTCTCTTACATTTCTTATTCTAATGGTAATTATTATAACAATTATAACAATTGTTATAATAATTTTTAAACAAACAAGGTGAAAATTCAGTTAGCCTAATGGTGCTAAAATCTGTCTCCTAGAAGACAATCTTAACCACTAGGCTCCAGATGGGAAGATGCTTCTCGAACTTAGCCCAGAAAATGTTTGTTGGCTCTGAGTCGAATGGCATGTCTACATTCTTAAGCTGTCTTGTTGTGCCCAAAATGATGTTTCTGTTATGCAAAGTGACAATTGGGAACAGCTCTTAGCACATTCTGTGAGTGGGGTTTGATCTATGCCAGCAAGGTCAAACATTCCTTGGGAAAAATCAGGGGAGAGCATTTGCTAACAGATAAGTAGATGTGACCGTTCTAGATTCAGGTGTGAACTATGGAACTTGTGAGCCTGGAACCTTTCTCTTCATGCTCAAATGTGTAACTTGAAAGACAATAGAACTTTGAAACTGAGCACAACCAGAGGCTGCTGATCTACACAAGGTTAAGGCTACGCATATGAATGATTCTCACTGATAAGGGCCTAGGAGTTTATAAAATGGCCAAGTAATACCATTTCCCCATATGTTAAGAAATTAAATTTAATAGCAGAGTCCCTAAACCTTTTGTAACATTTACTACTAGATGTGTGCATGCCTTTGGTGCTGTTCTGTTAACAATAAATTGACAAGGATAATAATATGCTCTGGCTAGGCTATAACACTGAACATTCAACTTTTTATTGATTCCAAGAGATGCTTTTTAACATATAGTTGAGAAATTCTTCATTCTTTATTTGGATTTTCTACTTTACTTTCTCTTTTCATTTATGCTGTCTTTTGGTGGACAGCTTCAGTCCAGTAACTTGGCATGAGGCTGTCAGGTTTCCTCACTGGATTTATCAAAGGCAACCACACAAATGAAGAAAGTTCAGACTGACATTTTCTGAGGTTATACAGTTTAAACAAATTCACATTGGCCCTTTTTTGACAATAACTCTCCTTACACACTTGCATTGCCCTCTTTTTTTATGTTCTCCTCAGGCTAATTACCACCCTTTAACCTGCAGTGACTTTAACATCAAATCTCTGTTCTGCAGCTATCAGTTGTGCAGGTTGAAGTAAATGGCTTAAAGAATTTGGGACTGTGGCGGAATTGGAAGACGATTAATGGGGTTTTCTTCCTGTGTTTTATCGGCTGACACTGCCACCACGTGAATTCATGTCCTTCTTTCCAAATAGATATACACATGTCCATTTGGAAATGACACCCTCTGTGTTTCTGTCTCTTGGCACTGAAAATAATGAGCTGGAACTTTAGTGAGTCTTTTTATTTCTTACCCACCACTTTATTTCATTTTGTGTTCTTTAGCATGACTTAGAAAAAAAAGTTAAATGTAAGAAATATAAACTATTTAGCATCAGATTTTGCATATGACAACCCAACTAATGATTCAGTAATTACAGACTTCCAAGAAGGCTGACTAATATATCTCAAAATAGATTTGATTTGATCAGCTATTGGAAATTACTTCCTTTTTATGGAGCTAAGTTTAGAAGCTTGTTCTCGTATCAATATAATGCATTTGCTCCAGTAAACATTTTTCTGTCTTGGTGTTAGCAATTCGTCAATCTTAAAGAAGCATTTCTTACATATAAATACTCCAATTTTTAAAGTAAGCTAACTCCATGAAGGTACTCTGTATAGCTCACACTAACAGCTCATAGCTGCCTGTTATGCAACCGAAGCTGTAAGACACCCTTGGCAAGTTGCAAGTTTTTCATAAACACTGGAAGAGGATCCATTATCATATCTGTCAAACGAGAGTGTAAGTGAAAAAATGTAAGCTCTGCCTCCTAACTTACTGTAACAAGAGTCCTGGAAAGGCATCTTTGTGGCTGTCAACACAGTGTGAATGTATCTCCGGTGCATTTAAATTATTTTTTGACTCTCCAGCTTTTATGTGACAGTATTGCAGGAAAGACCAAGTCCATATTGGGTTGATTGTTTTCTTGTGGAAATCAGTGTCAGAGATAATCAGTAGCTTTGCATTCTAAGAGAGAGTAATTATTCTAAAATATAAAAACAGTTATGGGACTCATGTGAGGTTTGTCAATATGTTCCAAAGTTTGCAGACCAAATGTCTTCAATTTGTAGGCAGAAGTCTATCTAGACAAGAAAGGATCTGATGTTCTTTTAGCTTATTTTTTGAATAATTATAATTGGGTTTCTTTTTCATAAGTTTTAAGTCTACAAATGTAATTTGCGGTCTGTTACTTACACTTGGTGTTTTGTGTTTCACACTCATTGATTTTAAAGATTCAGTGGCCAAATTTTGTTTCCATAATGTCTGTACAAATCTTCTTGTTCTCCTGGAAGTGGAGGAAGTAAAAAATGTCCTTTTATAGACTACAGTAATATTGATGAGGAATATTAAGGAAGTTATGCTTGAAATGCTGTTACTTATATCATTCTTTTTGCATATTGGAAAAAAAGACTTTGATGTCTAGACAGTTAAACTAAATACTTTTCTCAATAGTTAATTTCATATGAAAATAGAGGCAAAATAATATTTCTTTATCAGAATGAAAGTTTGAAAAATTTAAGGTACTAATTATAAAAACTTCAATTGTGATCTTGGAAAAATCAAGTAATGTAGTTCTGAATGCATAGCTGGAAACCTAAAATGTCTTTTTGTTAATGAAGTTAAAATTCCCACAGAAATGTTTCTCTTCTGAGCTCCTGAAATGTAGTAAAAGTTTTTGTGAGTTTCCCCATCTATTAACTTCTTAAAAAAAATATGTCAGTCTGTTAAAGCAAGGATTGTGAACAAGGCTGTAAGTGAAAGTTCACACTGAAATACACAGAGGGCATTGCAGAGCCACTTACCTGGTATCAGTTAAGATAAAGCAGACAAACTGGTAAAAAAAGAAATATTTCTCTTTTCTGAGGTGCATTTCTAAAAGTAAAACTTGTCTTAGTCATTTTGGCTTCATTTAACCTGTAACACACTGTGACAGGTGTTAGTAAGGTACAGAGTATAGCAATTCAGCTTTCTTTATTTCAAATGCAGCCTAAAATAGGTGAAATAAGTTAGCTAAAAAAAAAAAATAAATAAATCCAGTCATCTTTGGAATAACAGGGCCAGTGCTTTTAAAAGCTGGGATGTAAGAGAATTTTAGTACTGCAGAAGCCTGTTTTGCTTACAGTATTGTTTTCTAAGTTATTTGTTAGAAAATACCAGTATCACTATTGTTGTTAGTATCCAGCCGCAGAGTAGGTTATATTGCCTACACAATTCCAGATGTATAGATGATAGAGTGTATGAGAGGCTAATTATTAAAATGTATAAGGATATTTTCATGATTGAAGACTGCTTTCTGAATAAGTTTTTTTTTTTTGCTTTAATGAGGACCTAAGGTACTTCAGGGATTTTGCTGAGTTTGTCTTCTCTAAAAGGTGTCTTTACAACACAGAGATGAAGAAAACACCTTTCCATGAAACTTTCAACCCCATTGTTAGAATAATTCTGTGTTATGAACAAATGGATTTCAGGTCTGTCTTTTTGTACTGAGACAAATTTTATTATAACATTCGACTTCTCAGAAAACCATGCCAACAATTGGGTGATGGTGGCTTCTTTTCAGTGCTTAGCTGTTTAAGATGAACCATTTTGAGTAAATATGCAACCATGAGTAACGTGTTTTCACATGTAATTCAGAGTATTTAAAATCTAGAGCCACCTTGAGGGGTATGTTGCTTCAGAAACACAGGGGAAGGATTGATACATAATTTGATAATAAAATTATGTATAATATACACATAAATCATATAATCATAGAATATTCTGAGTTGGAAGGACCCAGAGGGGTCATCAAAGTTCAACTCCTGGCCCTGTACAAGACACCCCAAGAATCCCACCCTGTGCCTGAGAGTGATGTCTAATCACGTCTTGAACTCTTCTTGAACCTCTTCCCTGGGGACCCTGTTCTAGTGCCCAAACACCCTCTGGGTGAAGAAGCTAATATCTAATATTTTTCTAATATCCAACCTAAACCTGTTCTAACACAACTGGAGGCCATTCCCTTGGGTCCTGTCACTGCTCACCTCACTAGTGAGGAAGCTGTAGGCTGCTGTGAGGTCTCCTCTCAGTGTCCTTTTCTCCAGGCTGAACAAGTAGAGCAGGACAATCCCCTCCCTTGCCTGGCTGGCAATGTTGGGCCTGATGCCACTCCAGACACAGCTGGCCCTCCTGGCTGCCAGGGCACTGCTGGCTCATATTCAGCTTCCCATCGACCGTTGACCTGCCATTTTACTAAATAAATGCCCTGATTTTCCTTGTCTCTGATGACTGTGTCAAATATTAAAGTAATGAAAGTCATTTGTTTCCACTTCTCTTATTAAAGTCAAGATGATTAAATTTGTTTCAGTTCTTGTGAATCCCAAGTAAAGATAGCATCTAATTCTAGTTTCAGTTGTGTTTTCTCAGTGTTTTTGTTACGATACATCTGGACATCACACAAACCTTAATATTTCCTAAAAAGCTTCTCAGTTTGCTATTTTGTGGGAATGTATATTTTTTTAAAATTTATTTTATGCCTCATTATTGTTCCCAATTGTTGTGCTGCAATAAAGATCCTACTGCCCCTCTGGACATTCAATGGTTAAATTTTGCATTGTGTTTATGTTCTAATGGTGATTGTAGTCTTGCAGGTGCAGTTTTCATACCGAGTGACTGTTAGAATGCCTCCACTCAAATCTGAATCTTTACATGGTTATGTGGATATACATCCTCAAAAAAATAATCTTATGTGAAAACTTAACTGTCCTGGATATGTACTGAACCATACTGAGTGTAATGAAATCAAAAAGGTATGGTTGTATGTGGATATTAGATTTGGGGGTTTTTTTCAGGTATTTAGGTAGACAGGGATCAAACTCTCTCTAGTCTCCAGATGATATTATAAATCACAAAAATACATGAAGACTCTTTTGAACTGTGAAAAAGTAGTAAAACCCTGTTGGATCAGTTATTGTGTTCTAGCTTATTTGACTGTAATAAGAAATACATAAATATATCCAAGGACAAAGCCCTACTTTTGAGAGTTGAAAGCTTGATGATGCTGTACTTTTTTGGACACAAAAGGTGTTAAATAGTTTTAGAGACCTGAATGGACCTGTAATGAATCTCAGTAATGAAGAAGTTACTCAGAATGAATGGAGATAATTAACAGATTGGAGTTCTGCAAGCAACAGGTAATTGGATTATTGGTGGATAATTTGTTTCCAGAGACATTTTTACTATCTGGTCATATGCTATATTTTGTTCTTATCTTTTTATTCAAAAGAAAATTGTCTTCAAATCTTGGATTATCCCCAGTGTGATCTTGGATATTAAGTTACTAGAAGGGAAAGGTATCATTTAAAAATATTCTTTTTAGCCATTGTCCACAAGTCTCATTTTAATTTTAATTAGCAGCTGTTTCTATTTTGCTATGATGGTTGTACTGTCAGGATCCCATAGGGTTTGATATAAGAGCTATCTCTCTACTTTTGGGGAATTGCACATACTCTTAGTAATGATGGTCTTAACAAGGGACTGTGGTAATCTTATAGGAAAGGCCAATAGGGAAACTATAGAACTTCATAGGATTAAATAAAACTGATGAGCAAATGATAGATTTGAAATCTGAATTGGCCTGCATTGAACCTGCATTTCCACACATTGCTGGACTCTGGTATAAAAATAAATCCTGGATCATGGAAAGTCTGATGCAAACCTGTCCTGTATTTCCTTCCTTTATACATGGTAGAATTGGAGCTTCTTTTCAGGTCTATAATCTTGTTCTATAAAATGTCTTTTGTTCCTCTCTGCAGAAGAGTTGAAATTGCTGCTCTTTCCCTTCTCTTTATGTTCAGGCCCCATATGGATAACATCACTATTTCATAGTAGATTTACCTTCTGCCAAATACAGTATGTGTTCTGCATTTTATCATTTGCACTTTTTTTTTTTTTTTTTTTTTTTTTTTTTTTTTTTTTTCCCTTTTTGTTTTTGTTTGGTTTCTTGCATCTTGCCGAT
>CM031861.1:20883635-21026606 GCA_018697195.1 Certhia americana | reverse complement strand
TTTTTTTTTTTTTTTTTTTTTGTTTTTTTTTGTTTTTGTTTCTTGCCCTCTTTCCTATCTGGGTAATTTTTAAATAGTCCAAGAACTATTCATAATGATTTTTAAAATATGTGTAGTCAGTGCCTCTGGCCAATTTAATTTGATGGAGTCTTTTCAAGATTAATGTTAGTGTCAATTGTATTTTTTTTCTCCTTAGGAATTGTTTTAATGACTCTGTCACTTGGTAATCTATAGTCCTTGAAAGCAAACCAAAATACATTGCTTTTCTGTGCACTAACTCAACAATCCAGTCAGCTAGAACAGGCAAAATGGAACACACAACCTAATAACATTCACATTGATTGGATGTGAACTTCAGTTACTGCAATCTAGCTGTCTAGAAGGATGGGGAATTTGCTGGCTATTCATTTGTGGTCTTGTTTAGGGGAGAGAGAAGAGAGTGTGAAGACAGTGTGGTTTTGTATTGATGATGGGTACTTAGAATAAGGTTCTGTGTCTTCTTCTCCAGGGTGTTTAAAATTCCCTCGTCTTGGCAGAAGAAGTACAATTCCATTAGGAAGGGGATAGTAGGGATTGCCTTTTAGTCTGTTGAAGACAATTTTCTATTTTTATATTATGAAGAACTGTGTGATCTCTGACAACATGTCACATAACCTGAATGCCACTTACTGATTGGAAGAACTGGTTCTATTTCACCTTTTATCATCTCCAAATAGGAGCATTCGACAGAACAATATGAAAAGTAAATACTTTTCACCATTATATGAAATTTCTTTTTAGCTAATTAAGTTTACACAATCAAGCCCTCTGTTAAAAAAATGTAGTCAGAGAAAATACCAGTTAAACATTAGGTGTGTTTAATCAAAATTTGAAAGGATCTTGTTGGATAAAGGCCTGAGTTGTAAAGTTTGGTGCTATGCTTGTCACTAAGAAGAGCAGTGAATTATATTCTGTGTTTTATGATTCATTTTACTATGAGTTATTGCAGATCCACATTTCTTTCTGCAGGCATCAGGAGATGTACGTACTTCTCTGACAATGATGGTTAGAAGCATCCCATGATCCTGAGGACCATTTTCTTTACTGATCTGTACTATTGCAGTGTCAGCCTCCAAGGTAAATGTTGTCTATACCCTAATATCTACTCGGTAATTTTTTTTTCTTTACCGTTTTGGAGGCTTTTTTACTTTTCCCTCCAAAAACTGTTTCTTTAAATTGGTAAAGGATTTTTAAGAGGCAGCATTTCTTATTAAGAGCAGACATTGACTGAAAAATTCTGGGAAAAGAAAATAAGAGTTGAAGACTTTATAATCTAGATCCTACTTTTCCAAGAAGGTCATGTTGTCAAGTAATTGTTTTCAAGTATCTATGCAGTCACAGAGGACAGAGTGTTAGAACTATATTATTACCAAAGACGTTTGATATTTCAAATGGTGATATGGCATTAGGAATATTCTCCATGCCTTAAGCATGAGCAAATCCTGTGTAATATTACTTGGCTAAAAGAGGTGATTGAATTCAGCAAGGAGCAACTAGGCAACCAGCAGAGTTTCCATCATCATCTTATGGAAAATTGTTAGTTATAAATTTAATAGTGGCAAATTTGCATTTGTCTTAATTGTTATAGAAGTACATTAATAATTATTACACCAAATCTGAATCAATGGATGTATAAAAAGGACATACTGTGTCATTATTTGAGGCTTTATGATTAAGTTCTTAAGACAGCTTGGCAAGGTACATAATAATGATCACTGTTCCCCTTTATGTCATAATGAACACTTTATCAAATGAATATCCATGCTCAGGATTATATAACTGGTTGATTGAATTCTCTTCTGTTTTGGTTGAAAACTGTCCTCTGATTGCACAGACTTAACAGGATAGAGTGCAACTGCTAAGCAAGTGTCTTTTT
The DNA here is from genome assembly GCA_018697195.1 of Certhia americana. Classification (NCBI taxonomy): domain Eukaryota; kingdom Metazoa; phylum Chordata; class Aves; order Passeriformes; family Certhiidae; genus Certhia; species Certhia americana. The sequence continues at coordinate 21,024,691 of CM031861.1, read as the reverse complement.
GGTTGGATCAGTTTAGAAAAGTTAGGCTGCAAGTAGGCTGATTTGGGCAGTGAAAATGAATGTATAGGCCATAGTGTGAAAAGGTTAAAGTTTAAGCTTTGACACAAATAGGAAAACAAGGAAAGGTACTTCTAGAGAAAATGAACAGAAGAAAATATGGTTTTAACAGTCTACTTGCATTCCATTAGCACGATTTCTGATGCTTTTTGCACTTAAGATATTGCACTGTGTAGACATCCTAGCAAGAAAAAAGCCAACAGGAAGCAAACACAATTAATATAACTAGCAACCATGAAATGACACATGAGTTCAGAAAGAAAGGGGAGTCTGGGCTTAGTGTACTGGGCAAGCCCAGTGAGAAGTCTATTATCACATGGGTAGACTGCAAAACATTGCTTAAATTTCATTGAAAATGATTGGCACAATATTACTGCCCAGTGCTTTCTTTTTTACCGGCTATGGTTTCATATTGAAGAGCTTTGTGGAGATAGTGAAACGCAATGCAAAAGGGAAAGATGAAAGATTTAGTTCAAAATTTTGACACAGGTATTATATGAACTGGAACCATAATTCATTGGTGAAATTATTAGGGTGAATGTAATCCAAAGCCTGAAAAATTCTTCATCTATGAGCACATATATGGGAAATCTGACATTTGTGAAGCTTGATGATGTGATTCATATGACTAGAATGATAGCATCAGTGTTAGTGTTAGTGGATGAAAAGAATCAGGAGACATTTTATGCAAGAGGTCTCTTTCTGTGGGAGGCTGCAAGATGATGACTGTCTTCCTAAGGACATATTTGTTATTTTAGGAAAAAAATAGAAAATGACACACCTTTGTTACCATAGGGGGCTTTAATCTGAGACGCTTGCTAGAATATTTACCAATAGTTAATAATGCTAGAATTTCTAAAAATTGTAGATGATATATTCATCAGTCAAAAGAGAAAAAGCTTTTCTTTAGGTATGATTTCATTATGGAAAAGAATTGTGATCTAAATCATATAGAGAAAAAATACCTGAAGGGAAAATGGAAAGGGTTTTTGGGAGGCACATTGAGACCATTTTATTATATAAAAGAAAAACGTTGAAAACACTCATATTTTTTAAACTATATATTGGTTAAGAGTAGAAATGGAAAGAAATGGATAACAAACCAAGAGAAAAGGAAAATTACAGCATTTAATGTAATAGAACTACTTCATAGAAAATGGATAAGAGGAAGGAAAAGTCCCCACTCAATGACAGATCTTTGAGTAACTTTTTAAGAGTAAAGTATTTTCACAGTAGAACTCATATAGTATAATATTACTTTTTAATTTAGAGAGAAAAATAACACAAAATCGATGTAGCACAAATTAAAGAGCAAGGTAATAGGTCTGAAAAATCTACCACAAACTGAATTGCTGCATTTTTAGAGAGAGAACAAAGTAACTGCTCATTAACTATATGTTGTTTAATATCCACAGTTTGGAAGGGGCACACCAAATCATAGGTGACAAATTTTGGAAGTGATACAAAATTTTGTGTAGTAAAAAGAAAGACGTGTCCCTGGCACAAAACCATCTGGATTCTTTATTAGTTGGCATAATTAAATAAAATATTTTATTGTTATCAAATAGAAAGGGGTTTGTAAAGAACAGGAACGTGAGCAGTGCTTTCTAGGCAAGGGACCCTAATCTGAGACACACAGGCCTTCCTCCAAAACTCCTCCTTGGGAGGACTTAATGTATATCAGTATGTTTACATAAAGTACAAGAATTTTATATTTGTGTATTTTGCTGCCATAACTACTATTGGTATACTTTATCCAATTCTTGTGCTCTAGCTGGAAATAATAATGAAAACTGGAGAAGGTTCAAATAAAGTCTACTTGTTATGTAACTGCTTGTTAGAGAATGTTCTCCTAGGGACTGAAGTCCTAAATTGCACCGATTCCAGTTTAGGATTTGCTATTGACTTCCTTCTTATTTTACTTAGTCTGTGTTCTCAGTCATTATAGTCTTGTGTTGCAGATCAGAGATGATTAAAGACAGCCATGGGAACATAGATTGTGGTTAAAATCTGGTAGTGGCAGTAGGTTGACATTATATATCAATGTATCATTGCTTTGATTGATAATTTTACTTTTATTCATTGTAGTTTGCTCTCAGTCTTTGCGCATGACACTTGTCTAAATAATACATGTGTATTTAAGTGTATACATTTCTCACTCTTTTGCCGTGTTTACCAGAAAATTTTCCTCTTTTTTTTTTATCTTTCTAGTGAGAAAAAAGTGAGAACCTGATAAATGCTCTATTAGGTAGGACTGATGGTCTATCTAGCCCACTGTTCTTCCCCCAACAGTAACAACAGCAGGTTTTACTTTGTCAGGAATTGTGGTGATGGAGTAGACAAGAAATATGTTAAAAGAGAGAAAAGCCCTTCCCATATGCTTTCCCCATGTCCTCCCCCTCTCCTCTCACACTTTGCTCACCTTTCTCAGCTCTCCTCCTACTCTGTCTTCACCACAGGATTTCACAACCCAAAATTTCTAGTTTGTTGGAAAATTAAATTTTGCTCTTGGTGATTTTTGAGCTGTCTTTGTCTTATTGTGAATATGTAAGAAACTGACTGATACTTAAAATACTAAACTGTATATCAAAATAACAAATGCTTTGATAAATAGAAAGGAATCCCCAAAGGGAGCCTGATACAGGTTGTTTGGATGTAAATCTCAAAAGCGAGCCTTATACTGTTAATTTTGATGGCACATTCTGTTGCAATGGTTCATATAAAAGAAGAGAAGCTTTTTTCCAAATGAAGCATTGTTACCAAAAGGATAGAAGTGGGGAGCAAAACAAAAGACAACACAAGTCCACCTAGGGCATCTGCAATAGTGTAATTGAAGAGGTTCTTTCTTCTCCAATATTTAAAATGTTTAATTTCTCTAGCTTATGTGATATAATCAAAAAACTACTTTGCAAGAAAACAGAAAAACAAAACTGTTTAGATAAGATTTGAGTTGAATAGGATAACCTCACATCAGGACGCAATCTACTGCTGAATCAAAATTGGGCAGTAATGAGTAGGGCTGCACAAATATAGCAGAGAAGTATTTGGGAACACTCATTTTCAGTTAAAGAATGAATTTTCTTTTAAAACCTCTCCTTCATTTCATGGTCATTTCTGTAAGCCAAGTTTATCATTCTACAAGTATGCATATCAGTTTATATTTGTATTTGAATGATGTGCAGATTCATTTTTCATAAAACTTGACAGATCACGTTACAATTTCTCATGGTTAAGGAAAACACAGCTTGAGACTTATGGCCCTCATTAATTGGTTCAATGTTTCTGAAAAACCTTCCAGATGCTTGCTAAAATGCTAATTTCTACAGACTTCTGTGATTCTGTCATGACCTGCTCTATCTGTGATGAAAACATAGCATCAGTTTTGGTGTGCACATGAGCAGTAACAGAAAGTTTTGAATTCTAGAAGGTGCTAAGAAGGTCTTTTCTGTTCATCTAAAATAAAGTCAAAGTGATAGAAAGAATTGTCTAATATTTCATGGCTTTCTAACAGATCAAGAAATAGAACCTGTGGAGAGTGAAGTGTAAACACTGTAAGATTAGATTGGAGATGAAGTATATATTTTCTAACTGTTGCAGTAAAAGGATGTAAACTTTCATACTTCACTCAAGATGTTTCATGCCTCTTGAAGGAATTATTGGGTGAGCCTCAATGACTTGGAACATAAGCCATATGAGGAACTACTGAGGCAGCTGGGGTTGTTTAGGCTGGAGAAAAGGAGATTCAGGGGTGACCTCATCACTCTCTACAGCTGCCTGAAAGGTGATCATAGTCAGGTAGGGGTTGGTCTCTTTCACCAGGCAGCAGCTGACAAAATGAGAGGACACAGTCTCAAGCTGTATCAAGGGAAAATTAGGTTGGATATTAGGAAAAAGTTATTCACAGAAAGAGTGATAAAGTACTGGAATTGTCTGCCCAGGGAGGTGGTGGAGTCACCATCCCTGGATGTGTTTAAAAAAAGACTGGATGGCACTCGGTGCCATGGTCTAGTTGAGGTATTAGGGCATGGGTTGGACTCGATGATCTTGAAGGTCTTTTCCAACCTAGTCATTCTGTGAATTCTGTGACTGTGATTCTGGGACTTTGTAGTATGTGTTGTGGCAGCATATTTAAGCCTTCTGATTGTGAAAGCAATAAAATTCTCCCAATCCACCAAAACCTCACAAGTATTTTAGACTACTCAGATGTGTAAAGCCAAGGCTTCAGTGTTCTGCTTCTTTCTTTCTCAATCTCAGTTGTTCTATAATTTCAAGGTGGTGCTCTCAGTCTTTGTTCAAGAGCAGTGAGCACACTTTCCCTGGCTGGTATAGGGTTGTTTCTTTTTGTGTTTGAATAACAGCACAAGACACATGTAACGCAGGAGGGGTGAGCCAAAAGACCGCAGTGTTGTTTTTAACTGGGGAGTCATGCTCACACAGTAGGGCAAAAAATCTGAAACAAATGTAAGTTGCAGTAAACACTTATCAAATAGATAGTAAAAAGGAAAAGTTCCTTTGTCTATGCTTTTTTACTCTTCTAGGCTGCTTCATTTCTGACATTTAAGAGAATCTGTCTTCAAAGGTAGTTAAGACAAGATTAAAATTTCCAGCACCTTAGGAATGGAAAGAACAATAAATAATGAGGAAATATTTGTGTTGCTCCTCAAATCAAAGGGAAATTTGGAAGCATTAATAAAAAAGACACCCTGAGTAGCTAAACCTGTATTAATACCAGAGGGATGACAGGATGATTTAAAACATAGTTATAATTCATTTTCAAGTGTTCAAAGGGATAATCTCTATAACTGGAGGTGATCCTTCCTGAACTTTTACATCCTTTTTATTTGTCTTTTTCAGGGTCATAAGTATTTGATTATTTCTTGCAAATTGAAATGAGTATACGCAAATCAAATACTTCTTTTGCTGTACATATACCTAGAAGATTTGCCTACAGAGAGTGTAGTTTTCATGAAAACACATAATATTTTTGACTGCCATGAAGCAACTAAAAGTATGATGTTAGTAGATCAGTGTAGGATATTAAATCTGATCATTTTTCAGATGAAGTTTATGTTCACAAGAACCAAACACCTCTTCAGACCTCTTGAAAACGTTGTGGATGATTCTCATATAAACTGTCTAACTGGGTCAATGGATGGGTGTTTGTGTATTCATAGTGGCTAAAATGCAAGATGAAGGTCACAAATCCTGATAAACAGACCCAGGACACACACATTGAGCAAGGTTAGTATGAAATTACCTCCTTTTTGTGATCTTAGAAAACAGCTAAACAATTCCAATTATGTCACTTGTTTCTTTGAAACAAGGAATAATTTTGGGAAGGGGAGTAGGACAATATTTCTATTTTTAAACTAGATTTGTCAGTCATGAATATGAGCTTCAGCCTATCAGCTTCCAAGTCACGGATGGTAATTTCACTGCAAGAAAACCACAAAACAAGTAATGTACCTGTTCTGCAAAAATGTTGTTGGAATAACTTGTTAACTAGATGTCCTAGGAGACAAAAGCTTGTTGCATATCAATATTCCCCTTCCTCACAGTCAAAAAGTAATCATCCAGCTACAATTCCCATACTTTCCAGCCTGTCTCCTCCCTCCTGCCCTCCCTTTTTATCATATATATCAATGGATTTCCTGTTTCAGATCTGAATGTTAATGAATTATTAAAAATGTAATTATGAGTACATATTTACACTTCAAAGTTTAAATGTGAGCTGTTTTCTGTTCACAAATATGGTTGGTTGAGCAAAAAACTTAGAACCATTTTTTCAGCCTCTTCATAGGAAATTTTTCTTATGAATCTTACATACAAATGGAAAAATAGATGAATCTATCCTCTAGATCATTTCAAATTAGTAATTGTGAATAGAGATGATACAAAGTAGGAGACAAAATAATAGAAACCATTTAATCCTACTTGGTTTTCTTGGTGTTTAAGAGGTGGTAACTCATTCAACTTAATTCTTTTTTCACATATGCTTGAAATGGTCCTTATGTTGTAGATTATTTATGCATAGTACACCATGCCAAAATGTAATTTAATTTACAGAGTGTTTATTTTCCAATTTTGTAAGGGATTTCATAGTTTTAATGTCTATCTGCACAAAATAAACTTGGAGCTCATATTTTAGATTTCTTTTTTCCTTAACTAATATATATTCCCTTGAAAATTGGTCTCTCACACTTTCACACAAACACACACACCATCCTTCTAAAAGTTGTATTACCAACTACATAAGTCTTCAATTTTTAAGCTTTTCTTAAAGTCAGAATTTTGGTATTAATTATATCTTTTGGGATTGACTGCTGCAAGTGGACTAAACATTATACACACTATTTTTATATGTTTTTACCTCTTTTAAAACACTGAAAGCAATTAAAGCTCTTTAAAGCAGTCTACTATAATATTATCTTACAGGACAATTATTCTTCAAAAACAGAGAAGTTTGGGGTTTTTTTTAATTATTTATTTAATTTTATTATGTATATATATTCTACCAGAAATTTGTGTTTCAGAAACTGCGCGTGTGCTAAGAAATAAAATAATGCAACTCCTTATTCCTAAGGGCTATTTTATATTTCTTCAACAGGAATATTATTTTATATTCCTCTCACCAGATTTTTTTTTTCTGCAAAATCAATACTCAAGTGACTCAGATGTCACAAAAAACCTGTCAATGACACAAAAAATTAAAATTTCTTGCTTCAGTAATAATTCATTTCAGTATTTTTAAACTATTAGCATCTGAAACCGCAAGACATTTGTCAAGTCATGTTAGCACAGTCTTTTGTAGAGAGCATCTCCAGGTTTATTTTGGCCAACAGTGATCCCTTTTGGAATATTTTGCAGAGAAGCACATCTTCAGGTCTCATTTTAACAAACAATAATCATCTTGGGTCTGAAGCCCAGAATGTAATAGTCTGTATTACTGATACTACAGCGCCCATAAACATCTCACAGGAAGTCAAACAATCAGGAGTTTCTTCAGAGAGGATAAACATTAAATTTGGGAGCCACTGAATTGGCAGGACAGTTCCTGTTTTCCCTATTATACGTTATATGTGTCTATATAACATGAGCAAGAGTTTCTGCTTCTTTCAGGTGTTGATGGACATGTGAAATGACAAACACAAGTACTTGTTTTACAGACATATGAAAAGTTTTGAGAAAGAAAAAGAGACAAGGAATATCAATCCCCCAAATTAAAATATATGATAAGAGATTAAAAGACACAATCCACAATTTGTCATACTTCTCTCTTAATTAGGCAAAACCTCGACTGAGATCAAAACATTCTAACATCAAATCACTTGTACACATGGTTCATTCTATTACACTTTTGTTGTTTTCCAGAAAAAAAATGTCGCTCTGCCTCAAGTTTTAGCGTTTTGATTTTGGATTTGTACAAGACAATGCATTCCTGAATGAATTTTGGAGATTGATTCACTAGATTTCAGAAAGTATAGGTTACTTCCTTGTCTCAGGCACCAAAACAATGTAAAATCACACAGAGGCAACACTCTCCCATTTATTTGTTAGTATTTCTGGATTATAAAGTATGCAAAAATGTGTGGCCTAATTCCTGTCTTTTCTCATTTTTGATCACAAAAAGCTATTTGGCAAAATGGGCATTCATAATAAGGAAGAATTGCATAAAAGTATTTCAAGGATTTATTTCTAGCTGATGGCTCAGCTGAGTTTCTGAAAATAAAATGTGGATTTTTCTATCTGTACTCCTCCTTCAGGTCCATAGTAGCTGTATGTGACAGAATTTAGAAAACAGATGTACTTTTATGATAAATATCTGATTTGGGACTCAGAATGGACCTTTCAATATTCTGTAGTAGATGATTAATACAGGATTGTTGTCTTCTTAACATTTGGAAAGTAATTCTGTAAAAAAAGAACTAAGGTAGTTTTTGCTTTTCCTTAGAAACACCTTGTTCTGTGTTTATTATCCTGAAAAGCTGCTGAGTAGCACAAGCAATTCTGTTGAGATTTGTGCTTACCAGAAATAAGTGGAAAAGGCCTGGGATGGTCCATTTGGGCTGTAAATGAGAAAAAGAAAGTTTCTTAATTCTAATAAAAGTTCAGCTGTGAAAAAAACAATTTGCAAAGAGCACAGGGATTATGTTATACTTAGATACTGATGCAGGGAGCAGACTGAAAGTCTTCCAAGTATGCTGCCTCATTGGTTACAGAGCCATTTCCCCATTCTACACGGTTCAATGATTATTTAAATATTTTCTAGAATGTAGAAGAGCTTCAATGGAAGTGACACTTCTCAGTAAGTGTAAAAGCTTATATCTGCTAATGTTCTGACCTAGTTGAGCATTTAGGAAACAGCAGTATTACTGTTTTTTTACAGGCTAAGTATAGCTCAGGTGTTGAACTCCAGTAAAGACACGGCCATGAGTAATAATTGGCAGAAAGTGTCTCTATGGTTGAGAAAATGAGACAAAGAACTTTTCTTGGTATTTTGTGTTGGGGAACTATGCTTATGACTTCCTGGCTTGTATAAATCCTCTTTTTTTTTTTTTTTTAATGGGGGAAGTTTAGGGTTTTGGGGTGAGTGTTTGTTGGGCTGGTTTGGTTTGGTTTGGTTTGGTTTGGTTTGATTTGATTTGGTTTGTTTGATTGTTTGTTTTTTTTTTTTAATTTAGTCACTCCATGCATTATATGGCCATCCTGGGCATCCACCTCAGAAGTTTAAATACCCTGATAGGGAGGCAGGTGAGAAATAGGAAGTGAAATTTGTTGATATTCTATTAATGTGACAGGAGAGAATGTTGTTCTGAACCTGAAATGTCCTTCCAGAAGCACATAACGCGTACATAAGCACATCATAAATTGTAACTGTTGAAGAAAATGTAAACACTATAAGAAATTGTGACACAGACTCTCATCAGAACCTAATGCAATTAAAGATCTGCCCACAGTATAGTGCACATGGTTCATGAATCAATTATAAACAGTAGGAGCCTATTCTTCTCTCAAAGCACAGATGTAATCTCTGCTGACTCTAAATGATTTTTTTCAAATTATAAGTCTTTTACATACCTAAAGTAAAGAAGTACCTATATGTATATATATATAGTATATATATAGTATATAGCCAAGAAAATGTTAAAAATTAAGCAGAGGTAATATAAAGAATTAAGTAGGATTCTAACTAGTAGTCTATTCCATTCCTTTTTCTATTCCTTTGACTCATAAAAGTGCTAAGATCTTCCATCTTACTGTGCATGAATGGTGCTTAATGGCAGTGGAAATTCATTACTGTCAGGAAAGATACCTAGTGTTGACTATGTTATAGGTGAGCTTTCTTTTTCCATTAATGTTTGGATTGTGTCTTCATTAAGACTGTGCAATTGATAAGAGCAAGTGGTTGATACTGAAAAGGGGTCAGAGTATTGCACTGAAGACAGGAGATAACTGAATAGTCACAGTGAATATGCAACATGAATTGAGCATTTTTTAATCTTCTTTGAGAACATACTTTATTAATTTTTATTGATGTAGCAATTTACACTTGCACAAAAAGGAGAACAAATTTAAGGTATAAGTTATTTCCATAGCAAGCTGTTTCCTGACACTTCTACATGTCTAGAAGTATCTTCAGACCATAAGTAGGTGGACATTATCTGGAACCTAGACATGAGACATATGCTGTTCTCTAGAAATGCTATTTAAAGATTGTGACATCTTTCCTACATCTTCTAAATCATTGTCATATTATAGTTGCTGTCTGTACAGATAATAGTGTTTTTAATAAAGAGAAGAATTTTTCTGTCACAGATGCTTTTGGTCACCTGTGAATATAAGACCTTATATATTGTACAACCTTTCCTCAAAATTTATGAGAATTAAAACTACCCTCCACCAATGTGCATGAATAAGACTTAGCAAGAAGGAGTATGGTTGAACCATGCAAACCAGACAACAATTCAGTATTAAATAAATATTCAATCAGCTCTAGCAATCAGTTTCCCTGCCGAAGTTATCTGCTGCATTCTCAGGATCTCTTCATGTTGAACATGCTGCTTGATCTATCTTACTGCACATAGCATATAACTTACTGGGTCTAGATTTGTACTTAGGGCTCCCTTAACAAAATGAACCATGAAGGAGATACAAGACATTTTTTAAAATATTGAAATATCTTCAGAAAGTCAGATAATAGCTGTTTGATTCATTATTTATGAAAGTGAGCATTCAGGACCGGTGAAGAAAGAATAGGCAAATATGTTTGCTTATTGTGCTGTGTATGGTTCAGTAGTTCTTTAACTATTGCTATCTTGCTGTCTGTCTAAACATATGCTTAAATACCTTTCTGACTATGTGTACTTTGCTGAATGAAGGCTTAAATGCATGTCTGTTATAGTTGTGGTAATCTGCCTAATTATGAATTTTATGTAGATTTGACTGTTTGTGTTTAAACAGTGCACACTAAATTTTCTAGAAAAATGGTCCTTGCATGAGCATGGATACAACTGGGTCAAGACAAAGTTTTCCTGGAGAAAGGATATGATAGTAGCTGAAGCATAATAATAATTTGGATGGATGTTATAATGGACAAAAAGTAGTTTATCATAGTTCATCATATTCCTCTTAAAAAAGGTTCAAGATTTTGGCATAGCTTATTCATGAAGCACTGCAGTCAAATTCAATTTTCTTTTTATGGACCTGAAAGATAGGCAGATATTGCAGGAGTTCAAGTCTAAGATTTCAAGAAAGATGGTAACAAATAAGGTTTCATGGGAGGGAGGAGCCAGAGAATTACTTTAGCTGTGTTCCAGTAGGCATCTATGAGGAAAACACATTACTAAAGTCTTGAGATCTTTTTTACACAGGAAAAAAAAAAAAAACCAAAAACCCTGGGACTCTTGGGAGTAACTTACATAGAAAGAGAAGATAAATTTGTGTCAATAAGTGACACAAATCTAGACTAGATAAACCACAGACCATGTAGTCAATTACCCTTTGCCAACAGCTAAACTGCCACCCTTTAGGTCAGTCCTCTGTACCAGGAGATAGGAAGGAAAAAAAAAATTATAAAAGACAAAAGGAATTGGGTTGAGACAATGACACTAATGAAAAAGGCAAAATCTGTGTGTGCAAGTGAAGCAAAATAAGGAATTGAATCACTACTTGCCATCAGCAGGCAGATCGCCACCTTCGTTCTGGGAATAAGGGTCTCCAGCATATATAAAGATTGGTTGGGAAGACAAATGATATAATCATGCATGTCCCTTCCTTTCTCCATCTTTTCCCCAGTTATTACTGCTGAGCACAGTATCAAATGGTGTGGAATATTCCTTTGGTCAGTAGGGGTCAGCTGTCCTGACTGTTCTCTCACAACTTCTTGTCCACCCTCTCTTCACTTTGGTGAGGCAGAGGTGGTGGGGAGCAAAACAGGAGGCATCACTGCTGTGCCAGCACTGCTCAGAGGTGTGTTATCAACCATGTGTGTTATCAATTCTGTTTGAGTCATTAACACAGGGCACAGAACCACACAGGCTACTGTGGGGAAAGTGGACTTCATAACTTCATCCCAGCATGATGTGCTCTGCACAGATGGGAAAGTGATGATGGATATTTATGCCTTGCAGCAGAACTAGAGAGAAGGTAAGAGGACACAGCAGCCAGGGCAGAATATCCAGCAGCTGTCAAGAGAAAAGAACAGTCAGAAGTAGGAAAGCAAAAAGAATGGGAACCAAATGGAGGTCAAGACTACTGCACTGAGTATGAAAAGGCTTCACTAGAAAGTTTTGTGCAGGCAGTTTTAGTTGAGTTCAATTAAAGAAGCTAGTAAATTAGGGACAAAAATTACAGAAGTGGAAATTGTAAAGGATGTATTTAACCATTTTAGTGCTGATAGGAATAGGAATAACTACACTGTTTTTTAAATTGTCTTTATACTTAAGAAAAACAAGGAGAGACACAAAGATGGAGATACACACAAAAGCAAAAGTTAAAACATGCTGCAAATTAACTATATTTGTATGCAATTGGTTCCTACTAGCCTAAGATGAGGTTATAGACCCTAAATGATTCGTAATGTTTAATTTCCCAGTTCTGAACAATTTCTTCAGTGTTTCCTACATGCTTCTTCTTTTTATCTCACATACATTGTTACTGACTTCAGATAAAATCAGTTTATCTAACTTATTTAACTTCTAAAAGAGTTTGATTAATCACGTTAATTATGTTCTCTTTCAAAATCATCTCCATTAGCTACTGTGTATTTATTGTAGAAAATCTAAATCAATTTAGGAAGAGAGTTTTCTTCAGTCTTTAACACTCAAAGTTACTCACTTGCCACCACAAGTGCATTATGAATGCAAATCCTGTATTAAGTTCATGGGATGTTGGATAAAAACTTTAATTTCTCTACAGTGATATGTAATTTCTGTTAAAAGTTTATATGCATACTAAATTTTAGAGCATCTCTTAATAAAAGAATTTATGATATATATGACTTCTTGTTAAGAGAATACTGACAATAGGAATGTAAAATACTAGGGTTCGAGCCTTTACATATTATGCCAATAAATTTTTTGAAATTCAATATTTCTCTTAATTTTTAAAAGATATGCCTACAAACAAGTTTATATATTTTTGTGCTGAATTCAAAGAAGAAACCATCATTTATCTTGAACATTTACATCTAAGATGCAAGTATAAATACGTTCAACAGTAGCTGAAAATACCTAAATATTACAGATTGACTACAAGCAGTATAAGATTGTTATTTCTTCTGAACTTCTCTGTATATTCATAAAGTTTATATTACAGCCTAACCAAGTTAGATATCCACCCTTTTCAATCATCTTTTAAAAAGTCATGCAGATTCTGAGGCTACTATAATTAACTAACTTTATAATCTAGTGGGGTAAATGAGAAAGGGCATGTGATTCCTGTGCTTATGGTAGTTTAGACTGCTCAGGAAAAAAAGAATTCTCTGGAATCATTAAATTAAAAGTGATTTGAGGTGCTAGCAGAATCATTTTATATGTCCTTAAGAGGTACAGCAGATCTGGGATCTTTCCAAATGAGGAGATACAAATGTGTGAGTATTTGCAACATATAGAAACTGTAACTTTCCAACTGATAGATGACTCTCAATAAAACCTGTTTGAAATACTGATTAATTGTCCTTGAAGTTGGCTAAGGAGGAATGAAGATTGGAAAGTGGGGATAATATAATGATAACATAAAAAAATGCTGCTTAGTAGGTCTTCTGAACAAATGAGAACGTCTAAAATATCCATACTTCCCAAGACAGAAGAATGAGTTTTATTGGTAGAAAATACAAATAGCAAATCAAAGTCAAACATTTTCTTTACTGAGGACTAGAATAGTGGGGATTTTTGACATAAATGCTCCCAATTGGCAGAGCCAGCTTGAACAGTCTTACTATCAAGTGATATACTTACATGAATAATTACAAATGAGGAACTAAAATACATTTAACACATTGCACAGACTGAGCCAATTTTTGTAATTCATCAGAATACAAAATCATGGCATGCTGATAAGAAACAATTCTATCTGGAAACTGGAATATATTTATATGTGGCTGAAATAGTCACTGGATGTATCTCAATCTCTCTCTTAGCTGTCTCCCTGATGATATTCTACTTCATATAGTCTTTGTGAGATTTTTAGGTATTGTAATGTATATATGTCTATGTGTTTATGAATATGAGCATATCAAGATGCATGAAGTCTTTTTTGGAACATACATAGGAAATTACTGAATTTTTTTTCTTAAAAAATTAATCTTATGGAATATTTATATCTGATGGGCCTACTTTGGTGAAGGAGAATTTATTTTTAAGGTGAATGAGAGCTGCACTTTCACTACATTGCTTTGAAAATCCTTTTCAATTTCTTTCAGACAAGAAGAATAAAATTCCTGACAAGTTTTTTAAAGATGCTTCACATAGAGATAGAGATTTCAGTTTACTTAAATCCCGATGAAAATTGCAAAAGGTACATATCCAAATTTTTTGCCTTAATCTGGTGTATTGTGCGCCTTAAATCTTACATCACACGGCACATCATACAGTGCAGAGTATTCCATAAGCAGCACCAGGGGGTACAACAAGGGATAAGCCATTAAAGCCCAGAGAACTTCCAGTGTGTAAAATTGTTGATGTTGTACTATATATTTGCTTCATGTTTCTACTCTTCTCCGTGGTGTAGCTCAAGGGAGTCTAAAGCTCCATCAGAAACACCAACACTGCAACAAATTAGAGCTTCTGTGTAGGTCTTAAAGAGGAAACAATGTCATAAGCTGTCTTGCATTTTCCATCACTGGCATTATTAGTCTTATGTCCCTATAGGAAAGTGTATTAACTAAGGCAGGAGGAGAGCATCTTGCATAGTTTCACAGTTAAAGCATCTGCAAAAAAAAAGTAATACGTGAGCCGGATGTTGTTAGGCCTAAGAAAAGAATGAAACCCATTCTTCTGATCGTGGGATGAGTATACCACACATAATGTAATACAATTTCCAGTACATTCCAACGGCAGTATAATGAGCAATGTCCTGACAGCTACTGTGCATCCTGTGAATGTCTGTTAGTGTTGCATAGAGCAGCAGGCTTGCACACTCCCAGGATGTCCTGATTTTCACAGGTGTTCAATAGCTCTGAAATGTAAGCCTCTACATTTGTGTTTAGCAAAGATTGAGAATTTCAACGTTTAGCAGTTATTTATTTTCAAATTATAACTGAGGACTGACATGTATACAATTTTATAGAAATCCACACACATTGCAAATTTAAATAGATGTTTGATCTTTACTAGGCTTCCAGAATGTAGCTTGTCAACAAGTTCATCCTCCCATACATCTTGTGTGGTAGGTTTGTTAGATGGTAGATACAATTTTTATCCTCTTTTATAAGTAGAAAAACTGACAGGAGAAAATGAAGTCATTGTTGTCTTTATTTTTGGGGATGTCCTGACAACAGAAAGCATACTAGGTTTATGTAAGAGTATTGGATGCACAGCTTATGAAAGGAAAAGCCTACCTGAAAATTGTCAAGAGCTACCCACTTTCAATCATTCCTTCTTTCTTAAGTATGTAAAAATGACAGATAAAAAATCCTTCCTACACAGTATTAAAGGGCAATATAGTACTAAAAAAAAATAAGACAAAATTTATTCAGTTTTGTCATTTTTGCTTTAACCAGTACAGCTCCTGAAGGACAGAATAATTATACCCATAAGACTTGCAGAGAATAGAAGTGCTGGAAATGTGCTGTAGTGGAATCAAATCAATAACTCTGAGACTACTTTGAGCTCATTTTAAATATTACTCTCGTCTCTCCCTAGATTTGAGCTATTGATTTAGAAATTTCTGTCAGGCCTTCTTTTCTGCATAATAATGTCCTATACTTGTTTCTGTTGTTTGCTTGTTTGCTTTTTATAATGAAACTAGAAAATACGATTCTTGGATGAATACATAATTGAACACGAAAAGACTTAAGTTTGATGCTCAGCTTTCCCACTTTTTCCAGGTAATCCTTGTTTCCATAAACATGAATGTAATTTGGAAAGCTATATGAGGTATTATGAAATAACACTAGTCTTTTCAAGTAAGAACAGGTGAGATACAGATATCTTTGGATAAATGAAGAGCTTAACATAAATATTTGCAGTAGACTATCAACTGAATATTTTCTTCAAGCTTTTCTTTCTATTTTATCTAAAGAATTCCATTGATATATAAGCAGATATAGATGATCAATTGTACTAGCTTGAGGTTCATTCTCTGAGGTGCTGGGTAGCCTTCATTTTCATGGAAGGGAGCTGAGACAGCTTAGCATTTCACAGATATTTGTGCAGAGAGGATAGATAAATATCTTTCTTAAGAAACAGATATATTTGCAGAATTTTATCTCTACCAGATATTTACTTAATCAAAGAGATATAGCTTGAATTCTGGACAAATTTAGTTAAATCTGCTTAAAAATTAAAATATACATAGAACTTTACATTCCCCATCCCATTCCTTCCCCTTGCCCCTGACTTCCCTTGGAATATGAAACAGAACAATTTTCTTCTATGGTTAAATGTTGCTATTAAGTGCCTAAAGTGCATTGAGTGATAGGAAATTATGCGGTTTGCATTTATTCAGAATAAACTCTGATCTACCAAATGTTACTTCTGAAAAAGTTAGGAGAAACATAAATATGTCTAACTAACATAACTGCTCATATGAACACATTTAGATGATATTTACTGCCCTTACTAACTACTATTGAACACGGCTAGCGCATGACCTATGAATTCAAAGAATAGTTTTGTGAGGGGGTTGTGCTTTTCTAAGGTTTATGAAGGGGTTTGAATCCTAATATTTTCATTTGCTATGGCTTTCACTGTTACAGTATTTCACTGTTACCAGTCCAAAAACCTAGTGAAAGCTAGGTAAAAAACCTGAGCATTTCAAGGTGCTTCTCTCTCCCTGTGAATACAACATTAGTTTCTGGGTCTTGAAGTCCTACACAGTCGCAGCATGGATTCTCTGAATGAAGGAGCAAACCATGGAATCATCTAGGTTGGAGACCAACTTTAAAATCATCAAATCCGACTGTAAACCTACCACTATCCAGTCCAAGAAGTAAAAACCCTGTCCTTAACTACCACATCTACACGCCTCTTAAGTTCCTCCAGGGGATGGTAACTCAACCACTTCCTTCAGAAACTTGTTTCAAAGCTTAACAATTCCTTTAGAGAAGATTTTTTTTTTTTTTTTAATATGCAATCTAAATTTTCCCTGACTCAGCTTGAAGCTGTTTCCTTTTGTATTCACTTGTTGCTTGGGAAGTGACCCACTTCTACAACCTCTGAAACATCCACAGCCTTTTCTCAACCTCTAAGTTGGTCACCTTGTCATAGAAGGAGACCAGATTGGTCAAGCAGGACCTGCCTTTCCTAAACAAGCGCTGACTGGGCCTGATCTCTTGGCTGTCCTGCACATGCCATATGATGGTACTCTGGATGATCTGCTCCATGCAAATCTTTCTCAACACCAAAGTCAGACTGACAGACCTGACTTCCCCAGATCCTCTATCTGGCCCTTCTTGCAGGTGAACATGAATAATGATAATGATCTTCCATAATCTAAAGGCTCTTTTTAAAACTTTGAATCACAAAATGTTCTGCATACTTCACTGGCTTACAAACTGTGTACTTGTTCTTTCTGTCCTTGAGAAAGACAGAGCTTTTGTTTCCCACTGCAACAGATCTTCTGTTTCAATTCTTAATGAGTCATAATCTACTGAATTTTCATGCTTTAGACAGTATGTAAAAATGTGTATATATATATGTATAAATAAATGAATACATTACCAGTATCACTGGTTATGTATTTAATATTTGTGAGGACCTATGGTCCTTTGGAACCTAATATATGACAATAGAGAGAAGAGGTTTAAAATGCTTTTTGAAAATGGCAGACATATTTAAAATCATATGGAACATGCACAAAAGGCTGTAGATGAGTAAAAGGTGATGCATCAGATAATTATGGAATTTGCTGTTAATACTACCAACATGCAGGCACTAGACATATGTTTATGTCATAAAAGATGGTAAAGTGTGTTGTTAAATTTAGATAGACAAGTGAAAACTAAACAAGAATGTTTTAGCATTATGTAAATTTAATTGGATGGAGTTGGAGCAAAAGGTCATAGATTTTTATGCAATCCTGTTACTGTTCAATGCAGAAAATGAGGTCAAGGTTCAAGCAGAACGAGGAGGAAAACAGAATTCTTGATCTTATGGTATGCTAATAAACCCTAGATAGAAGCTCTGAACTGCAAAACAGACTAAATTTAGGCTCACCACTTTTTTTTTTTTTCTTGGAAATGACTGCTGTATGGTCTATTAAGGTCCTTTTTATTCTCTGGTTGTTCTCCCCTCAGGAAAGGAATTGCAATCCAGAGAAAAGGAAACAGACCAGGAGGCAGAGTGGAAAGGACAAGAAGAGGACTATCCCATGTGTGTCAAATTGCATTCATCATAGGTCATGATTGAACACCAGCTACCTTCTCTCTGGTCCAAACAGGCTGATAACTTCCCCTGTATTTAAGATGCATTACACATTTAATTCATTTACTGTGTGAATAAAGCGAAGACTGAATCCACTCAGTACATCTTTGCAGAGCAATACCATAACTGCCGAGAACATAGCATAACTCTGTAAGAGGTAAGTTTTGCTTTACTGTCGAGTTAAAGAAACACAGTATTAAAATAGTGTTAATCTCAGTGCTTTGCAAGAGCTAAATCTGCACTCAGATGTTAAAATATTATACTCAAAAATTAGAACTTTATATTTATATATGTATATATAAAAAAAAGGAACAAAACTGTGAAAGTTTATAATGATGTTCGTTAAAAAAAAAAAACAAAATAATTGTCACTTTCTTCAAAATAGAGATAATAATGTTTTTAGTAAAAAAAAAAAAAAAACAAAACCAAAAAGAACATAAATAAACCACGGAGTACTTTATAACACTAATGTAAATTAGTTCATTCTGATATGACATCAGTTCAACCTCAGTTGCCAGAAACACCTGGAAATCTTTATGGATGGTGAGGAGTTTCTGCTGGGGACTTGGCTGTATTGCAGTGCTGACCTGTTCTTAGCTGTCAGTGAGATTTCAGAGTGCATCCTTGGAACTTCTGGTGGAGCTGGAAAAAGCTATGAGTATCTTATTGCCTAGGTGAGAAATTTTGGGAAAGAAACAAACTTTAACTGTTATAAAATCTGAGAAGTATTGCAATCAGATCTTGCCACTGACACAATCCTGGAGAACCACAATTAGTCAAAGAACTGGGAAAAGGTTAAAGAAGTTTTATAAGTTGTCATTTCCCTAAAGGCTGACAATGCAACTATCTTAAAAATATTCTGGTTTAGATTGTAGGAATAGGATTCTTCAAAAATATTAGCTGTTAAAAATTAGACAGTTTAGAAATATGAAAATGTGATGACCAATGCAAAGCAACAAAAAATTACTCTGATTTAATCAGACATCATTTATTTAGATCCCTTGATTTCCATTTTTCTAGCACCTTGGTACTAGCTGGTAATCCAACAAATCTGTGAATTTCCCATATAACATAAATGTATCTTTTAGTGAAGAAGACTGTTAATGGTTTGCTTGGGGGAGGGGTTGTGTAGTTTTGGGTTGGTTTTGGTTTTTAAAATTGTTTCTTATCTTAAAAGGAAATGTATTTTGACTGCAAGCACACCTCCTTCAAGTCGTGGAAACAGCAAAATGTTTTCAATACCCACTTGTTACCAGTTATAAAAAGAAATAACCCTTTGTCCGTTCATGTAGTTTCAAATCGGAAATGAAACTGCATTAAAAAGATGTGTTGCTGTCAAATGTTTGAAAATTGACAGTGAATCACCATATGAAGCTGTTAATGATTTTTCTGACTTTAGCAATGGCACCTTTTGTATTGCAAGGGGGAAGGAAAAGGAATGTTTTCACCCACCTAAATGTTCAGTTCAGAGGTAGTACAACAGAAAAAAGCACAGAACATAAAATTATGACTTGACTCTCATGACTGCTTAGCTAACATTCTTAAACACAAATTTCATTTGTCTAAAAGTCATGTCATGATATCAAAAAAAAGTCTTTTAATAAAGCTTTATATATATATAACTAAACCATATAATACAACTAAATCAACCTGGCTACACTTTATGATATGCTTGAGCATAAAATGCATTAATAGAAGGCTACTTTGTTAAAAACAGGATATGACAAATTCTTTCTTATTAATTTAATGTTTAAGGTAGTAGTACTAATCAAAGTAAACCAGTCCTTTTAAGTGTTAAATGCATGAATTGAATGATGGACTTCTTTTTAGGGAATAAAGAAAAAAAGAAAAAGTATTTTTTCAGGAATATTTTGTTTTATTCAGAGGTTAAATTTTGATGAAGATTGGATAATGTGAGTTATTTGCATAAAGAACTGTTTAATATAATATGTAAATCCTTGGAAGTGTTCAGGGCCAGATTGGATGGAGCTCTGAGCAACCTGGTCTAGTGAAAGATGTCCCTGCCCTTGGCAAGAGAGTTGGAACTGAACGACTTTTGAAGTCCCTTCCAACTCAAACCATTCTATAATTCTGTAATTCTTTGGAAGTTCTGTACTGTATTAAGGTTCAATGCTTTATAATCCAATACAGGTTGTCCCAGCTTTTCAAAGTTCATGAAATATATTGTGTCACTTTCTTCATTAAAACCATGGAAATACTACAAATATGAGTATTGTTTGTATGTAATCAGATATGGATAAATTATAGAAAATTAACACATTTTGGTTTTTACTTACCTGAATCTTAAGTTTACTAAAGTTAAAAACAATAAACAAACTATTTCCAATAAAATGCTTGAATTGACTTGATATAATCAGTCTTATAAAACTGAATTGAATTCTGTTTGGATGTTTGAGGATACTTGTTGAAAAAATCATTATATGATTTAAGAGGTGTTCCTCTACAACAAATCTTAAAGTAAACCATATCTTGTTTTTCATTAGGTTGTTGCCTCTCTGCATCAAAATGAGGGAGTCTTAATTCTAATGACAGAGCACAGAACCAGAACTGAATCTGGAGTAAATTATGAGTTGTCTCCCTTTCTTGGGACATCTTTGCAAATTCACCTCCTCTATTGTGTTTGTTAATCTTTTTATTCTCAACATAAGGATTATGAATTAATAGATTATATCCCTTGATTTGATGTTAAAAAATTTCAAAGTCAGTTTAATTCAATTATTTTCCTATTTCTTCCTGGTTTCTACTGTTCCCACTAGTTATCCTCCTTGCACTGCCCAAACTGAAGTAAAGTACTTCTAGTTTTGACTAATATTGTATTAATTTTCTTAGATTCCTGTCTGTCAGGGTTTGTATCTCCATGTTTGTGTCATGAACTTTACTGAAGTGTAATAAAATATTTGCTGAAGTTTAGGTGGATAAAAAATATTGATCTTATGTATTGTTCTTCCAAAAGTGAAGAATAATATTTGTGGAAAACTTCCCAATTTTGACTTGAAGGAGGGTTTGATTCAAGATAAACAAAGCCTATATGCTGTAAATATTGCAGGCACCTCATTGCAAAACTGCTCTGCCTCTTTAGTTCTTGGAACAGACTAAGAATTGACAATATGAGTCAATTGACTCAATATGAGTCAATATAGTTGTTGATGAGACCAGCTGGTCCCATTCATATTTCAGGTTTCCTGAACAGTCACAGTATTGTTACTTGATAAGGTGGGGAAAACCTAATGTCACTGTAATATAGGGGGGCATGTAAGGTGTTATATTTGATTTTGCTCTGTAAAAATCCAAACTAGATTTTCTGTGGCTTAACCTAAAGCATAGTTCTGAGGGCCTTTACTGATGGCATCTTGAAATACAGTGGTGGTTTTACTGACTGCTCTCTGCTGCATCTCTGGTCTGTCATCTGTGCTGCTGTCATTAGAAATGCCACTGAGGCTGCAGTGGAGCACAACCACCCCTTTGCTGCCAGAGCATCAGAACTGCTTTTTTTTTTTTTTTTTTTTTTTTCTTAGCATGCAGGGTCATTGTTGAAAAGTGTGCACTTTTACTTTGTGCCATTTTAATACCATTGGAGTATTCACAGAAACCTTACAATCACCTTCAGCGCCCAGAATATTCTCAGTGCTGCAGCCATATTAATGATTTACAAACACACATGAAAATTGTTTATAACTATCTGCATCTAAGGTGCCAATAAACCTTCAGGTAGAGAGAGGCCATGTCTTTGTTATGCAAGACAAATACAAATAACAAATAACATCTCTGATCCTGAGAGGTACTTTTTCTATTACAGTACTGTATGTAATAAACAGCTAAGGGTTGCATTTGCCAGTGTGTAAGTGATCACAGAGTGCAGTTCTGTCCTGCTCCCTTCTATTTCTGTTAGTACAGCATCTAGGTAAAACAATGAGCATATGAGTCAATTTATAAAACCTATTCTTTTCTGCAATGATATACAGAAGATATAATGAAAAGCCATTAATTTTTTTACCTCATCTACGTATCCTAATAATTTTATTCGAAGTGTTGCTTTTGGGTTTTTATACATTCAGGGTGTAATCTGTGAACTTGAGGATTCCTTAACAATTCGTACAATTTCTACCTCAATGTGAATAACTGTTTTACTTTCTGAACAACCAATCAGTACTTTGCACAGGTAAAAGTGTTGATACAAGTTCCAAGCAACAAATAATCAGACCTTAATTACGCATTTTGAGCCTTCATTTTCTTTGTGTCCCTTGAACATGAGTCACACTTGGCAGGAACAGCCAGACCTTCACGTGCACACAAATGGTATTCTGTTTTGACTGGCTATGCTTCAGTAAATGATTTATATATTAACAAAGAGTCAATGACAGACTGATTTTGGATCTGGAGCCCTGGACTGAATCCATTGCAGACTCTGGCACTGATGATTCCTGATTGCTAGTGTTCACAATGGCAGCATTGGCAGGGTATTAAACAAAAACTTATTTCTGTCTTCTGAATCGCTGTCTTCAACAGCTCATGATTTCTTCTTCAGTTGATCTCTAAATGTAGCAGATAATAAGACAGAAACAGGGGACAAGTATAAGTCAAATTATCTGAAAAATCCTTCTGTGCTTTTTACTAAAGTGTTAAAAGTGTGACTTCCTTGAAACAATACAAGACCACTGAAATGTTCATTTACATTCCAGTTATATTTTATTTTAGATTTGTAACTGAATTAAAATAAGTAGTTCATAGGCCTTATGCTGCCTGTCTACACAGACATGAATTTCACTTTGAGATAGATGATTCCCTGGAAAATAAGGACTGTATGTGCTGGGTCCACATAAAAAACATTGCAAAAGGCCATTATGTGTTGCATAATATGCTTCATTTATATTATTGAAAATTAGAGCCCTTTCATAGCATCTTTGAAGGCAGCTGCAATTCGTTATTAATATTTTGCTGGAGTCTGAGCTAAATCCTATATAGTCAGTCAATAAATGTTCACATTTTTTATGAGTTATGTAGGCAGTACCTTGTACATTTTGATGTTCAAACAGTGATAATGACATGAAATATCTGATAGTTCTAAAGACAATAGTAATTTCTGGCACCTCAAAAATTAAGTGTATGGAAGTGTTTCAAAACATTGAATACTATATTACTTTTCAGTGCACACTGTAATAATGAAGCCATATGTGCTGTGCTGCATTATCTAAGCACAAGAATCACAAAAATAGTAGTCACTAAAATACCAAAAAGAGACTTGTTTCCTAAAAATTTGGTTTTCTCTGGCTTATAGCATTTAACTTTGTTTTGCAAGTCAATTGTTAATTCCACTAATGAACTTTTATATTGAGATTGCCTTCTTTCTTCTGTTGAAGACAGCAGAAGCTTTGTGGGTGGAATATTTATGTAGAGGCCAAGAAGCCCATATTCTGCTGTTTCTCTGAAAAAATTTGGACTTCCAGCTCTCAAGTGTCAGCTGTTGCTATAAGTTTTAAGGAAATAAATGATATCAAGGTGGTATACTCAGCATGTATTGTTTATGTATCATTATAACAAGTAGAACTCTTGGATAAGTGGTATAAATTCCCAAACAATTAGTACAGAAGAGCAAGCAATTGTATTGAAGCTTGGATTTCTTATTTCAAGAGCTCATGAGTCTTGTAAAATATTGAATTGTTCTTTGTGAATCAAGACATGCAGGTGACCAAGGGTGACCAGAAAAAAAACATTTCAAAATAGTAACATAGTAAACTTATTTAATTATCTTGCCTGCTGGAGGATCTCAAAACTGTTTGTGCAGAGTCATGCAAAACAAATAAACAGGTACTGTCAAACTTAGTCCAATCCTATGCCAGGAAGCAAGTCTGCTCTTTGCACCCTTTCAGCAAAGGCCTGCACATGAGTAGTTTACCACTACATGTATTTAATTCAAAAATTAATTCAAACCGAAAGAAGATCTATAGCTTAGATACAACTTACTTTCACAACTGAATGCAGATCTGTGTGTACAGGTAAGTACTTCTGACACAGACAGTACTAAAGCCTTGGGAAAGGTCCATAAGAGCTACCTCAGGAAAAGGTGTTGTGAAAAACGGTGCAGAATTATTCTGCATCAACCTGGAATGTCAATTAAGGAATTTTAATGCTGAGAATTAATGAATGGCTGTATGTTGGGGGTTGGGTGTACCGTGTCAAGGAAAACGTTAATATCACCTGGACAGTAAAGCAGGATGCCTTCTGTGTAATTGAAAAAAATAAAATATTATTTCCTTTAGAGGAGCTATTTGGGCATTTCAGTGCTGTTCTCTTTAGAGAACAATTCCTATTTATTTTGAAAGGAGAAATGATACAGCAAAGACAAATTTCTTGCCAAATGTCATTCCATCAGTGACAAAGGCTTTAGCAATAGTAGTAAGGCAAAGCAGGATTTTTGTAAGGTGGATATTTTAATACTAGAGGCTAAGATGCAACTACTTCTACTGTTCACTAAACATAAATGCCATAAAATTTATTCTCCAAGATCTAGATTAAATTATCAAATGGAAATAACCAAGATGTCAGAAAAATGTAAAGTCATCCATCTCATTATTATTCATACTTTTTCCTCATGGAGGTGGTAGAATATTCAGGAAGTGTAGGTGTTTGCAACTACTGTAAATATCTGTGGGATTTTATCTGCAGTGGGAACAGCTGTGAAGTTTTATTAAATAATCTGTTTTTGCTGACATAAGCATAGGTTATTTTTGGCATAGGTTACTTTTTAGGGTCATATCAACAATATGTTACTTAAAACTAGAGTCTGTTTTTGAAAATAGAACATTTTGCTAGGGTTTTCTGCCTTTTACTTTTTTTAATTTGCTATTCCCTTACTGGGGAAAAAGTTTTTCTGTGCTGCTGTTAGCTTTTTCAGCTTTTTCACTTCATCCTGTTAGTATTTTTAGATTCACATATTGGTTTATCACTAACTCAGAAGACTTAAAAACTGAAGCAAGCTTTGAATTAGTCTAGTAAACTTAGGCAAAAAGAAAGGAAAAATGATGACATTGCCTGCAACAAAAGTATTTTGTAGTAAATCATTTTTATAACTTTTTATTCCAGTCAGCTCAATATTATAGCTGAGCCACCACTGAAATGACAAAAGCTCAATCATAAATTTGCAAAAGGAGTTCAACATTTTCAGGGTGAAACTACTGCAGTGTACCAAGGCAAACAGATGTTTGTCATGATCTGAGGCTGAAGTAACAAAACCCTGAGAATAAATAGCAAGAATTCTTGAGGCCTTATATTTTTCTTCTCTAACAAGGATTGCAGAAAGAACTAATGAATTCTACAATTGTCACCCTTTGGAAAAAATTAGAAAATTTCAGCTGTAAAAAGCAGAACTCTTCTGGTGGAATAATAAGTCAATTTGCATAAGACTGTTTACTAAGAATCTTAAAGTCTGGACTTTGCTGGCATTTGACCGCAACACCCGCAGAAAAAATCAAGGAAATGTAGGAAGTAATGCTAATGATTTAGTCCCTGGGTTCTTTGAATTAGTTGCCTGAGATAAAACAAAAGAGTCTTCAGACTTTGTGTTCTACTCTAAATGCTACCAACTGGATCCTTTAAAAAAAAAAAAAAAAGGAGTTGAGCCACTTGTGTTTCTGTTTATTGTGTTGTAGGAAAAAAGCACATACATAATATGTATAATGTTAAGGGTTTCAAAAACAAGCAGCAGAGGAAACAGTAATAAAAGCTTAGAATTTTTGTGTCAAAGAGGTTTGAGGAGCAGAGGAAAAAGACCATTTAAGTATGTTTTGGGAGTTTTTTTTTTTTTTTTTTACTTTGACTGTTATAATTTTTCTTTATTTTTCAACTTAGTAGTGAAATGAGAGTCTGAAAGCAAAGGAAGATTTTTAAAGACTTAGTAATTTTTATGGAGGATTTTTCTTATGCTTTAAAGGTCCCTAGTTTTTTGATGGTGCAAGCATCCAAATTGTCCCCCAAAGTTATTTGTCTCTTTTCAAAAGATAACAGATTTAGCCCCAGTGTTATACAGGGCTAAACTTTGTAGCTTTGGTAGGTTAGCATGAGTCTCTCCTTGGTTTTTGTTTTTTGTTTTTTTGAGTTTTTTTTGTGATGGTGTGTGTGTGGGGGGGTGTTGTTTGTTTATTTGTTTTTATTTTTGTGTGTTTGGTTGTTTGGTTGTTTTTTTTCTAAAATGTGCTTTAACCCAATTAAAGGAATTACTGGTTTTCATCTTACACCAGCCTTTATTTCACTTGAGGGCAAATTTAAACTGAGTGTTTAAGAGTTCTTCAGGAGTGCATGTATCAATACATAATAGAATGAGACTCTAAAACTTCCCCATAAGGCCCAACCCCAATGATTTATAAAATTAATAACAACAGAAGTCTTTGGGAATTTTTACCGAATAGTAAAAATTCATGACATGAAAACAAGAACAGTTCCTAAAATCAGGTACAGTTTTAGTATTTACCTTCCTTCCATTCTCAAAGGTTACCAGTTCCTTGTAGGTATCTTATATAGTTAATTAAAATTCAATTCAATAATGACTGCTTTATTGATGCATTGAGATAAACCTAAATCCATTTTTTCTTTTGTAACTTTTTTTTTTTAATAATAATAATAAAATTTTAAAAACAATCAAGAGAGGAGCAAAAATGGGTATCACTGAAGTGTTTTAATGTTATGGAAAAAGAGACAGGTTCTGTATTTTATGTTTCAGGCTCAGAGGTTATTTTTTCCAGATAACACAAAGCTAGAGTCATGATTTTAGTCAAAACAAAGTGCACAGCACATCTTAAAAAATGTCTCATCCTTATCTGAGTTGTGAATAGTTTAATAATTTCCTTGTACAAACTCTCATTCACACAATTTTTTTAACAAAAACATTTCAAGTGTTTGCAACCAGAAAACTTACTTGTGCAAAGTATCTGTGTAGATAGGGGAGATCAAACCCAACTTGCAGGGACTTCCATTACTTAAAGCTGTGTAAACCTGAAGGAAATTGCTTAACTTACATGCTTTTATTGCTTAACTTACTTTCTTACCTTATTTGCATGTAGCTGGTGTCAGAATCAGACCCATTTTGTCTTGCTGAACATAAAGAATGTGAAGAGGATCAAGTTTTTGGAAAGCAAAAGCCATCTTTCAAATCAAGCAGGAAAAAATACAGCTATTAACATTTGGTAGTGCAGCTCGTGTGCCACACAGGAAAGTCTGATGGCTTTTGTGATGGCTCTGTGGTGCACTAAGCAGCTCTGCTCTGTTTTACATTCTTCTGCTTGGATTGGATTTGTCTGGCAGAGTGTATTCCTGCAGTTTCACTACAAAAGGGAGAGAAATATGAATATTGTGTGCTTTTTAAGCATAAATGCATCCCCACAAGGCATTGATTTTGTAATTTCCAAATATGAAAGGACAGGGAAAAGGCTTCCGGGCAGCTACAGGTATTTGCAGCTTGGGTTGAAATAGTTTTCTGCAGTTTTGCAAAGAAACCAACTTTTTACATGAATTCCTCTGAAAAACACCCAAAGGAATCAGTAATTCATCTCTTAATTAGAAGAAACTTCCCAAGAAACCTGTTTCTCTTAAATATGGGAAGTTCCAGCTTGAATTGAAATGTGAAGTCAATTTGAAAGTCCTTGGGGTTCTCTTCTTAACTTGACTACCTGATTGTTTGGGTTTCTTTAAATGAATGAAAAAAATAAATTTGCTCCTCAAAGAGAGAGATTGCAGGCACCATATTTATAAGCTAAATCTTCAATTATTCTCTTTTTATTGAGGCTAGAATCTAGCATCTTGAAAAGGAATAGCACTTCTATATACACGAGGCCTGGTTCAATTCTAGCCATTAACCCACAGGAAAATGTGAGTAGAGGAAAAAAGAATTAACTGTAGATATTGGAGCCTGATAATTCTTAAGGCTTAATTTTTCTTTAAGCTTCTGGTACTAAAAGAACAGCAAAATCAAGATATGGATGTATCCAGTTCTAGAAACAAACATAATACATCATGGAAATGCTTATACAAAATATACGAGACAACATAAGGCTATCAAACATGTTCTTATTTTCTTCAAGTCTGAATGGGCTTTATTTATGCTCCATAATTTTTAATTAACATACTGGATCTTAGGGAGCCCTGAGCCCCCTTGAGTTCCAGAGAACTCAGGTTTGATTCAGTAAGGCACTGTACTCCGATTGAGTAAAAACATTAGAGATGAACATTTTAGAATGTTTTCAGGATAGAATTTAGCATCTATCTTATTGACTGTCTTAGTGAAATCTCAAAAGGCTTTTTTGTTATTCCTTCTTACCTAATACTTCATGAATTAACAAAAACACTTTATTTTACCTCAGTTGTCTCTGAAACAAAAGTAATGTTTTATATTCAGGTTTTAAATAATTTAATTTTACCCATTTTTAAATAGATACACAAAGGTTGTGCTGGAATACTTGCATTTTTCAAATTCACATTTCTGTCCAATCCAAATTGATGGTGCATTTCTTGCACAAAACTAAAGGCAGTGGGAACCAACTGAGAAATTCCTATCGCGTGGAGACCTTGTCAAGAGAGCTACTGCATAATTCTCTGGATAAATATGTACTGAAACACTGAGGTCATCAGCAATCATTGCCTCCTACACTGTAGAAACTGAAGTTAGAGAAACACATAAGGTGTTCAGCAGAGGTCAGATTTTTAGACTTTCTTTTTTTTTTTCTTTTGATCAGGACCTTTTTGCAAATTTGACCTTCATATTATTTGAATAAAATTAGTCAATTTTAATCCTATCGGTGCATGGGGATAACAATACATTAACTTTGTTCATTCCTGTGGACATATATATTCACTTTTTTCTACCTTCACTAGTCAAAGTTTCAGGTGTTTGATCAGGAGGAGATTTCTTTTTTTCACAAAAATAAATGAATTAGAGGGTGGCTTTATATTGTTTCGGTCATGTCAAAAAGATAAAACAACTTGTTAATCTCTCATTGTCTGATAGAAGAGAGAAAAGCTTTTAAGGGTTTTTTAAATTTTATTTATTTCTTAAAAAACATGTATTTATTTGGAAGAATTTTTAAAAACTCAGGGGAAGGAGGCAGTACTTTTAGCTGGAATATTTCTTCGCCTGAGTGAGCAGAAACAAGTGTCTGCCTTTGATAACTGTGCAGACATTAGACTCTGAATATTAAAGAGGGTTGGCAGCTACAGTATAAACTGGGGCACTTGCCATTTCTGGACAAAATGTGTCATTCTTACTGGAAAGCCAGCTAGTAAATGCTCCAGCATTTTGTCTGCTGTGGTTCTTTTTTTGGCAAACTAGCAAATGAAGAAAAAAATGAACTGAACTGGGAATTCTTTAATCTAGTTATTTTCAGGAGATGAGTTTCCAATTTAACTTTAAATGTGTTGTTTCTTAGTGGTACACCAGAGCTCAGGGAGAAGATGTTTTCTGTATGCATAAAAAAGCATTGGATAAAAACACAGATAGTAGATAAAAAAAAAAAGACAGGTCTGGTCATTAAAAAGCTTCCAAATATTAGGACAAGCAGGAAGGTAAATCAGTCTGCAGAATCTCCCTGACAATCCATATACAGCCAGCCAGTATTCTGTAATGTGCTATACTGCAAAATACTGCTTGCATGACTGCTGCTACAGCAGCCATAGACTACTACATGACACTGTGTTCCTGAAAAAGCTGCATGTCTGATATTGCTGAGACTACCTGCTCTTTGTTTAGGTACTGCACATTTTAATCCTTAGAGAAGCTGCGATTGTTTGAAAGCAGTGTATCTCTGCTGTGGATTAAAGTTGGCATGAAAATGGCAAATACTGGTAGCTAGGGCCAAATCTTGAACCTGTTCTCACTGGTGTCAAATACGAAAGATCAATTGCCATTGGTAATTGGAGAGCTGGGTTACTGCTCTGGAAATACTGGTAGCTCTTATCATCAGTTCACTTCCATGAGCAAAAGGGACCTGTGTTCTTCTCATACTGATGGTGTTTTGCACACCTGCAGAGCAGCAGTTTCAGCCCAACCTTTATCATTTTGAAGTGAAATATTTCTGTGACCCTATTGTGTGAGGGAGCACTTCATAGTTTTGGTATCCTGATTTCTGCCTCTATGGCCTTAGTTTGATGCCCGTGATATGAGGAAACCTTTATTCAGCTCAAGCACCTAGCACAACGAGTTTCTGTGGAGTAAGAAATGACTGGTCTGTATGAAACGTCTAGATATGTTCTAATTAAGTGTGAACAAATATTTCAAAAAATGTGAAATCCACAGGTGCCATTAACAGTTCTTTGATACACCTGTTTTTTTGACATTGGGAGCAGTGCATTTACTAACATCTGGTTGATCTTTTTCAAATGCATTGCAGGTGTTCACCAGAGTTATTTGTAGAAGTAAAATTAAAATGTAAATTTTATATTTATAGTTATTCCGACCGTATTTTCTTTCTCTCTTGCTGAGCCTGATAGGCCAAAATTCTACCTTGTGAACAAACCTTCTTCAAGACTTCTGAAGTTATTCTAAGTTCCTCATCTTTACTGTCACCTTCCTGCTTTTTTTCAACTTTTCCTGTCTCCTTGTTTTGCTGTGAGATTGTAGTTATCATATTCAAAGCGATTTGCACTTCTATAGCTAAGCTCTCAAAGTGCTGATCAAACATTAATAAAGCTTCACAGTGGAGCTGCTCAATATTTTGATCACCTTTTTCATGAAATACACATATTCATCAAAACCAGGAACATGTTTTGATAAATTTTCCATTTAGAAAACATTCTGACAGAGTTCTGAAGCAGGCAAAGACTGCATATTTCAACAAGAGTTTCGCATATCTTGGAAATAGCTTTTCATTTGAATGATAATTATTAATTGTAAAACAAGTGAAGCCAAATTACGCATCTTAAAAGCATACAAATTTTTTAAAAAATAAAATATTTATAAGGTGTGAATTGATCAAATGTTTAGTTTTGAAATATTTTCAAATTTCAGTTCAGTGTCCTATTTGAGATCATGGAGAGAAATGCAAAAGAGAACTGAAGTATGTGAATAAATCACTGAACTGTGTTGCATTAGATACCAAATTTTTTCCTGAAAGAAAAGACAAGAGAAAAGAGAATTTGTATAATCTAATGTATGCCTAATGCATAATTAGTATAACCTCAGGTCTCAGTATAATCACGGACATGAGATTGTTTTTCTTACTATTCACAGGAACACATGTGAGCAAAAGCAGACAATCCCAACAGCAGCATTCACTTTCCTGTTTTCTTCTTTCTGTTCTAAACTATTGTTGACATTGTCTCACACCAATTAATGCCTTTAATGATTTTAAGGTTAAGAATGTGGGAATCCTTAATTTTCATTGGCAAAATTAAGGTTTGGGTACATTTAACATTAATGATTTTGCTTACTGGTCCTGCAGATATTATTTTTATGTTTTTAAGAAATTCATATACATTAACACAGTGAATGCTGTGTTATTGTACAGTGCATTGTATTATTTGAGAAGCAGGAGATATGAGCAGGTGAACAAAGTCTGATTTAACCCCTACATGAATTGGCATCACACTGCATGTAAGACAAATGACGTGCAGGGCTCATATAAATGAAAAAAATTAAGCCCGTCAAAAGAAATCACTTAGGGCTTGTTTTTGTCAGGGTCTTGGCTTGAAATGATCTGATCTGTTTGTGGACAGATGACATCAATGCAAAATACTGAGGAAGGAGATGATACACAGTAATTAGCCCTAAAGCTATTTTCTAAGACCTGGATAGGAAGCTTCATTCAGTTGGGTCCTGCAGGGCTATGGAAAGATGCTCAGCTCTCTGCTGGAAGATGCACAAAATTCATGCTTCATAGCAGCACTCAGCATCTTCCAGGATGAAGCCCATCAGGATCAGCAAGCACACTGATCTGACTGCAGCCTGATCCAAGATTTTAATTCAATTTCTGCTCTCCAGAATCAGGAAGTTCATCAGTAAGATCCGCTGTCATTTGGCACAATAGGATTATAGGGTCAGCAATTAGATGCTGTCATGAAGACAATACGCTTAGCACTGACATTTCTTATTCCTTTCTCATTTAGAAATTATCTTCAGCATTTAGTTGATTTTTCTCAGCAATTAAATGCATAGGCTTTAAATAATTCTTTCCTGGCTACATCAGTGTTAAAACTTAATTCAGCTGATAACCTTGTGTGTAGACAAATTACAATGAGGAACAAAGTAAAATATACTCTTGTAGTAAATAGTCTGTTCTCTCTTTGTTGGATTTTTTGTTTGACTTCTGAATATTATATTCAAATATGACAAGAGACATATTAATAGGACTTGCCTTGTGGTCAGTTCTCTTAATCTCACAGATCTTTCCTAAATCAGTATTAACTTGTTGCTATTTTTCCTTTGTGGAAGTTTGCCACTCTAGATTCTGTGTTGTGCTAATAAACCCAAGTACCATTCGAACAAGCCCTGTTCAACAGTGACAGACTGTCATTAAAAGCATGCATCCTCTCTTGCTGAAGCAGTGTCAGCGTTGGCCAAACAATACACAAAATAAAGTTCTTGTACTCCTGTGGTTGACAAATTTATCTAGAAATGGAGAAAATTTTACTCTTAATAACTACTCAACAAAGCTGTATTAAAAAAAAAAATTACATGGATGAAATACAGAATCAAGTCTAGAAATGAGGACTAGAAATCAGGACTTGATTTTTTTTCTCTCCGCTTTTCTTTCAGCTTATGCTGCATGCTTAAAATATCAAGAATAGTTTTCATATATCTTCGAAAGATGTTAGCTTTAAAAAGCAATTGTCTGGGGAGGAATTTCAGGTGGGTTTTGTTTTCCAAAGTAGCCATTGTTCAGTTTTTACTCAGCTAGTTCTAAATATGTCTCTTTTCAGTATCCAATTGCCATTTGATTTTGTTTTAAGAGGTCATGCATAATGAAGGGAGAAGTGCACGCCTAACATAGCTTTCTGTGCTCCACTTCATAGAAACTGGAGAGTAATGTGGGAGGGAGTGAGAAGTCCTCAAAAAGCTACCAGAATCTACCTTTACCTTTCAAAATTCTTTATGTCTTGCCTAAGGACAAAGAAAAAAAATCTGTGTCGTGCTGAGAACTGAATTTTTTTTCAGGTGCTTTTTCCTCAAGCGCTTGTCTATTCTTTCTAAGTGCTGAACTAGCATAACTTAATTTATGAAATCTGATCAAAATGCAATTACTTAAAATTCTGGCTAATTTACTTTTTATGCTTTTTATGTTATTGCAAAAGTTTTGAGCAATAAATGTGATTCTGCAATATCAGATTTTGCACAGAAGGCCTAACTCTACCTTGCAATTAGATCATTTGGTCGTGGTGCTAATGCCATCAATGTTATGGCTTTGATCCCCATGCAGGTTATTTACTTAGAAGTTGGACTGAGTGATCTCGTGGGTCCCTTCCAACTCAGAATATTCTGTGGACCTATGCCTGGGATGTGTGGGCTTCTCTGGGCTGTCCTAGCAACATCAGAATTCTGGCAGAGCTAACTTGTGCCCATCATACCTGTACATTAGAAACACCTTTGACTTCCTATCTTCTGAATACATTCCATTTCATAATGAACCTGCACCCCTGCCATTTTTTAAGTTTGCAAAAGTGGTGCAAATAATGCAGCAATCAAAAATCTGCTGCATAGGAATTGAAAGGTGAAAACAATGATCAATCAAAGTTTGTTGCTTTGTTGCTTTGTTGGTTTTTTGTTTTTTTTTTTCCTTTGCTGAACATGCAAATAGTTCAATACTGTGCAAAATTATTATTGCTGCAGAAGAGTTATCCCAGCATCTGGTTATTGGCATATAGAAAGGAGATCTATACTTTTGAGAGTGGAGTTTTCTTATAAAGCATTGCAACTACTGTGTTTATGAGCATTTAAAGATTCTCCAGTGTTCAATGTTTTAAATTTAAAGTGCTCTAGATTCAAGGGAATTTCAGACCAGTGATGAAAAGAAAAATGCTTGATTAAAAATAAACCTCTTAAAATCAAAACAATTTCTGGCTATTCTTCCTCTGCAGTTTCCAAGGAATTCTTACATCAGTTTGCTAGAAAGTATGATTTGGTTTTATGACTTTTTTAAAGCCATAGTTTAAAGTTTAAAATAACTAAAATAACTCCACTTTTATGCTGGAAATAGTTTTATACTAGGAAAGGAAGAAGTGGTTGGGAGATTTTATGGTCTACAGATGAAATGGAAACCTTGCCCCCAAGTTCTGTTTGCAAGGAAGAAGAGAAATTGCAATTTTTAATGTCTGCAGTCCTTTGAACATTGAAAGTTTCAAAAGACAAAGAATTATAG
This sequence comes from Certhia americana, assembly GCA_018697195.1. Classification (NCBI taxonomy): domain Eukaryota; kingdom Metazoa; phylum Chordata; class Aves; order Passeriformes; family Certhiidae; genus Certhia; species Certhia americana. The sequence goes on along the minus strand of CM031861.1, from coordinate 20,990,196 downwards.
AAAGACCTACTCTATCCCATAGTTTCAACAGATACCTTTTTTTTTTTTTTTAAACCCAACTAAACATAGACTAAATTAATGGCTGTAGTCCTCCTTAGTTTTCCTGGGATAGCCTCAAACTTTTAAAATAGTCCATTCATGTTTCTTTTACATAAATCTCCATAGAAGTAACAGGCTGAAGTAGCTCATCACTTACCAGTTTTTGAGAAGAGAAAAATATCAATTTCATTAATCTGATTTTGCCTGTGCTGCAGCTGGAATCTGGTAAGCAAAAAGACATATATCTACTGGTTTGTGCCTTAGCAATAAGCTGTCACAGCTGTGGCAGCAAACTTTGGCTGTAAGAATGGATCTCAGTCAAAAAGACTCTTGAGACAGTTTCAGTCTGGATCAGGAAAGATATTTGTATATAACTTACAATATAACCTGACAGTAAGCTGTCTCATTTTCTGTTTTCATCGGTAGGTCCTGAAAAATCCAGTTCTACCTGTTGATTTGAGCACTCGTGCATTCTTCCTGATGTCATTTTGTCTACATGAAAAACAGTTTCAGTAAGAAGCCAAAGCTACGGGCTTTTATGTAAGAAAAATGCACAAAAGCAGGAGAGTTTGAAGTCAGACACAAAGAAAGCTTCCTGAATTAAATGTATCAGTCTCTAATAAGGTTTAAATTGTTAAAAAATAGCAAAGATATTAAAAGAAGAATAAGAATTGTATCGCTTCATGAAATTAAGTGATCTTCTGAAAAAAATGAACTATGTCATTCTGTTTTTTTAATATTTGTGTGATGAAAACTAGTATTTTTAATGGCCAAAGATAAAAAACCAGCCAGTTATCAAAATGATACAGAAGTTTGGAAAACACCGCACTGCCAGAAAGATTTCCTTTTTAAAATATTTGCTTCATATAGGTAATAAGGAGGAAGAAGGCTTGTAGAAATGTTTTTCATCATTTTGAAACCATTAATTTGGAGAATTCCTAATTTAAATCTAGATTATGACTGAAAGTCTACATTTGCCATAAGGGTTTATGGAATTTGCTGTCTTGAACTTAAAATGGCAATTAAATATCTCCAAGCTGATGAAACATTTTAGATGGAGAATTGAACAATATTACAGTGTATTCATGTAACAAATTAATAATTGTTCCTGTTTATGAAGGTATTCCCTCAGCAATTTTGAAATGTTAAAAAAAAGATGAGAAAAGTAGAACAGTCATAGCTTGGAGGGAGGTTAGTCACATCAAGTTTTGGTGTCTTCCTGAGGACTGCATGAATTGTTTTCTTAGATTACACTGACTGTATTAGGTAGGCATTGACTCCAGTGAGAGACTGCACAACAGTTTTGTAGAGATGGGCTTACATTGCAAATATCAAGTTGGGGTGAAAATATCCTACGAAATTCAACGCAGAAAGAACTCAGTTATAGAGGCTAAACATCCTAGAAGTGTGGGAAGCAATGGGAGACATTGAAACAAGATTTTTGTCTCTTCGTGAAGCCCTAAACAGCAATGTTCTGCCTTTGTAAAGATGGTGTGCTTCTTAGAAGGAAAAATTAATGAGCAGAAAATAGAAATAGAACACATACAAAGAAAACTGAATATGTACCAGAAAAATAATTTTTTACAATATTACCCAAACAGTGTTTAAGTAAAATAGCATTTTAAAATTTTGTTATTGTTTTAGAGACTAGATGGTGTCAGCTAAAGTTGACATATCAGATAAAGATATAAGACATATTCTTTTTGAGAAAAAAGATAATAATGAAGAATTTAAGCCTAAGAAAATGTAAGTTTTAAAATAACTAGAGTATTTAGTGAAACAAAAACCAAGACACCAGGCAGAAACAGCATTATTAAAAAATTAATTTGCAGAATATGTCTCAGACATATGAACTGTGGCAAACCAGCTATAGCAATGGTAAACAATAAATTATGATTAATTTTTATTCATTTATATGTTTTTTAGAAAGGTATAAATCTAAACAGAAAAGACTAAACCCAGAGTAACCTCATTCTAATAGTCTAAAAAAAAAAAAACCATTTGGTGAATAATTGGTGCACATACATAACAAAAAAAGGTAGCAATTTATTAACTTTGGGATTGTCACTGACTAGCATATTTTTTGACATGATTTTTAAAAGGAGACTATCTGACTCTGTAACCACCAAATGATAAAAACAAAGAGACTCTAAATTCTAATGAATAGTAGAAAAAGGTCAAAGAGAAAATATGCCACTGAGATTAGCTCAACTGGTTAAAGAATGGTGCTGACAATGGCAAGGCTGTGGTTTTGAACACTGGATGGGGCACTCAAGAGGAGTTGTACTCGATGATCCTTGTGGATCTCAGCCAACTCAGAATATTCTGTGATAATAATGTGATAGAACACCACGTGTGACACTTTGCAGTAACAAGATAATGTTGTGTGCAGGATGACTTCCAGTGAAAGAGGTTTTGTGTGAAATTATTCTTTGCTTCTCAAAGATGGCTGTTAAATGAGACAGACTTAGGAGCTGAAACTTTCTTCTACAGTAGAAAGATGAGGGGGGAAAAGTATAAATCTCTAAAATGCTTAAACTGAAGAGAGTTGGTTAAATAGCACAATCTAAAACTAAGCTAGCAATCCAATGTAAAAAATTTAGTAAAACTAAATGCTGTGTACTAAGTTGAACCAGAGAACAAGCTTTTGTATTACATATTACATATTCACATTACAAGTATTTTCCCTTAGAAAATAAATTATGCCAAATACAACTATAAAGCTCTGCACACTGAAACAAACTCCCCATGGAAGTGATCACCACACCAAGCCTGCTGGAGTTCAAGAAGTGTTGGGACAATACTCTCAGGTACATGGGATGACTTGGGGTTATCTAGTGCAGGGCCAGAATATGGCCTTGGTGATTCTTGCTGCACCCCTTTCAATTCAAGATGTTCTGTGATTATGTGAATGGTTCTGTGTGAGACTAATGATATGAACACCTTCATACGTGTCCCTAACACAAATTCTTGAAAACACATATTAGTTATACTGGCATCATAAATATGAGGGTACATTGAACACACATTAATCACACCTCCTGTGAATTCTGCCTGCTGTCTGCTGCTTGTCCTCTGAACACTCTCTCCTCACTGCTAATTTCCCTTTGTCTGGAATGTATTTAGTGATTTCTCAAATGCAGTTTCTATAGTTGTTGGATAGTTGTATATATAGTTGTTCAAAGATCTACTTTTCCTTCAATTCCAGCAAATATAGTCCTAATATCTTCTCTCCCATGGTGTTTTGACAGAAGATAAAAAAGAGGTATGTCAAAGAAGCATAAAAAAATTTCAAATATTCACTTTCCTGTTGCTACCATCTTTTTATGTCTGTTTTTTCTTGTAGTATGTTATAAGCATAAGGCTATATTTGCATTTGTACTTCCTTAGCCACAGCTTGTATCATTGTTGTTACCTAAAAAAGAGACAACACTACAGTCAATGACTTGGAGGCACATTTTATAGTTTGTTGCTGCAAAAAGCCTTATTCTCCATTCAGTTACCACATAGAGCAGCAGCGTAATGATTCCACTGTCAATTGAATTGCAGGTTTTAATGGTGTAGATGAAGGAAGAACCTAATAGGGAGAAATTACAAGAATTAGGAGACTGATGAGCTATTGGTGAGGATCCTATCTGGCTGTTATCTTCTTAGTTGTTTTCAGGCATCATTAGTGCTGTGTGCTGGCTTGTGCTCAAGGAGCATAGAAAGAAACACAACCCACTGCCAGGGAGGATCACAGACTATTTAACATCTCGCTTTCCAAGTGAGATGTAGTTTTCATTTGCCTATTTGGATACAATACAAGCCCTGGTTCTTTTGTTGATCCTTAAAATGATGTAGCTCCTTTATAAATGTCACACCAGAACAGTTACACTAAAACTTTAGGGGGTACTAGGGGTATTCAGCAAATTACTGAGCTTGACCTTGCAACAGTGGAAACTATAGGGCCTGTCCCATATTTTTTTCTGTGAATTGGAAGCAGAGGTGGACAAAAAATAGAAATGGTACCCAGGAGCATATATACATATTTTTTTAGGTCTAGTCTTTCCTATTATTCTTTGTGACTTTCCTAAATTAGGCCATCAATCCCCAAAATCTCAGTTCTTGAGATGTGTTCTCAGCTAGGGCAAAAAGAAAATTCTTTGATGCTTGTTGAAAAAATTCCGGGCCTTCTCTCAGAGGCCATCACAGAGTGGCTGCATATCACCATACTATCTTTAAAAAAAACAACTAAAAACAAAGGAACAAAAAGCCTTCTTCTGCAGAATGTTTTATGATGTTGAGTATCAATTAGTAGTATATGTATATGAAAATATAAATATATATACTACTTCCTAACTTCTTCCTGTTTGGACAAGTAGAAGATGGATCAAAAGAACAGACAATTCATGGTGGTTTAAAGCTTTGTAAATTTCAGGATGAAATAGTGCTCTGTACAGTCTTATTCCCTGTGCAGTCCCCAGCTGCCACCTTCCCCTCTGTAAGTCACTGAAGTTTTAAAGTCAAAGTGCCACTTTCCACTAAAGTGAAAAGCAGTTTTCTACAGGTTTGAGATTTAGTCTTTTCCAGGACTTTTACTCAATTTGGTTTGGATACTATTGAAATCTCTGGATTCCTTCCTTTCAAATGAAGTAATGATATTTTAATGACTCATGTCTCATGTTTTGGGTGACCAGTTAGAAACACAGTAAAGGAGCATGATCTGGAAAAAAAAAAAAAAAAAAAAAAAAAAAAAAACCCCAAAAAAACTTATCATCCAGAAAAAAAAAAAAAAAAAAACCCAAAAAAATAGACCCAAAAAACCCACTGCAAGATGTTTTCACAAATATTGAGGAAGGCAAGCCAAAACCAGGGGATTTTTTGCTGTGGAAGTTGTTTTCTGCTCTTCTTAGTACCTTGTTCACTTGCAGATTATACATTGGTGTGTATAATGTAATGTAATTTATGTAATTACAGGCAAATAAATAGTGAGATATAGATGTAAAAAAAAAAAAAAGAATTAAAACTTTTTTGGTAGTTATTGGTTTGACAAGGGAACTAAAACTAGCAAAAGGTTGTAGTAAAAATAGAAAAATATCAATTGCTTTCTTTCTGTGTAGTTATAAGTAACACCGAGAAAAGAAAAGGAACTTTTATATGAATGACAAGCTAAACCAAACTAGGCAGAGTACCAAAGTGTGTGTTGTGAAGAAAAGTGAACTGAAAAAAGCATGTGAAAAAGTATACTCAAAATAAACTCCTAATCTTTTCTAACAGAAAAAAACTTTGGATCTGAAATGCATGCTTTCTGCCTCCAAAAGCTGAGATTTAGATTTCTGTACTGATCTTTTACATAAATAATCATCTCAAAAATAGTAATAGGACAAAATCCAAAAGTGCAAACAAATGAGGGAGAATAAGCTTTAGAAGGAAAATTTTGGAAATTTCTGGAAAGAAGTTATAATTTTTGGACTCATTTCTCCTTTCCTTTGCTAAGTCAAAAGCAGAACTAAAAAATAATTGAAAGATCACTATTTATTTCTCCTTTGTTCTGAAAGTGCTCAATTTCTCTTAAGAGGAAGATTTGCTGATTCATATGGCATAGAAAGCAGAAATGTCCTCAATTTCTGCAGAGTGAAAACATCAGCAATTTTTCAGCATGAAGAGACAGAAAGCTTGACTAAAAATACATAAAAGCACATTTGGAATAAGAGGAAAAACAAGCTAAAAATATTACTTGGATGAACATAACCTATTTAGGTGTTGTACAACCACTGCTAGATTATGTGGTCCCATATTTCCAGTGCTTTTACAAGGTCATCCATTAACTCTGATTTCTTTTCAAAATGTCTCAATCCAACTGTATTCAGCAGAGACGTTGTTTAGATGCACACATTTACCTTTAGCTCTTCAGTTCACTTCATCTCTTGATTGCAACCCTCCTCTCAAATGAGTGACTCATCTATGGTGATTGATATTACCAGTTTGGGAATAGAGTAAAACTCAGCATAAACATTTGAGTTAACTTGAGAGAAGTCATGCAGATTTTTGGTTTTTTTTTATGCCTTCTTTACATTGTAAGGTGAGTGTGGACTTAAATGTGTGTGAGCACTTGGAGACTGCAATCAATGGATACTGGGTATCCATATTGTGTGACTAAAAGGATACAGTTATTTGGATTTTTCTCCTATTTCTTCTCTCCACCATCTCTAATACCAATGGGCAGCTATTTTACAAACATAGATGATACAGTGTTGCAGGGGAAAGTAACTATATTGTTTGGGTTTGATTTTTTTCAATAAGAAATAAGCCCCATCACATCTGGTATCACTTGCAATCTTCTGCTGCATTATAGTGAGCGACACAAACCTCCTGGGGTGCACAAACCTTCCAAATATTTTTAGGGTATCCAGAAATATGAAGAACAAAATAAGGTAACAATTCTGGAAATCCAGTTCAGGAGGTCCTAAAAAGCGGAGTGAATTTTTATGAAGAAAGGAATTCTTGAAGCTCTGAGACTGTTTTTCTAAGTTGGAGGAGCAGAAACATCACAAGCCTTAAAACACACCTGGTCAGACTTTCAGATGCAGAAAGTTGCATGTTCCTCCTCTGTCCCCAAGTAAAAAAGGCTCCTATTTTGAACTAGTTCATACTCAAGCAGCTGTTAAAAATCACATACTCTCTGGTACTCTTCTTGATGTTACTGTCCCAAAAGATGGTGGAATCCCATTCCTAGAAGTCCAGGCCTAAAATAATGAATACTTAAAGTAGTTTTTAGAGGCAGATCATCAAATAGGAAAAATTTATTATCAAAAAAATGTTTGTGTATTAAAAAAAATTCTGATCTTATAAAATATTATTTCCTAGCAAAATTACAACAGCTACCTTCTTGTCAGCGGATGTTTCCACTGGCTGAAGTGTTACAAGCAGTTTAGGAAGCAGAAGTCGTGAAACACAGATGCAAAACTCAATGATTTGTGGTAAATGTGCCAGTTTTCTCCTCATTAATATATCTCTGTTAATAGGGATGATACAGGTTTGTTTGTTTGTTTGTTTTTATTTCCCAAAAAGGAAAAAAGAAAAGGAACAAAACAAATTTTCTGTGTTCAAGAGAAGGAGTGGATTCTATAATGTGGAAGAGAAGTGATCATTATGCTTAAGAATAGTGAAGTTTTAGAGCTGATTGACTACTCGTTGTTGTAGTCTGGCTCTAAAGTGAAAGAAAGCAAATGCAGGCTTAAAAAGGGTGAAAACTGCTTCTTTCTCCCAGGGCCTTGGTTTATTTCGTTTATTTTTTAAGGGTTTTTGTTTGTTTGTTTGTTTGTTTTGGTTTGTTTGTTTGTTTTTTGGTTTGTTTTGGGTTTGTTTTGGGTTTTTTTTTCTTTATTTGTGGGTTTTTTTGTTTGTTTGGGAGGGTTGGATGTTTTTTGTTTGTTTTCATTTGCTTTGAATTTTTGGGGTTTTTTTTTTGGGTATGAAAGGCAGAATTTCCTTATCTAGGAAGGACAAATTATGAAAGGCGTCAAAAGCACAACAGATATATGCATTTCATCCCTCCTAGAACTTAATAGTTCCTGTCTAACTGTGATAGGACCAACCTTAGAGACACACTTTCAATCTTCACGCAGTGCTAAGAAACATACAGCTTGAGATATTTTCTGGGAGATTTCCAGCTCTTCAGGGAAAGGATAATTTTTCAGAATAAATTGAACAAGCCACCTTCATGGTGGTGAGGTAACCTGTTCAGAAAGCCAGAGAAACTTTGAGAACTTACAAAGGCTTGAAACAAGTTCTATTGTGGAGTTTGTTCATTTGTTTGTTTTTCCAAAATGTTCAGCCAGAAGCTACTGTACAAGTTCCACAGAGCCATCCCAAACCACAGCTCTCCAGCCTTCAAGTTGAGAGTTCAGCAAATAACCTCTTTGTAAAAGGTAGGGTCCTTGTACCATCTCAAGGGAACACAAAGTCAGAATGGATTCAGTTTTTCATACATGTGGTCTGGAAATAAAGGTCCTTCATGGAGTATAAACTATATCAATGCAAAGCACTTGTGCTTCTTTCTGATGGATTGTGAAAGTGACAGTATCTCACAAAGTGCAGGGACCAGTCTCCTTCATTTACGCCTCACAGGAAGTAGAAGAAGAAGGATGGCATTTAAAAAACCCAAACAAACAAACAAACAAAAAACCCCAACAAAACCAATAAACCAGCTGCTTTAGGCATTTGCCTCTAGCAAACCAATACTAGTTGCAATAATGATTAGCCATGGTGAATTTCAGACAGTTAAATGAAACCCTAACTCACAAAACCTGAGCTATTCTTCCAGCAGGTCTGTCCTAAGGGAATATCTATTAGACAGCCTGTGAGGTCTAAATCTCTACACATTCAGGAGTAAAGAAGGGGGAAAAAGCTAAATTAAGATATGAAGTAATAGAACCGGTGCACACTGACCCCTTAGAGGGATTTGTTACAAACACAACAGTGCCCAGGACATACATTCCCAGGGGCTTTTGAGACCCTGGCATCAAATAAAGTATCCCTGACAGGTTTCTGGGTTGCCAGGTTTTTTGCTAAAGATACGTACTTAAAGTTTTATCCCTGAGTCTCCTGACACAAACAGAAAAAAATGAAAGGAAGAAAATACAACTGAAGCAAGAGACTATTGAGAAATTTTCTGTGGAGATGTTATCTTCATGATGAAATCCTGGCTTACAGGAGTTGGACAGTAATGTTAAGTGGCAAATCATGATGGCTGAATCCACTTCTGATTGTCAGTTGCCAACAGATTTTTGGGTGACAAGAGGAATTCAATCTGACACTTTCAGAAGCATGACTGCCAATTTTGTGGGAAGTATGTTTTGCCTCCTAATCCTCAACTTTATCCACCGTCCTTCCCAGACAGGACAGTTTTCAAAAAAAGCTGGGGAGATCTCCTTCAGTGTTCCAGTGATATTCACCTGTAATCCCCAGCAGGTTTTTCTGGCTTGCTGAGTATATATCTATAAACATCAAACAGATTGCACTTATTTTTTTTCTCACAGAAGTATTAGGAGTCTTGGAGTGATTTGTAGAATATTCTCTTGAAACTATTACATCAAATTGATGGAGGAAGTAAAAAGATTAGTCTCTGTAGTTTTAATCCCTAAACTGAAGGGAGGTATTCCAAAGCACATGTACAAAAATACAGTAACAAACAGCAATATATAAACACTTATATTTTGGATTTTGATTGCAATTGATACACACTCCTAGCATACTTCCCCAAATCAGATGTTGTCTTCAGATCACTTATACTCTGTGGAAACCCTGAAAGTGGAAGATGGATGGGTCAAAATACATTCACAGATTTACATTTTGGAGTCTGTTTAACTGATATTCAGCTGCTTCTGACAAAAGAAACTTTACAACATTTTAAGCAAACCATTGACATAAGGAATGCTTACCATTGGCAAATTTCCTGATATCTCTTTTTAATTCTGGCATCCATTAAGGTTTTTATTTTTTATAAAAAATCAGAGATTCTCTGTTATTGGATAGACATTTTCAAGATTCAGCTGGTATGTATATTTACTGGAAATGCCAATAACCTCTATGGGGGAGTAATAAAAACACAGGAACACATCTTTCCTAGTTTTTAACTCAAAATATTATGTAGTTACACATTCACAGATTGAAAATTATCAAATGGTCAATAAAAATCCACATTTTATTTATCATTCCTATAAAACCAAATTAAAATTCTTTCCCTTCTTCAGACTGTTTCATATGTAAATTTCATCTATATATTTTAGATGTTTGAATGTGTAGAATGACTAGCAGAAAGAAAAAAAAAAGCATATGAGAATGCCAAAAGCTATGATGCCTTGATATTTTAAAACAATTATGTCTGCAAAAAATAACACATAGGACCATGTGTAGGTCTATTCGTGGGCAAAAACTGAAAACTATAATGAGCCAATTTTTTTTTTTTTTTTTTTTTTTTTTTTTTTTTTTTTTTTTTTTGGTGAGGTTTTATGGGGATAGAGGGCTTGGTGGAAGATAAGAAAGAGTGTTGTGGAGAAAGTCTGTTATTTGAAAAGATGAAAGTGTACTAGAAGGTTTTGAAATATTACATCACTCTTTCCCAATTTGAACTTTAGGCAACATATTGACATTAAATCAATTTGGTAATATGAAAGGGCTTCACTTAAGAAAGGGAGAAATCTAAACTGAGATTGAAGTCTCCCTCGACCACATCTTACTTTATTCTTAATAGCAATAGAGTCAAAAAAGACTGTCAAGAACAAAATCCCAGAAGGGAGTAATTTTGTTTTCCTTTGAAAATTTCTGTGTTTATGAAGACATTGTATGGGTTTCTGCCTTTAGAATAATAAGTAAGCTTTGTTTAGGAGGAAGGTACAGAGCGTGCCAGGAAACAGGAATTAGTCTCTTTAGTTATGGAATTTATTTTGAGTTGTAGTGATGGTGAAATTGAAGCAACTTCTCAGCTATGGTCAAACTGAGAGAGAGGTGAAGTACTGCATTCCCAGCCTCATAGCAAACATCTGACAAGTAGAAATAGTTTATGAATAATAGCTAATACAGTATGCTCAGCTTTCTTATTTCATCTCCCTCCTTGTGTTATAAATCCACACTGGCATGAATATAATTTTTACTTTCTAAGCCTCCTGGGGAAGAGAAATAAATAAAAATTAGCATTTGAACAAAAGAATCGATTTGAGATCTGCATTAAATGCTTTGTATTCACTGTGTGATGGATGTACTGCCCCTTTCTTGCTGCTTAGGAGTTATTTAAAGGTCCAGCTGAAATGAGTTTCATAATGAAGGAATATATGAAAACAAATACTGCAAAGAGCCATTGTGCTGTCCCTCTATCTGACTTACAGGAGTAAATGTAGTAAAGTGAAACATGAGCAGGAGGATACTAATGAGACATTGACAGGAGGAATGATAAGTAAAGCAAGACTGTCAATAGAATCTTAAGAAAACAATGACATCAGGACAAGCACAAGCCCTTCACTTGGTTTTAGGGAGTTTTCCCTTTTTTTCTTTTTCCTCGCTGGAGGTTTGCCTACTTGAAATGTTCTGAGGATCTTGAAATGCTGATCATTCATGTCTTATAAAAGCAAGACCAAATGGGACTTATCTTCATTTCATTAAAGTAATTGCAATTTTATTTTTTCCAGGACACTTCCTAACTTTGCAGCTAAGGACCACTTCTATATGATCTCCATCTATGTTATTGGAGTTATTTGCTAAGAGATCTCAAAAAGGAGAAAAAAATTAACATCAAAAAGCATCTAGAGGGAAAACAATTGAACTGCAAATAAGATAATTTAATTCTTCATTCATGTTTCCTATAGGAAAAATGTGAAATTCCCTAGAAAAAAATAATCAATAAATAATAATAAAAAAGTAATGTTAAAATACAAAGTGAAGGATTAAAATGTATGGAATAATTAAAGAAATTAATTTCTTTCCCTTCATTAAGAGAAGCTTGTGTATAGAAATAATGATGAAATGGTGATTAGCTACCCAGAAATTCAGTGATAAAAATAAAGTTTATTCAGAATAAAATTGTGTAAATTGATAGTACAGATTAATGTATAGGTCTATACCCACTCAAAAGCACTGAACCTATCTGTGCAAAAAATAGTAAATGGACTAACTCTAGGGAAATATAACATTTCCATCAGTAATGGCAGGAAAATAAGGAAGACTGACTAAACATTCAAGTAGAGAAGGTGAGGAGTTACTGTTAGGAAGGCTGGAGGCAGAGCTGGTGGGGAGTTGCATTCCAGGAGTACATCCCCATCCTGTGCATTAGTGCTGCTGAATGTCCCTGTCATGTCACATGGTGAGGAAGTAGGCTTAGTCCGTACTTGTGTTCCAGTCCATGCTGAAAGGAAGAACAACAGAAACAAAACCAAATATAGATTATTGAATTATTATGGATTTCTGAGAGCTGAAAGTGATCATGGAACAGGAAGTGGAAAAGGGAAACCAGGTATTGTCGTCCACACCCATTTATTTCATTTGGAAACAGCTGGACGAGAAGACTCTTTAAACATTTTGTGACGTGCCTTGAAAGAGGTGTTTCCAGACTATTTCCTTTTGAGAAAATAATCAGTTCATTGCCTTTCATCAGGCACTCAAGACAGAGGGCAAAAATCAAGATCCTATTATTCTGAGAGGGTCATTGTAATTCTTTCCAGCCCATTAGGCACAAATATATTTGTAGACAAACCCATAACTGGAGAACATCACTGAGGATTTCACTAATTAATGTAAAACCAAAACTGTGCTTTATTAATACCATGTAAGCTGCAAAATTGCTCTTTAATCAAGCATGGGGAAAGACTTGTATGTTTTGATTTATATCTATGATAAAATTTTTCAGTATAAGGTTTTAAAGCCTACATATGATCTATATGGATGTAAAGAAAACCCAAACAGAACTAAATCAGAGAATGAAGTGCCTTTGTCATTCCTGCTGGAGAATTTCCTGCTAGAGGAAAATATTGATGTTGTGGTGTCCAGGGGACCAAATTTGATAAAACTGTTGTCCTGATGAGTTTTCAGCCACACACTCTCCCCTCCATGAGAATCTTCATCTCCCATTTTATCTTCAGTGTCCAAGACCATGTTTAGACATTGCATGGTTTATTTGGTGTAACCTGCCTTAGCAAATCTGTGTTAGGCATAAACTATGAATCAATTTTTTTCCTAACCCAGAAATTTGAAAGGCTACACTAGGAATAATATATTAGAATCACTATTGTTTAGGCATAAAAATAATCTGCTAGCATGTTGTTTTCAAAATAAGGTACATAAAATTACAGTTAGTTTATGGTTATCAATTTACAATTGCTATAACAAGTCATTAATTTAAAAAATCACATTAAAGTGCACCACATGAGTTTTGAAGCCCTAGCAAACATAAATGCATATTAAATGGAGAAAATTAAAGCGTTATTTTGAAAAAAAGACACAATGCTTTTTTGCTCTTATGACATCAGAGCAGTGACGTTGATAAATGAGTTAGGGTCTTCATCTCATCTGCCCAGACCATATACCCTATGGGATATGATGTTTATGGAATTACTCATGGCAGCTCCAAAAAATATTTGTTTCTTCTTAACATGATTCCATCAAAGGAATTAATAATGATTTATCACTTATTGTAAGGATGTATTCCTTCAGAAAAACTGAAAATAGAACACTTGATTATGGATTGTACATATTCCTCACATATAATTTTGACAGTATTTCCATTGCTTTTCATTCTGTTGAGTCTGACTTCCTTTTTTCTTCAGTTTTTTCCCTCCTGCTGGTTTAATTTGGCTGATGTTAATGTATCTTTTGTCTGAGTACTGTATACCTGTACAGAAATTATAACTGGTTATTTTTCTTTTCTCCATTATTTCATGGATGTGAAAAACAGGGGGTTGGTAAATACTTCAGTGAAACTGATCAGACATTGCAAGGTCCTGTCCTTTCCTCTAGCACCCTGACTGCAGGTATGACAGCTGTGTTTCTTTGATACTTTTAATATTTTTCTTTCAAAGTTTAAAAACTTTGAAATTTTTTCCGAAACTTTCCAAATTCATCCTGGTATACAAGATATTCAGATAACTTATTTGATATTATATCAGCTTTGCAACTAAAAGAAAAGCTGCAATCCAACTATTTTACAGGAAAATATGGCAATGAAAGTGGATATGTAACAACTATTAACCATTTTGGAGTCCAAATAAAGATAGAATCCTAAACTTTAAGTAGGTTAAAATATGAAGTTTTCTTTAGTGGGGAATCTTTCAACTGTCAGCAAACCTGTCTTTGTGCATTTGAGGTATTCTGATCTATAGTAAGAGCTGTGAAACCACAGGCTCCACAGACAGAGCACATATTTGAAAGTTGTCATATCTCACTGTGTTGCATTACCCTTATGACTGTAGCATGGTTTTTGAATGATTCTTGTCCTTGCTGCAGTTGCTGAACTGTGTCACAAAATCTTGTACAGACTTATCCTAGAAATGGAGATGTAGCTAAACTAAATTACAGCTGCATTTTCAGCTGTACTTCTATAATGTTTCTCATCAGTTCTCATCTAGGTCTTGGTATTCATCTTCTGTCTTTGAATTTATGCTATACTTTTAAGGCCCATGGAGCAGGAACAACATTTAATATATGTTTATATGCAAGAAATTAAATAAAATCTTATGACGTGGCCTTGTATCCAAAAATAAATTTTTGAAATATTGAGGGGAAAAAAAAAAAAAAAGAAAATAGTAGTAATCACAATGAATAACCAGACTGATTAAAATGTAATATTACTCTGTGACTGCATGTTGAACAGTGAAAAATTGTTCCTAAAAGTTTAACCAAACAAACACCCTTCACACAAACACAGAGTCATTAAAGACAGGAACAACAGACAAGGAGATTTCAGAGCATAAATTTGTGCTCCTTAAATTTGTATATAGCTTCAGTATTTCTGTATGATATTTGGAAATCTGTCTCTGTTATCCCTATCACATGGTGCTTGAACATCAGGAAGAATAGTCTGCACTTACACAGTACATTTTCCTCAGACATCTTTAAATGCTCTACAGGCATTAAAGCACTGAATCTCAAATATACTGTCTGAGGCTGAGAATCGTTGTCATTTCAATGATTCCACTTATCTATTTTGTAATTGTACAGTTTTCACAGAAAATCTGTAACTTATTAACACTGAAATCTAACAATACAATCTGTTAGTCCTAAACTTTTCTTCAATAAAATCTAAGTTCTATATTATTGGTATCATTAATATTACATCTGTCTTTACTATAATTTTAAGCATAGTTTATATAATAAAGAATGTGAAGCAAACTATTACATGAATATCAACTCTGTTTTGGAAAGAGAGATGTCCTAGTCACTGCCCTGCATTGATTTTTAACAGTTCCTATAGCTGCATGTTTCTGTAGAGCTTCAGTTTTATTTAATGTCTTTTTTTATTTACTGTTAAGGAATACCAAGAAGACTTTTTTAGATACAGATTCTGTCATATGAAATTTTTGTTTAAAGACAGTAGAAGAAAGCTTATAGTGATATTTAGAAAAAAAAGCCCTTGAGTTTGCTGCATTAGAAAATCAATATGGTTATCTAGTTTTTTATGTCTAAGATGGAAAGCATAGAATCACTTTCAATCATTAAGATAGTTTCAGCAAAAGAATATGAAATAGCACCTGTTTGTCATAGGACATGTGACTTTTAATTTTTTTGTGTGTCTTATACATTTAAAATATTTTGCTTTTCTTGTTTAGTTTAATCTTACCTGCATAGCTTCCAGTAAGCAATGCATTTTCTGAAGACAACAGTTATGTGTCAGAAAGTTTTTTCAGGCCTGGGACCTGTTTTGAAAACAATGAGATGTGCCATAAAATGTGGTTTAGGCCCCTGACCCAAACCAATGTCATAAGCTTCCATGGAGAACAATCAAATAGGCTCCTCTCTTTCCTAAAACTGCACATCTTATGTTAATTGTTTGTGACCTTGTCTGAAAATAATAAGTCTATTCCCCATTCTGCTGAAGGAAACAGAATTGCAAAAGACTTCAAGTGGCCTCAATGCATACTATGAGAGTAAAAAGTCCTGATACTTGGTGAATGCAACACGTGCCTGCTAATGACAGCTAAATTTAAATACTCCCCCCCTGTTTGAATACCAGCCTTAACTCCCTTACTCAGCTTGAAATCAATTAAATTAATTAACTTCAGAACATTAATTCCTAATTTACTGCAGCCTTCCTGTGATATGAGTGAAGCCTGGATTCCTCCTCAGTAGATAATATCTTTCAGCTAACAGCCTTGGGCTTTTGGGACACCTTATGCCCTGACTGATTTACTGTGCTTTTAAGTTTGTTGATGTTTCATTCATTTTCACTTTCAAGCTCAAATGCTCGAAGGTTCAGATCCTACAATACCTACACCCTTGGCTTTTAAGGAGTTTAAAGGACTGGTAGCTTAAATAAGATTTGAGAGTCTTTGAGATTTGAGGAATGTGCAGATGAAGCAGAGCTATGTTGCAGCAGGAAATACACCTTGGCACAGTAGCTGATGCCTGTGCTTTTGCATCCACCTACACAGGTGGATAGCAAGTGCAAAGTCTTGTCAGGGCAGCATGACCCTTCCTGGCTATTAAGTCCAAGTAGCAGTGGATGCAGTAGCTGGTAAAAATATGGACTCTGAGAACCTTTGTAATAAAAAAGTCATGTTGCATAAACACAAATGGGCATCTTGGGACTGTTTACTAACAGATTTTGTTCTTTCCAGAGCTGTTGGGTTTCCTTCCTGGTCTTAACCACCAAGTTTTTTTTTCTTTGTTTGACTCCTGAGTCAGACAGTGGAATATATATTATGCAAAATAAAATAAGTCATTGAGAGAACTGGTGAATCCACTTCTTTGTGTCTAATTTTTGCATTGTCCTAGAACATTCCGAGAACAACCTGCACATGTTTAAAAAAGAGGAACACAAATTTGGGCATCATTGTAATAAAATTTCAGATCATTCTGAAAAGTCTGCATATTGGTTTCTCTGCGATAGGCAGATAGATATACACAGGGCATCAATACATCTGTTAAAATAGTGTTACAGTGCTTAAAGTGTCATTGTTTTTGTAGTCTTTGGAAGCAAAGTTATGTTTCATAACAATCTTATGAGGAAAGTGAGTGTTATCATTGTTTCTGATGCTTTAATCCCAGAGAGATACAACAGCAGTTTCCAAACTTGAGCTTTTTTAAAATAACATCTTGCGTTTGTTCTGTAACTATTATATTAGCAGCCTAAGGAATAGAGGTTGGAATTGCCTCTGTGTCTCTTCCTTTCGTAGCTGTTGCAGAGGTTTAGTCAGCATTGTTTGTGCCAGTGTGCTATGACTGCTTAGTGATGACTGTTGAAGCATCATCAGAGGGTGCCAGATATACTTCTCAAAAGACACTTACCTAGATCATTTTTTCTTCTCAAAAGACACTTACCTGGATCATTTTTTATTTGGTAGGGCATGTGTTTACAATCTGTTGTCTTTTGTACTTGAGGATCAGAAAGGTATAAAAACATCCATTCCTGTTTTTACTGGTGGGACGTTTCAACAGGCTTAGACTCCTGGTTTTAAGCTTCTCTAAGTAGTCTAAACTTCTTCAAGCAGTCCTGTTCTGAATCTTTGCTGGTTCCCACTTAACATTGATTCAGTTTCTGACTCCCAGGTTGCCTACAATTCTGTGTAGTACAGCCAAAGTTTTTTATCATTCCAAGGGACTTTAGGATCATCAGCATGCAGGTCTTCCTGTTTGTACCTTTTATCTGACAACTGTCCATAATGCCATCTTCAAGGAGATGTCATCATACCCACTATTGTGATTCTGTGACATCTATTGATTCCCTGCTGCCAGTTAAAAGAGCCTTGAATTATCTTTGAGTGCTACAGCTCTGCAACCCTTCATTCTGCAACAAAGGATCTCACCTTCAGGTTATAAACCAGATGAGGATTACAGACATTGAATAAAAATGAAATTAAATTGCTAACAAAGTGGGCAAGATTTGTTTGGAAAAAACATTTGTAAATCCAGAAAAGAAACTCCAATGTTATCCATGTCCTTGTACTTGTCAAACATTATAATTAAGACAAGAAGTATAATTTTGGCTAATTTATATAAAATATTTTAATGGTTTGAGTTCTGTCTCCATTTTATATTCAGACATTGCTCTATGATGTCTTGAATTCACATTAATTTTAAGAAACATGGTAATTATTATCCAAATCCATCAACTGTTATTCACTTGAGCAACTATTTCCATGAAAATTATTTGTTAAAGACAGTAAAAGCTATTGGTTTGAATTTATTTTAAAGAAATGTCTGATGAAAAAGAGCTTGTAGCCATAAGGCCAAATGTACAACTAGATGAGCAATGTCTTCATTAAAATATTTGGTAGTTTGAATGCAGATGTTTAGAAAAACCATGTGACACTTTATGCAAAATTGCCTGTGTTATTCTGGAAGCTCTTTGGAATAGTCATATTTTAAAGGGTCTTTATGGGAAAAAGTTCACTTCAAATAATTGCAGCAGTTTTTGTACATGTATAGCCTAGCATGAGGTCAGGCTATAGAAATATTATATTTACATGTAAAACATAAACAAGACTAGGGCACAGTACTAGTAAAATACTTAGTATTTATAAGTGTCTATTTAATTTTTATTGGTGCCTTTTTTATTTAGAATTGCTGTGTGTGAAATGGAGCTCTTCAAGGTGATATCTTTGTATGGCTGAGAGGACAAAGCATTCTGAACAGGCAGTATGAACTGCAAGTTTTGCTCACTTTGTTATTAATTTGCTTATATTTTATTCAACATTATTGGAAATTTCCCCCCCAGCTAGTATTAGAAGCCATCAACACAACCAGTGGCAAGCAACACTTCCCCTTAGGCTCATGCTATTAAAAAACATGTTAATGCGCAGTGACAGTGCCCTTAGATCACTACACCTACAGGACTCTGTAAGAGTAAAGTAAGACTAAAAATAACTTAAAACCACAGCAGATCCAGGGATAACTTCTGTCATGGACAGATACAGCCTGTGCCACTTGGACTTAGGGAAATAGTGCCAGTCCCTGTTTTACTTGTCACTGTAGATATAGTCTCACCTTTACACTATTAATCCCATACTTAGAGGCCTGTGGTTACTTGTGGACTAAAGTTTTGTTGTATTTCAAAGAGGAGAAATAGGAAACAGACTCTTGAAATGAGTATATAGCCAGTATCTCAGGGACAAAGTATACATGCTCCATCTGCTTTTTAATAGGGTTGTTAAAGAAATCACTTGCTTGCTTATGAGAAACAGAAAAATAGTTTGTTTGAGGAAATAAATATATTCAGTCAATTTTACATCTGAGCCAAATAGGATACTCCCAGGTAACTTGAGGTATATGTTCCATGGAGTTGTTATAAAAGAATTTTAATTGATTTTTTTAAAAGTTTTATTCTCCATGTATTTATTTTTATTACATAATTTATGTCCAAATATTCTACTGAAGGTAAGTGCCATTTTCCAGGCAGATATGTAGGCTGAAGAAATAATTCAGACTCTTTCTTATCTGAGGTTTCATTACACCTAGGGGGTGACCTAGTTCAACCCTACTTAATTTTTAATATCTCATGAAAACACTGCCCAGGGTGTATGGCTGAATGCACAGCAAAGAACTGAGTTGGCCCATGATTTGTGATTAAAATTATATTTAATATAAACAAACAAGTACAGATGAACTTGATCAGAAAAAGAAGAATGAATAGAGCAGCTTTTAGCCGGTCTCTGAAGTGAGAGAATGCTTCCAGCTGCTTATCATGCTCTCTGGGCTTAATTGAGTTTCTGACCAATTTACCTCTGCTTTTAATTGCGCCTCAATGTAGTAATCCAAAATCCTTATTTATTCCCTTACTCTCAAAATGTGCCACTGGTTACCATGAGAGTGTACCTATGGCAGAGAATCACATCAGAACTGTTAGAACTGTTATGGTGCAGATATCAGAAACTATTATTTTACATAATTTTTGAGAAAGCCTTTCTGTTATTCACTTGTCAGAAATTTTGCTTTAACTTCCTTGTCTTTCCTTTTTGTAGAAATATTTTTAAAGTAATGTTGGGCTTTGATCCTTACAGGTTCCTCCCAACTCAGGATGTTCTATAATTCTGTATTATGTGTTCCTACATATTTATGGTCCATAATGACATTACTATGCAGGTAGTGATTTTGTTTGAAGGGGATTAAGAGAGGCTTTGGGGAAAGGGTAGCATGGAAATCCTGGTTTGATTTTGATTCAGGTGTTTTAATGCATGTCACTGCAATGAGCTAAGTGCAGACAATGACCTCTTGCTGCACAACCCCATCATCCACCCTCCCCCTCAAAAACCCCAACCTCATTTCTCATAAATAAATTGGAAAGATGAATAAATTATTATCAGTACTCTTAAACCATCCTGGCTTTACATGACTTATCAAAGTCTTCCTTATCAACTACTGCTTTTCACTGTATTGGGAGAAAGAGGGTGAAAGAAAAGCAAACAAGCAAAGAGGCTCCACACTAGCCCGAGGCTGAAGTAAATGTATTTTAAAATTATGCCCAGCCACTGTGACAAGAGCAATGTGCTGTAAAGGGGTTGGCAGCATCCAGCTGGAGGAATTAAATCTTGCTTGTCTGGCAAACACTTAATAACTTTTTGCAGTGATGATGGAAATGATTAATCCAGATTTGCCTGTAGTATGTCTGTTACCAAGAAAAGCATATTTAGGAAGTGTTTTTTTTTTTTTTTTCTCCAAACCAGTTGGGTACATCCTAACTGTAAAGAAACAGAAAGTACAAAGTACAGTGAAATAAAAGTTTTCCAGTTTTGGCATAGAATTGATATTTTCCAACTCTTGGATACTACACAGTGCTACAACTGAGAATCTTTCACTGAACAGAAGACCCAGGGATCAGAGTTTACATCATTGTAACTTAAACACTATTTTAATTATATTAGAAAATTAAATTATTTCTACACCCTTAGTAGTATGTGATTTCTCTTCCTGTAGGAATCTTAGGTAAATTCTAACAAAAATTTCTCACTCATGTATTATGAACCTAGAAGGTGAAAAACAGTTCTTACACCTTGTGTGGATAAGGCCTCTCATTTTAGACTAGGTGACCTTCTTATTACACCATCATTGCTAAAATCATATTCTAAACATTGAGGGAACAAAAAAGTGTTAAAAGCCCCCAAAATATCTGTAAAATATTTCTGGTACTTTTATCACAATGCTACTGTGCTTCAGGTACTTAACTTTTAAAACAGGTGTCTTTAATTTTCTTTCTATTAGATCTGTGGGCATTTGGGAAAACAAGCTTGGAGGGTTGGTTATCTTTTGTTATATAAATAAATTCCTTAATTAATTTAATTAAATGAAGCTCATAAGACATAGCAACAGCTTAATTAGAAGCAATGGAGAAAAAAAAAATAAATAAATGAGGCCAGTGTGAAAATAAATCAGAAGAAAGACACTACAGAAAATACAAACAAACATCCCTACAATAATCCAAATATTAGGCTGAGTGTAGCTAGTGCCCATGAGAACAGGCAAATGGTGAGATCACATTTACACTTTCTGGGAGCTTGAAGTTTGGAGCTTGCAATGGCAATGTGGACCAAGTATAAGACTGAGAACAATATTTGTGCTGAGCTTTGGGATACATATTTAAACAAATATAAATGTAGATTTTTCTTTCTTGATACATTCCTGGCAAGGGAAATCATTGTGACAAGGACTTATTATAGACTTTATTTAGAGAGTATAACTGTAAGGTGAACTTAAATTCAGGGTAGAAAAGAGAACTCAGTTTTCCATACTGATACAAAACCCTTTAGTAAATATTTTGTGGCACTTCTTTCCAGAGGTAATATTTACTTAGATAGGAAAGTGGAACTTTGGATATTGATAGGTCCGCCAACGGGAGGTCAACTTATTTTCTGTGAGTCTTAGCACGTGAAATTTAATTGCCTGTTTATAAAAAGTGCTTTGGGAACTGAAGTTCTCATGCTTGGTTGATTATTTCTGGTTCTCCAGCACAATTTTCAGCCTGTACACTTGTGTCAGCATAACTCTTTGTGGGACTGTGTTGAAAAGCAGATTCATTAAATGATCCAGGTTTAAAAGAAGCATCCAGAAGTGCTTATTTATTTAATTCTGATCATGATTTGAATGATCTGGTTTATATTAAGGCTCTTAAAACTGTTATAAGATGAAGAGGTAATAAACTGATACTGGAATAGGATTGAACAGTTGGGAGTGAGATTTTTGGGGATTTGTAAAGCTAAATTGTCTACCAGGAATGTTTTGAACAAATGTACAGAAACATTTTTATAGTTGCTGGAAGGGATTTCCCTATATTCTACCTATATTCTATCAGGTGACAGGCTGCCAGTTATAATATTAAATTTTCTGTATTATTACTGAATGCACCACTTTCATAGAAAGAAAAAAAAAACAAACAACAAAACAAAATAAGTAAAGGAAAACCTATAATATTTCATTTTCTCTACCTACAGATACCTTTTGAAATGATTGATGTGATTCTTTAAAATCAAAGACTTGATTTGATTAGAACTTTCAGTGTCTCTGAAATGCAAATAGTTCTAAAAATTTTAGCTCTTAAAAATGAATAAATGAACCGATAAGTAAATTGTTAGTCTTGAATGTGGGTTTTTTTGTAGCAGCATTTTTCTCCCAGACAGATCCATGGGAAAGTAAAATTGCCAATTTATTGCACTGCATCAGAATAACATCAGTCAAAAATAAAACTACTCCTCTCCTCTCCTCTCCTCTCCTCTCCTCTCCTCTCCTCTCCTCTCCTCTCCTCTCCTCTCCTCTCCTCTCCTCTCCTCTCCTCTCCTCCTCTCTCGAACTTCCTCTCCTTCCTCGAATCGCCTCTCTCGAACTCTCCTCTCCTCGAATTCCTCTCCCCTCTCCAGACTCTCTTCTCTCGAAACTTTCCTCTCCTCTCCTCGAACTCTCTCTACTCTCACGAACTCTCTCTCCTCTCCTAGAACTCCCCTCTCCGCTCCTCTCTTAGCCCGAAACTCTCTCTCTCGCGAACTTCCCTCCGAACTCTCCTCTCTCGAACTTCCCGAATCTACTTCCCGAACTCTCCTCGAACTCTCCCGAATCTCTCTCTCCTCTGAAAACTATCCTTCCTAGAACTCTATCTCCTCGAAACTAGCCTCTTCCTCTCCTCCTTCCTTTCCTTTCCTTTTCCTTTGCCTTTCCTTTCCTGTGCCTTTCCTTTTCCTTTTCCTTTTTCCTTTCCTTTTCTTTTCTTTTCCCATTGTCCTTTCGGGTCCTTTCCTTTTCCTCCTTTTTTTCCTCTGGAAAGTACTAAGTCTAGACAAAGAGGGAACATGGTGATAAAGCTATATAGCACCTAGGGCAAGAAAAGGAAAATAAAGAAGTGAATACAACCTAGATGTAGAATGAAGGACAGCAGGACCATTGCTAACTAGCAGAGGGCAACCAGTTAAAATGTCATATTTTGGCACCAGTGCCCCAAAGGTTTTTTAGTAATTGCTCTGGAGGACCAAATTCCTGAGCCATGATACAGTATTTGTTCAATTAAAGCTAATAATAAGATGCATCTATGGTGATATGAAAGCACATTGAGGTCTGATAACATCAGTGCCAAAAGAGACATATGGATACTAATGGTAGAGGTTTTCTTTTCCCAAGTTAGTGTTTTACATGGTCACCAAGAGATTCTTAAGATCTTTCCCACTAGGCAGCATGGAAGATACTCCTAATAATACTCACAGCAGAAATTAGTTCAGCAGGCAAAATAATTCAAGTAAGTAGGGTTGGAGTTTTTTGTTTCTGTGTCTGGTATTTCCTTTCTTGTACTGCTAACTTGAATTTCAGGTTTTAATTAGAGCAAGAGCTCAATCAGAATTCATCTGAAATTGCTGTGCTGCAAAGCAGAAACCTAAAAATTGTGCTTTTATCTGGACTGATAAATCCCTTTATGTTGTCCAAAATTTGAGTAATTTGGCATACAATATCTGTATATTTCTGGTGTGATTTTTCAGACCAGGGTTGAGATTTAGTTTATGCCTGAATTTACTCCCTATTTTCACAGGTAATGCACTGATCCTGTCCCACTCTCCTTCTTACTTCTTTAGTGCTTGGGTCAGGAAAAGAATGAGATGTGGGTGCAGGCATAATAACTCTGGTCTTTGCAGGAATGAGGTGGTACAGTGGTGTTGCCTTGCTATTAACACTCTTTGTAAGCATTTGCTGTTTTCCATTCTGTTCCAGAAAAAAGACAAACAGGTCAGGTTAAACTATGGGTGAAGAGAAGTGGGAAATTGTTTGCATACAAATATGTTGCCCTGGCTGGCTGGTTTTGATATCTAAGCAATTTTTTCCCTCTGTTTCCATTTAGAATCAAGAATTTCAAATTAATCACCTGTGATATACACTGACCTGGCTGATTGTACTGGAACAAAAATGAGGACAAGGCCTCCCACAGGGAGACTAGATTAGTGTCCTTTACCTCTCCTCCAAGCCACTCTTCATGCCCTAATCTCAACAAAGTAAGGTTAGGACTACAGGATCAGAGTGCAAGCATCATGTCAGCAAGACCTGTGTTCCAGATGCTGCATATTACAGAGAAATGTAGAGCTGTCTGTTCTTTAAAGTCCAGCTTTGTCACATTTATCTGGTAGAACTCAGACACTGAACACCATATCAGCTTTCTGGTATAAAAGAAGTCAAAAGGAGGTTCTGGCTATGTTTAAGGGTCCCCATGCATGGAATAGTTTTTAATCTAACCCTTAACCACTCTAATATATAACTAATGCAGAATTACTGTAGTTAAAAATGTAAATTAATTAAATTTTAAAATAATCATAACAGAATCACACTGGTGTGACAATACCAATCTAATTATAATGGTATATTTCCCCATATAAGCACTAACTGTTACTTTCTTTTTTTTTTTTTTTTTTTTTTTTTTTTTTTAAATTTACATAAGAAACATATTTAAAAGCAACACTTGTACAATATGCTTTTCCAGGAGTTTCATATCACATACACAAATTCCCTGTTCCCATATTACTCCATTTTATGTTCAAATTGTCTCTAAACATGAAGAATGAAAACAGAATTTCAGTTCAGTATATAGTATGGCTTCTTTGTCAGAAGTGTCACTAGTAAAACCTAACAATAATTTTCTTTTTTCATCAAAGGTTTGGAGTGCAATCATCTCACGTTAAAATCAATACAAATTTATACATGAAATTGTAGTGATGAAAACTCTCTTAAACCTCTAAACTTTCATCTCCTTCTAATAGTGTTCATGGTATTATCTACCTAATAAATTCTTTCTTGAAAAGGGTGAATCCTTAAGGTCTAAAGTATGTCTTGAGAGCTGTAGCAGTTCAAATAACTTCAGGTTTTTTGGAAGTTAATATGTGTGTTTTGTGAAGTAAAAAGCTCTGTAATTTAAAATTCTGGTATATTCTTATATTTTTTCATGTAAAACCACAAAAAAGCATACCAGAAATGAGGATGGGGGGATGGATGTGGACTGACAGATCAAACTGATCATGAATTATTTACATGAAAAAAATGGAGAGATAATTTTAGTCACATACTGATTGCAGTTCTGTCTAATCAGAACTCAAGGGTTTTTTGGTTTTTGTTTTTCGGGTTTTTTGGTTGTATGTTGTTTTTGTTTGTTTGTTTTGTTTTTCATGAGACTTGGAAAGTAAGAAAAGGGTCATAATGGATCCAACATTTCTTTATATTTGTTTGCAATCAAAGTGATGGTATCAACATAATATCTTTGGACTTTAAATCTACTCAGTCACTATATAAATGGATTTGACATGCATAGTCTGCTGCTAAGATTTATGGTGAACATTTATTAAAGTATTAAGAAGCAATGAAGCTGTTCAGGGTTGTGCTACTATACAATTTGCTTCATATTTACCAAAAGGAATGCATAAACATAGTAAGGATTTCAGCAACTAAATTTAAAAATACTTTTTCTCCCAAATGCTTGCATTGCTTTGGAAATTCTTACATGACCAGATTGGGGGTAGGTGGCAGAGGAGGAAGGGGGAAGAAGCACATTCTACTATGCTAGAACTTAAATTGAATTTAGGTAGATTAAAATATTTGCTTTAATATGGATACTTTCAGTATTTAAGGTATTTAATGTCTTAAAATAATATGTGAATTAAATATTCTGAGCTATGCCCATAAAAAGATTTAGGCTCCTAAACCTGAGATATTGGTCAGTTCTCAGTTTAGCTGCTATGTGGTTCTGGCAAATGCCCATATTCCAATATTCCAACATCTCCTCTACCTCTTAATGAAGTTCCTTGAGTGCCTAAAAATCTGCTTCTGAATGCTACCAAGAGCAACTCAGTCTACACCATCTAAGGATGAATTCATGCTTACACATTTTCTTGGGCAGGAAAAAAATTCTTCCGCCTTATGTAGGGATCACCTACTCTGTCTTCAGCGGTGACTGCTCGTGGGTGCCTAGGAGAGCCTCTAAGCATTAGAGAAGTGGGCATTACCACCTCCCTTTCTGCAACACTCACTAGTTCTTCAGCAATTTGAGGTACAGAGACTTACTGAATTTAATTTTGTCTTGTATTAAATAGCTCTTGATGTGCATGTTTTACTTCCAGACTTTTTAAAAAAGCTTTTGAAGCGTTTCAACACTCAAAAGATTACTTTTAAACTATTGAACAGATTAAAAAGCTGTTGCATCAAAAAGTATTTCTATTCATTCATTTGGAACTTTCTATGATCTTGTTTTCTTTTTTTTTTCTTTCAGCTATGACTCCTATTTATTGTTTCCATGCCACCACCAACTTTACAGACCTTCATCATGTTCCCTGCTCATCCTTCTCTTCCAGATGGGAAACTATAAATTCCCTTTTTTTCGTCATACAAAAGCCATACCAAATCTTTGAACTCAATCACTTCCAGACTTCTTTGTATCTTTTTCCATTTTAGCATATTCTTTTGAAATAGAAAGGCTAGAACAGAACATGTATTCCAGATTCAGATGTACCATGGATTTAACCATGGCATACCAAGGCTCCCTCTTTTGATTTTTCTTCCGTTTGAAATAGCTCTTGGCCTTCTATTTGCCTTCTCAATAATTATTCATATCTTTATGCTTTCTGGAATTCATGATTATAAATCCATATCACAATCATAAATAGTATT
The DNA here is from genome assembly GCA_018697195.1 of Certhia americana. Lineage (NCBI taxonomy): Eukaryota > Metazoa > Chordata > Aves > Passeriformes > Certhiidae > Certhia > Certhia americana. Next base: position 20,963,358 of record CM031861.1, on the reverse strand, counting down.
AATTTGTTTGGATCCTACTTATATGCAAGTGAACCAAGAATAAAGTTTGCTTTATATACATTGCTTAATATTTATTAATATTTACTTTTGTCTGCTCTTTCTGTTATGAAGTTACTCAGTATTATGAAGTCCTACTTTGCTGCAGACTTTCCTCTGCAGCATTCCTGCATATTTCTTTCCTCTGCTAATTTATTTATTACCATAACTTGGATACCTCCCTCATTTCATCTCTTTTTCTGATTAATTTGTGATTATGTGAAAAAACACAGATACCAATGCAGAGCCACATGTGAGATGTTCCTGAGTTTTAAAAGCTGACTACTCTCACCGTATTTCCTACATGTTACAGGATTTTTATCCATGTAAAAATGTTTCTTTTTATTCTGACAGCCTAATTTCTTTAAGAGGCTTTGATGAAAGACTTTGTAAAAATGTTATTTGACAATCAAAGCAGACTACACCAGCTAAATGTCTCTTGCCAATATGCTTATCAACTTGTTCAATGAATTTCACTGGATTTTTGTGACGTGAGTCATGCTGATTCTTTACCAATATATAACTTTTAATCCATGTGGCTCCTAAATTTCATTTTTTGAAAGCATTCTATCAATTTACATGGTAAAGATATCCAATTTACCCATGTGCAGCTAAGTTAAGGAGCCTAGGAGGCCAGGGAAGGGCAGATCTCAAAAGCATGGTGTCGTGATGCTAAAACCCTTTGTGAAATTAAGCTATATTTTCAGGAAATAAAATTCATATAGGATATATAGATATTTTTAAGCTGAAACAGTTTTGATGCTGATCTCTCAAGATAATTCATAATTCAAACTTTTCATACTAGGGCCTCAACTGGTTATTAATATTCTAACTGCCTAAATTTGCTTTCTCTTTCATTCCCTGTATGAAAGTTATGTATTATCTTGTCTTCTTGGCTGCTAAGCAACCATAATAATGTCTCTCACAGTCAGCCTAACAGATAGCCCTGACTGCTGTTTGCTTTGTCTACTGGTGGTAATAGTACATGAATGTAAATAGGAGATGGTAGGAATGGCAATAACAGAACAAATGTCACTGGAACTTACAAGAAATCTAAAGTTAAAGCTTAGGCTGTATAGGTAGTTGAGAGACTTTCATGACAGGGTCTGAAATTGAAGGAAGAGAAGCAATCACTGGTGTGGGAGTGAGCTGGCAACTCATTAATTGTAAATTAATTTCTGTATTTAACAGCTTATGAGCAGTGTTAATCATATTAGTGTCTGAGTTCTTATAATCAGGATTGGATTTATTCTCAGATCATCTGAGTTACATTAGAAACATTATTTCCTTTGATTTACTGAGGCACAAAAAGACATGTAGATATTGCTTAATTTAACACTTATGTAAACCTCTATGAGTGAAGAATTAAGATATTAAAATCTATCCCCACCAAAAAAGATCATATTAAAAATATTAAATATTAGTATTTTGCAAAAGGGTGTTTCTTTGGATGGCACTAAATGGTAAGGATTTTATTTTTCATTGATTTCAGATGATTAAACTTCAATCTCATGATACTGATTGGAGTATCTATCTACAACACTAAATACTATTTTTTTTCCTTATTAATAATTTCCTTATTTTGATGACCAAGGCTTTGATGGATCTTCAAAGAGAGGCATGATTTACAAAACTTCAACATTACCTTTCGCTTTTTTAAAACATAAATATTCATCCATATACAAAAAATTCCAGCAAATTTCATTCCTGTAGAAATTATTAAGACCTCAAAGCTGTAAACTATGTTCTTTACAGTGTCTCTTCAAAAGGGAAACTTTTTTGTGACCACACTGAAATTGTGCCAGTTAGCCTGCAATCCACACCACAAGATCAACACCAAAAAGCAAGAGTTGTACTCAAGTATGTAATGCTTGCTCAGCTGCTGATACCAATATTGGGACTGCCATGATAGTTCTTCTTTCCTATTTCTTACCACTGAAATGAATCCACTGGTTTATAAAAAACTGAAGCACTACTAGAGATAAAAAAAATTTGTCTAATAATACAGTACTCAGCACATCATAATAACAGTTTTCCTCTTCTGAGTGTTTTCCTAACTTTACCAGAAAAAGCTAGAATTAGAAACAATGACCTCAAAGTCAAATATTCTTTTCACTGAAAATAAATTCTCAAAAAGAAAGTCAAAGAGCACTAAAATCAATTAAGAAAGTACAAGGTGCTAATGGAACAAAGGTAAGACTTCTTTCTACAGAATATAAACTGAACCTGGTAATGGAGATCAAAAGCAAATACTTAAAGAATATGCCATTGGAATGCACTGCCTGTTACTTGTGGTTCATTTGCTACCTTATTGTCTGATTTTGCACAATAATTTTATCCAATTTGTCTCATACTTCTACCTGTCTTTTTATAAGAAGATTTTATAATCTTCCCATTTGCAGTAGGAACACAGTATGCCTGTTTAAATACTTACAGTGGTTCAAGGATTTGTTTTTTAAATAGGTCATAAATAGGTCAAATTTTGATATCAAACAAGACAAGAATAACAGGGTAGGAAAAATCTTCATGTTTCAAAACATCATTTCTGACTAATACTACCAATATTGATCTTAAAAATGTGACATTCTTCTTATATACAGTAATTTTATTACAACAGGTACGCCAAAACATTTTTAAAATTACAATGCAGGTGCATCCTTGTAAAATTTGGAACTTTGAACTACAGATGCAATATCAATTTCAGTAAAACTCCTTGGCAGATCAGTTGGTTTCACATGTCACAACATCTGACATTCCGTTTTACATGTTTTAGAAAGTGGAAATTTCTAGACATAGATTACTGGAGAACAAGTTCGAAGTAATCAATCATCTTTGAAAGTAATTAGGAAGTCCATGCAACATGGCAATCTCCCAGATACAAAATTTGATAGAAGTATATCAAATCTTTCTAACAGGTACAGTTAATATTCAACAGAGTTGTTAAACAAGTCCACTAAACAGAATAAAGAATGATTGGGAACACATATGGAGGGAAATTTGGAACATTTTTCATATAAAGTGTTGTTTTCAGCAAAGATGGCTGGGATAGTCAAAAACTTCATTGATACTTAGAGGAAATACATGTACATGAACAATTTTTATAAGACAGATGATTGTAATTCTTATAAAAATTGTGGTCCACTCTTTATGTAAATGACATAAAGCATTTACAGAAAGCATTCCAGCAAAGCCAACTAGAATAAATCAACAATTGAAACCTCACCTTATGGAGAAAGTGCTAGGGATCCCCATAGAGCTCATTTTCTGCAAAGTGCTGGACTTGTCTAGAGCAAAATTAAATACAGTAGTCAACAGAATATGAGGTGCTGAGAAGCTGGACAGGTAAAATCTATTAGGCTTCATCTGACATCAATTAATAGTATCCAGTATATTCTGGATGCTATATACCCTTACTGTGCAGATCAACTTGTCTTATTACAATTACATATTAAAAAAATAAAATACTAGATCTATCAGCATTGGTCCTTAATACTGCTACAAGATTCAATTTATTTTCTATACATGAAAAGGATGAAAGCTGTCATGTTTTTTTCCCTAAACTACTCAGGTATCTAAGGCTCAGTGACTAACGCAAAAATATCCCTAGCTAGACCTAACTGGAAATTTGTATTCAGAATATTTTTCTAGGAAAAGGATTGGTTCAGCAAAGTAACTAAAGTCTTCATGGGAATGTTTTCTAGAATTGAGCTGGAAATAAGATCTGCTTCAGAATGGATTGGTGATTATAGCACTCAATTGAATTTAAAGCTATCCTTTGCCTCACCCCAATTCTTCCTGACTCAGCTAATAGTCACAGCCTGTGTTTCAAATCATCTCTGGCAGATGCCCCAGACCCTCCCTTCTTCCAGCCCAGGTTATCGGCCATTCTAATATGCTTATTCTTTTTATAGGATAAACAGTTTCTTAAACCTTAAAAGTTTGAATAAATTAAACTTCTGCCTTAACTTTTTGCAGGCTAGTCACTGTATCAAGTGGGGAAAGGTGTTTCTGGGTTTACACAGTCTCCATGTCTTTTGTTAGAATATTCAGTGCTCACCTGCAACATTTTGTTCTCTTGCTCTGTTTGTCTACAGCAGTGAGAGAAAACTTTAGAACTCATTTAGGGGTATTTATTTATGGAGACAGCTATTGACAGACAGAAATGCTCACATGAAATAGCAAACATCAAGCAAAATGGTGAAAAATAGCAATTGAAATAACTAAATTGCAAAACAAAAACCCCCAAAATGTTCACACACTATAGGAAAGAAATGAAAACAAGGAATGTTTTATTTTTCTATTTTTTAAAAAGCAAAGATGATTCAACAGATCAAGCCCTAGTTCACTTTGCTCAGTGCCAGAGCTACGAAAAGTAAAAATGGATTCATGTAAATTCAGCCTCCAGGTTCTCACTCCTGGGGTACTACACTCACCAATGATTAGTTCAGAAGCTTGGCAGACAGTAGTGCTTTGCCTGCAACTGTGCCAATGGGAATTACTCAGGCATGGAGAATAAACAGAAGTCACAGACAGAAGGCTTTTTAGGGACATACAGACGAATTCTGAGTTTTTGTCATTTAGCTAGCACATCACAACATGAGTAAAGAATATATATATATGTATGCATGTATGTATGTATACAGACTTTGATACTGCTGTTGGGTTTTTTTTTAAACCTTGAAAAAAATGTGTAAATTGTATTTCTAAGCAATGTACTGTCATCACAGAAGACTATTTTTAGATTATACCCTCAGCAGTAGAAATCTATATTTTCTATGGAACTATGATGAAAATTTTTGTTTATAATCTGGCCCCTTTTTTTAAAGGTTGTACTCAAATAGCCAAAACAATATAAGGGTTACACATGAGATGTTTCCGAACAGAGTAAACAGAGCTCAAGCTGATTTTGGTGCATTCACTCCATCTAGAAAATATTTAATCTTCTATTTCCTACGAAAAAGAGACTGACAGAGTCAGAACTCAGCATGAGAGGGAAATTTTTGAATTCTCTTGAATTCTGTAGAGCATGTAGGTTAATCACTATCTTAAGATGTTGTGCAGGTAGCACAGCCAGACTGTGAAGCTCAGAGATCAGAGGTGACTTCACCCCATACGAGCTGAATGTAAAGGAAAGCAAAAACATCTGAAAATTTAGGTTGAAGTGCCCTCTTATAATATGCATTGCTACAATTTTAAGGAGGAAAGGAAGGTAGAGAAGTTGATAGAGCTATTAACTTTTTGTCTCTTCATATGTTTTCAAAGACCATATGCTCTCATGCAGTTAAAACAGCTTCCTAACAACGTTGCTATCAAGGTGACTTTGATTCTAGTTGCCCCAGTCCTCTGTGGTTGCTCTCTGCAGTGCTTTAAACCAATAGGGATCTGTGACATTATTTATTAGAGAAACTGCTGTTCTTTGGATTCTTCAGATCTTTGGGAAGATAGTTCAAAGCTGTCAATCCCTTTAAGGGAGAAATTTAGAAAGGTAAAAAGAAAAAACAGCATACCCAGGGACTGATAGGAAGAAAGTAGATGTCAGGGCTCTTCCTTGAATCATACAAGGCATGGATAATTTAGCACACCTGCTATTTCCCACAGAATAAGACAAGTAATTAGGTACATATCCATGTGTAAATTTGAGATGTAGGAATCCACTCTGCCTCTGTGACTTCTAAAAAACATCATGCAAGCTTTTTATGCTTGTTGACAGTACTTCTTCCCCCAGTTCAGAGGCCATTGCACTATCTATGCCTATATATTATGTCATTCAATCAGTAAAGAAGCCTTTGCGTTTAGTTTCCTTATTTCTGGCACGTGTTAAGTGAGGCTGCAGTGCTTACTGGAATATCTATTTGCATAATTATCTGTGCTTACTTAACCTGCATTTCATGATTCCATTAACTCTTAGCAAATATCTTCACCGAGGCATAATGAAATGAAACTGTGCATTTTCACAAAGTTCAGAATGATGTGAGATGTCTGGATAAAGTAATCAGTAAATATGTCTTTTCTCCACAGTAATATTTAGCACTTGAGAAGACGGATGGAATACTTTAACATAAAAATAGAAACTGTTATTTTTCAAAGCATGACATTTTTGCTTTTGCTTTCTGTCCAAATACTTCTCACTGAAAAGTGCCAGTGGCCTAAGCACTCTACCTCACAACTTTTTAGTACTTTCCTTGGTATCACACAACATCTAATTTTTTAAAGAGTGGTTTTATAAACAGTTTCATTTGATGAAAGGAAAGAGGGATAGAGTTCCTTGTTTCTACCTAAAATGATTAGGATCAAAACTAATTTTCAGCATTCATAATGCTCATAATTCAATATATATGGACTATTTTTGGATTAATAAAATTTAAAAATGCTAATAGGAGATAATTGTGTCTTTGCCAGAATATTATTATGCCTAAGATGCTCCAGTTCTGTTTCTCCATAGCATGCTGAGAACCTACTGGTATGCCTTGCTCTTTTGCATAAGCATAAAGCTTAGCCTACAGCATTTTCTTTCCTTTTACCATTATCAACAAGAGTGTAGCTATAAATATTAACTTTCCTGAAATACATTTGTTGCAGAAACATAACCGAAAGACTTCCCTGTCAACTGATGTTATATTATTACTTGCTCTCTATACCAGATGTTCTTCCGTTTATGAGACTGTTCTTGTTTGGGGAGACATTTAGAACCTCACAGAGTCTGACTGAAAGGTGATCAGAGTTAGGAAGGGGGTGCATATCAAAGAGTTTCAAGATAGTCAGAGGCCAGGACCTAAATATTTTCTCTCCTTTCAGAAACTGGCTTATTTTATTCTACACATACAATGAAGCTACTGTGGTAAGTGCAGGGATGATGAATGTTAAATTGCAGATAGCAGCTTCAAGCTATCTATTAAATATCTCTCAGTTTGTATAAACTTCTTCAAAGGTTTCAAAAGAACATAGTTATAGCATCCTTAATTATCTTGCTCAGGAAGACTTTCTCTCTTTTCTGTACAAAGTGCCTGGTTAAGCATATTTAAGGTAACGGTGACAAGTTAAATATCATATAATGTGTCGCAGCTGTGTTGTCTTATCCAAGCTCATCAAGGAGTGAATCACTTCAGTGTCTCTGACAGACCAAGGTGTGTTGTCAGAGCATTGTGAGAGTACAGTCTCCATGCAGCATAGCAAAGACAGCAATGTTTTGGCAGCACTTCCTGTGCCAAACCAGTCAGGTGCTCACCAGCTTGTGTCCTTGCATGCAAACAGCATCTTCCTGTAGCATTTCAAGGGTAGCATGGTGTGACAGAGCAGAGCCCAGCATAACCTCACCTCAAAACCTCAAAGCAGCAAAAAGCCTGAACGGACGGATTGCTGAGCCTGAAGGATTCAGCAGGAGAAACCAGGGGCCACAATACTCTTGAGGGTAGAAGTTTGTGTCTTTTGGCACAAGGTTTTTAACCTAAAGCTTGATTCCAAAAAGCTCTTCAGCCCCAACCACCCTGGCCAAAGTAACTCCCAAGAAAATGGAAGAGTGCCTCGCAGCCAGCTATTGACAGGTCTTTGGCAGGCAAGATTTACTCAAAACCTTCCTGACTTTCTGTCAGGACCTTGGAAATATGATTTGTTAAATATTTGATTTTAAGGAGTCTACATCCTCCAACGGATGATTTTTCAGCTGAAGAATTTCCTTCAGGTTCTGACAAACTTTCCTGTACTTGACATACTTGACCTTTCAGCAGCTCTCCTACTAGTTCTGACACATATGGCTCAACTCAGTGCCGTGATGTTCTTCATTTTTACTAGCAAAAAATTTGTTCATGTATAGTGAGAGATGGTAACAGCATTTAAAATCAGAGTCTGCTCTAGCTCACAGCGTACCTCTGTTCAGTTTAAGTGTACATCATTTAATTTTCACCATTACTCACTACGAGTGGACTGGGACATCAATCCCAATTGATGAATTTTCTCAAATGATAAAAACCAGGAAGACAAATTTTCTTGCAAAATATAAGTATTATCTGCAAATATTCATCTTGTTTTTTTAATGTGGTTTTAAAAAACAGCAGTGACAATGTGGCATTGAAATAAATTTGATTTTGTTTCTAATTAAGCAGAAATGAGTACAGAAATTCAATAAAAGCAAGCAGTAACTGGGGGATTGAGCCAGTTACCTTTTTCTATTATACTATAATCATGTTATATAGAGAAGCTTTCATGACCTTTAGAGCCACTTGAGAATCTAACAAACAGCATCAGGTCCCACTCTGTCAGCAGCAAAGATTTTTATCAGTGTAGTAGTTACTGCCAGTAAGATTTTGTGCTTTTGTATGTCATTTTGGTTTAATGTAGAATTTTAAAATGTTCTACATTTATTTTTATACCATACACTAAGCTGTTGCTTAGTGAAGTAACTGCAACATTCAATATATATATAGTGCATGGACTTATGCCACTAACCTCATCTTGTTTCCATGGTTTTCTCTGGTTCTCCACACATCTAGTCTGTTTTTAAATAGGGTGTTATACATATCTTTGAGAGGAGGAATTATCAGGCAGTGGCAAACAGAAACTGAGAGAGCTGGAGCCTTCAGATTATATTGCTACCTGTTTAACCTGGAATAACTAGCTAAAAGACTGGGAATCTGGATGCTAGGGATCTATTTATGTATCTGTCACAAGGTATTCAAATCACTTTACCTCATTAAAAAATGGAATAGTAAAATTTATCTCTAAAAGGGCTTGCAGAGCAACCAGCAAAACCCTATTTCTTCATGCATGTTTCTGGTGAATTATTTGCTTTTCTTGTAGAAATTGTTCCTTGAAAATAGTTGGTTTTCATTTGTTTGGTAAAAGCAAAATCAAAATGTCTTTTTCTGCCAAAAAGTTAACTTGAAATTGAAAATAAACCTTATTTCCCAGTAAGAATGAACTTCTAAGAAAAAAAAAGAAAAAAAGGCATTGAATAAACCATAATAAACCATTTTCTGCTAGGGTAAAGATGCTTTGAAGGAAATATTTATCAGTTCTTGTACTCTATGTCTGAGATATCTTACAAAACAAATGAACTGTGGACAGGTGGTAGATGGGATAAATTATGCTAGAGGTAAATTAGAGTGCTATTGTGTTAATTTTAATATTTAGGGAAAGAAAAGATTTAATGGTCCAACTGATCTCTAAGATTCCCTCTACTCCCAAATTTGTTATAATATTTACATCTGGCTTATAGAAGCATGAAAACACCAATGAACATTTGTAAACATTGTACAATAAAAATTCAGATAGTCAATTTACATTTGGGCAAACAATTTTCAAATATCAGAAACACAGAAAACATGACTAAAAAATCTGTTTAAATAAACAATCAATTCATCAGCAGTTGTCATGTTTCTCATATTTTAAATTACAACCAAAAGTTGAAAAGGCTTAAGGGGAAGAATTTTCCTACATTTCTTTCTGTGCCTGTAATCCTGGCCTACACTGTGGGGACAGATATCAGTGCATGACATCTAGTGGTAGATGAAAGAGATCCATCCATCTGTGCTAACAAGGACAGGTTCTTAAATTACTGCAGCCACCTGTGCCCAGCAAAAATGAAAATTATCCCTATCTTAAAACAGGTGATCGTACAAGAAAAAATCATTATTTAAACATCCCTGGACAATACATCCAGACTGCACTGGAGAATCCATTTCAAGATGTTGGTCAGAGTTCTCAACTGAGGGAAATATTTTAGCTTTCTGAGTTCCCTTCACTATGGTTTTTTTTTTTTTTTTTGTGTTTGTTTATTTGTTTCTCCCTTTTACTTTCCTTTTCCCTCCTATTTAAAGTGTGTTGAAGAAACACAGTTCTTAAAACTGGTTTAATGTGTCTTTTCAAAACTACTTCTTCTGAAAGAAATGATGCTTTACTAAGAAATATTTTTCATGGGGTTTTTGTAATTTTTCTAAAAATAAGAAGTCTTCCCTAACTGAGATAAAACCAAAACCAACAGCAAAATCCCATCCATAGCTACAACAATAAAAACTAATAAACCTCCAGCCACAAAGTGAAACTTCTTTCTCAATTCTGCAGCAAGATACTACAGATTCAAAGTGGGGGAGATGGAAGAGTTTTTAATCTGGAAAAAATAATGCTCATAAAGCACCAAATTATCTTATTTCAAATGAGGTTCCAAATGAGTTGGCCTGATAACAGAATGTTAAAGGGAAACTCTTAGCCCCAAACATTAAAATCAGCAAAAGTGTTGACAGTTGCAAATTGGATTTTTTTGTTAAATAAATCCATGAGCAACTATAACTAGACAATGCCAGTCACGCCACTCCAAGGCAGCAAGTATACCTGTCTCCCATGTGTTTCTCTAATATAAAATGCATCTAAGTTCTTTCAAAGTTAGGATATTTGGAAAACGATATGTCAGCGACTGGGTGGGAATGATGTGGGTTTTTTCCTTTGGATATTTTCATGCTAATCCCGATTTAATCTGACATATTAAACAACCATAAAATGGAAAATATTTGTGATAGAATGTCCAGCCTTGGAGGTGGCTTTCCACCAAGAGTAAGGAAACCCAGAGCATGGAAGGTTTAGCAGGTACAAAAACCTTGTGGCATTGTAGCCTTGTGTATGAACAGGATAAAATCAAGGCTGAGCTGGGCAGATAGAGGGAGGCAGTTGAGAATCAGCTGTTTTTCAGATAAACGTCTACATAAATAGGCATGGGCATGAATCTGAATTATCATTCTGAACTCTACCTCCTGGACCATATAGCAGTAATAACCATTAACCTTTTCTAAGGTCTGAATACAAAGATCATCCATTTAACATAATGGCAAAGACATCACAGGGACAGAATACAGCACATAAAGAACAGAAATGAACTGTGAAAGGACAGTGCAGAGAGGAATTTCTACTCAGCCTCCTTCAGTAACAATGACCTTTGCAGAGTCCTTAGTTTTACTGAGAGTTCATACAGCTGCTGAAGAATTGTTTGGAAATATTTGTTATATAATGTGAACCAATAATTCAGAATTAGTTACTTTTGGTAAACAGTAATGTCTAATTAAGCTACAATCCACTGTGTCTTTTGAAACATACTTCCAGTACCTCTGCAAGATAGCACTAAAAACTCCTTATGATGATCTGTTTAGAAAGGGGTAAATATGATAAAAATGGTAAAAAGATGACATTTTATACAGAGCTACTGTTGGAATGGTTGCCATTACCTATTTGAAGGATGGGGAATTGCAGCAAGACTTGGTAAAGAACAAACTGGTAAGTAGGTATAAAATAGGCCAGAAAACACTTGTTCCTGTAGTTCCTTCCAATTTTCCTTCCTTGATCCACTCTCCCTGCAACATTTTGTATTCTCTCTCTCTCTCTCTCTCTCTCTCTCTCTCTCTCTCTCTCTCTCTTTCCTCTCTCTCTCTGTCTCCACGGTAACAGCAGCACTGGGATTTTGCTGCTTCTACTGCATGCTTTGAATGTTTCCTTTGCACAGGGAACCACTCACCCAGCCCTGCTGGGGCTTGGATGCTACAGCATCACCCACCAGCAACTCTCCCTGTGTCCGAAGGGCCAACAGCTGTCAGACATCCTGGGCTGCAGTATCACATGTAGTTTATTTCTTTTGGCTGTGGGTGGTTTATGATGAGAAGTGCTGAGGACAAGGGCAGGCATTTTCTAACTCCTAGGCTGAGGGATTAAATGCATGCAGGTTCATTTGTGCAGGGAGCTACCAACTCCAGACAAAAAGTTCACCATATAGTAAGTCCCTAGAATCAGGAGGGTCCTCTTTTTGAACCTGGAAGAAGAGTTTTCGAACACTCATGCTGAAGATGTTGTGACTTGCAGTGTCTCTAGGGAGTAGCCATGTTACTTACTGCAATCTACAAATCCCCAAAGATACACAAGTCAGCTCTGACATACCATGAAAATCAAATATACAGAGACACAATCTTGCCCTCTTTAGTCTTTTGATGGAAGAAAGGGCTAAACATGTGCAGAGGAAATAAAAGTCTTCTGTTTCATTAGATATCATGGAAATTGATGAGAACTCTTTTGACTATCTGATGGGAAGCACCTTTCTGAGTCGTGAAGAAAAAGCCTGGTGGTATTTATAAAAGATCATTGTTAAAAAACATCACAGAAGATTAATGAAGAAAGAAACCTTTTTCATCCCATATTTTTTAATAACATGTAGCACAAGTGTGTACCTGATGCAGGTCAATAAATTTTGTGTCAGGAATTTCTCTCATAAAGTGAGATTTTGCTCAGTGGTGGTGTATTACCCATTGTGTTATATTATCTAAACAGGTTTGCACAATTAGTATTGGTTCAATGTAGTTCTATTACCTTGAATTAAAAATTCTTTTTTTTTTCTTTTTGAGAAATCAACACTGTTGCACAATGGAAATTTGGTCATGCATCTGGAAATAGGAAAGCTTTAACTCTGTTTACTAAGAGGGTAACCTTAGGAAGCAGAACAAGAATGTTAAATCTCAAACACTGATTCTAAGAACTTAACTAATGCTATCTGGAATTCCAAATTCTGAGTCTATGACATAATAATAACAATAATAATAACAACATTTTTCATTCGTAACTTCTGTATAACATTTTGTCCTACAGCTGTGTATCTACAGTCATCACTGAAATAAATTTAGCTCTGTGATAGATGTTGGCAAACAAACAGATCAGGGAAAATCAGCATGCAACCCAGCAAGAGAAACAAAGACAAATTTTGGTCAAGGACTCAGGGACAAATCCTGCTGAAAGTGAAACTGCTGTAGGCTATTTAATGTCCGTGCAGCGTAGAAAGACCAACGCGTAGTAAATGCCATGGCATTCCATTTATTTGCTCCTTGCATGCTGTTTAAATGCTTATCATGAAACACAATCTTTCCAACAGCACTCTTCTTCATTCACCATTCTAGTGCAGAAATTAATTTTTTGTTCATTTGCATGTCAATTGTTCACATCATTCTTTTAGCTACTTCTCTCACATAAAGCTTTAGATCTTTTTAGCTGTTTTCTTACAAGATGACCAGTCAGTCAGCAAAGGTCACTAAATAGCCTATTCACTATCCCTATCCCCCCATTTCTACTGTGACACTTATTGCTGAAAACAAGTTAGCAGGCACTTGTCTTGTGCCTGAAGAGCTAGGTTAGTATTTCATGCACATGCTCAAATTAAGATTTGTCGCAAAATCTTCAAATAAGAGTTGTTCATGTAAACATATGTTTCTGTTGTGTTAAATCTCTCTTGCACATTTTGTCCACTTATTCTCATTACACTTGGGAGTTGTGTGTTATAATTATATAATTTATTTTATAATTATGTAATTAAGATATGATTTAGTTGTGTGGTAAATAATCTTCCTGAGTCAAGTGATATCCTTTGATAAGTTTACAATTCTATTAAGCTTCAATCTTAATGATAGCATTAGTGTGTAAATACATTTTTAAAGTCATCATCAAACTTAATTCAACGCATGGATAGTGATGGGAGAGTTTTCTCCCTTTTCTTTTCTTTAGCTACATTTTTTTAATGTAGAGCTTTTTTCTTTTCTTTTTTTTTTTTTTTTTTTTTTTTTTTGTGAATTAGATCACTAGAGACGTATATCTCTCAAGCTTAAATGCCATCTAACAAAAGTGGCTGAGATTTGAATAAGTAAATTCAAACAAAAAACAGAGGGCAAGAGAGACAGACTTCACTGATGTATGTGTGCCCACTGGAGAGTTGTTGGACTGTGAACAGGAATGTAGTGAGCCTGGACTGTGGCATGAAATAAAGAAGTAATTCTGAAAGGGGAAAAAAAGGGGGAAAAAAAATAAAAGCAGGAACCCCTGCAGCCATTGCATTTGACTTTCTAATAATGTCAGTTTCAGAGGAGAGGAGAGATGGAAATGAGAAAGGGTGCACTTGCAATGCAGTCATTCTTGCTGTCATTGCCTTTATGGCTTTTCAGAAGGCCACAAAAGGCCAATCCACTAGAATATGAATGAGACACAGTCATGGCCCCACCAAATAAGTAGGAGGTATGAAACCTCCCTGTTTGGGTCCTAATAGCTTTTTCTGGCTCAGTAATCTCTCACTATAAAAGGAAAACAAGACAAGACAAACAAAAAATGATCCTTACTCCCTTTATCCTGTCTGTGCTTGCTTTTCTTTGATTATTGTTCTGAAGGGCTTCAGAGAACTGGAAGATTAATAGTCTACAGGGATTTGGTGAAGTAAACCCCTCTGAGAGGGAGTTTTATTCCTATCAATTCGTCCTCTGTATTAAATATGCAATATTGTTATTCTTGTTATGTGTGGAAAGATTTGACAGATAGGCATGGGGAATAAAAATACTAAAGGAACAAACAATTTAAACAATTGATGTTTTCCACTAATTATGTATCTGAAATTCCTTAGAAGAAAAGAGAGGTGCACTAGGAGGAGATATTTTATTGAAGCCACATATTGAAACCATACCTACTCTCCCTTTCTTATCAATTAAACTAAAGACAGCTTGCACTTAATTAATTTGTGATCTTTGAGCCAATGTGACACATTACCAAACCCATATTTAAGATTCTGATACAATGTTCTGTTGCTCTCAGGCGTTGCACAGGGTTCAGAAATGGTAAATCATAAGAGAAATTTCAGCTGGCTGAGGAAAGCTTCATGTTACTTGGCAGACCACTGCTCAGTCCCTCAAGCAAAATCACCCTGAAATCAATAGTGTAGCCAAGTGCTGGCATTATTTTACTTATGGAGACTTTTTGGATGGAGCTAGAGAAATCTCTTCCTGTATAAATGTGTATTGTACCATATAGATGTGCCTGTTCAGCTGAAGATAGCTGAGGGATATGTATGGGATCCACGGTCTGGTGTGGTGTGGAGGTCCATGCTGTACTCTGCAGATAACCAGGGATCTCTGCAGGCAGTGAAGACTCAGGAAGCATGGAAGCAAGCTTTCCTCCAGCCCAGGTGCTCCTGTTGACAATAAGACAATTTTATACTAATTGTAACTTTAGCTAATTCATTCTGTTGTGAAATTACCCAGATATTACTAGTCCCATTAAGGTCAAGGGAAAATATGGACAACAAGGTTTGGTAATTTAGACCAAGGCCATTTCAGAATGTTAGAGCAATGTTCATGACACAAAATATTTTACTAGATCACGTTAGCTTATAGTTCTGCTGCTAACAGCCTTAACTTACGAAAGCAAAAGTGGCAGATCTTCAAAACAGACTGAATTAAGTGTGCATGCAAAAAACAACTACTGTTTGAGATACATGTGATTTAAACATTGCATATACTTCAATAATATTTATTTCATTACACAAAAATCTTTGTGCCTGTGAAATATTCTTTGACACAGGATTTCAGCTAGTATTACTGTCAGAAAATCAGGATTTTTTCTTACTATAGAGTGTTTTGTATCTCTAAAATTAATTAATTAATCATAAAATTATTTGAGAGAAGATAGTTGAATAAAATATTTTGGTGGATTTGCTTACCTTCATTAACCAAGAAGACAGCAGTATTAGAAAAAATGAATCTTTGGCAATGTACACTACCCTCAGGTTTTTGGATTATACACTTGGACAAGGAGGATTAAGTTGTCTGAAAAAATGTTTTTCTTGGACAATGCAAATTTGACTAAGGTTATTCCTGAAGGATGAGAGTCAAATCAGTTTAATTTAGTTCTAGAGAAATTAAACTGAGAAGATTTATCTATATTTTAAAAAAAAAAGCATTCTACAGTGTTACTATGTTCACTGGCTGAAACTAAGAGGACTTACTACTATCTACATGATAAAGCCACAGGCTAAAAAAAAAAATACTTTTGCATTAAAATATGGATCTTTAGTTCAGTCTAAACCTTGCACAGTATCTATTAATTATTTTAAATATGAAATAAAGTCTTTGCCATCTAATTCTGACTGATCCAGATTTTATCAGGGAAAGAAGCAGCATAGTAATTTTTCCTGATGCACTCAGTGCAAGGTAGAGCTGGGAATAGATGTTACTTATTCACTCTTTCAGCAATAATTGTCTCACCAACAGTATTGAAAACCATAATCTGATTGTCAAGTCATTTTTAATGAGGATGTATACATGTGTCACTATTCTCTAGAAAAACATGCTTTCAACTGCTGACTTTGCCTGTCTTTACCATCTGTTTATACTTGTTTTTTTTTGTTTTTCTTCTTATCTCCTTATTGCTGATAAAAATTATATTTCTGTATCCTTCCTTCCTTCCTTCCTTCCTGCCTTCCTGCCTTCCTGCTTTACCTCCCTCCCTCCTAGATAAATCTATCTATATTGTAGGAAAGAATTACAAGAGTATTTTTTTCCTCCAGAGTTTAGATTCTCCAATATATCACTTTAATCTCTTATCACCTTTACTCATATCTCAAGGAACTAAACATGTAAAGGCTGAAAAAGAAGCAATGAAATTATAAATTATTCTTATTCTAAGTTCATATCTCCCACCCACACCTGTTCTACTTCAACATCTCCCCTCCAGCACCATCAGGGCAAGACTGAGTCATGGAGAAACTGTAGTAGTATGACAACTACAGATAGAAACTTTTAAGTTACTTGATTTAGCCCCTAGCAATCTTTCCAAGATTAAAAAAAGTGACTTCTTCTGTTGCATGATGCCATCAAAAAGTTTCACATACAACTTCAATCAACAGGATGCTCATTTTGCAGCACTAATATCTCATACCCAAACCTTTTTCAATTTTCTATTCTTGAGTTGCCGTGGAGAACTTTTTGTTTTGCTGAGCTGTGCAATCTGCAAGATAGTCATAATGTCCCTTTGTACGCCTCCAATACACGGAACTTCAGGCAACTTTAAGGTCCATACATAGTGGTCCTAGTTTCAGCCAGGACATGGTTAATTTTTACAGTAGCCAGAAAGGTCCTGGCCTAATGTTATTTGAAACATTTCCTGAACCAGAAGCAAAGTAATCTGGATTTATAAAGTCTTCACATAGCTCAAATACAGAAGTCATAATATATGAACACACACACTTTGTGTGTATGTACATGTATTAGCACAGTATGAAGAATGTAAGATTATAGCTCACTTTATGATGAGCTAGAGAAAAATATTTGCAATACTATGTTTATAAAAGAAGCTGAGTTCCAATATAGAAAAGTTCATCTCTTCAGTTCGATAGAAATACTAAGTATGGACAAGTTTAAGATAAGCCTACACTTTATACCTAATCATTTTTAATTTGATGTTTGAGGTACAAATCCTGAATTGCAATGAAGGGAAAGAACTGCCGAGTGAATATTTCTGGGGAGAACTACTACACTGAGTAATGTTTGGTTTCATTTTATAATAATAATTTTCTAGTGAGAAGTGTTTGGATAAGGTCTAGAAAAATACATACAATCAAACTATAAGCTTTGAGTTTTTGATGACTCCTTTCACCTGAGAATTTATCTCTGAAATTTAATACTTGATATTATTAGTCAGTATTCACTTGTTCCAAGAATCCAAAATGAAGATGCATAACCCAAGTACCAGGCACATCTGAAGTGCTGAATGCTACATTGTTTAATGTGCATTCAGCAAAATATTTCACAGCTTTTGATTAATAACTCTCAATCAACTTATTGATTACATACAGGTATATAAGAAATAGGGGCTAAAAAAGGCTTCTTTTCAGACAATTTATTTATCAAAACAGGGATGTTGCAGTCATAACATTATTCATTAAAAGTAGCTTGAATTATTGGCCTGAAATGCATTATTTAACAGGAATAAATATTTAAAACCAATGTATTAAATCAGAGGTGATTTAACCACTGCTTGTCACCAAAGAATCCATTGACAACTGTCCTTTCCTGTTGAATGAATCAACATAATAAACAGCTGCTGAAGCAAAAGGAACCATCATTTATCATTAGAACAATATACTGTATGTGTGAGAATGTTAAATTTATCCTAGAGACATCTCAGTTTTATTAAACCAGTACATTAAATACAATGGAGAAATAATTGTAGTAATAGAAAGGACAATCACTAAAATGTTATTAAAACAATGATTAGTCATGGAAAAGTTACTAGATTGACAAAGCTCTACTGACACCAGGTTTCTTTTAGGCTATGAAGATAATGGGGAAGCTAGAGAAATTAAACAGAAGGTGAAAAATTGTTTATAAAAACAGTACGTAGGAAAAGGATAGAAATCTAAGATTTAAGTTTGTCTTTTGGTGCATTTTAATTAGTCTCTGGAAAGTTCTACATGCTAAGGAAGATAAATATCTGAATCCCATAAATTCTTCTTCTAAGGAAGATAAATATCTGAATCCCATAAATTCACAGCTTTTTGGGTCAAAAAGTTGACCTTCAAGTTTGGAGCATTGAAAAAAAAAAAAAAAAGCAACAAAAAACCCAGATTAAATTTATTTTCAGCATTTCCATTTTTAAATCTATATGCATGTAAGGAAAATGCAATGCAGGTCACAATGGATCTATGTATAGTCAGTACAGACATGTTTTGGTATGTCTCTGATGTATGGGCAGGGCATAATGTCGCGTTTATAAAAATCCAGTCCAACAGGGGAAAAAGAATGCAACTTCTGTGGAGTTTTAAGTTAGACTACCAAATAAGGTGTTTGTTTCTAGGGCTTTTGCAGGGTTGTTTTGGGTTTTGTTTTTTTTTTTTTTTTGCTTAGTAGGTTATAACTTGGTTCACAGTAAAGGTAGAATGAAAGTAAAGAAAGTAAAGCTCCACAAAGTTTTGTTGTTGAAAGTTATCTTTTTGTTTGTTTGTTTTTTGGTTTTTTTTCCTCACTAAACCTGAATGAGCAGAGAAAATATGTATTGTATTCATGATTTTCCTTTGAGAGCCATGAGTGATGACTATGAGATATGGGATAGCAACTAGGATGAAATAAATGAAGTTGTATTGATATTGTTGTATCACGGTGAGAAGCATTAGCCGGTTCTTTACTCAGTAAGTCAGAGAAGGAAATACAATGTCATGGTAGATGAACTCCTAGATATCCTAGGAAAATTTCTCTAGAGTTTCTGATTCATTTGCCTTGTTTATAAGCTCAAGATTATATTGTTCATTTAATTTAGAATCAGACAGGAACTTCCTTCTTGATTAGACTGATAAATTTCTGATGCTGGTTTTGCTTTCACTTTCCAGCCTTTCTGTAAAATATACAGCACACTTATGATCATTTATGCATCTCTTAAGAACACCTCAGTCTTCTTTCTGCTGATTTTCCCTCAAAATCTGCTAAGAATACAAAAGCAGAAGCCTCTGAATCACAAGAAATATAATCAACATGGTAGTAAATGAAAGAAATAACTTGGTGGTGTCTCTTTTTTGGTGAAACATATGTTTGTTTCTTAACTTCAAACCAACCAATTATAGGTAATGTCACAGGTGTTCCAGGTGTTTACTTCAAATTTCGTCTAGAGCAAATCTAGCTTGATTAAAAATATTAGACTTCATAAATTGGACTACATAAACTAACTGATCATTTAGGGTGAAAATAAGTAATCTAATGTTTCCTCCTAGACCTAAGCACATCTGAATGCAGAAGTTGATATGGTGCTTAAATGAGGTAAGAATAGCTCATTTCTCTTTACACAGCAGCAGGGCCTGGTCCTTAAATAAATATCAGACATGAGACCTATTATTTAAGCATATAAGGTCTTTGTTTCTGTGTTATCTAAATTTGGAATAACTTGTCTACTTATATCATCACGAAGTTTATATCTTTATTTGTTTATCAAAACTTTTCTTCCCTTTTCTAGAGCTTATTCTGCTAAAAGTGCATCTCATTTCATGCAGGCAAACTTAGAAACCTGTCCTCAAGAAAAAGTTTTTTTTCTGTACGAACCAAGACAAGGTTACCTTCTTCTGGTAGGTTTTATTACACTAAGCTCCCTTGAAGGATCATCAGGGAGAAATATTCAGCCAATACGGCTTTATACACTTAACTCACTGGGTTACAGTGGTTGACTAAAGGCAGCAAATATGAACATTTGCCTCCATTGCTCCGAGCTGAAGATGTGCAATGCAGCACCTGACATTGGATGAGTTCTCACCAACATCCCATTGTTGCAAAAGTATGTGTGTGTGGTACAGATGTACAGAATTACAGGAATATGTAAAAGAAGAAAATATGTTTGGGTTTAATAATCTAGATGCTAAGACCTTCTCTTGTCAATTTCCTGTCAGAAATCAGCTAATTCCCCAACAAACTCTCTAGTCTTATTCTAAGTATAAAAAAGAGCATTTTTTAAAAAAGCTCATGTGCTTCAATGATGCTCTCATGCATTTCACAAGTCAAATGGGTACCAAAACAGCTGTTATCCTTTGTTCCTTGGCCGTTATCAGAGGATTTGTCTGCAAATTTTGATTATTTTCATTATTTCTGAAAAAATTTTGATTATTTTCATTATTTCTGGCTATAATTCTTTAGAGGAAAGCTGAATTCTTTAGGGGATACATGAAATACTTTGATCTGCAGTAAACTCTCTCAGTACTGTGCCAATATAGTATTTGCAGTAAATACTTGCAAACAAGATCTAGAAGTCATCCTAGAGAATCATCAGATCTCTGTTTTCACTCCCTTTCTGTTATGAATTTTTTTTTTCATTCACTTAGGGCTTGAAAAGGAGTGAAACTGAACTTTACAGAGGCTAGAGAAGGAGGGTTCCCTTAACAAAATGATGACCATGTCTTTTTGTGTTTCTGATTTTTAACCTCTGCATGCTGAAATCCCTTTCTACAAATTACTGTATGCAAAGGAAAGCATTTTTATTCATTTCATCTATTTTATAAAGGTGTCTGTTTTATAAAGATGTTTTTATGCTGCCAAACATGACTGAAATAATTCATTTTTCCAAAAGTGATTCTTCATATGAAAATAACATTTCTGTAATAATATAAGTATGAGATAATTTACACTGAAGAGCATTGTAATGTAAATTCTGTCAATGATAAATTTAATTACAGGATGACTGAGCTCCGTCTAATTCTTTCTGACTCCTGATCTTTACTTTCAATAACCTGAAGTATAATTTCAATATAAATTTGACTCTATTCTTGATCTGAAGATTAGTTAGAGCCCCTCCCTCCCCCAATCTACATTTTTACATTTGTAGTTGTATTTCTAACAAATACCACTATCATTAACTAAAATGAACAAACAATTGATTTGTTCAAAATCACATTCTCAGTTCTTCTACGTTTCTAGCATTTAAGAGTATTTGAAAAATATCATTATAAAAATTTAGTTTTCCTTGATATCCTGTCTATAGAGCCTCACATGCTTTTGATTTCAGATCAGCTCATAATGCAAATGCAGTTCTAATCTAAGTCTATAAACACCAAAGAAAAAATTTTTCATTCCTAGTTCATAGTAAGGTTTGTAGTGGGTAGTTTGTCTTTGTGCAGATTTAGAAAAACTTCCTATATATATGTATTAATAGAAAGGATCAAAAATTAATTTGTGGTAAAATAAATAGTTAAGGGGTTTAGGTGCTTTCTCTTATTTGTATGGACGTATAATTATAATGATCATTGCCACTTTTCCAACTGAATAATTAGAGATTCCCCAGAGAAACTTAATAGTCTCAATTGCTCTGTTCTTCAAAGTTAAACCACAAAGTAAGAGAATAAAGTGTAGTCACGCCCTTTATGTGAGGAATACAGGGAGTTGTAAAGAACCAAGAAAACATGTTATACATTTTTTAAGTCGTTAGGTGGAATTTTCTATCTCAAGTCTAAAGAAAAATGCCTTTCTTCTTATAGCCTTCAGAAATAAAATCTCAGCCAGAATATTCCTGGTCATAAGAATTTATAATCAATATCTTCTAAATCATCATTCTGTACTTCCTTTTACACAAACACTGAAACAAGCAAATTCTTTTGACATGAAAATCAAAGCTTTACCTCGGATAGAAAAGCTGTAAACAAGAAAGGTGTAAACACTGTGTTTGCAGTCCTTGAAAATTAAAAGAACCATTTATAAACATTTTTTTTTGTTTTGAACTTTTAAATTAATTTGCCATAAATGGGAAAGAAATTTTGTTAAGTCTGTATTAATTCTCAAAAATAGTAACAAAAGCAGGTGCTGCTTTTTTATTGAAATTATTTTATTTAATTAAAAGAGACATTTTAAGACCTAATTTGAGAAGCTGAAGTCTATAATCTTTCTCTCTTTTATTAATAATTATTCAATATCTGTTTAGTGCATTGAGATGTACTTCAAGGGAAGTAAATTTCTGCGATGCAGAATTTTACAACTCATAGCCATAGTTTGATGGGCTAATAATTTAGACAGCAAAACTGTAAAGAAAAGATTCACCCATTTATAGGTAGATAATGACATGTAATTGGATTAATAAAGAAGAATTAATTTCTATAGTGGATTTTTTTTATCTTGAATTTAAAAGATTTTAGTAAAACAATCTCACTTCTGCTGAAGAGCAAAAACACATTTGTTCTTGCAGAGGTGACCAATATTCTGTGACAGAAATGTCTGTCCACTGATGCTTTAGATTGCAGTAAATCTTAAGATGAAAAATTTTGTCTGAAATGGAGTGCTGGTGCATGCCTGATGCATGTGTGTTTTAAAAATGTATACACAAGCACGCAAGCTTTAAATTATGATATTTTTTTCCTTCAGTATTGAAAGATTTAAGTCATTACCATGGAAACTGTTTGCATCAGATTACTACTTTTCTCTCCAGCTATTTCAGTATCATTAAATCCTTTCTAATATTTTATTATTCACTATCTTTTAAACCCACACGAATTTCAGTATCTAATTTACTTAACAAATTGCGTCTGACAAAAGAGAAAAACTTATAGTACAATAAACAACACTATTAATTACTCTGTGGAGCAGTGAGCCACTATGTTTGTCAGCAACGTTACGCCTTCAAAATAACGGCAGCCAGTAATTAAGTATGAACATATTCTATTATTAGAGCATATATCCTTTTTCTTTCATTTATTTGTAATAGAGAATAATGACGTTGAATTTATTATAGCTGTAGCCTTTATCCTGCTAAAACAAAGCACAAGGAAAAGAAAAAGGCATTCAGCCTGGGAACATATAAGAAAAATTATGTTGCTATGGAAACCAAAATGTCATTTGTTATACTTTACTCATTAAAGCATTGGAGATTATTAAAAGATAAAAAAGTCCTCCAAATTTAGAAGGTCATTAGTAAAAGGAATTTCTTTCTGAGAGACCAGGTAGTTACAGCTTGAGGACAGTATCTTAAACCTCTTACTTACATGATCAACTCCTTTGTGCAGAAATTTTCATTCATATTATGAAATCTTACTGCTTAAGAAATTCCTACAGAGAAGATATAAGCATCAAATTCCTATCTTGAAAATACCAATTTAAGTAAACTTTAGCCTAGCTCTAATTGTCTTCAGCATCACAACAAAGTAACCAAGATAAGATGCTGACCTCTACTCAGAGAAAGTTGAAATCTGCTTTAAGTTTGCTGCTTAGCGAAAATTGCATATACTAAAAAGAGTGGACAGTTCCTTAACTAGTTTCTAAAGACTATGGAGTACACCTCTTTGAAAACAGAACTTTTACTTTGGAACCAAGTTGGATTGTGCATTCTGGAATCTGGCTGTGCAGCTAAAGGGATTGGAAGGAGCAATCCTTGGCAAGAAAAAGAGAATAATCACCAAAATGTTCAAATTTGCTTTTGAGAGTCATGAGTTGGGTTTTTTTTGAGACCTGGTGAGAATAATGTGCCAGTTCTATTGTGCTCTAGCAGGTACCTGAGCAATGACAGAGTTGAAATGCAATGACATTGAACTTGCTTACATAACTCACAGTCATGTTATTCAGGATTTTGATCAATTCTCTTAATGCCTTTGCTGTACTGCACATACATTTATGCAATTATTGTTATCATACTGCTTTTCCAGCTCCTTTATTCCTTATCATTATGGTAATTTCTGTCTTGTAAACTAGATGCTTCATGTGTTGTGAGGACTTTTGATCCCTTAAAAAAAAGAGAATTTTAGCCTTCTTCAAAAATAAAAAGTAAACAAACGTTTACATTTGCATCATGACCCCTGGTATGGCTTAGAGCAATTGTGCTGGCAGCGTTACTCAGGCCTCCTATCTTTGTGAGTTGCCTTCAAGAAAACCATTTAAGTTGGCTCCAATGTTAATGCCTTTCCCTAGATTCTATTGATAGTGTCACTATTAAGTGCATATCCCAAACCCTTAAAATATAAAATACCATAAATGTGCTGATTTTGTTGTGATCTTGTAATACATCTGTCCAGGAGATATGAATCATTTAATGCAGAATTTTCTCAACACCCTTGTTTGCTCTTTCTTTATGCCTGTTTGGTAAAGTCCTCATGTTCATTGTCACCTGGCCACCAGTAATCTGAAGGAGCAGGGATTATGTTCAAATGTATTCATGCAGTTTGTCTTGTGCTCTGACAACACAGAATGAAAAAGGTAATGAGGAGGAAGCTGCCACAAGTTCATTTTCTTAAGATGTTATATTCTTTAGTGCTTAGTCACCTCTCATGGTAGTCCTAATCACCTAAATACTAAAATAGACATAATATTCTAGAGATATGAGCCCTAGCTCATAAAGCTCAGAAACTGTGCTGATGCCTCCATGAGATTAGAACACTGTAATTTAATTGTTGCTTTTTTTTCTCCTTCAAAAAATAATATGAGCTGTGAAAGAACATTCTCAAGGGAAAATGCTTTTTTCCAGATCCTAAGGGTTTGTCTTAAGTACTGTCAATTTTTCTATCTCTATTGCTGTAGTATTTTCTGACAGAAAAGGAATCTTTGAAGTGCTTAGGCAATTTGTTGAATACTTTTAAAGAAAACCATCTTATTCCTTTGCTTCATTTCAATGCTAAAAACACTAAGTTAGCCTCAAAGTTGTTGTGTCTTGCCTGGGTGATTGTCCAAGCTGAACACCAAGTTTGGCTGCTATTAGTTACAACAACTGCTAAGTACAGAAAAATTGCATAAATTGCCATGTGATCATATGCACAGCATCATTTGTATTGCTGCTTATCCCTTTGGGCTTTTCGTCCAGATTTTGCAGTGCTGTTTTGGAGGTAGAGGTTGATGCCACTTAAAAAGCAGTGATGTCCACTTTTTCCATCTTTCTTGTGGATGCAGATAATAGGAATTTTTAATTGAATGCTGATTTCACTTGCTTCCTTTTTTCCTGGGCATCCCTGTATCAGCAGGCTTGCAGGAGACTTTGTATTTGAGAGATTAGGGATCTAGGGAAAACTCTGTCTGGTCTGTTGGGTATTGTTGGAGCTTGGATTGCCCTGATCTTGAAAGTATTGTCACCTTAGCAATCTGTGCATAAATCCCCCTGGTCCAATTACTGTTATAGGTAGAAATGGACTTTTAAATAAGAATTTAGTTTTTTGATAGTTTGAAATAACCATAGATGAACTGCTGCCACCAGCAGTGCTTTTCTCCAAATGTTTTTGAAGGCATGTATAAGAGCCCAAATTTTCAGAAACACGTAGCTCACACACTTGTGAGTGCTGGTTAAAATTGTCTTGAAAATTCAGGACTATACCAGACATACACGTTGTTCATTCCAAATACCATCTTTGTTTCTTTAGTAGTCTGCCACACATATATAAATACTTGGGCTCTCTTATGTAAATGTCATGAGGATAATGATATATGAGCAAATAGAATCTTGTTTTGAAAGAATCAATCAATCAGCTATAACAAACTGAACACCTGCAAAAAGACAGCAATTATAATAAGCACTAGAGTTGGATAAAATTTTCCTCTGATCCACATAAAACATGAATTCAGGGTTTGTTTTGGGGTTTGGATTTTCTTATCAAGTAAGTTTGGCTAAAAAATAAAGAAGGTTTTCAACTTAAATTTTATTTTATTTAGAAATTTAGATTATGTCCACACCCTTTAAGGCAGGTATTTAAAATGGGATTTACTTCATTCAACTTTGGCCAAATAAATAATAATGTTCAGATATCTAATCTACTGCATTTCTTGGAGCACTTCTTTTTTTTTTTTTTTCGCCCTGAAGCTACTGAAAAGAAAAGAGAAGTGAGAGACTTATTTCTAAATATTTTTCATCTTTATCTTTATATAGCTGTTCACAGAAGTAGGATGAATCATCTTCTGAATAAACCTGTTTCCAGTAACTGTACATGGAGCACATGTTGTTCAGTCTAAGCATTTGAATCTAATGTTGCATTGTTTTACCTGAAACACACACACACACACACACACACACACACACACACACACACTCACACACCACAGCACCACCCCCATTTCTCCTCCACCCTTTCTCTTTTTTTTTTTTTTTTTTTTGGCTTGTACAGTCAGCAATCCACAAACAAACAAAAACAAACAAGCAAACAAACAAGCAAACACATCAGCAAAACCAAACAAAAAATCCCTCCAAAACGACTTTTTTCTATAACTCAGCAAATGTTAAATATGCTAAATACTCCCATCACAGTAATACTAATTATCACAATCAATTCTAGACCTGTTGTGTAGGGCTATGTACAAACTAGTTGAGAATAATCCACTTCCAAACTGTTTCTTGTCTGTTAGCTAGGGCAGAACTTATGGACAAAGTACAACAGGGAATAGGGAGGACTCAATGTCAGTCATAACTGAGTCTTAGTATCAACAGTAAGAGTAATCACAAAAAAAATAAAAGCAACTTGACCAATAAGATCTTTGTTCAGTGAAATGCATAGAGGAAAGAGAGAAAAATAAGAAAACAAATAATGTAATACATATGTAAGGTGAATGATTGCACCACTTATAATTAAGAAATCTGAGCTGCTCATACTGCAGGCATGTAAAATTTTTGCAACATAAACCTATTCTGAATTCACTGAATCTATCTTTCCATGTAGCCTAGTCTATCTCACCAACAGCCACAATTGTAACAGGCTAGCAATCTTGAAACGCACAGTTCTGACTTTAAAAATCGCCAGATTCTTAACTCTGGAGTATTAGAACTACAGAAGTAATTCAGATTATCCTGAATATGAATTTTTGATAACATGGAGACTGAGAAAC
The DNA here is from genome assembly GCA_018697195.1 of Certhia americana. Classification (NCBI taxonomy): domain Eukaryota; kingdom Metazoa; phylum Chordata; class Aves; order Passeriformes; family Certhiidae; genus Certhia; species Certhia americana. The sequence goes on along the minus strand of CM031861.1, from coordinate 20,936,242 downwards.
TAGAATCAAATGTCCTGTAAAATGCCCCCTAAATCAAAACTCATTAATTGGGTTCAACTTTGGATACAGGAGGACTATGCAGACAATGTCATGGGTTGGTCCCAGAGATGGCTGTATGGTAGAAATCAGACAAACTAAATTTCAACAGCACAACAAATAAGAAAGTTCTCATCCACTTATCATAAATGTGTTGAATTTTCTCCTTCTAACAGTTTGAAAGGATGATGCTGTCATCCATTTTCACCTCAGGGAATTTTTTAAAACACCACAGAAATAGATGCCATTGGTGAGGAAAACATGAAAAATACCATGTGTAATTGCCCTTGGGGTATCAAGGATATACTACAATCCTCTGGTGGCATGTTTTTTTTCTGGCAACCCTGAAACGGCGGAACATATAAAGAATGAAGAAGTAAAAATATTATTTCAAACAGAAAATTTGTGTGGAAGGGGTTTAGTTTGAGGAGCTTTTTTCCCACCCCACAGTGCTTTCTCATACAGAGATGTATCCCTGGTGTGGCTGTGGTCATGGGCACATCCAACATGGTCATGGGATAGAGGGCATGTGGGGCACTTGGAATGCTTGTGGGGCACTCAGTGAGGCCATGGGGTACCCAAATTTGTCATTAGGATTTAGAGTTAGGTTTGAGGGATTTTTTTTGCAGGGAAAAACTTCAGGGACTTACCAGAAAGACTAGGGATAAGAAACTGTCAGTTTTGCAGAGGGTTTGTATCTAGTGGTCCAGGTGTTTTCATGTTTGATTCCAGAAACAGATCCTATCATCATGCAGACATAATCCTCATATCTTCCTTCTATACTTTCTTCTATCCACTTTCTACTGGTCTTCTAGAAGCAGGAACCAGCCAGCTGCACTGTTCACTCTCTCCTGAGTCTGCTCTGATAGTCCAGACTTTCTAGTCTGATGCCAGCCTGGCCAGGTACAAACTGAGTCTAATGCACAAATTATAACTGAAATCAACCAAACTGCTGTACCATGAAGGACTGGCAGTAGAATGCACTCAAAACTTGAGTTTATTCTTGGTTTCATCATTACTAATGAGATAATTTGTGTTTTCAGCTGAATCGTATAAGTACTGTGATAGATCACTGAACTTTTTCAAGTTATTGAGTTACTGTTACAAAGGAAAAAGCCACCTGGTGATTCAGATAACAAATTGGTACTTGAGATCTTCTGGAAAGGATGAAGAATAAATAACTAAAGTGACTTAGCATTTGTTTTACTATCTATTGGTGTTTTGTATTACGATGAACATTTTCCAATATCAAGTATGGAGAAGTAGAGGTTACTGTCTCTACAGAAAAGAAGGGTGGTTCTTCTGGCATTTCTGATTTGTGACCAGCTAAATAGCACACAAATAAACAAAACTAAACTGTTTAACTTTATTTAGCTTATAAAAAGGCACTGATGACATACATAATTGATACTTCCTGTTGAATCCTAACCCAGTTTGATCCTTACTTTTCCACTCCACTATAATCTTGGAATGTTTATGAATGACAGTTGCATTAATTTTATAGAAGATACCATTCACACTCTAGATCTACCAGCATAAAGGGGTTTTAACACATTGTTATCAGAATAGAATTTCTCTATATTCAGTGGGATCTGGTTTAAAAGAAATACAAAAATATGTCAGCTGATAACTTTATTAATTAAAATATCAATTCTGGTTAAAAATCAGAAGGTTTTAGTATTAAACTCTGTACTTGGTGAGTCTGTTTTAGCCTGGTAATGATATAAATTCCCTCTGCAGCAAAGAAAAACTTAGAGCCCTCCAGACTCTAAATTTACTCTGTATTTGAGCTCAGAAGAATTTCTCCCTTTTATTCACAATAGAAATTATGTATGTAGATTAATCTCCTAATCTGGATTTAGCATAAGAATACTCCACAGCATGTCATTTTTACTTATAAAAACCACACTACTAAACCAAGATAAGCACTACTCAACCATTGTAAAATGAGGACCAACCTGTAGATCTAAAGATAAAAGTAATACCCCACTGCATCACATACATGTCTAAGGGGCACTGGAGTCCTAAACTGTGTTTTAGTCCTCACTGAAGCACTGCATTGCTAATGAAAAAAAATGTCATGGGCTTCTTTTTTCAGCTATGGAAATTTAACTTCCAATTAGTATGTCCTCTCAAGTATATATTGCCAGGTTTTATACAAAAAGATTTCAGCTTAAAAGATAAAAATAAATAAAATGTGAGCATACTGAGTCCTTTGTCAAACTGGAGTTGAAATTTAATAATATTCATATTTTTCGTATAAAATCTCTACATGTGGAAAAGTTCTCCTTGACATAGAGTTTGAGTCTCTGTGCAAAGTCTGAACTTTATTAATTGTTTTGTATACATGGAAATGCATGGCAGAAAGCCTGAAAATAAGAATAAGAATATTGGCATCAGTAACTGCAGCCACACAAACAAAATGAAGAGGGATATACTGACATTTGAGATATAAAGTCACATAATTTTCTGCAAAGCTTTGGAGGTGAGAATGAGAGTTTTAATGTGATGGCAAAGAACGAAATGAAGAAATGAATTATAAGAATGAATTTATAGATAATGATTGATAGGAGAAGAAAATTATTACAAATATCAACAAGTTTTATTTTCAAACATTTGCCTCCTATTTTTCATTGCAAACAGGTTTTTCATTGCAAATATTGTGTACTGACTTTTTATTTTTCACGTGCATGTTAGAATGATGCCCAGTATGGAAAAAGTTCATATGAAATGTGCATTTAAAGTGTTTCTTAGCTTTGCCTGCAGATGTGACAGAAAACAATAGATTTCCAACACTTGCAAAAGAAGTGGATTAAATAAATAATAATCTAAAAAAAAAAAAAAAAACATGAATATCTACACTCTTTATAAATGAAAGACTGTCTGGTTTGCACTGTAATAGTTTATTTTGAACCATTCTAACAATGCGTATATTGTTTAGCACAAATTACCTGTCATGTATATTGGCAGGAACTGTGAACAGTCTCATAGGTAGTCTGACCTGGTGTTTCTGCTCCTGCCACATTTTACCTCACTAACATTAAGCTCCAAGAACAGCCAAGTTTTGGACTATAGGTCTTGGTCTGACTCAAATTAAACTCTGTTACATGTTCCTCATCTGTTCCACATGATTTTTAGTCATGAAAAATGCAACACCTCTTTTTAATTGTACTGGATCTCTTTCAGTTTTACTGGGCAAGAAAAAACAGCCACCATGTCTAAGGGTGTCTAATTTCTGTGACTTTGAAAAACTGAAGTTTTATTTCAATTACATCTTTAAATATTGTGTCTGTGCAGTGGAAAACAAGCAGCTAAAATTTACTGAATGGCTTAGTCATATTGGTGTGATCTCCATACACACACAGACAAAAAGCAGTCAGAAGTTGTTACATATACTACTTAAAGCAGCAGTAGTATTTTTCTGTCTGCATTTAGCACATTATATGAAACAGTGAATTCTCCAAATACCATGATTTAACCACATGCTTTTCATTGTTATCCTACCCAAGCCTACAGTCATTCTGACTCAAACACCTACATCTATTGTAACAAATATGGTTTAGAAATGAGGACAATACAAAATACTGATGTGAAAGGGTTAGCATAAATACTTCATCTGCACCAGGCCCCAGTGGCTAAGAAGTGCTGGTGACCTGGTTCCAGTTAGAGGTTAGCAAAAATCTTCTACTTTGAAACAGAAAAAAAATGCAATTTGAAAACTTTGATGAAGCTGTCAGGCTCTGAAAGTCAGAGACTACCCTGGGGACAAAGATTATATTACTAGGTAGAACAAGGCCTTTTTGGTAAAGAAAGATTCATTCTCTTAGAGGTGTGGGTGGAGGATAAAAATTCTTTAAAGCTATTTTCTGATGGAATTATGTTGTCAGAGGTTTTGTCTTTCTAGATTTTAAAATATACATGGAACAAGGACATCATTAATATGACAATTTCATAATGAACTTTTCAGCTGTTCTCAGCTGTAGAAGGGCAAACCCTATTGCCTAACTCGCGTTCAAATACACTTTTAATTGAATGTGTGGTAACTTCTTGTTTGAATAACTATATTTTTTCCTTTGGAATGTCAAAGGGAATTAGAAACAAGGTATGTAGAAACTTAGAGAGAGGTGTTATGGGAACAGATCAGAAAGAAAATTTTAAAGGAGAACAACCACATAAAAAAAAGTTTAGAAGAAACTTTAGTAGATCATCTAGTTCACTTCGTATTTTACCTCTAGATTTGACAGGCAATCTAAATATGAACAACAATGTTACAACTGCTTTGATGTTGCATGACAATATTTTCTTCCTTCTTTCTTTACCTTTTACTCAAATGTACAAGTTGTCATGTAAGCAAATCCTCATCTGTGATGTTTGTCATTTTATGAATGTTCCTAATCTTAGCATTTAGTGCACATATCTGAAATTAATTTGCATTGTGAATATTTGCTGTAAGAATTAAACCAAACCCAGAATCTTCTTCCCTGTGTCCCAAACTGCAGTGTCTGAGATAAACTTTAGAAACATCAAATTTTCCTAGACTGAAAATATCTGAGTTACATTAGAGTTGCTCAGCCTGATAGGAATGAGAGAAATACTGAAGTAGAGGATGAGCTGGAAAAAGTTTTGGTAAAAAACAATGAAACGTCAGGCTTACTAAAATATACTTTTTAAGTGATATGCCACGGCACAGTATGGTTTTTAGAAAGAATGATTCAGAAATGTAATATATGTCAGTGGTTTGGGGACTGAATGAGGCCTAGATTTCCAACACTTGTCTAGTACCATGCCAATTCTTATTTTTATAGAAGGTTGCTGGGATATTTTAGAACCATTTGCTAAGTAAGATAGCCAACACTTTATGTGAGGTTGTGACAAGGCAGCTTTTTTTCTTCCTTTTTTTCCTTTAAATTTATGTTTTGTTTTTATGCTCAGTTTTTCAGTGTACACTAGTGGTAAATCTCAGTTTATTAGTCTTGTAGAACTAGTGAGAGAATAATCTCTTAATATTAAAATTGATATGTAAAGAGCCTTGGCCAGAGTTAAAAATTGTATACTTTAAAGATTCTAGCAGAGACTCCTGTGGTTTGAGCAACTTTTGTTGTCATGGTAACTGTATGTAATATTTTCATAAAGTTTTTTTTATCTTTCTTTTGTTTCTTGGGTTTTTTTTACATGATAAAATGAAATAAGTAAGAATATTTACTTAATAACTAAATAGATTTTTAAAAATTATTTTCTGTTTTGAATTGTTTAGATGTCAAAATTTTAAAACAAGATCTAAGTCCTTGATCATCTACAATGTTGGCAGAAAAGACAAAGAAAGAGCTACTGTATGGATCGTGCTCTGGTCAGAAATATACAGCTTTTTATCATTTTTACTTCTCATATGTCTTTCATGAGATCTGAGCATAAAAATAAGCTTAAAAATTTGATAAGTTATCTTCTTTTGTAATGGGAATTTGTCCATTCTTCCACTCTTTTGCCTCATAGGTCAACCTCTTTTCAATCCCTCCATGCCATCCTTTTTCATGGAATATCTTCCTTCTCAAATAGAAGCCCAGAAACTCTGCATTAAATTCCTGATCTTTAAGGAAGGTATTCTCAGCATCTGCAAGGTAAGTAGGTCGCAGGGAGAGATAGCTGATCTCTCCAGTTTAATTCAGACCCATCTAGCTGCATACTGACCCTGTTACACTCTTCCAGTGCCTCCCAAGTGTTTGTCATATACAGTGTTCCAAATTTTCTGCAGCCTCAATAAAGCAGGAATCTGGACTGGAATCAACAGTATAATAGGTGAACAGCCTAATATGAAACTAAACTACTTGACTTGTCCACTTCTGCTACATAATACAATTATTTCTCAACAATGGACACCACCCTTGTTGTTTTCTAAATTGAATGAATATTCATGTCACTATCAAGTAGGTCATCAGTAATTTGGTATTTGGCACTTCAGATGCTGAATTTAAATTAAACAGGGTTTATACACTTCAAACCACCACACTCATTCCATCATATGCCTTTTGCCCTGAACAAAAAGACAAGCCTGAATCTTGTCAGCTCTTGTGCATTGTGTTCAAGTTGCTGGTTCTTTTCAATGGAGATGAAAGATACCCTGTGAAACCTTTTCTATATATTTCAGATTATCAAAGATACCAGTAGCTGTAACAACAATGGTACTGTCAAGACAACAAATGAATCAAATTTATCAGTCTGCATTAGTGTGAAATTTGAATCAGTTTAATAGTAATTCACTTTTTACCTAGCAAGTTGTCTGTACCTTCTGTAAGGGTTAATTATGGATCTATTTTTATAGGCCCTAACAAGCACCATCATTCATCTGCTTCTTGCAATAGCAGTTAATTTATTCAGTGCAAAAATGAAAACTGAGCATTAGCATACATTGAATGATAGAGAATGATATAATCAAAGTCTAATTTTATAGTTTTTATGGTTTGCATGGGAAAGAGTAGAAACCTTACAAATTCCCTTTTATGGATAGCTATGTCTTTTTTGTAATCAAATTTAGATTTAATTTTTTACAGCTGAAGTGCTAGTTACTTGTGATGAAGCCCACCTACTTGAAACATCTATTTTAGGAAGAGATGAATCACTTGTTGGGCCTCTCTTTCTCTTGACTATGGATGAAGCATAAGGGAATATTCATCTAAAAATAAAATCTAATCTAAGCTAAAGTTAGGCCAGAGGAATCCTAGGATAACTACCTAAATATGCAGCATTATTTAGTACTTAAAAAAAAGAAGTCATATTGGAAAAATGGAGCACAAGAGACATGTTTTTAAAATACATCTCCTAGCAGATATTAGGCATCTTAACACCTCTTGAAGTGAAAAGGCTTCAGGAGTGCATCCAAAGCTGACTTGTAATACCTATAAATTTGATGTGCATTAGGTAGGGTGATATTGGTATCACTGAGCCTTGAAGACAAAGATTAATATAGATTGCAAATAGGTCTATAAAGTTATTCTACAACACTGTGATGGCATAGCCTCCCAGAATCTATTAGCATTTTGCAAAACTGTGAGCATGTGACCAACAAATGGGCAAAGAAAGAAAGAAAGGTGTGTTTTTAAACAGAAGGTACACAAATGATAAGAGCTGCCAAACAAAAGAGAAGATAATGACAATGGATTGCAAATTGATGGGACATCTACCTGAAGAAAGAAAAATGGTGTGAAGTGGTATGGGGAGAAAGAGAACCCATGTTGTGGGAGTAGAGAGCAAATAGCATAAAAATGTCAGGCCATGTAAGGAAAATCTCAGGAGAAAGAGTAAATGGTCTGGCACTCTTCCTCTTGTTTTGTTTGATTGTTTGTTTGTTTGTTTGTTTGTTTCTTCACAATTGGGTACTTGGAAAGCAACATTTCTGAAACGTAAATTACTGGATTTCTGCATATGGCAAACTAACAAATAAAACTACAGATTCTAGGCTTAGAGTGTGAATTAACTGTGGTCATAGGGAAGCATGTGGTAAAATGATACCATTACTAGGATGGCCATGCTGCTCAGCAGCAAGTAATGAGATACACAAAGGCATACACATATTTTGAGGAAGACAAAGAGGCACAACAAATAGTACCTTCTTGTTTTGTACAGCCTTCCAACAACTTTTCTAAAGCAGCTGATATTTTAGTTAAGAAGCTGAACATATAGCTCAGTGATCTGGACTTTGCTGTTGAGTTTCACCTTAAAATACTAGTCAGTTTAAAAATATGTAAGGCTTTATTAAACACATTTTTTCAAACAGTTGCAGCTCTAGAGAGAAGTGTTCCACATCCCTAGTGTTTACAAAATAGCCACTTTCCTATTTATTTGCCTTCATGCTTTGTGATCATTCATAGCTGCTAACACACAGATGCAAGAAACAGTCACCTCCCTTACCATGTACAGGAATAAAAGCTCTTTTGTTACTCAAAAGTAACTTTTCTTAAAGAAATCTGACAGCAGCACTAACCTGACCCAGATGGCCTGTGACTGAACTGTCACTAATTAACATTTTTTCTATCTTATTATCATCAGATTGCAGGATAGATAAGAGACTACAATTTTTGCCGCACATCTCTGCCTTTGGTCAAACCTATTATTTTAGTTAACTGTCTTACTGAAAGGGAAGGAAACATCCGTTTTCCATAAATAAATGGGAAGACCAGGCCAAAAGGTCTTAATTTTAAGTTGTGTTCACATTAATGGTCCAGTGTCATTAAAAAAATAAGGAATGACTGATAAAGATAAAAAAATAAGGATAACTGATTCAACAGGAAACAGGGAACAAAATGCCTCGTGATTTTCTTGTTGCAAGCAAATATATTAGGTAATGTATGCTTCAGGGAATTAGATGTCACTGTGGTGGAAGTGTAGAGGACTTGTGCATCACATTAACATCCTATTTTAAAACAAAATTTACCAAGTTCACTCATTACAAAGCATTTATATTCTAAAGTAGTTGTAAGTATAGAATGTTATATGACTAGATGTGTGGTCCTTGATGATTCACATTTGCTGGTGTTTACACTGTTCATATGCTCACTGAAAACATTTATCCATTGTGTCTGGTTGTGTTATGACAGTTTTATGAAGTACTTGTATATAGTTGTAAGTTGAAACTACTTTAGGATGTTCATACTTAGGTTCAAGGCACATTAATATTAACTTTTTCCTACTTAGTTGAAATGCTTACAATTGATGCCACAGGTCTCCTTGGCTGCACTGCAATTCAACCAGTGCAAATAAAAACTCCAAGATTTTGAGGTACAACATCTATTCAGCTGACTCCTCAAAATTCTATTTTCTGTCAGGAAACAAAGACTTGGGTTTCTGGTCCCTATGCTTAATTATGAAGATTAAATGCCAATAATAATTTTGCCCTGAAAAAATTTTCGTCACTAGATGCTGCCTCGATATGGTAAATGCAAAACTGCAATTTCATTGCCTTGCAGTAGCAATTCTACATTTTTGATCAGTGTCATAATTCCCTCCCACCACTAAAAAAAAGAAACTAAATCATAAAGCACCAGAAAAATTCTAATGTTCATTTTTTATTGCCATAAGTATTTAGGAATTATAGTCTGCAGAAAAAGCAAGGTTGCTCTGTAATTAATTTTTTGTATGTACTGTTTCACTTGTCTTAGCTCAGCTCCCTGAGTCCTATGGAAAAGCAGTTTCCATGAGCCGCAGTTTGGAGTCTACTGCAAATTCTGAGGTTGTTGGGTCCTTTTCAGCAGATGGTATGAACAGAAATTTGCTCATGTGTTAAATCTTTCTATTTGGTGTCATAACTCTGTCATTCCTCTTATGTTGTGTTTTAACCCCAGACAGCAACCAAATACCAGGCTCATTCATTCCACCTTGCCCTGGCAGGGAGGAGAACTGGAGGGAAAGGATAAAGCTCATGGTTTGAGAGAAGTAAAATTTCATAATTAAAACAAAATATAATAACAATAGCAATAATGATAACAATAATAACAACAAAAACAACAGCAACAATCTGATCATACCAATAACGAGAATAATAATTGTATACTGAGGAGAAAGAGAGCAGCAGAACTCAAGAGAAACTAGTGATGCACAATACAATTGTTCATCACCCCCTGACTGACAGCTCACCACTTAGCAGAAATTATCCCTTTTTTGGGTAATTCCCCCCACAGCCTATATACTGGGCTTGACATTTTGTGGTATGGAATATCCCTTTGGCCTGTTTGTGTCACCTGTCCTGGCTGTGTTGCCTCCCAGCTTTTTGTGCAGTTCCTTATTATCAGAGCTGCACAAAAAATAAAAAATCTTTTTCTAGATGCTGAAAAGTCCTTGACTCAGGATAAGCACTACTTAACAGCAACAAAAATTCCAGTGTGTAATCAGCATTATTTTCATACTAAATCCAAAAAACAAAACACTAGAACAGCTACTCAGACAAAAATAAACTCTGTGCCATCCAAAACTGAGACATCTTGGGATTTATGTGGAGCAGATTGGCTATAGGGTACTTCTAAGAAGTCTAGTATGTCCCTAGTCCCAAGATAAACATATTTTTTCATATCTGATAGCTTGTTTGTTAGAGGATATATCTAGATATGACTAGAGGAGAGATCTTCTGCCTTTCTAACAATCAATTGCTCCAGTGCAAAAAATCAAGCAAGTCCTTGTCAATAAACCAATATACCTGCCTAAAAAAAAAGCTGTATGGTGACCCATCCTGTCACATACTGTTTCCCATCTTTTACTGAGTACAAGAGATATTTATTAGACATACACACCAGTAAGCATTCAGGAAGAGAAAAAAAAAAAAAAAAAAACAAAAAAAAAAAAAACAAACCAAAAAACCCCCCAAAAAACCCCCCAAAAAACAGAAACAAAAATAAAAATAGATTGACAAAAGGCTGTAAAGCAATTCTGTTCAGATCTCTACAAATCCATTAATGTTGATTTTGATCTTCCTGTGCTGGGGCTGCCTTTACATTTTGATTTTACTTTCAAGCTTTGCTGCCCTTGGGGTTCTCCCATGGGAGTAGCATTTTGTGATGTAATTTATAAAGGTATCTGCATGCCTTGACAAGGTATTTGTAGCAGTCCACCTGGGAGGCAAATGTGCCTGGAGCAATTCTGCAGTTAGACAATAGACACATATGGGATGTTCCAGAGGAGGGGTTCAACAACTTGCTGAGTGCTTCCTGCTACTCTGAAGTATACTCTGAGCTTTTCTCATGAAGTGCTTGGCACCTAGACGGCTTTCTCCTTACTCTTACCACCACTCTACATCAAACATATACACATACTATACCTTATATGCTTTTTTACATACTCATACTATACTTTTCACTGGTATGGGTCTGCATTGTAATAAAAGCCAACTGTGCTTCTGAAAACTTACATTGATAGTTTACTAAACTATAATCATGAAAGTCAATCTTACCTTAGAAATGGGTTGAGCGCCTTGGAATTGGCTCAAGCTCATTTTGGCTCTGCCAGTGTCCAAAAAATACACTGATCCAGAAACATGGCTGAGATCAGAGTTTTCACAGAATTCAGGAGTAATGTTTACAGGACTCAGTGTCTGAAATATTAAATTTGTTGGAGAACACATCCCTGCCAAAATACAGAAAATAAAAAAACTCCCCCAACCCAAAATTTCATTCAAAACACATTCTAAAATTAAATTGATTTACATTTATAATACTGGAAAATATTATATTTTTCTTCCTGCAGTCAGTAATTCTACTTGTCCCAATATATCCAGCTAAGTTGAAGTGGGACACTTGATTACTGCAGCACAACATGGCAACCTTAAAGAATGAATATGCCAAGCAATTACTCATAAAACGTTTTTCTCTGAAGTCCAGATAGGAAACATCTCTTCATCAGAGAAAAGAGAATGCCAGAAGCTCATAAGGTCAGTGCTGCTTTTCTATTTTTTTTTTTTTTTTTTTCTTTTTTAAAGACATTGTCTTGTATATAAAGCTTGCTGGTTTGGCAATGATACAACAAGTGCTCTTATGATATAGAGAGGAAATCTGTCTGCTTGTCTTAGTGTTTATATTTATATAGTCACTGCTCAGCCCTAAAGCTGTTCTTCAGATCTCTAGCTAAAATAAATGTCACACAGTGCTGAATTATTATAAAAATAATTCTGTTTATTTACAAATATGACAACAAGCTGGTAACTTACTGAGATTCTTGAAAGGATTTTCAGTCTTTACGGAGATATATTCCAGCTATATTCCACTCTCCCTGAATATCGTATTCTAAATCCAGCTATTAGCCACGCACCAATAGATGTGTCCAGTCTTAGTAGCTATGTATTATGATGGATATAAAGGACATTATTAAGTATTGTGAAAATACTCTTAATGAAAGATAAAATTGCTCAATCCCTTCTCACTTTTTATGACTGTACTTGGCAGCAACTTTTATCTCAACGTCCAGGGTGCAGTAGGATTAAAACATGATGAAAAAATAAGAATAAAAATTGAGAATGAGATTTAAAATTAAATAGTATATGTTGATAATGTAATAGGATAAAAATGAAATGCAGGCTATTTTTGCTTAATGCCAGTGTTGTACTATGAAACATCTATTTTTTGCACACTTAACCAAGAGGATCCATTTCCCATTGCACACATTCTCTTTCAAAATATGAAAAATCAGCAAAATGTTTATCAATGCACAAATAAATACAAAAACAATCTCTTCTGTTTAAAACAAAGGCATTTGCTTTGTATTTCTCTTGGGTAATTAACATGAGCAAGAAGAAATTGCCATGAAAGGGAGTGAGAGAGAGAGCAGACAAGATTGGGAAAAAAAAAATCTAATGATTGAATTATTGTTTACTTAAATAATTTTGAATATTTAGTATGACTTTGTCTACAGGTCTACATCTGACTTGGTCCAAAATATTTCAGGCAGTGAAATCATTTCATTAAATATTTCCTCCAGGTGATCCCAACCAATATATAGATCAAGGTAAGCTAAACAATTTTAATGTATATCAGCAAATATCGATAAATCTTTTCAGTAATTGGCATGTAATCTTCACATTTATAAACTGGTGAAGTAAACGGCTGAGAGAGTAAAGTAAGTGAAAAAAAGAGAGAAGGAACATACTTCTGACAGTTTTTTCTAACTAGCTTTTATAAATTATCAGCATGTGTATATTGTCTGAAAAATATATGAAGTACTATTAACGGTTATGAACATAAAAGAAGGATAGTAGTAAATCTACATACAGAATATCTGCGTTGAATAAAGGCACATTTACAAAAGTTTTGTCCAATTTTCTTCAAACTATAGAACTTTCCAAGGGATTATAAAATCCCTTCATCATGAAAGCCCTTCAGGAGTTCAAAATATTTAGCCTTAAAGAAAATGCAGGTAGCTCATTATGGAGTATATGTACTGAAAAAGAGACACAGAAATGCATGAAAATGTATTTTCTCTACACAGCAAGATGGCAAAAGGTGTAAGGTATGTTCTCAATTTATAATGAAGGTGTTTCAGCAGGTATAAAGGAGGGCCTTTTCCTCCAAATATTATTATTAACATGCAGAAATTATGTAGGAGCAGTGACTACATTGCATTGGGTGTTCTTATTTAGAACAAGTAAGCAGGATCAATTTGAGAAGGTGAGATGTACATATGTAGTATCACTCACACATTGAGCTCTTTCTGGTGTTATAAATAAGGATTTTATATTGCACTGTCCAATAATATTAGTAAAGCTGTTTGATGAAAAGTAGAGATTTCCATCTAATGTCAAAGGATTTTAGTAGATAGAATAATAATTCATCCTCTCCTTCTCTCTTTATTGAACTCATCATCATGATACCTGACAGCCATATTAAAAACCTAGAAGACAGAAAAAGCAAAAAATCCTGAACTGAGTAGCTCTTCAGCTTCTGCCTCCAGCATTGAATGTAACAATGTAGTAGATTGAATTAGATTTTCTTAGATTTTCCCACCCAGCTCCCCATGTTGCACAAACTGGAATTACAAATAGAAACATCTTGCCTTGGTGTGTGACTGTGCTGCACACCAGGAGCCCACACTCAGGACAATATCAACAGCTGCAGAGGTTTTGGTAACTTCCGCAGGGAGATTTGTTTCATTCACTTTTCCAAACTTAGTGGATTGCTACAGATCTCAGCTCTGTAAATGAACAAGCAGCTCATTTCATAATTCAACTCTACCAGTGCAAATGTGAAATTGTTGAGACATTGTGTTAATCTTCTAATGCTGAAAAAAAAAAATAATGAATAATTCCCCAAAGAATTCAGATAAGAACAGATGAATTACTGTGAGATATACTTAGGAAAAAACCTAAAGAATAATTCTAGTTACTAAACTGAACTCTGGAATAAAGGTGGTAGAAAAACAGATATGTTATGAATTTTTAAATTAGTTTTCATATTATCAAATACTTAAACAGTCCAACAATAAGATTGCACTTATCTAACAAAAGAAAATAAAGGCTTTTTTATTATTTCTCTTTTAAGTGGAGTCCAACACCCTAATTGGATATCTTCGGCCTCATTTAGATTAACATTAACTGTCCTTCTAAGTAGTTTTTGATGCTTTGTCCAGATAACAGTCTTCTAGCAAATGTGTATCTAAAATATGTGATGACCACTAGTACCTGGTACTCCAATAGAAATGAAAATATATCATGTGTCATTTTTCTCTCCAGAAAAAGGAATCTGAGGGTAGCAGTAATCTAGATTTGCTCTTTCTTGTATAAAACAGCTCTAGTTTTTCATTGCTTGGCAAATAATAACATCTAAAATAAAATATGACAAGGGACAATGCCTTTTTGTTGTTGTAGCATTTTTCAGAGAATTTCAGAGATAACAATAGTTCTTGTGTGGAGAAAGGGGAAAGAAAAAAGCCTTTTGACTACACTAGAGTACAGAAAAAAACCCACATATACCATTTAAAAACAGGAAAACAGTATTTCCTGGGTGCCAGAGATAGTAGTGGAAAACAGATGCCCTGGGATCTGCCCACACATCAGCAAAAACATCAGGCTTTCAGCCACAATAAATTACTGGTTTTCGGTTAGCTTTAGGGAAAAAACAACCAAAACCAAATAATATCACTTATCTGTACTTGTAAGTTTCAAACTGGATTTTCTAAAGTGGCAGGAAGGGTTGTCAGCACAAGAAGTCAGCGTCAGAAAGTTCAAGGAAAAGTTGATCAAGCTTGACCCAAGGTCCCATTAAAAGAAGTTTGCATGCATCTTCTCCTAATTAGACCAGCTTTTCAGTTCTGAGGTTGAAATAATTGATGGTATAAAAGAGATCCACCTACCTAACTACTTGTTTCTTTGGCTAAAAGCATGAACTATAACCCCTAGAAGTGTTTAGACCTATACTAACAAGGAAGACAAAAACCATAAAATATCGTAAAGGTGTTATTTTTACAATAACTTGAATCAATTGACACCTTGGTTGTATTAAATGAAAAAATAGATTCAACTAGTATGACACTTTTTCTTTTGATGGGATTATAAAAATGGAAAACATTTAAAATAATTTTGTGACATAATTCTTATATGAAAGAGGGACATGGGGAAAAGTTATTAGTTTGTGTGTTTTTTGTATCTGGACCTGCTGTTTCTCAACTAAATTTAGAACACAAACAGTAGAAAATCATTAAAAGTTTTAATCTGAGATTTAAATAAAGAAATATTAATTCATGACAAAGCTGCAAAAATGTTGTGGGCTTTTTTATTTGAGCTTCTAAAACATCAGACTTTTTACAATTCAGGACTTCCTTTGTGTCTTTACTGATGAACTCAATTGGAATTTGCAAAGTATGAGAATTTCAAAGCCAAAATTAAAAATTCTGTTTGAGAGCGCATAGATACAGAAGTCTGTAGGCTTGCATGTAATCTCTGCAATTTTCTTATATAACTCATGGTTAAGAATCCAGTGCAGCAGATTCTGATTTTATAAACCATAGAACAGGCTTTGTTCTTGCAGTTAAAGAGGCATAGTGATATTCCTACAAATTACTACAATAGTTCCTTTTAATTGAATGAGATCCTGCTGAAAAGAGAGACAAAACAGGTTGGAGATGTGCAAAGTAAACAGAAGCTTGCAGAAATACAGGCTTTTTGAAAAGATTCACTGTTATTGCATCAACTACTTTAAAAATAGACAAGTGTACAAAGAACTAACATATGTACAATCTTACATTAAAGTGAGATTGACTCGTTTAGAAGCAGTAATACAGCAGGAAAGCAGCCTGCAGCCAGCAAAAGTGCTGCACAGTGGGAGGCTTCTCCCAGCAAACAACAATTCACACCTGTTAATTACTCTGAATAGGTTTGCACACAATGCTAGGCATGGCATTTACCCATTGTTTGGAAGCAATACTAATGCAATCTCTTAGCTATCCTTATAAGTGAAATGAAAGTTTAACATGATTAATTTCCTTGCAAATCATCAATTAACTGATCATAGCATTTGCCAGAGGACCCTTAAAGATCCAGAATGATAAAGCTATATAAATAATATGTATTTCAGGTTTGCTAACTATTATGGTGAAGTTGTTGATGGTGAGATTACATAAACACTATCTTTCAGGTAAATTACTATTTAAATCATCTCTAGGTACTTAAAGTCCAAAATAAATTTGTACCAATAATAATTAAAAAACCCCCAAAAACCGAAGTCACAGAAGTTTTACTTACAATTCAAACATTTTCTAATTAGAAAACATGTTAATTAAATGTGAAAATTTTAAACCAGTGTTTAAGTAGTTTCAACACTAGTCAAAATCTATTTCACCTGACACCCTTGAACAACTTAAAACTTTTATTTTAAAATTTTACAATTTTATTCTAGTTTTTCATACTAATGTTTGGATAAACTCAAACTTAAGGCATATTTTGGGTAATTCTTGCTTTATCAAAATTATTAATCTAAAAAACCTTTTTCTACCTGTATGTTCCTAAACCATTCTTTGAGCAGCATTAGCAGTCCTGTCCTTAATTCTGTACTAATGCCTTATTGATAAACCAATGTATAAATAGATAAATTGGTCAGTGGTATGACTAATGGTGGGGTTTGCCTGTGGCATTGATGTCAGAAGAATTTTAAAAGTTTCACAGCAATTATGGATTGGTCTTGAAGTCATGACAATAAGGTGCCAGAGCAATGGAGCAGCGAAGAGTTGCCAGAAGAAAAAAATGCATTTTTTATTTTGTGGACAATTAATTCTTCAGAAATATTCAAACAGAAACTATAATAAAATAAAGGTTAGATAATAATTTGGTGATGGCTGATAGGATGAAAATACCACCTTGATTTACCTTAGATCATTACGTCAAAAACGTACTCCTAAGGGTAATTTGTGTATGTAAATTTTGTTATAATGTGCTGGAGCAAGACCACCAGGGACTCAGGGTGTTGACTGGCTCATGCACACCATATGAAAAACCCTGCTTTAGTTTTGGTGACCCAGATTTTACAGCTATAAAGCCTTGCACTGATCATCTTACTGCCCCCAGCAGTGGAGAATGGGATCAGACAGGATTCCAGTGCACACCAACCAGTTTGTCTCCTCATTCTCTCCTGTCCAGGTGGTAAGTGACTGAAAGGTGTAAAGCTCTGGAGACGAGACATGAGCTAAGACAAAAGAGCTGTGAATTCCTTGACTGGTAAGTATATTTAATTTCTTCCATGGGAAACAATAAGTGGTGTGCACAAGGAAAAATGGCACAACAAAATATTTTTTAGCAGGTAGCTGCTTGATATCCGAGGGAAAAGTATGTTTCTTGATGCATGAGAGCAGACTGTGAGTGGTACAAAGTGGTGGAATTCCTTTTTCCCATGTAGGTGCTCTGTCCTGAGGGAACATGCACCCTTGCTGATGAATTTGGAGCTGAGTGCAAGTGATACAGGGTACCATATATATGATATATATATATACATGCATCTATATATTTTTATACATATATACAAAAAAAATACAGGTGTCTTAAAGTCAAGCAGTGAGGTCAGAGGATTGACCTCTTTTTGCACATGTTCCATTTACTACTTCAGACTTGTTGAATTGGAAATGATGTGTTGGTACACATCAGGGGAATCCTGGAAGAAATTATCAAAGTTTGGAAACTGTCATGCTGCCTCATAGCCCTGACTGAGGAGAAATGCAGGCTATATTGAGTGCCTTTTTAATGCAGAAGATAAAAAAAGTGGTACTAGACAAGGTGAAAAGATATACAGAGGTTTGGGGCCTGAAAGGCACCTCCTTTTGTCCTGAATCAATGTGTGTAGGCAGCAAGCACATTGGAAAAATTAATGTTCTAGTAGGGAACAGAAGGATCAATCAGAGGAAATTAATGTTATGGTGCTGGAAGATTCTGACAATGACTGAAGAAGACCAGGGGAAAATATGAAGGCATCCCCAGTCAATCCTCTAATTCCAATAAAGCTGGGGAATGAAACAATAGATTTTTTTTTTTTTTTTTTTTTAAATAGATAGCAGAGCCAGTAATAACTAGTTGTAAGGGCCCACTAAGTAAATACCAATTGTTGCAGTGATGGGAATAAGAACTTTACAATCTGTAAAATGTACCATTGGACATATTAACTGATTTATGAGCTTTTACATTCTATATATGCCAGAATGTTCTTTTCCATTGTTAAGATGAAATTGATTATGCAAGTGGTACTCACAAATAACTTGTGAAAACTCTGTACAGCTACACATCCCTAAAGAAATGCAATGGAAAGCTCACATCTACTGACTGATTGTCCAGACCTTGGAAGAACCTTAGGATGATATCCCTGATGTGGCATTGAATGCGGTAATTCCCTGAGATGGGCTTCAAAGAAACCAGGTAAAGCAAAGAATGTGACTTCACTTAAAACAAAACTCAAACTACTAGCAAAGCCAGTGAGGGTAAATCAATATCCTATTAGACTGGAAGACATAAAGGATTGGAGTCCTTGACAAATACTTTCTTGAAGTATGTATTGCTTAGGGAATATCAATCTGAATTTAATATTCCTACTTTATGTGCAAGGAAGCCTCATTTTCAGGAGTACAGACTGGTATAGGACTTAAGAGTAATAAAACAACTAACATGGACATACAGTCTATCAAACTAAACTCCAGGTCTCACAAGCATGGAACTGATGAGGAGAATCTCATTCCTCAACCTGCTGTTCATGCATTTTTGATGCAGCACAGGGTATGGTGTTTCTTTGGGACTGCAAGCACAGATTGCCAGTTCATGTTAAGATTCTTCTCCATCAAAATTTCAAATCCTTATCCTCAGGTCTCATATTAATCTGTTCTTGACACAACCTTTATTTGTGCTTGGAATTGTGAAAAATCCATTGTCAGAAGTGTTTTTAAAAATAATTCTGAGTTCAAATTTGGTACACCTAAAGTCATTAATATTACTGTTTTTTCTTTCAGTTATCCTTTGGTCTTCCACTTCCATCTCCTCTGCTAAGATGTCAAGGACAACAGCTCAATAACTTACAGGATTTGGTTCTACATATGGCCTGAGAAAGTATACCAGCACTGTGCCATCTTAAAACAATGTGTTTGGTGAATGCCCTTGAATGGGTGCATCCCTAAACTCTGCGTGGTGCTCCGCATCACTTGCATGGCACTGACCTTGCAAGTCTTTCACAGCAGCTTGCTGTCTTTATGCATGGGCCGTACTGGGCTGCATTTGTGTGAGGAGCTCTGAGACCCTTGTCAAAGAACACTGCATCAAAAAGCACAAAATCTGCCTACACATCACCAAAGAAACCTAAGAGGCTCTTGGGTTTCTTGAGGTTAAACCAGTTTACATTAGTTCTGAGTGTTTTGCAGATTGTCACTTATTTATCTCAATAGGGTGCAGATAGTGCTGGATGGCCATCTGTCCCTTATTTCAGCTGCCAGCAATCAGCCACTTGGCAGGGCTAAACAAAGAATATCTCCATGATATTTAAAGACATACTGGACATTTTACCATGAGATTCCTGCCAGCAGTTCTATATTTAGGAAGCATTTTAGTTAAAAAGAAGACTGAAAGTAAGTGGAGTGCTTCAGAGTTAACTGAGTTGAAATAAACATCGAAGCTTCTCAAGGATTTTAAAAGTTTAGTAACTTCATTTAAAATGCATTTTTGTTCTTGCATTTTACAAATCAAGGCAATGTATAATTGGATTATTATTAAATGAGTGTATTCTACTACTTGATTTCCAAAATAGATTGAATTGGAGTGACCTATATCTTCAGGTATCTACTCAGCAAATCTTCCTTCCAGAATGAAATGGATAAATCTGAACTAGATCAAAAACTAACCAAATGGTACAATTGAAACTAATTTTTGTTTCCAGATATGCAAATGGGATAAACAATCAACTTTCTCCACACAAAATAAATTTTAAAAAAAGTCCTCAAAATACTACTGAACATTGCTGAAATTTCAATAACTACCTGATCACCATCACGTAATCCCAAACAGCAATGTTTTCTTGTTGGAATTAAAAAGAAATGTATTCCTCATTGCCCCACTGAGTTTCAAACCCAAACAAATTTAGATAATCCTGCATTAATGAAAGATACAAAACTTTCTGATCGCTGGCAAAAAACACAAAGCAAATGTGTAGGAGACTCCCAATCCAGTGAATATTCACCATCAGAGGTTTTAAAGGACCACTGTGTTGGATTTAGCCATTTAAGTCGCTCTGGTCTTCAATAAAATTCAGCAACATTTTCCATGACTTATCCAGAACATTTCTTGAATAAAAGCTGCCTCTGACTCATTTAAAAAAAAAAAAAAAAAGAAGAAAACCAAGTCCATCCAAAAGTTTCTCTTTCTACAGTATTACAAGTATTTAAACACATTTTCCATTAAGTTTCAATATAGTTTAAATTTCTTTCCCCAGCCAGATGTGGCAGCTGATAAGCATAACACACTGTGCTATGGTTACTGCAAAAAATGAAACACATATATGACTACTTATAGCTTAAATTTCCTTACTGTCCTGACATGTCTGAGAATTTTTGTTAAATTCTGATATAAATCTCTTTGCTCCTGAAAGTTGTCACTTTTACAACCTACTCTGATCAAGTCTGCAGAAAAACAAGTAATTCATACTTTCTTTTCTTTTTTCTTTTATTTTCTTCTCTTTTTTTTCCTAATCTTAAAATGATTTTGTAAAATTATCTTTGGGGTTTTTTTGGGGTTTTTTTTGGTTTTTGTTTTTTTGTCTTTTTAAGTTGCAGCATACCATGTTAGAGCTTATACAGATATATGATTATGTGATCAAAGTTACCAAGGAAATGTAACACTGCTTAGTGACTAAAAATATTAACGCAAAGGATCCAAAATTCCTATTCATCAGTTCAATTCATGTACAATGTCCCTAAATGAAAAAAAAAAAAAAAAAAAAAAATTTAAACCCTAAAACTGTTCAACAGATTGCACTTATATTCTAACAGCATCAGGATGATTATGGTGGTTGATGGCCCAGAGAACATAAGTTGAAGTTTTATGCAAGACTGATGAGCAGTAAGCTTCAAGCCAGTTTAGATAAAGTGATGCATCATTAATGTATATTTGCTGAATATAATCCTGTGAGAAGATTTAAATTTTTATGATAAAAAAAATCTGAAATCCTCAATCAACTTAAAACTCATGAGAGATAAAATTAGCATTAGAATGAGGCTGATTTCCTATTTTATTGGATGATGATGGTATCAATTAAAACCAACACAAATAAACATGTAATCTTATTTTAAACCCTCCCCCCCAATTTTTAGACATGAAAAGAAAATCTGAAACTTAAATTAAGAGACAGCATTGGAATCTTAGTTTGCTGTGACCCATGGCTTTAACTAAATTAAAAGACCTCTATTTCTCTTTTGGATTTGATTTTTTTTTTCTTGCATCATTGTAGCTTAACTTCAAATAATAAATTAAAAGGTATGCTTTACCAGCATAAAATGGGCATTATTAGAATTAAATGTTGGTGGTACAGACATTACATTTTTCAAAACACCTTTAGTAGCAAATACAAGCAATAAATCTTATACTGTGATATCTAATAGAATAATGCAACTAGCCTTTAGCTCTCAAGATTCACAATCACTGCTTATACCTCCATGAACCAAATAGCTTTTGTTTGTATTTGCAAGCATCAAAACCAGGTTTTAACAAAAGTTTTCAAAGTATGATATCGATAGCTTCAGCAGGTAGCATGTAAAGTTTTAATGATATTGTTTCATATGTTACTGAAACAAAACATTATAGACTTCCTTTTTAAAAATTTTTGGACAGAAAAAGGATTTATAGGAGAGCTGAATGGATTTTTCAAGTGGATTTTTAGAATTTGTCTGCTGAAGAAAACAGAAAATTGAGAGCTTTGAGATAAGATAGAAAATGAGAAAGTTTTATGATAGGATCACAACTACAATTTAACAATTTAATATTCAGCAACATGAAAGGGAAGAAAGACCCTCCATATTATGAATGTATATGCAATCCACAATTGCATTATATGAGATCTATTTTATCTATTTAAAAATAATGTCAAGAGATATAAAGAAAGACGTCAGATTCTCCTCTGTAATGATAGCCATTCTTTTGGCATTTTCAGCAGCTGATTATGGCTTTCTGGGGTTTTCCAGCTAATCTATACAAGTCACAGGAGACTGCATATACACCATGCTATATCAAAGGTTCTTGGCCCTCAGTCACCCCTTGTGCACCAGCTGCTTAGCAATCTTTGCACTGAGAATGGAGAGTATGTGAATCCTGGGCTTGATTTGATGGGTGAACAGTCACAGCATTTACTGCATGAATAAATAATGCAGGCCAAATTCATGCTTTGTCTAATTCCATTAGAATGAATGTGCTTACTCCAGGGATCAAAGTAGTTGGTGGGTAACTGTGCACAAGGGCTCTAAATTATGATGGTATCTGCCTTCCTGGAAGATGTAAAATGTGAAATACAAAGAAATTTCATGGCAAAGGGGAAAACAGTTTCATTTATAAAGAATGAACTAGGCATTCAGTAATTGAGTAGTGCTTTCTTTGACGCTGTTTAGGACAAATGTAGGTATTTATGGGGTTTTTTGGCCTTTTTTTTCCTTTAAAAATACAACATTGATTTCATTCTTGAAACAACAAAGGAACAATAAACCCAGAATCACAAGGACTATCACCATCATAAAAGTGTTTTCCTTGAATGCACTTCACTGGGTTTATCTGTTATCAGTCAATTTTGGTTTTAAACTCCCACAACCTAGCAAAAATACAACAAATAAAGTTGAATGCTAAAAAGCAAGCAAGCAGCTTTCCCTGAAACGTCAGTCTCACTAACTCAGTTAATAATTCTATAAATCCATGTAGCTTTTGATGCAGTTCCCATTCCAGGAACTTTCTGTCTTTTATATATACATATATATCATATATACATATATATCATATATACATACACACACACACACACACACACACACATATATATATATATATGAAATACTGTTGGTTCATTTTACCAACAGTATACTGAATATCAAGACAAGACCTTAAAGGAGATGACCTCTGCTTGCTTCTGCATTAGTTTGATCCAAAATGTGTTGGACTCACAAGGGAACTCTCATATAATGAAAGACTGGAACATGCCCAAACTTACTTATGGAAAGCTACTCATCCCAGCTGGGATTAGTTAGACAACTGATTAGTGTCATAGAGTAGAAACATTCTACAACCATTTAAAAACGCTCCTAAGGGTTGTTATTATTAAGCCCCATTTAGGCTTTGACACTTGCATTTCATGTAACCTTAGTTTAATTAAAAACAAACAAAAAATCCCTTTGGTTTCTTTCTCACCTGAGGTGCTGATCTACTATAGTTTAAAAAGATCTGTCCTTCTATCCTTTTACCTTCATCAGTCATTATCAACTCAGAATCATCACCTTTTTTCCACTGGTTGGCTAATCTGAGAATTATGCACCAGAAGGCAGAGAGAAGGGTACTGGCTGATTTCCATAAGATAAAACATCAAAAGTTGGAAAGAAATAGTTTTGTTTGTGTATTAAAGTTAAGGTAAATTGACATGGCAGAAACAAAGTAAATGAAATTTCAAAATTTACTCTTCAGAATTCCTTTATGAAAAGGACAAGGAGAGAAAGAGCAGAGATTTTAGCTTGGTGTTAATTAAAAGTATGGAAGGGCCAAATATTTTATTGGTATAACTCAACTAAGCTTCAATAGAGCTGTCTGTATCTGTTAGTAGTAGGTACATTTCAGGTGCACTAAGCACTTTTTGTTTACCCTGATTTAGATTCATAAGACTAGATGCAGCAAATACACAGTCTACACCAGACACAGCTTATAGTGCTAAAGTTTGAAGAGATACAAAGGTTACAGAGCAGCAAAGGACTATAAACCCTCTTTATATTAGGGGCTGGGAAGGAGAACAGAACTGCTACTGTGCCAGTGCTGCATGAAAAATAGATTATTGTCAGTGGGAATGAAACAAGGCTATGATCCCCACTAATTCAGAGTTCTTTTCCAGCTTTTTTCCTTTGTCTAACCTGCCAGTTTAAAATTTTATATTACTTTCAGTCCTCTGGATTGTGTTTAGCAAGTTTTTAGAACAATATAGATTTGTATCATAAGATCATTAATATTTCTATTATATGCTAATATGTTCATTAGAGATAGTTGAAATTTTTTATTGAAACAGTTTTGGATTGGAAATGATTTTTTGATAAAAACATAAGTATATATTTATATATATTTTTTATATATATAAAGCAGTGTTATATTATTATGATTGTATTTGACTCAAATTATATGAAAGCATAACATTCCCTTGCTCTGCTCTTTTGACATACTTCTAGTTTTAACAACTTAATTCTGAGATAGGGAAAAATACAAAGAGAAAGAACACAAAACGTTCCTCATTATTTTCTATCTCATCTTTTTCTCTTTTTAGTATTTTTTCCCAACTGTTTAATTCATTATCTTTAATAAATTACACATTTATCAAATATAAACCACCTGGTTTTAGACTGAAAAAAGGCTGACATCTTAAACTATTAGCGATCACCTGTGTCCGTACTGCTTTTCTGTCCCACCATTTGAGATGGCAATTGAAAGTTATAGCTGGTAACTTAACAAAACAATGTTTTTTCATCTTTCAGGGACAACTAATCTTAATGCACTGACCCTGTTTTGGAAAGCACAAGGAGTGTGAAAGACAGTTTTCAGATTAGTCCTGGTCAGCACCTGGATGGGAATTAAAAGATTTTATAGTTGTCGAGTTCAGACAGGTCTGTCATGGAGGACGTGGTTCTGTATCCAGAAGAAATTCTTGTTTAATATGCATTTCAGTTGTTGCTGCTTTTCAAAATTTTACGGAGAGACATCCAACTTTAGTGTGTCTTTTAGCTCAGTCTCATTCTTCCTCTTCAATCTATTACATTTTTATGGAAATTAAAAAATGAGCTGTGAGAAGAAAGGGAGAAGAGATATTTTTGGAATGCTTTAATATCCTGCCAGCAAGCTCTCCAGACAGAGTTAAGAAATTCTGATAGAATGGATATTCTTTTTTCCTTCCTTCCATCTTCTTGCTTACTAAAAATAAAACATATGAAAATGCACAGTTTCACAGAAAATCACTCTGCAATACAAACTGTCCATTATATAGTGTCAATGGGTGTGATAACATGCATAATTTACCTAGGGGAGTATGCAATTAGAAGATTAACCTTTTACATTTCTCTCCCTAATCAGGTGCAACAAATGACTACAGAATAACACATTAGCAGCTGTATTTACTATATTTGCATGCTATTAACAAGAAATTGATTACGTTTCAAAAAGAGAATTGAGACTGTGTCTATGAAACGCACAGTTTTCATAGACATGAGATGGCATGGTGGATCTCTGTACTCTCTTTATTCTCCCTTTCATTCTGGTAAAGGTGCGCTACCAATGCCAGGCATCTTAAGGACATATTAAGGCACCTGAATTTTTCCTGTTTTCAGAAGCAAATGTATTTGTCATGTCTTTCTACCATGGTGATTCCAGCTTTGAAAAGGTCTATTTAATGCCAATTGTAATGACATTTTTTTTTCAAATGACATTAATATATTTCTATTAAGAAATGGATAGACACCAATTTCATTATGAAAGAACAGTCTACAAGTAATAATATATTTTAATCAGTATGAACTTTATCTGAAATTATTAATGTTACAAATTTAAAATCTCCATATCTGACTACCAATATCCAGAATATTTCTATTCCTGTATTGTCAGCCATACAAAACATCATGTCTGTGGTGTTCTCAGGGGAATTTAAGATGACAGCAGGAGATACAAAGGCCAATAGTGCAATACTCTCTTTCAGCATGTTATACTTTGTGCTATTGTCTACCAGAAAGGACAAGGGCTATGAGAGGACTGTCTCCCTTTCTCCATGTACTGAAACAATATGATTTCTGTCATTCTGAAGTTTACTGCTCTTCAACAATAAATATACTTATAAACTTCTGAAGAAATTTGGTAGAGTTTCACTAGTAAGTGGAAGAAAGTCAGTTTGACAAGGAGCAGTCAGGTACTGGAAGAAAAAAGAACTGTTTTGGAAGATGTAGGGATACCATAACTGAGACTGACCCATGCCTCTCACAGTAAAGAAAAATTAATCATTAGGAAAAAAATGTTTTGACAGTTACTCTTCAGGATGCCTAATATTTCAACAGTGATTTTTTTTTTTTTTTTCTTTATCAGGAAAATTTAGAAGATGGTAAAAAACCAAACTCAAGATCTGAGCCTCTCTGACAGAGCTATGTAAACTTGGACAAAACATTTGTCCTTTCTGATCTTCAATCTCCTTGTCTATTAACTTAAGATAACAATAGTCCCTTACCTCACAGGGGTGTTCACTAACTGAATGGAGGGATGTTTAAAGTTTGTGCAATTATAATGGGGATCTGCATCATAGGCATCTTAAAAATCTTAAAGACATTTCACTTCTATAGACAGTAGTTTTATTCAGATTCTCTTTTCCTCCTCTGTTATTTCTGGATAATACTCCACAGAAATTTCTCTTTATGCAGTTATCTGGGACACCTTATTCTGATTATGGACTTCACTCATGCTTATTCAGAGTTTCATTCTTGGGAAAAAAAAAAAAAAAGTTGAATCTGACTAGCTGGGCTTGTTCAAGAAAAAGACTGAAATGTACCTATTGTAACCAGTTTTAGATTGTGCTTTTGAAGGTGTTCAATTGTGACTAGGGAGAGAGGGTTCAAGTGGCCCCTTTTCAGGGATAAGTTCCCTTGAAGAGCGAAGCCTAACCCACAATTTTAGGATTTTAGCAACTTGTTAATCAATGACGTTTAACATATATATGGTAAATGCACTGGAGTGACAGACTGGACCGATTGTTAAAATCCCTAGAAAAGCACAGAGGTGAAGCACAACCACCTTTTCCTTGTCCTGTGACTCAGTTTTAAATATCAAGCAGTAACATTTATGCTTTTCAAGGCTGCATATCCAGCCAGTGTGCTTCCTGATGGGAGCTAGATAAAGATTCTTTGGGCAGCTTCATGTGAAGGAAGTGAAATTTTGTCCACTTTCCACCACAATGGAGAGGATCTCTCCAGAGTGTAGCTGTACAGAACGGCTGAGGTGGATCTTAAGCAGAGTGTTTGCTGGTTCACCAACTTTTATTACAATTCTGCAATAATGTTGGAACAAATTCACCTCGGTACTGTGCAAATAGACTTTTAAATACTCTACAAGTATGCATAAGAACCTGCACCATCACAGAGTGCCTTAAGTATATATATTGTGTTATCATATACATATGAGTTTGATAATATATACATATATGCATGTATGTATGTGCTGTTATCTCCATGTGCTCAGTGCTTAAAACCAGCAACTTCCCTGTGCAAACATGAGATATATTCTAACTGATGACGGCGGGTAAACGTTGATCAGGATGTTGGTTTCACCCACTTGACAGGCCACACCTCAAATACAGTATGTCAGGCCTAAAATAAATCTATTAGATTCAGTTGCAGAATGTTTTTTCCCCTGGGACACCAGAAGTGAGCTGTCAGAATTGTGTTCAATAATGCCCAAGTTATTTCCCTGTAGAGGATAGAAATAGAAAAATAGAGTTTAAAATGTGATCTTCTGGACTGTATCTCATAATCTTTGTGGGTTAAGATGAATTTTCACATTTTTCATCAGCAGGACTATAAATGAGTCACCTTATTGCTTTGGGTGAAAACAGAACTTGTACAGTTTGATTTAGTATGTTGTACTGATGTGTATTTTTAAACTTAAACAAGTGCTTCAAATGTAGTTATTAAAACAGTTGAGAAGACGCTGACCTATTTTTTGGTTTACAGTTGCATAACAGAGAATATTACCTGCTCATATTGCTTTTGAGACAGTGGGTGCAATCTATTTCATCATATAACTTAAAGGTTAGTCCTGATAAACTGCAGTTTGCAAGGTTCTGAGGAAAATATAATAGTAACCTCTATTCTTCTGTACCTAAAAAAGTAGGAATGCCTCCAGAGACTTGGAATGCAAATTTGATTTTTTATAATTAAAAATACCAAAGTAACAATATGCTTTATTGGGACATTACACTGAATGGTCATCCAAGTTGATAACATATTTAGTATCTTGTTAACAAATGACCTATTCTGAGCATTAATCAAGTATGCAATAAGAGTGCAGTTCATGTACAAAATATTATTTTTAATCTTTTAGTACTGCATGCATCAAGTTTCCCATCATTATATCAAAGTTCTATGCCTTTTTACTAGCAATAAAATCAATAACCCAGATAACAATTGGTGAATATTAAATATCTTCAGAAGTTCATATAAGGCCTTCAGCTCGTGATGGCTTAATTTAGATTAAATTAAAATTACTAATAATACTGTATCAATGTCTCTTACTGGACCATCAGATAAAGCTGATTTGACCTGGAATATAGAATAATGAAATTTTGACTTATTTTCTTTTCAGAGAAAAGTGATATGCTGATGAAAACAAAACATATCATAGGTTATTAATTTCATTATTACCAGACCAGAGAAAGAAATACCAATGTAAAAAATGACACAAGAGTATTAACTGCAGTTGAAAAGGCATGTAAAATTTCTAATTACTTCAAGAGGTTCACATGGTCCCAACTCTCAAGCCCATCGTGGTCCCTCTGGATGGCATTCCTTCCAGTATGTTGGACACACCACAGTGTCAGAAAACTCTCTGGGGATGCAGTCAGTCCCACCGTCCATGTCAATGACAAAGATGCTAAACAGCACCAGTCCCAGGGCTGATCCCTAAGGAGTGCCACTTGTCACTCATCTCCACTTGGACACTGAGATATTGACCCTACTCTTTAGGGTCCAGGCAAGTCTTTACTGAGTGGTTGGTTCATCTATCAGGTCCATGTCTCTCCAGGTTAGAGGCAAGGATATCATGTGGGACAGTGTTCTGCATGAATCCAGGTAGATGATGTCAATCCTTCTTCCCTCATTCAGTATTACTGTAATCTTGTCACAGTAAACCACCAAATTTGTATGGCATGATTTGCCCTTAGTGAAGCCATGCTGACTGTCACCAGTCGCCTTGTTTGCCATGTGTCTTAGCATAGTTTCCATGATTTGACAGGCACTGAGCTGAGGCTGACTAGCCTATACCCTTCCCCAGGTATTCCTTATTTCTCTTTTTAAAATGGGCGTTTATATTTCCCATACTCCAGTCAGTGAGAACTACTGGACTCCATGACTGGACTCCATGACTTCTCAAATAGGATGAATAGTGGCCTAGCCACTTCTAACAGGTGCCTCAGGTGCCTACCATTCTGGCTTGAGGGTCAGGTAGGAGGAGTGCCCAGTTGCTGGGCTGTGTGTGCTTTGAGCCTCTGCAGTCAGAAAAAGCAACGTTCCACTTTCAGAGAGGCATCCTCCCCATCCTCCTTCCATGAAAGCTGCCACACCAGGTTCCCCAGAGCCACCTCTTATGGGAGTGGGGGTGGGTGCCATCCTGTTAAGCCCTGGCTGTGTCTCTGCAGCAGTTCCCCATTTCAGGAAACCTCCCTGGAGGCCACAATCCCCTGCTCTGCTCAGGGGGGGGACATTTTCCTTAGCTCATTCTTTGGTATTTCTGCGAAGGGAACAAAGATTAACATTGTTATGAGTCAAATGACAAACATTGATGTGGACTAGCCTTCTACACTCTAAGAAGATAAAGTTGAGGTCATGATTTTACTTTAATATCTAAAATTACAAATAATGCTGTATCAGTCTCTCTTAGTGGACCACCAGATACAGCTGATTTGACCTGGAATCTAGAATAATGAAATAATTCTGTCAAATGAGCCAGTGTGTGTGGTTTAGTTTATTCTTGATAGAAGGTGGTGGTTGATACCTGAAAAGTTACAGTAATGTAAGCATAGGCTAATATGAATCCTGTTAAAATAAAAAAAAAAAAAAAAAAAAACAAAAAAAAAAAAAAAAAAAAAAAAAAACCAAAAAACGCTCAAGAGGTTGGATTTTGGTTTGGTTTGGTTTGTTTGCATTTGACCTTTGTCTGTAGTATTTTTATTCATTTGGTTGGTTTTCTTTGTTTCTTTTTGGTTTTGTTTGGGTTTTTTTAACACTTGGAATTCAAGTTCAGCTGCCCTTTGCAAGCGCTCTGTGAGTTCTGTCAGTCTCCATCATTTCCTGTATAAAACCTGAAATGAATATTCTCCCAGAGACCCTTTTAAACCTTCCTGAAATTGCCTCATGCCAGCACTGGATAAACACTCCAATATTGTCCAGTGTTATCTCAATTATAAGAACTTACAGGAGAACTATTTAAACCTTGTAACACTGACAAAAAATAATGAATTTTTGGTTAATGGTTACTTCTGTGGGTGTATATTATATACCAGCACTTTCAGAAGAAAGACGAGATGTGAACTTTAAAAGCTGTACATAAAAAGGTGATTTGTAGGTTACTGAAAGCTAAGATTAAGTGTGACTTAGTGGCAAATAATAAATCAGTAAGGCAGCTTTGATCTATTCAGTATTATCATAACCCTGACCCAAAAAGGGACTATCATCAAGAAAATATGACATTTTTCTTATTATATATGGCAGTACTCTTATAATATTTGCATTTTTTTTTCTAATTATATAACTTATTTCTCTACAATATGGCTGAAGAATACTGAATCCAAACTCGGGCAAAATTCCGCTTCTGTGACAAGCTATTAAGTAGTTGGGGGGTGTGTGTGTTTTGCTTTTTTGTTGTTGTTTGTTGGTTTTTTTTTAATTCCAAAAATCAAGTTCACATAATGCAGGGGAAAGTTGCTCTGTCTCAGGAAACATAGACTATTTTTGTTGGAAATCTAGTATTCTTAGAAGTAATACTCCAGTGCCTCATAAACCAGAATGCTTCGGGGCACTTTGTGTTGGATCTGCCTCAGTAAACATCAGACAAGCAAAAGTTGTCATCTAAACTAGTCATCTAGTCTTCCTTTTTAGTCAATGGAGAGAAATAAACACCTTTAGGGAGTGATTCATCTCATTGAAGATGAGCATCTGAGACAGCTTAGACAAATTGTCTGCCTACAATGTCTAGTTCTCTCAATAATGAGAGCTTACACAACTAGCTTAGATTAAGACCATCTTCAAGACATTTGAAACTAGATAAGACAAATCCCATGTTTCATACCTGTTTGGAATCAAAGAACACAGAAGAGAAAATAGCGGTAGTTAAACATTAAATTGTTCCAGGAATAAGTTAACCAAATAATTAGAAAATATTTTCAAACTATTATTTTCAGCTATTTATTTTTAAATACTTGACTAGTGAAAGGAAATGGTGTTCAGAAATACACTATTCAGCTGCTCTTAACCAACATTTGTTGAAAGACCTTGTGTTTACATTTCAAAGTTTAAATTCAATCTTGTTTACAGGAATTAAAATTATGTTTTTACATTTTTAAAGGGGGAAAGTCTAGATCATGGTTTACATTCTGAAAAGCAAAACAGTCAGAGGAAAGGAATAAGGGTATTCTAGCAGGGTTTTTGAAACACAAAGCATCAAATTATAAAACCAAAGGGAAAAAATAAAAACACTCTATTTCCTTATGCTTCTAGTATAGCAAAAGATAATTACAATGACATAAGATTTGCAGTCTTAATAACTATGAAATAAATCTTAGAAGATACACTAAAAAAGTAAAATTTCAATACAATGTAAATATCAATATAATGGCAAGAGAGGTGAATTATTTAAGAAAAGAATTAGGACTTGCTAAAGCTTACAGTTGAATAGTAGAGATTGATTTGTAAAGCATCATCATCTGTGGAAAACTCAGGTGGCATTTCCTGATTTTATTTAAGTGTTCTCACAGCAGTCTTTCACTTATACAGATAGAGCGAAAGTGATAAGTTTTCTAGCTTAGTTTAAATTATTTCAATTAATATTTTTAATAGCCATTTATCCAATATATATATATGATATGATCTGTTCTGCAATTATGTATAAATATGACTTGAACATTGAAGGCATAACCAAGTTTTTTTTATTTCATGTGGCCTTGATTTTACCAATTGAATTTGTAGTTTGCTAATTCAAAAAATTAATAGTACCTAGATGTCAGTAAGAGAATGCATACAAATTTTAAAGGACATTTGAAAAAGTTTTCAAAGAAACAGAATGCCTTAAAAGTAGGCAAATTGTTTGCTAAGAATGGGGACCAAAGCTACAGCTTAAGGTACAGCAGTATTCAGGACTTAATAAACACTTTCTACCTGTGCCACAGGCTGTTCATGTAAATACTATAATTCAGAGGTACCCAAGAATCTATACCCTTCATTATATATCCTATCCCAAAACCTCCCCTATATTGTTCAGTTCTGAATCTTGGTAAGTGTTTGGCATAATATTTAGAGTATTGCTGCTCAAGGATAGGTGGAAAATCATAGCAGGTCTGCAGGAACTGTGTCCTCTGGGATGCTCACACTTGTCAAAGATGCAAGGTTGAATTTACAGGGGAAGAATATAAACACACTCCATCACCATTTACCACCACTATCAAATGGAAGGAGGTTGAGTCTATTCTGCAATGTTCTCACTTATAAAATACGACTATTGAGTACTCCAGAAGGTAATAACTCTGCAATTTAGCATTCATAATATTTAAAAAAATAAGAATGATAAGGATAGAATACATATTATACATTCTTTTCATTTTTTCCTGTGTGTTTCTATGTTTGTTGAAGAAATTTTTTAATCCAATATGTGATTAAATCTCAGGGTGAATTTAAAAAAAAAAAAAAAAAGGTTTACTTACATTCTTCTGTAGATTCAAACTAAGCAGTTGCTTTAATTTATTGTATCAATTGCATAACTAATGGTGCAGAAGGCTGCATTTTTGATATGCTTAAAATTTTCTCTTTAAGACTGATATATTCTTTCAGAGAATTTAAGAAACAGCTATCACAATCGCTTTAGCCTACTATCATGTTTCTGAAAACAGACACTTGTGAATGCTTAGGAAAAATAATGTATCAGAACTGAGAAATTTATACTGTAAGACTTCCAACAATTTTGAATTTAGTATCTTAAGTCAAACTTTGTCTTCAAATTTATTTTTAATAGCTCTTGACATACATTTCTTTCATTTGTTGATCTTTTAACTGCAGAAAAATAGTCATAAAAAATTTTAAATTTTGTCTTTTACTCTCTGAGGGTATATATTTGCTTGATAATTATTTACTTAATTATTTGCTTAATGATTTGGATATTACTGAAGTGTCAATTATCTACATTCAATTAATATTAATAGCATAGAGTATGTTTTGTCAGTCCAGTGATGTCCACAACCAGCTAGGTTTTATAGATCACTTTAGTAAAATGAACAAGAACACCAGTTTTCTGTCCTTGTACCACAAATAGTTATTACCTCATCAGAATAAACGCTAAAACAGAGCAGAAAGAGGTATCGGAGCTCAGGAAATATCATCTAGAGCATAATTTGGATTCAGATATGACAGAGGACACTAGAGCTGTGTTTTGACTCTAAGTCTGTAAAATGCAGCCATACAAAGTGTCTCACTAAGTGAATTCCTTGAAAATATGAAATGCTCTTAAATCCTAACATTACAAATCACTGTATAAATACAAGGAAATAAGGAGCCTCCTAGTACACATATGCAAAAGATATCAAAAGTGCTAGAGAAATGTCTGGAGGACAGTGTCCTCTGCCTGTGAGCTCTGTGGTGCCAGGTCCCAGGGCCCCCCACTGCCACGGAGGGCTGGCCTCTGGCAGCAGTCAGAGTGTGCCCTGCTAGCAGACTGCAGGGCTGCAGGGAACAGCTGCAGGGAATGAGGTGATAAATTAAAGAATTATGGTCCAATGATTAGGTCATTAGGTCTTCCTGACAAATGGTTAGCATATTAATTGGTGGTTAAAATTAATATCTCTATTTTGGCTTCTGAATAAGAAGCTAAAGAAAATCATCTGATTATCGTTATCATTAGATAAGACCATCTTTTGATTTAGATACACATTTAATTTTGGAAAATAATCTACAAAGCACATAAAAACCTTTATTTTTCATGATAACTTTTAACAGGCGGTAGTATTGTCTTTTAGTGAATCAATGGAAGCCTCGCTGGTTGAAATTTGTGAGGGTTATCTGAAAAATATTTTGGAATGGAACTTTTTGTAGACTAGTTTCTAATATTCTCATTCTGAGATACACAATTCTCTTGGAAAAAAAAAAAAAAAAAAAAAAAAGAAAATTAAGATTTTAATTTTGCCCTGTCAGTACAGAGGAGGTCTGTGTGCAAGAAGACATGTCTATATGGTTAAATGCAGAATAGGATGCTTTCCACAGAAGTTAAAGAAAACTGAAATATCAAAAAAGTAACACTGTAAATGATACTGTTCCTTGAAAAATCGGAATTAGTATAAATAATAATATATATAACAGGGTAAAATACAGTAAGGAACTCTATCACACCAAATTGAATTGAAGCAAATAATACAGAATAGAATATTTCAGTTGTAAGGTACCTACAACTATCATCTAATTCAATTCCTTGACCACTTGGTTGTGTAAAAGTTAGTCATATTACTAAGAGCATTGTTGAAGTGCCTTTTAAACCATGTCAGGTGACTCCTT
Organism: Certhia americana; assembly: GCA_018697195.1. Taxonomy (NCBI): domain Eukaryota; kingdom Metazoa; phylum Chordata; class Aves; order Passeriformes; family Certhiidae; genus Certhia; species Certhia americana. Next base: position 20,901,505 of record CM031861.1, on the reverse strand, counting down.
TTTATTTATAGATAGCATTTATCCTTCCTTCCTTCCTTCCTTCCTGCCTGCCTGCCTTCCTGCCTTCCTGCCTGCCTTCCTTCCTTCCTGCCTGCCTTCCTGACTTCCTTCCTTCCTTCCTTCCTGCCTGCCTTCCTTCCTTCCTTCCTGCCTGCCTTCCTGCCTTCCTTCCTTCCTTCCTGCCTTCCTTCCTTCCTGCCTTCCTGCCTGCCTGCCTGCCTTCCTGCCTGCCTGCCTGCCTGCCTGCCTGCCTGCCTGCCTGCCTTCCTGCCTTCCTGCCTTCTTACTTTCCTTCCTGCCTGCCTTCTTGTGTCTGTCTTCCCTTTAGCAAGTAGTGGCTTGGCAAACAAACTGTCTAATTAACATATGCATTAACTGAGGGGTTGACTGAGTCAACACTGATTTCAATTACATGTAATTTTTTAAACTATACCTTCATAACACCTAGTGTTATTTTAATACTGTATCAAAAGAGGGCTGCTTTGGAATAACTGCATGCAATTAAGGCATTATTAAGCAAAATGCTCTGCTATCAATTTTAGGGCTGATTAGTCATTTCATAGTCCCTAGTGATAGATAGTACCAATTTTTGATTTATTTTAAACAGCTGAGGTTGCTTTTCCTCCTTCTCTAAAGCATCGTGTTCAGAACCATTTTTATTGAGCAAGAGTAACTTGGCAATCCTTTTCCTCTTGTTTACTCCAGAGATTGCAATCATGATTCTGAGAAGGTAGTTCTGAATTATATTCTTATAGTTTTGTCACTCTTTTTTCAAAGTTCTCTACTAAAAAACGCAAGCATTTAATTTAATTAGAAATTCTGGTGCCTCATAAGTGTGGTCCAATCTTTGGTTCTAGATTAGAGGAATAAAATAACTATTTATCTGAATATTTTCTTTGTATTTTCTTTCTGTTGTTTATTTTTATGGGTTTTTTCTACTTTTGCAACATTATACAATGTGAATTAAAAAATTATGTAGAACAAAAGTTGAATAACAACCTTTTATATGTCCTTTGCACTTTTATAAATGCTGACAGTAGGTGAATGCAAGAGCAGCAGTTTAAACATTTGATTCTGTGAATTAGATTTTGTCTCAAAGTAAACTTAAAAATACATATCCAAGGGAGCTCTGAGATCTATTGCATTTCTACCATCTTGCATTCAAAAAATGTGTAACATACATAAAAGTATAATATTGGTACTTTTGTCTTCTGTTCCAGTAGAGGAAGGAGAAAAAACCCTAGCTAACTGTTCTTTCACCATCAAAACATGAGCTGCTTCTTCAAAAAAGAATAGATAAGAGTTTTGCTGTGTTGTAAAGGTCAAAAGACAGCTTATGCCAAGCCATACAAGAAATATTAATTTCATTATGTCTGGTTAGGGAGTCCTCACTATATTTGCACAGTTTCTCTGTATTTAATTTTCATTATTTGTGTTAACATGTTACATGATCTGCAGAAAAGTCACATTTAATAAAAAAACTGTCTCTTTTTTTTTTTTTTTTTCTCCCTACTTCCATACTTTGCAAGAATTTAGTCTTAGAAAGAGCTTTCTTCCCAACAGATTTTTATTTTTAAGGGACTGAAAATACAGTTGATAAAAATCTATCCTTCTGTGTCAATATTTCCACAACCTCTTGCTTACTTTGCCAGAAGGGTTTGATATTAACTTAACCCAAGACTTTCACAGACTCCTATATGAAGACTCTTAGACTGAATAATTTGCATAAATCCCATATTTAAACATGGAAAGCATAGAAAAAGCAGAGAAAACAACTGTGAGCTCTAAAATTCATGAGGCTGAATATCTGCAACCTCAGATAAATTTTATGGTAAATTTTTCTCCTGAGAAGATCAAGGAAGTGGTGACAGTTTAACTTCAAAATCCTGAAATACTGGTTGAAAATACAAGCTCTAAACACAAATAGAGATCTCATCTATCTCTAGATAAATTTTACATATATGCATAGTATAAAAATGATGACTGGCCTTTGTCTTGACCTGTGAGTTCATTTTCATCTCATTTTCTTCTCCCCTGCCCTGCTGAGGGGGAAGTAACAAAGTGTCTTGGTGGGCATGCAGCAGCCACTGAAGGTCAATCCACCACAAAATCATATTACATGTTTTCTAGGAAGTATCAGTTCAACAAAGAGCTTTCTCTTAAAACTTCATCCAGTTTAACAGTTTTGAAACTGTAAGAAAAATTAATCTCCAATGTAAATCATTAAATTTTAATTTTACCAGTAGTGGATTTACTTTATTGAATATAATACTTGTCTACTTGTCTGATGGGGGTAATGAACTTTCTTCACTGAAGTTTACAGAGTTTATGTGTCTTGTTTATCACTAACAAATGCATGGTTATAGCCAAGTGGAGAAAATCTAATATTCATAATTTGGAAAAACTGGTTGTAGAAAGGCCAAGATATTATTTTGGAAAAAATTAAAATGTTCTCCCCTCTCTCTCCACTCCCACTTTTTGATCTTTTTCATTAAATTAGTTGCCTGTATGTAATACAAAAAAATACAAAATAATACTTTTTAATATCCTGTGTACCATATTGATTTCCTGTGCAAAACTAACTTAAATTCTGTGCTGTTTTTTCTATTCACTCAAGTTGTACTGATCATAAGTTGCATACATCTGATACTTCTGTCAGATACTTTAATTGTATTTATATGTTTATGAGTTGCTGTTTTATCTCTGATTTCTAAAAATAATTAAAATTTAGCAAGAAATATTTCAAACTAAATGTGTGTAATAATAAATTCAACTTATTTTCCATAATGTATAAAATTAGACTTGGTAGTTTTTGAATGACCTTTTTGACATTCATTATTTCAAGCTGTTGTAGAAATGTGATTATGAGAATCAAAACATAACCTGAGCAGGTGGATTGTGGGTTACTCTCCTGTTTCTCCATTTCAGAAACAAATGGTTTTGTCTTTACTAACAGAAGTGTATTGAATATGTGTATATATTCATCTGAGCATACAAATGTGTGCAAAATACATTTTCACAAGTGCATTTATAATATCTATTTCAATGTGAACATGTAATTCTTAGGAATAAAGCCAATCCGAATATGATGATTTTCAGTTTTATCACAAGTAAAATAGAAAGGTTTGGTGACATCTATCTTTATCAAAGTTCTGTCTGGAGGAGGTGTTTCATATGTGTTAATTAGTTTAAGATTAAAAGGTGATTTTTTGTTTTTTCATAGCTCCCAAAACATGCCATTGCCACATATTATCAAGAATCAATAAGCTAAAGAAGTTTCTACGCCTAAAATAACAATCTGAAATTATAAAATGCTCTCTGAGAAATGATAGGGACATAGCAAGCTTGGGGTTAGACTCTTATTCCTGTAGCTCTAGGTTGATTCTATAAATGTAAAACTTTAATGCACCTTCTTTTTAAGATTTATTTAGAAACAAATGAAAAAAAAAAAGCCTGCAACAAACAAGCAAATGAATAAGTAAAATTGGAATTCAAAACAGGTGCAAAACAGATAGTTTTAGACAGAGATATTTTTTTATCTCTAGAAAACTTTTGTCAAGAATATTTTAAAAGCAACTTTTCTAAGCTTTGCAAGAGCTTTGATAAACTTGCGTTCACTGAGCTTTGATAAAAATAATGGTGGTATTTTTGTAGTGTACGTAATGAAATCTATTTCAGAATATTTTCCTTCATTCACAGAGGTATAACTCTTTTGCACTTCTTTTGACACAGACAGCTATAATGATTTTTTAGTTATTATTTTCTTTTTGCCAGAATATTATGTGAATCTAGTTTAAAGCTAATTAAAAATAAAACACTGAAAAAATTCATTGATGATGGGTCTGTCATTAAAGACTTTGGAAAGCTTTAAAATTTGACCTTAAACAGAGGTTTAGCTCATTACTGGTTTTCAGAACTGGGTATTTTTCAAAAATCAAGGCTGAACATGGTTTCCTTCAGTCTCTTGGAATAAATAATCCAAGGCATTTTCACAAAAAGCTAGAAGTGCTCAGATTAGATCTTTGAACCACCAGGTGGTGTCAACTATTAAAGGTTACTTCAAACAGTAGACAGTTCAAGTACTCATATCAGCTCAAGGTGTGACCCACCATGTCTAGCTATTCTAATCACAATCAGAAAATCCATAAGAATACTACACAGAAGTAAAGAAAACCTGTGGTTTGTGTTGTCAAGTGAATTGTTGACTGAGACTGTTTTGAGTGCTTGTTATCCTTACAGGTTCAAATGTGTGCAATGTACTTTCAAAGTTAGTATTAAGTTTACTCTTCTTACAATGACCTTTAAACAGTGTCCCTCTCATTTCAGTAGTTCTCCAATACATTGCAAAAACAGAAAAAAGGAAAAAAAACCACTACAGTCAGTCTCTCAGAAGTAGCCTCTGGTAACACTAAATCCCATTCTACTTATTTTTGCACTGGATTTAGAGAGCTCCCCCTTATCACTGAATGTGAAAAAGAAAAATTGCCCTTTTATTACCACTAGATAAATAAAGAATAGCAATTACCCAATTGCAGTAGAACATTTATGCATGGTGATACATACTGTTATTTATATTATTGTGAACACCAAATATTTCTATTTCAGGGCCTCATACAGCTTCTGTATGGAAAATTAATAAATAATTGAACAAACGAAAAAACAAACCCAGGCCTCCTAATGATATTCAAAACCTAGGGCCAGAGGTCCCACCATCAAGAACAGAGACAGATGTTTCACAACCATACCCTGAGGATTTTGTCTGCCAAAGGGAATTTTACACATCTAGCATCTCTTTTGCCATTTGTTTGCCATCATTTCTGGCCTCAGCCTTGGAGGCTGTTGCTGCCAGGAACAGCCAAACAGAAATGCATTTCTGGAGCAGAGTGCTGAAGCCAGAGGCAGGCAGATACCCTTGGGTTTGGTTCAGTCCCCCGATGGCCTCAGGGTCAGTTGACAGGGGAGGGGAACCTCGATGCATCCCTCTCCTACTAATTTGGTGCCAGGGTCAACAATAGATGCCTAGAACCTAGGGAGGGATTGTAGGTCAGCAGGAGATCATCTGAAGAGCAGAAAAAAGCATTGGAGTCACTGCAGACAGTAAGTCAGCTTCATTGGAATCCAACTTAAATGACTCTATGCAAATGTACATAGCAAGGAGAATTGAAGGAGTTAGAGATGCGTGTGCCTACAGGGCTGTGATCTTATTGGCATCATAGAGACATGGTGGAATGGTTTCTGTGTCTGGAAAATACAGAATTAAATCTGGCCAAGGATGTCAAAGGCAACACAAGAAACTTCTATAGGTATATTGGTGATAAAAGAAAGGGTAAGGAAAATGTGGGCCCTCTGCAGAGGGAAACAGGACATCTGGTTATCCAGGATATGGAAAAGGCTTTCACAGAATCACAGTACCAAGAATTTTGGAAATGACCTCTCAGATCTTCAAGTCTAGCCTGTGACCAAGCACCACCTTGTCAACTAGGTCATGGCACTGAGTTCCCACTTTGCTCTTAAACACCTCTAAAGATGGTAATTCCAGTGACTCCACCACTTCTTTGTGCAGTCCATTGCAATGTTCAATCACACTTCCTGTGAAGAAATTCCTCTTAATTCCCAGCCTAAATCTCTCACGATGAAGCTTGATGAGTTTCTCTCATCCTGTTGCTGATTGCCTGGAAGAAGAGGCTGAGCTCCACTTGGCCACAACCTCTTGTCAGAGAGTTGAAGAGAGTGTTGAGGTCATGCCTGAGCCTTCTCTGGTCCAGGCTTTGAGCAGCCTGGTCTAGGGGAAGGTGTACCTGCCTATGACAATGGGGTGGGAACCAGATGATCCCTAATGTTCCAAAGCCATTCTATAATTTTGTGCTTCAGTGTAAGGTGCAAGAGACGCAGCCAGGCACAGAAAATCTGCCATGACACTGAGGGATGAACTAAATGCTGCTCTGGAGGAGAGGGACTGGGTAGCATTCCCCAAGAAGACTCCTCACAGCTTTCCCTCAGCCAGCTCATCACAGAGGTCTGCTGTTTACTGAGCGGTGACGGCTTAGAGTTGGGGTAGCTCATGCAGCTCTGTTCCTGCAAGGGGCAGGGGTAGATGTTGCAGGGACTAATAATGTCCCTGGGGCCCTGATGAGTGCACTCAGCCAGCTGGAAAACCCACCTTAGTCTGCACCCAGCTCTTCAGCTTAAGCTTTCTGTGAGCAGGGTGATGGCAATATTTTTCTGTTCCTTTCCTTTTCATTAAAGCTTGAAGGGGAGAAAAACCCAAAAGGGATTGCTAAGGACTTATTTAAAATTAATAAAGATGACTTCCATATATTGAAAACTGGTCATATATCTCTGATGTTAGAAATAATAGGCAGAAACAGCTACAGTAAGTGGAATAAATTTGATAACACTTTAAGTAGATTAGTCAGAGAAGAACATATTGTGTGCTTGCAAGAATAAGAATAAGAATGCAGAGAGAGAGGGGAGAGTCTCAAAAGCAGTTTTAAGCTCAGAGCACCAGAGGTTCAACACTAGCACTTGGAAAAATTCACACTTATCCTTTTTAACACATTTCTCTTAAGTTTTCAATGATATTGAACATCATGAAATTAAGCCAGGTTTTGTAATATCAATTTAATATCTGAAAAGACAAGAAAAAGTAGTGGAAAACATCATGAAAGAAAAATGCTTTGTCCCAATGTCCCTGGACAAGGAGGCAGCAACATCCTGTCACTGATGCCTAACATCTAAGGTATGAAAACTGTTGCTAAGGCATAGTAGATGCTCTCTTTGTCTACATACTAACTGCAGTGCCAGGAGATGGAAAAACTCTTATTTAACTTCTTTTTTGATCACTGGAATAAAACACTCTCTATGGGAAATGATATTTCTGTACTTTTCTGCATATTTCTGACACATGGATAAATAATTAAGAAAGTGCTTCCTTTTATCAATGTCAAAAAGTTAAGAATGTCTCAGGACTGCAGCTTTGAAAGATTTTTACATGAGAGTTTGCAAAAGCATCAGATTGAAAAGTTTCGTTCCACTGGGAAGAAGTAGAATATGACAAGTCTGTTTCTACCATTTCTCTCCAAACTTAAGTCTACCTTGAAAATAAACTCAGTAAGTTAAAGGACAGTTCATCTGTCATTAATCATTCAGGTTATTCACCTCTTTACAGACTGTCAGCTTAGTTGCTAGTCATTTAATATTGTATTTTCCACTACTAGCTGAATTTAGAATACCAACAAATTTTATCCTGCAGCTATGACGGGGAAGTAACATTTGGTACTTCTAGAATTTATTCATTATATGAATCATCAACCCTGTGCTCTTGCATTCCATAATCTGAAATAAAGGCCATTTAAAGTGCAGGTATATGTCAACTTGTATAACCAAGTTACCATGCAGGTTTTCCTGCTCTGTAAATACCATCAGTGGTAGTCAAAGCAGCTTTCTGTTTCTGCTGGTTGCTTTCCGACCTCTGGCCCTTAACTTTGCATGCTGAAAATGTCATCCTAGCAAGGCTCCCAAAATTGTTAATACTGATACAGCTGTCTTGCTAACAGCAGCAGTATTGTTACGTTGAAAAGCCACCACAGGTGAAATTGGAGTAGTCTCTTCCAAAATATTTGCTCTTGAAAGCTGTGTTTGTAATATCTAGTTAAACCTCTTCAGTATGCCTAAAATGGAATGGAAATCCATTCAGACTCACTGTGCAGTTTTGTCCCTTCCTCCAGTGTTGGCAAAGCCCTTCCAAGTGTCAGACAGAAGCTGTGAGCCTCTAACTCTGCAATGGACAACATTAACATGACCAGTATGGACGAACCAGTGATTGACAATATCACTGAAATATTTCGCTTATCTGGCCAGAGCACTGGACATTCCCTTTAATGTTTGAGAAGGGAAAAGGAAGGATAGTTCTCATACTGAGCAAAGCAACAGACCCTTTCATGAGTACCTGCTATCAAAAATTTTAGCAGTTGCCTATATCAGTTGAAATTTATCAAGAAAATTTTTGTTTCTACCTTCTTTATGTCAGAGCAAGTTGGATGCTTGCAACTGTTCACATTAGAAAACACAACACATTAAACCCCCCTAGACACTTTAACACATTATTTAAACACTTTAACACATTAAAATTAAATACACAGCTGCTTCCTGGTCTTTCTGCTTAGCACTAAGTACTTTCCCAGCTACTTCAGCAAGATAGGTCATCCCTTTTAGATAACAGTACTTCAAATTAATGAAATTAAACGAAACAAAGAAGATGCATCTGAGTGCCTGTTTTTTATTCCAAAATGTTGCTCTTCTTTGAAACTTTTGCAGCCAGTTTTTCAGCAACAGTAGTTTGTTTATGCTCATCAATTCCCACAGCTCCATTGGCCTTCGAGTTAGCCAGAGAATGATATAATATTTACTGGTTTAAGTTTCTAAGTGCTGCTATTTGTCTCCTTGTTTTAGTTAGATTTCTTGTTCTCCTGATGAACAGCTGAGCACTGTAAAGTCAGATAATAGAGAGCTGATTCACAGCAGCGAATATCTTGTTCAGATGTACCCTGGAAAACAGTTGCTTGCCCCCAAAGGTTGCAAAGTTAGAAAACTCTTTCCTTTACCTTAATGTGAAAGACTTTGAGTGTCAAGCCAAGGCACTGCTGCAGTTTCTAAAAGAGTGGAATACACTGGGAAATGAGTCACCATTCAGCAAAGACACTTGGCTAAATAAACTGTGGGATCCTCTAAATCCCAGGAACTTCCTTAGACAGAAGAAAAGGATCGAGTTACAAAATAGCTGAGAGGACCAGGCTATTTTGTTTTCTTTTAAAGGTTGTTATGTCTTGAAACTTTTATATGCACAAGTGATTAAACAAAATATTATTTTTCACTATATTACATGTCCATTGGTGTGACACTTTAAAACCTCTTTTCATGTAACAGTGAAGGTGAAACAGGCACAAGGATACATGGACACCCCTCACTCAAATAAATGTCAAAATGTAATTGGTGATATTTTTCTGTCCTTTTCTAATAAATTAAATATTTGTATTTGAAGAGCTTGTTCTTTTTTAGTTGATCAATTTCCTGTTTGTTTATTCTGCAGTAATAGTATCTATTGTTAATACAAAGAAAAGGATTATCAATAATGTCAAATCTAGCTTTTTTTTTTTAAGATAACTAAGGATTCTAACCTATTGCTGTCAAATCCAGAATTGACACAGAATATTTTGTTTCTAAATGTCAACAGATAATAGTGGCAGCTTCACCACATTTCCGAAAGTTCATACAGAGAGTCCAAAGTCCTAAAGGAACTCTCCACAAAATTTTAAGGTAACTGAACTATTGCGCCTTGGCTTTTAACATTCATAAGTAATGTCCCATTTGATTACTTTTTTGCAAATTTCCGTAAATAATAATATCCCATGAATTGCAGAGTTCATAGGAAAATACTAGAAACATTTTTTTCTGAGTATTATCTACCTATCTTCATTCTGAAATAACTTTGTTTTCTTCATCCTTTCTTACTCTGCCCCAAACCACTTTCTTTCTCCTTAAAATCTTTATTTCCTTGTGTTTGTGTCTTTGACCTCTTACAGTACTGTATATACTGCCTTGGAATGTCTCTGTTTTCTCTGGACATGGCTCTTGCTTGTAATGTTTCCCTCCCCCAAATCTGCGATTTCATCAGACCATACAGTGCTCTTTATCTAGTTTGAAAAACCTGATTGGTTAAACAAAAAAAAAAAAAATCTGATTTTTGTTTATAGCTGACAATAACTTACAAGTGCTTTGTTTAGATACTTTTTTAAGCTTCATCATTAAACAAAGCTCCTTTGTGAGTTGACAGGCTGTTCATTCTTTACTGAAGATAATTTCATAGTTTGCTTTCCAACTGCCACAGAAATCCAACCAAACATCAGAATTCCCTGGGAGGTTGGCAACATTATGGACATGAAAGAATTTACTATTTGTAGATCTTCCAATTTTTTTTATTTCTGTAGCAGATATGTAAAATCCTTTAAGGTCTCGATTTCCTAATTCTACGCCACACCATAGGAGTAGTTCAAATCCCAGTGCTTAGGGACAGCATAAAGCATGAGCTCATCACTCTCTGCCCAATTCACCTTTCTGGAGTTGCAGATAAGGAGAGACCTGGGCATTATGTTCACCAGTTTTGTCAGGCTGACATACATAGCAATGAAGCCAGGGGAAATTTGAAATGTAATTTTTATAATTTTTATCACTGTCAAAAAACTAAACCAAACCCAAACCCAAAATTCAAACCCAAACCCAAACCCAATACCAAATCAAAAACCAAAACCAAAACTTAACCCACCTAACCAAAACCAAAACCAAACCCAAGACCCTAACCAACCAAAAAAACCCAAAAACCCCCCTGGAAACAAACCAAACCAAGCCAAACCAAACCAAACCAAACCAAACCAAACCAAACCAAACCAAACCAAACCAAACCAAACCAAACCAAACCAAACCAAACCACAAACCCTAAAAGCATCAGCACACTCTTGAAACTATCTTGATTTGTGGGGAGTTTTTGCAATCATCATTTTTCAGTACAAACTCTCTTCCATTTGAAAACGTTATTAAATCAACTGAACAACAAACAAGGCCTGTAGACCCAGTTCCATCATTAAAACAGATTTCTTTTGACAAATGTAGTACAGCAGGAAAATTCTTTTTCAACTTAACTAATATTCAATTCTGCTGAGCATTCAATGTAATAAAATGCTCAACCTTGTGATGAAAACACTGATTACAACACTCAGAAAAGATATGGATCAAATGAACACTGGTGCTCCAGAACAGCTTTATAAATGAAATGGAGTTTGTTGAAACTTTGGGCTGTTGACAGATATCGATAGGTGTTAGAGATCTGGGAGCTCATCTGAAATTTATCTAGACTATGTAAACAATCACATCTAAACCATCAGAAATGATGTTGAAACTCCCATTAATTTTCAAAATGTTAGAGGAGTTGAAGCTTAAATTATTTCCCATTCAGCTGACACCATTAAGGTAAGAGGTGCTTCTCTATTTAGCAAAAAAATCCAAACATACAAAGAAGCTAAAATGCAGCAGACTTTTTCAAACTCCAACAAAATTTGTCTATACCATAACATAAGGTTCACCTTAAATTTTACAAAATTGCACTATTTTAAGTTAATAAGCTCCTGAACTTCAAAAATGTTTTTGCAAGGTCAAAAAAATCATTGAAAACAAACAAAAAAAAAATGGATATGAACTGGACTTTGTAGAGCTCTCCTTAAATGAGTATTTAATTATGGCTTTTCCAATCAAACTGAAGAAAAAAATATTTTCATATAGTACCATTTAAACATTGGTTATATTATATGAAAATTATTTCTGTGGAAATCAGTTTTCTGTCACATATAAATTAAAATTTTCTTGCAATTTGCCCTACAGCACCTCAATACTTCCTTGGTAATAAAACTGACCTGGTGAACTCTGAGATTCCTTATCAGGAGAAAAAGTCTTATATGGAACAGAAGGCCTAACGTTCCCTTTCCAAATCAAAATCAAAGGAGAGTTACTTGTTATGTGTCTTCTTCCTAAAGACTAAAAGAAATTAAGAAATGCATAAAAGTGATCTTAAGGAAGGAATAATAGAACATTTTGAACTTATCAAGCCTAAAACTCTGTGACTATATCTGTATATCACATCTGCTAAACTGAAACTGTTGCCATGCACTTTTTAATTTTTTGTCAAGCAGAGGCCAAATTAGTACATGAAAACAGGCGGAGATATAACTGGTTTTTTTTGTTTGGGTTTTTTTTTTGTTTGTTTGTTTTTTTTTGTTTGTTTTTGGTTTTTTGGTTATTTGGTTTGTTTGTTTGTTATAAATAGTTTTAATACCATTTTCCACTCCATTCTCATTTCAGGGAAAATTAATATTTATTAATATTGGAAATCAGTCTGAGCAATAATAGATTTAGGTGCTAGAATATTTGTTTTCCTAACAGCCACCACACAAGAAAAGTAAAGCATATTGCAGAAATACAGTGTGGCAGCTCCTTGCTTTCACTTGCCTTACTTCCTAGTGAGCTTGCACAAAGTGCATCAGGGACAGAGCTAATGGGTTTATAACAAACAGGTTTACACAGACTGTCAGCTAAAGCATTATGAAGCACATGAGGTGGGCAAGCATGAAGATGTAACAGTAACTTTCCATCAAAAAATGACCAGGAAAATAAATAGAAAATTATGCACATGTGGAAAGAACTATTTACTTGTTCATGTATCTATAAACACACTCTCTTCATTCAGTGATAATTCCTAGGGAAAGATGCTATTGAATTTGAAACTGTAACTGAAACCTTCCCTAACCTTCCCTAACCTTCCCTTCCCAAACCTTCCCTTCCCGCATCTTCCCACACCTTCCCTTCCCGTTCCTTCCCTTTCCTCACCTTCCCGCACCTTCCCTTTTTTTTTTTCCTTTTTTTTTTTTTTTTTTTTTTTTTTTTTTTTTTTTTTTCTTTTCAATGTTTTAAATCAATTTTGTTTTCTTGATTGCTGCAGCTTTTTCAATTGAGGCAAAGGATTTTACTTCATTATTTCTGCAGTCAATTACTGATGCCTTATTGCTTTGATTTAAATGAGAAATTCCTTTGGCTGAGCTGAGCCAAGGCCACAGCAGAACATTATTTTCTGATTTCAGAGAGAGCAGAAGAGGGGAATTCTGTGATTCACAGAGCAGCACTGACAGCTGGGCACCTTTTGCTTCTGAGGCCAGATTCTCTTCAGAAGGTGGCAGCCTGAAGGTGTCTGCCTGGCTTGTTCCTTCTGTGCGCAGTGCTGTGACCGCTTCTGTCCCCTTCCGTGTCACTGCTGGAGGGTTTGTGCAGCCACTGTCCCCATCCCTCGGGAGGAGGTGACTGCACAGCCATGGGAACAATCCCAGCCTGGCCAGGCTGCTCAGTTAGAGCCAAATTTGCTGTCACCAAAACAGAGGAGTTATTACAAATCCAATCTCTGCAGCTTCTCAAGAGCCTCCCAATGGTTTATGACAGACAACTGCTTCTGAGCTCCTGTCAGGAGATGTGCTATAAATAACTTGACAGCTAAATGATGCCTGAAGAGGAGAAATGGGTTAGGAGCATTTTAAAGATTTGGAATTACTTTAGAGATCCTAGAAAGATCCTGACTTTTAAGAATTTTATGTAGATTGCTTTAAGAATCCAAGGAATAAAAAAAAAAAAAAAAAGAGTTCCTTATCTGTTCGGCTGACTGGAGCTGAGTAATTCCAAAAAATGTAGTATCATTCTAATGATATTCTTGAAAAGAGAAAGTACATGTTGAACATCTTGAATTTAGATTATGCTGCAAGACACTTTTCAAAAAGAGAGAAACAAACAAACAAGCAAAAAAATCTAAGAGATGTTCTTATAACAATATCACTAAAAATACATTTACTTAATGAATATATTAATATAGTTATATGTATGATATTATAATGGTCTTGTTTTCATTCAGTTTCAGCCAAATTTACCAGATCCTCAGGTGTAAAAGGATATTGAAATTGCCAGACATAACCAAGATGCATGTGGGCATTGCTATTCAAAAAGGGTCAGAACTCATTAGGCTGTGTCCTGTTTCACATCAAATATTGATGCTTCAAATGTTTTGTCTCTTACAAACTCTGGGTTTGATTTATTTAGAAATAAATAATATATATATAACAATCCTGGGAGGAAATTAAATTCTGGTCATGCTATTTATTAAAAATTTACCGACTACAATGTCAGCAAGTTTGTAGTTATTTTTCTTGAGAATTTCTAATTCCTCCTGAGCTGGTGATGTAGGGGACAAAAGTGAATTTGGAATAGCAGTAGGATTTTAAGCAGCAAGATAACAAATCTTTAAGAATTGTCATTCCAGGAATATGGTCACTTCAGCTTCAGGAACACTAGAGTGCTGTCAGAATTTCACCAATGATTCCATTTCGACTATGAAATGGGGCAATGAAAATGCCATGCGATATAGCACAAGACACCTTTTCTGCCAAAAAAAGCTGAAATTACTGAACCACCTCCTGCTAACTCTTCTACTTGGCAAAACAATATATTTTCACTCAACTCTCCCTGATGCTGAAACTTTTAGAATTGTATCCAGGCTTGGAGAGACCTGAAAAGGTGTTGAATCCACTACCTCTCTTTGTAGATATTTCAGTATTTAATTGCCATTATTGTGAAAAGTGCATGCACTAATTTAGAATGTGTGAGTTCCAACAATTGGAAGTGTTGGGTCATGTAGTGCCTTTCTTTTCTAAACAAACACTGATTCATGTCAGCATAAAGATAGCACAAAGAAATGAATGAGCATCTCCTAAGGGAAAGATGATTATTATTCATCAGTACTCAGAGCTGCCGATTAATATTTCATGGCTATCACTCAGACTTCAGAAGTGAAGAAAGTCATAACCCATATCATATATATTGGTCAAAAAAATCCAGGATTACTATTACTATTACTATTACTATTACTATTTCTATTACTGTTCTAAACATAGTACTTTTCTCATGTTGCTTAGGACTGCTCAGGCAGATATATAATTTATTTACTTTTATAGTCACAATCAGATAAAAACATGCCTGTCACATGTTTACAGACAGACAAGAGAAAATAAAAGGCAATCCATGAAGATAAACAATATTTTAAAAAAATAACACAATGATTTTGCAGCAGATTTCCACATCTAAGTGTGACTCAGACAAATTAAAATGTAAAATCACCTTTGTATGAAAATTAGATAACTTTTATGCAATGTATTTAGTAGCGTTCTATTTCTTAGTGTCAAAATTTGTACACATTTTCTCAAATTAACTCATACAAAACTTGTGCAAATTGATTTGAAAAATAAACTCATGGGCATTTTTCTTGACATATCATGGATTGTTTGTTCCATTTCTCAAGTATTTGATCAAAAAAATGAAACTAGAAAATAGGTGAGATGGTGCTTTTCTTACCAGACATCATCTTTCAGAAAACTGAATATTCTCCATTTTTATAAGGGAGATAAGGCTGAAGAGGGAGCCTTAGAATTTTGTTCTTGATTAATTGAAGAAATCTACAAACTAACCTTTTAGTCCAAGTCCTGAACAAATTAGCAAATTTTCAAAGCCTTGACGACACTGTACCTTAATTAGCATTAAAAATAATTTTTAAATGTGTAAAGATCTTTTTTTTTTTTTTTTTTTTAAACAAAGACACTCTGAGGAACTGGAGCCGAATTCCTAAATTCCTAAGGTGTATAAATAGATGGAGCAGAACAGAAAAATATCCAGTTCCGCTCAATTTTTATTACATGGTCAAAGTAAGTCCTGAATGAAAGTTAAAACTAAAAGACAGAAAGCTAAATAAACATAAAAAATAGGCAACAGTTGAAGGCTTTCACACTTACAGAAAATATTTATGACAATAACTGAAGTTTTTAGAGAAGCTGTTTTACTGGAGAAACTTATCATACTTTGTGGAAGATAAGGGTTGACATCTAAAAAACATGCAAAATATTACCATTTTTTAAAGTAACATATTGTCATTGATCAAAATCAAAATTATAGCAAAACCAAATGTCATGGGTAAATTTTCCTTTGCCTACAATTATTTACTTTTGGTTTTGTTTTAAAAAAAAATCATGAGAAATTCTTGTAGATAATTACAGAATAGTTTAGGTTGGAAGGGACCTAAAAGACCATCTTGTTCCAGCCCCACTGCCATGGGCAGGGACACTTTTCACTAAACAAGACTGCTCAGAGCCCCATCCAACCTGGCCTTCAACACTTCCAAGGATGGGGTATCTACAACTTTTCCAGGCATCCTCTTCCAGTGCCTCATCAGCTAAGTAATACTATAAAATTATTTCTAAATAAAATAATGTTTTGAGATTTGGGGTTGGGGTTTTTTGGTTTATTTTGGTCTGGGGGTCTGTTTGCTTGTTTGTGGGCTGTTTTTTTCTTTATTTTTCTAAGGGAGAAGCATGCAATTTATGAGATTAGGAGTTGAGAAACAACTATTAACTTAAGGAAAAATGTAGGAAGAGCAGAATTTCTAGAAAATTCTAAAAAACCAAAAACCAACATCAAAAGAACTATTTTCTGGTTTATACATGAAAGACAAAATAAGAAGAACAGAAGGAAATTAGACAACTCACTTTCTAGCTCCTTCCATGAAGAACAGCCAAATACATTATATTGTATGTAAATAACAGCCTAGAAAAAATTAGCTCTAGGACAAGCTTTCATGTGTTGTTAAATGTATTAGTACATTCTAGAATATTTACAAATACAGGCTCCTTTCTTCCCAAAAGTGCATTTCCTTCCTTGACTCTCAAGTTCCTGCTATTCTGCTAAATTTACAGCTGAAACTCCAGGCAATGTGGAAGTCTCCAAGGCAGCTGTAGTTGTTTCCATAATTCACAACACAACAACCACCCGAGGTCAGAAGCTGCTTTGATCTTCTTGATTCCAAGGAAGCACAATGCCACCTGAACAGAGGCAGGAATTGGCAGAGAAAGTACAGAAAACTATCGGGACAGTACAGTTTCAGCTAAAAGGGGGTTTAATGGAGTATTTGTGGTATTTTCATATGTGGATTTCAAACAAAATTTTTTTTTTATGAACATTAAAAATGCCCCTGAAACTATATGTGTGTTTCTTTGATATTGTAAATGGGTTTTAGGGAAAAAAACCCAAATGTTCTCTGTAAGGTAGGAGGTAAAGAGGGAGAAACAACCCACAAACCACAATTTTGGGAGACTTTTGTGTCTCTGTAAATATAACATATACAAAAATTATTATTACTCCAATATTCTCCCATTACGTAGGCATCTAAGAAAGCCAGAATAATCCTGAGAATTTGACAGCAAGAAAGGGGGAATCAGTCCTCTGTAAGGACAGAGAGGATCATCTTCTTCCCATATTGTCTTACCCATTCAAATGGTGAAAGTAGCGTGGACTTAAAATAGAGTTAACCATCCCACAATCCCTATCCCTAAGCATATTTACTTTAAACTTCCAGGTAGCCTGAAAGCTGATTCAGAGGGATGCCAAACTCTTCCCCTGCTTTGTGGGATACCTTATGTTTCACATCCTGGCACTATGAGTATTCTCTCTTTTCTGGATAGGCCTGTAGTAGGAAAACAGTTACTTGATGCATCATGGGTTAACTAACATAATCTTCAATTTTTCTACTGCAAACCTTTGCAAAGCTCACTGCCCCTAATTGATTTATTGATTTATTCATAATGAGAAAACAGTGTGCATAAAGCAGATGCTAAACATAACGAGCCATAACTTTAAATCCAAATGGGATCAGTAGCATGGCTAACAGAAAATTATTGCTGTAATTTATTAAGATTTTAAAGGTGCCATGGTGGTAGGAATTGGTTCTTTTGTTAATAAACTCTGCAGTGCATGAAAATAGCAGGGGCATCTTCTTTCCCTGAAGAACTCTGCAATGGCAGAAGGAAGGAGGGGGTTTGGTGGTTTTGGTTGGTTGGTTTGTTTGTTTGTGTTTTTTGGGGGGTGGTGTTGGGTTTTTTGAAAAGGAATGAGTGATGAAGTCCCTGCAGGGCTTACTATATTTTCGAAAGAAACCACTAAGACTTTTGACAATATACGCTGCGGCACAACAGAAATTCAGTGCAGTGGGACTGCCCTATTGAGCATATCTTATTTCAGGATGTCTCTTGGCTGTACTTACAGCACATGAAACTGGATTTCTTTAGTAGTCACAGCAGCCTATTCTGTATAAAAAAAAAAAAAACAAAACAAAACAAAATCAAACAAAAAAACAAAAAAAAAAAAAAAAAAAAACAAAAAAAAAAACAATTATAAAAAATAATATT